>CM057045.1:211834-811834 GCA_029948455.1 Solanum rostratum
TTGTTGGATTTTATGGGCCAAGGAAGTGGAAACTGGCGATTTTGGCTCATTTCTGTGGGTGTTAGTCCACGGATTCTGGCGCTGCATGAGGTTCCGGTGCAAGTTTCTCGAAAAATCATACGACGGGGTCCGGAAGAGGCCCCGCAAGAGGTCCATGGTGCCCGGCGGGGTTGGATGAGGCCTGGTTGGATTTTCGGGCCAAGGAAGTGGAAACAGGCGATTTCGGCTCATATCTTTGGGTGTTAGCCCACAGATTCTGGCGCTGCATGGGGTTCCGACGCAAGTTTCTCGAAACCTCATACGAGGATGTCCGCAAGAGGCCCGTCAAGAGGTCCAAGGTGCCCGGCGGGGTTGGATGAGGCCTGGTTGGATTTTCGGACCAAGGAAGTGGAAACAGGCAATTTTGGCTCATTTCTGTGGGTGTTAGCCCACGGATTCTAGCGCTGCTTGGGGTTTCGATGCAAGTTTCTCGAAAACTCATACGAGGATGTCCGCAAGAGGCCCGGAAAGAGGTCCAAGGTGCCCGGCGGGGTTGGATGAGGCCTGGTTGGATTTTATGGGCCAAGGAAGTGGAAACAGGCGATTTCGGCTCATTTCTGTGTGTGTTAGCCCACCGATTCAATCACTGCATGGGGTTCCGACGCAAGTTTCTCGAAAAATCATACGAGAGGGTCCATAAGAGGCCCGGCAAGAGGTCCATGGTGCCCGGCGGGGTTGGATGTGGCCTGGTTGGATTTTATTGGCCAAGGAAGTGGAAACAGGCGATTTCGGCTCATTTCTATGGGTGTTAGACCACGGATTTTGCCGCTGTATGGGGTTCCAGCACAAGTTTATCGAAAAATCAAACGAGGGGGTCCGTAAAAGGCCCAGCAAAAGGTCCATGATGCCCGGCGGGGTTGAATAAGGCCTTGTTGGATTTTATGGGCCAAGGAAGTGGAAAAAGGCGATTTCGGCTCATTTCTGTGGGTGTTAGCCCAGGGATTCTGGCGCTGCATGGGGTTCCGGCGCAAGTTTCTCCAAAAATCATACGAAGGGGTCCGCAGGAGGCATGGCAAGAGGTCCATGGTGCTCGGCGGGGTTGGATGAGGCCTGGTTGGATTTTATGGGCCAAGGAAGTGGAAACGGGCGATTTTGGCTCATTGCTTTGGGTGTTAGCCCACGGATTCTGGCGCTGCATGGGGTTTCGGCGCAAGTTTCTCAAAAAATCATACGATGGGGTCCGCAAGAGGCCTGGCAAGACGGATGGGGTTGGATGAGGCCTGGTTGGATTTTATGGGCCAAGGAAGTGGAAATAGGCGATTTCGGCTCATTTCTGTGGGTGTTAGCCCACGGATTCTGGCGCTGCATGGAATTCTGGCGCACATTTCTCGAAAAATCATTCGAGGGGGTCTCTACAGGACGCCTGATAGGATATTATGGGCCAAACAACAGGAAATAGGTGATTTCAACACTTTTTCCTGGGTGTTAGCCCATGATTTGTCGCGCTGGCTAGGGATTCGGGTAAACTTTCCCAAAATATTACGTTGAACCATCTGTAAAGAGCTCGTCAAAAGCCTAGGTGGCCTGGCAGCATCGGAGGACGTCAGGTAGGATTTTATGGGCCAAGCAACAGAAAACAGGTGATTTCGGCACTTTTTCATGGGTGGCAACCCAAGGTTTGTGGCGTTGCCTTGGGATCCGCACCAACTTTCATGAAAAACTACACCGACCCATCAGTAACAAGCTCAACAAGAGCCCTAGGTGGCCCGGCGGTACCGCAGGATGCCTGGTAGGATTTTATGGGCCAAGCAACAGGAAACAGGCAATTTTAACACTTTTTCAGGGTTGCTAGCCCATGGTTTGTGGCACTGCCTAGGGATCCAGGCCAACTTTCAAAAAAATTACACCGACCCATCAATAACAATTCCGAAAAGAGCCCTAGGTGGGCTGGCAACGCCCCAGGATGTCTGGTAGGATTTTATGGGCCAAGCAATAAGAAATAGGCGATTTCGACAGTTTTTCATGAGTTAACTACTTGATCCGCTTATTTGTTATTACTATCCATGTTGGATCCATTTTTTACTTGCACCGTTTGGTTGTGGTGTGTAAGTGACTGTAAGTTGATGATGAATTTCTGCTTTCTAACAAAAATCCTTTAATTGATTACAAATGAATTCATCAATTCCATTATCAAATCTAAAGATTTTTATAAAACCTTTGAAACGCAACTAATACTTCAGATTTATGTTGTAGAAAGTGAACCCAACAAAACCTTTATAAGGTCATCGATGAATAAAAGAAAATCTTTGTGTCCATTATAAGGATTGCTCATAAGTTGGTGTTTTTCAGGCTTGATTCGTAAGAAATGGTGATTGAATTAGCTTCCCAATTTGACAAACTCCATATACATTAGATGTACCAATCAATTAAAATGGTTGCAGTACTATTATCTGCAAGTGTTATATTTATATACAACAGGAGCAGAACATATCAATATAAAACTTTAACAAACGGGACTCACTCATATGGAGTTAACAATATAGAATTTGTCAAAAATACAATAATTATAAGTTGTCATGTCGCTTTAAATGAGTAACACACTGTATATAGAATGAATAAAGAATGGAGGGGGAAAATCCTTTATTTTTGTCTTATTATAATGCATGTAAATGGAAAGACTACATGATTTAAGAAATCAAGCTCTTGTTATTAATAAAAAAAATATATATAATCTGTCCCCTCCAACAGATGGATGGATGGATGGATTTATGCCGTGTATGGAGCAGGCATGGGCAAACCTTTTACAATGCCGCAAAGTGGTTGGTTGTCGGGGATGTTGTACTCATCTCTCAAGGAGCGAGCTGGTGAGAGAATACTAATGTAGAGTTGTTGTCCCAAGTAGGATCTCTCCCGCATATCTGATCTCAAGTTCCACATTCCAGCATTGTCTAGTGTAAGCATCACTGCTGCCCATGATTTTGGATACACTTGGACAGTGTGTCTACTTATTGCGTCTACCAAGTTATAGTTTTTTCTTTTCTCGGGACTCCACTTCCCTGGCTCAACCGCTACCGCGAAGAAGGCATATCCATCCAAGTGATAGGTTTGGATGGTCTTTTCGGGGTTCTCAAAGATGATCTCTACAAAGTTACGGAAGGTGGAATTCTTGATGTTGGAGGCAAGGGTCACTTTCTCTGATGCTGAGGGTTCATCAGCCATGAGATCATACTTGAAGATCTTATCGCTGGCTCCAAAGTATTCAGCAAGCTTGAATGGGGTCTCTGCATTGATATGGGAGATACCATTTAAGGCATATCTAAGCTTTCCATCTACTTCACTCCTAGAGTTGACAATCTTGAAAGTGCGGGTAATGTTGATTTTTCCATAGTGGTAAGATCCTTGAGGGTTGGGGCGGGCAGCACTAGCAGTAAGGTTCCACCTAAAGGAGCGGAATTGGTTCATGGACCAGGCAATGCCTTGGGTGTTGCCTGGTGGTGGTGCTGGGAGGTCAGATGATGCTGGTCCCTTTCCATTGACATATCGAATGATAGCCACAGAGGTGAGCTCAGCCTTCTTTAGGAATCTGCTCGAAACAACCAGGTAATAGTCCTTCGGCTCTTGATTAGCAGTGACTAACACCGAAAGGCATTGACCAACATGGAGGTCAAGGGACTCGTAGACGTTCTGCACGGTGTGGGATCCCTCTATTTCCACCAACTTCATGGTGTGGCCTTGGAACCTGACATTGACTGATGTCCTCATGCCGACATTGCAAAATCTGTACCTATAGGTCTTGCCAGCCTCCATGTTGAAGAGTGGCTCGGCTTTGTCACCAACCTTAAGGGATTTTCCATTAATTTGGATGCCATCGGGCCTGCCAATAGTACGTCCCCCATCCAAGATCTTTTTCAAAGACTTGTAACCCTTGTTGTACCAATCACCCACGAATACATTATAGTCATCGGCAGGGCCGTCGAAAGGAACGGGGATAAGGTTACGACTATGTACATTGATTCCACCAAAACCACCAGCAGCACGATGCAAGTCTGTTGTTGGGAAGTAGAAAAAGCTACCGATTTGATCCTTGACCTGGAAGCGATAGGTGAAATTTGTACCAGGCATGATAGGGCACATGGCACCTGGGGTACCATCTTGCCACGAGTTCTTCCTTTGTTGGATACCGTGCCAGGTAAAGAGCAACGGCTCATCCAAATGGTTAAAGACGTTAACAATTATGTTGTTATTGGAGGTGCAGTTGATCCTAGGTCCCGGAAGTTGTCCGTTTATGAGAATGCCCTGTAGTGGCACACCCAATGGAGAGATTGTTCCATAGGTGACATTCCACTCAAAAAAAAGATAAGGATCCTCAGCTTTCACCAACACAAATGAGAGGCAAACTAGCAAAGCCACAACTGTGAAACTACTTTTCTCCATGCTTTCCCTATGTATCCCAAAATCTCACACTTTTTTTATATGAATTTTTTTTTGTTTTTTGGGAGGGAATTTTATTTTATTCTGACAAAGAAGAAGAGGGAATCTCGTCTTCTTCTTCTTTTTCTTTTTATTGTTTTTAGTTGCTAGAGCTTGCATTTAATACCTTTGCTTCAAGGGTATTTATAGCAAGTGCTTCCCCTTTTGGGACCATTCATTCATAATTAACTACCCACATTATGTGTGGCTCTCCTTGTATTATTAACTCCATTTTCGCGTTTACTTTTTCTTTAATTTGATTAATTAACCACTTCTTATTCTAATGTTGACTTATTCTTTTCTACCATTTTTTTAGCAAATTGAGTGGTACAACATAATTCTTCTTATTAATTATTAAAGATTTTTCAAACTTTTTGCTATTATAAATACTTAGTAAAAGAATTAATTTTATTTTTTTGTTAATTTCATAATTCATAATTTTGAATCAAATAAAGAATATATGTATGCGTAAGTATGCTTTATATACATCTATCTCAGCAATTATTATTTTTATCATAATAACTATTATATAGTTTTTGTGTAGGTAAATGACAATGATCTACTACACATCTTAAACAAAAAATACATTAGTCGAATTTATGTACAACTTCTATAAAATACTATGTATTTTGTAATATGATCATAATATATATAATTTATTTAACTAGGGACTATCTAATATGTCATGATCATAATATAATATTTACATCAATATCAAATCATCTTAATTTGACATGATCAAGTGAATATATCTAATATATTTATGTCATGTCGATAATAACATAAAGGGAACAAACTCTATTTGTTCTTAAGTCATAGGTAGTTGATTTCCACTTGAGCTTAAAAGATAATATTATATATATTTATAGTTGATTTCGACTTGAGCTTAATAGATAATATTATATATATTTATAGTACATTCAGAGAAACTTTGGATTACATTTATATAATAAATTATTGACCCTCAAATTCTTTAACAAATGAAGGATAAAAATCCAATTAATCGATATATTAAAATATAAATCTTTAGAGTACTACTACAACACATACCCAGTGTGAGATCTAGGAAGGATAAAATGTCTCCACATCTTACCATTACCTCACCGAGGTAGATAAGTTGTTTCCTGAAAATCCTCATCTCAAAAACTCATAAGCAAAATAAACTAGATATGGAAAAAAAAGGAAAAGAAAAAGAAAAAAAGAACAACGACTAATAATGAAAAACACATGATAGTGTGTAAGTACGATAAACTTAGCATACAACACAGGATATAAAAATACGACTAATCCTACTACCATATTATATCCCAAGGCCAAACATTAACCTATCCCTACTAGCCTATTAGTCTGCTACTCTAATTCGCGACCTCCACTCCTTTCTATCTAAGGTCATATCCTCAGTGAGATCAAGTTTCGTCATATCTTGTCTGATCACCTCCCCCCAATACTTCTTGGGTTTACCTCTACTCCTTCGTGTAACACCTAAATCCAATCTCTCGCACCTCCTAAGGGGAGTATCGATACTTTTTTTCTGCACATGTCCAAACCATCGCAGTCTCGCTCCCCTGATCTTGTCAGCCACAGGGGCCACCTCTAACTTCTCCCGAATGGTCTCATTCCTAATCTTATCACTCTTGGTATGTCCACACATTCATCTCAACATCCTTATCTTTGCAACCTACATCTTCTGAACATGTGAGTTTTTGATTGGCCAAAACTCTCCACCCCATACAACAAAGACGGTCTAACCACCATTCTGTAAAAATTACTTTTAAGTTTAGGTGGTATCTTCTTATCACGCAGTACTCCAAAGGCAAGCCTCAATTTCGTCCATGCTGCCCTAGTACGATGTGTGACATCATCGTCGATATCGCCACTACTTTGGATGATGGACTTAAGATATTTAAAGTTTTCTCTCTTGGGAATAGGTTGAGTAAGCCTCACATCAATGTCTGCTTCATCCTTCACAACACTAAATTTGCACTCCAATTATTCTGCTTTGGTCCTGCTCAGTTTAAACCCTTTAGATTCCGAAGCATGTCTCTGAACCTCTAATCTATCATTAACTTTAGCCCGAGTCTCATCAATCAGTATTATGTCATCCGCAAATAGTATACACCATAGAACCTTCTCCTGAATAGATCGTGTCAGCTCATATATCACCAAGGCAAAAAAAATGGCTCTTCATAGATCCTTGATGAAGTCTCATCTCAACAGGAAAATACTTTGAATCTCCTCCAATCATTTTTACCCGAGTTTTGGCTCCATTAGAACATCTTTCACTTGTAGACACCTCTGTAGAACATCCCTTGAAACTTTGTCATAAGCCTAAATAATGAAATATAATTGGTAATCGAGAGCATCGTGATAATGAATATCATTTGAACATTCTTCGAAAAATAGCTAGACAATCAAAATCTAAAAAAAACAAAATATTAAAAAAAAATTAAAGCTGCAAAAATAAGAAAAATTACTTCCATAATTAAAATTAAAAAACAAGTTTTGCATTGTCTCTTCCCCATCTTCATAACCATCCCCCCCAATCCCATCGCCAACCCTCATATTTTTATCTTAAATATATACACATATTTTTAGAATATACTTTTACCTGCGTACCGAACATAAAAAAATAAATTGTATTTTACGAGTGGAAAAATTTTCCTCCCTATCGAATACACTCATAGTTGATTTGTATCTTGTGATACTCACTAATGCTTTGCCAAAAAAACTCACTATTGCTTTTTTTCAAACTAATTTATTAGAAAATGTAAAGTAATTAAAATCTTATTACATGAAGGTTAAATATGAAAAACAAAAATTCAACAACTATTTTAAAAAAAAAAAAGAAAGTTAAAATTTTATAAACATGGATTCCAAGAATGTCCGGATCCGATATTTCAAACCCATCAAAGTGAGTGGAGCTGGCACCACAAATTTGAATGAGGCTATTAGAGCCACTAGTCACAAAATCTTGAATGATCACTTTGTTGAAGAAACTCAAGAATAGGCAAAGGCAAATCAAGAATCAATGGCTTCTACTACTAGCTACACTTCACTTTGTTCTTTGCTTAAGCTCAATCAAAACAAGCAAAAAACCCCATCTTCTTCTTTTTCTTCTTTGGTAAAGATCAAGAATCAGCTCTGTTTTAGCAGCAGAAATTTAACCAGCAATACCCAATTAGGAAAAGCTTCAATCTTTGTGGTTAAAGCTTCAGAAACAGAGGCACCTCAGTCTGCAAAAGAAGAAGACAAGTATGAAGAGTATGAAGTAGAGATTGTGCAGCCTTATGGACTTAAATTTGCCAAAGGTAGAGATGGGGGAACTTATATTGATGCCATTGCTCCAGGAGGGTCAGCTGATAAGACTGGCAAGTTCACTGTTGGAGATAAAGTCCTTGCCACCAGGTATTTCCTTTTTCTTTTTCTTTTTAAAAAAAATAAAAGAAATTAGGGATTTGGGGAAGGGGAAATTGGTTTGGAGATTGTAAGGTAGGGAACTGAAGTTAGCAATTCTGGCAAATTTCCATGATGCCTTTTCGTTGTGTTAACTGAATATGACTTAAAATAGCTGTGTCAATTTTCGTACTTATTTGTGCATGTGTAAGTAAAGAATGTAGTTTGAGCATGTGAGGAGGACATGTATGGATACCCTAATGAGATGGTGGGAGAGGTTGCCTATGGATGGATTCAAAAGAAGTAAAGGTAGACGGAACAAGTATTCGCGAGAGGTGATTGAGCCAGGTTTTGAAATTTCCTTTTAGTTACTACAGCAATTTTTAGCAAAATAAGTTATTAAGTCTAAGATAAATTTAAATTTGGAATTTTAGTTAAGTTGTTGAGATATTTTAGGTTATTTTAAATTTCAAATCATGCATATTTCTATTTTATGTTGGTTACTTAAAGCCCCTCAATGCTTAATAAAATTATTGAAAGCTTCAATCCAAACCCTTTTTGCTGCCGCATTCATCCTTTTGAAAAAAACCAACAATTACACAGTTACGGCTTATCGAGGATATGACCATAGATAGGAAGGTGTGGATGACATGAATTAGAATAGAAGGTTAGTAGGTTCATTGCATCTATACGAGTAAGTAGGAGTGGATTGACTTGTTGCCCTTACTAGTAGGCATAGTACTACTTTCATAGTTTCTTGTTCTTCAGTATAGGTTACTATCTGTGTTTCGCGAAGTTCGATTATAGGATTACTGCTGTAGTACTGTTCTACTACTATTTGTCGTGTACTTTCATTACGTCTTTTTCTAAACTGTGTTTGTCTTGAGCCGAAGGGCTATCAAAAACAACCTCTCTACCTCACCTCAAAGGTAGAGGTAAGGCTTACGTATTCTCTCCCGACCTCACTTTGTAGGAATACACTGGGTATGTTGTTTTTGTTGTTGTATAAGTAAAGAATGTGCAATGCAAAATGTTCAGTGCAGTGTTTGGAGAAGAAATATGGCCTGCTGCTGAATATGGAAGAACAATGTACACTATTAGACAGAGAATTGGACCATTGCTCATGAAGATGCAAAAGAGATACGGTTAGTTAATTAAAACTAATTTAGGCACATATGTGATTGTTCCTCGATATGTTACCTTGTACGAATCACATGTCTCAGGGAAGGTGGAAGAAGAAGGTGAATTGACAGAAAAGGAAATTATCAGGATTGAGAGAAATGCTGGCTTCATTAGTGACAGAGTTAGGGAAATTCAGGTGAGTGAACAAGTTTCAAGTATAAATGGATAAAAACTGTCTACACTACACTACACATACGCCTTGACCCTTTCAATGTGATATCAGTTAACAAATGCTCGGAGGAACAAAGAACAAAAGGAGCAAAGAGTAAAGGATCTTCGTGAAGGACTGAAACTTTCTAAGTAAGGTCATTTCATTGATTGTCGTTTCCATGTCTACTATTCTGTACTTCCAAAACATCTTTCTACCAGTTATTCCTTTTTTTATTGTCATTCATGTCAAAGGTTCATATTAATGGATTGTTTGTCTTCCTGTTAAAGGAATGGCAAATACGAAGAAGCACTAGAAAAGTTTGAGTCCGTGTTAGGATCAAGACCAACTGGAGATGAAGCTGCTGTGGCAAGTTACAATGTTGCCTGTTGTTATTCCAAGCTTAATCAGGTAATTCTATTTATTAGTACTCATCAATTTGATTGGACGCTGACCTTTCGCGAATATTTTATGTGGTCTGCATATTTAGTTTGAGTAGGCTGAGCTTTTAGCTGACCATAATTCGTTTTGGATGATAAATTGCTCATATATATGGATCTTTGTTCTCCAAATGACTCTTTATTGCCCCATGATAGGTTCAAGCAGGGTTATCTGCGTTGGAGGATGCAATGGAAGCAGGATTTGAAGATTTCAAGGTAAATGAGAGAGAAATTTGCAGGAAATTGTATGGTTTAATACCTGATTAATATTTGCTTGTTAACAGAGAATCAGGACAGACCCCGATCTTGCCAATCTAAGGACGTCTGAGGATTTTGAGACTCTCATGAAAAAGTTTGATGAATCATTCATCAATGAGAATGCCATCAATGCGATTAAGTCCCTATTTGGCTTCAACAAGAAATAGAAGCAGTAGCACATCTAAACTGAAATGCCAGGAAGTTTACTTTGACATCCATGCACATATAAGGCAAAAGATATAGATCTGCAACAAACTATGCTCCCCTCTTGGGATTTTGTTTATAGGGTGAGTCAGAGATATGAAATTGCTTCTGATCATTTATTCTTTTTGTTTCAATTGTATTACACTATGATCAATTCCATGTAATTATAAGGTTGGTATTCTGAATATGAAAATATCTTCAATTTGAAACCCACACATCTCGTCTATTTTTGTATTCCATCAATAGTACATGCTCTTAATTTATCTCGTCGTCTGGGGGTAGCTCTGTTTTGTGCAAGAGGGGGTCTGAAAATTTCAACCAAAAAGAATTACCAGAATGATGTATACTTTTCTAACTTCTGTGAATTTCCATTGCTGAGAGATAACCACTGACTCAACCAGTATAGCAAAAAAAAAACTCTCTTTAAAACCAGAATGTGTTCATTAATTCTTTAGTGAATTAATCAAACATGTCTACTACTTTTAATGGGATTGCTCAGTTTCTTTAGAGCTGCTTTTTGCTGTCCAAATGATCAAAAACAAGCTCTTCACAGCTTCAAATCTGCATTCCTGGAGAGTACTGCTGTTAATTATATCTTCTTCGGATAGTTTCCTCAGAAAAGGACTTGGGGACTGGAATTCCACCTCTGATTGTTGTAGTCGGGATAGAGTCATTTGTAACTTTGGACCAGATTCTAGAGCTGTGATAGCTCTTCAATCTCTTAAGCCTGTGGTAGTCAGTTCTTCTGTTTTGGCACCCCTTTTGGCGTAAAATCTTTGAGAATGCTTATCTTGTCCTCAAAACTTAGTTCATCTTGACTTGATGCTGAACAACTTTACTGGCCCTATTCCTCCACAAGTTTTTCATTTGAGGCACCTGCAATATCTAGACTTGAAAGTTTGCGCACTGTGTTTTGAATCCTGAAGCAGAAGATCAATGAGTCAAACAACAGAAAATAGGCGGTTTCAGCACCGCCACAGGATGCCTGATAGGATATTATGGGCCAAGCAATAAGCAATAGGCGATTTCGACACTTTTTCGTGGGTGAGCCCACGATTTGTGGCGTTGTTGGGGATTCAGGCCAACTTTCCCAAAATATTACACCGACCCGTCTGTAATGAGCACGGCAAGAGCCCTAGGTGGCCTGGCGGCGCCGGAGGACGTCTGGTAGGATTTTATGGGCCAAATAACAGGAAACAGACGATTTCGGCACTTTTCGTTGGTGTTAACCCACAGTTTGTGGCGCTGCCCAAGGATCCAGGCCAACTTTCTTGAAAAATTACACTGACCGGTCAATAACGAGCCCGGCAAGAGCCCTAGGTGGACCGGCGGTGCCGCAAGAGACCTGGTAGGCTTTTATGGGCAAGCAACAAAAAAAAGGCAATTTCGACACTTTTTCGGGGTTGTTAGCCATGATTTCTGGTGCTGCCCAGGGATCCGGGCCAACTTTCCCAAAAAATTACACCGACCCATCCGTAATGATTCCGGCAAGAGCTAGGTGCCTGGCGACGCCACAGGACGCCTGGTAGGATTTTATGGCCCAAGCAATAAGAAACAGGCGATTTCGACAGTTTTTCGTGGGCTAACTACTTGATCCGCTTATTTGTTATTGGTGGGCTGGATCCATTTTTTACTTGCACCGTTTGGTTGTGGTGTCCAAGTGACTACAAGTTGATGATGAATTTCTGCTTTCTGACAAAAATCCTCTAGTTGATTGGAAGTGAACTCATCAATCCCATTATCAGATCTAAAGATTTTTATCAAACTTTTAAAATGCAACAAATACTTCAGATTTATGTTATAGAAAGTGAACCCAACAAAACCTTTATAAGGTCATGGATGAATAAAAGAAAATCTTTGTGTCCATTATAAGGATTGCTCATAAGTTGGAGTGTTGCAGGCTTGATTCGTAAGAAATGGTGATTGAATTAGCTTCCCAATTTGACAAACTCCATATACATTAGATGTACCAATCAATTAAAATGGTTGCAGTACTATTATCTGCAAGTGTTATTTAATATTTATATACAACAGGAGCAGAACATATCAATATAAAACTTTAACAAACGGACTCACTCATATGGAGTTAACAATATAGAATTTGTCAAAAATACAATAATTATAAGTTGTCATGTCGCTTTAAATGAGTGACACACTGAATAAAGAATGAAGGGGGGAAATCCTTTATTTTTGTCTTATTATAATGCATGTAAATGGAAAGTACATGATTATGATTTGAGAAAGGGATTTTTTACACAAATAACAACTTTCACCCCCAAAATTATACTTTAAAATTTATTTATCAAAATACCAAAAAAAACACACTCTTTTTTATTTTTCAACACTATTATATCATACCACACACCACAATAATCACACTCAAAACACTCTCTCTCCTAAATTTGTAAATAAAGTTGGTATTTTATATGGTATTTTTCAATGATTCGGTAGGGACATGTAATTTTTATCCAAAAACTTGGTATTTTTGAAAACTCCCCGAAAGAAATCAAGCTCTTATTATTAAAAAATATATATATATAATATGTCCCCTCCAACAGATGGATGGATGGATGGATTTATGCCGTGTATGGAGCAGGCATGGGCAACCCCTTTACAATGCCGCAAAGTGGTTGGTTGTCGAAGATGTTGTACTCATCTCTCAAGGAGCGAGCTGGTGAGAGAATGCTAATATAGAGTTGTTGTCCCAAGTAGAAACTCTCCCACATATCTGATCTCAAGTTCCACATTCCAGCATTGTCTAGTGTAAGCATCACTGCTACCCACGAGTTTGGATACACTTGGACAGTGTGTCTACTTATTGCGTCTACCAAGTTGTAGTTTTTTCTTTTCTCGGACTCCACTTCCCTGGCTCAACCGCTACTGCGAAGAAGGCATATCCATCCAAGTGATGGGTTTGGATGGTCTTTTCGGGGTTCTCAAAGATGATCTCTACAAAGTTACGGAAGGTGAAATTTTTTGATGTTGGAGGCAAGGGTCGCTTTCTCTGATGCTGAGGGTTCATCAGCTATGAGATCATACTTGAAGATCTTATCGTTGGCTCCAAAGTATTCAGCTAGCTTGAATGGGGTATGTGTAGTGTAGTGAGAAGATCTTCAGGAGTTGAGGACATTGAAGCTGGATGACAACTTAACAGGTGGGAACATTCCCACAGGGATCGGAAACCTCACCAAGATTCAAGACTTGACCCTCAGAAAAAACCATTTTTTCTGGTGGAATCCCACTTTTGGTATTAAACTTGAACAGATTGCAAGTGTTGGATTTAAGGGAAAATCTGTTTGCACAGAAGATTCCAACTGAGACTGGAAGCTTGTCAAATCTGCCTACTATGGCCTTGAGCAAGAACAAACTGACTGGTGTTATTCCAAGTTCAATGCAGACATGACCCAGTTGAAGACTCTCAAGTTTGATAACAATATGCCTGGTGAAATTCCATCTTGGTTATTCAACATGAAGGCTCTGAAAAATCTGTTTCTTGGGAAAAAAAATGGATTAAGATGGAACAACAATGCCAAGATAGCGCCTCAGTATATGTTATCTGGACTGTCCTTTCGGTCTTGTGGCCTTACAGGACCGATCCCAGGGTGGATTTCTTCACCAAGAAATCTTGATTACTTGGATTTGAGTATCAACCAGCTCATCCTTCAGTGGCTTGCAGAAGCACGGGAGAACTCCCAAACTTTGATCTCAGAAGTGTCCAATCTTAAAGCTTGAATTTTGAGGAATAATTCCCTACAAAGTTCAGTTCCTTGTAGCATTTCAAGATTAAGTAATCTTCAAAGCCTTGACTTGTCACACGGCAGCTTCACTGGAAGCATCCTTGCAGAGGTCGAAAGTCTAGTTGGAATGATTGAAACACCAAGCACCTTCTCATCAATTTCAAGAAGCAGCAAGAACAAGACACAAATGGAAGTGGAAATAATTTTACTAATAAATATTTCCATTCCCAGAGAGTGTTTACATTTGAGTGTCAAAGACAATAGAATGACTATGCTAATTTTGAAACCAAAAAATCTATTGTTCCACTGAAGCATCCTTCAGAACTAGGAAATCTTAACCAGCATGATCTTCATAACATCTATCTTTGAATTCAGGTAACAATACAATAGCAAAGAAAATTATTGCAACCTGAGCTCTTCTTTTGCATGAAAATATACCACACGAACTCTTCAATTTGAACCATTCAAGCTGATCATTGGCGTGTGTGCTACCTGTTTGTCCCTTCAGAGCAATTATAACCTGTTATACGATCAATATAAGCTTGTGTTCTCCCTCTATTAACCGGTTCCATTGACACGCAATATATTATGAGTCTACCAAGCTGAAACTCATCAAAAGGCTATTATTTTGAGAAAACAACGGAAATGGCGTGCTGCTTGTTCTTTGAAGTTTAACACTCGTGCACAGAGCTTTTTCAGTAGCCTCCAGATACTAGAACCAGAAAACATATTGCAGGAAAAGACAGCTTGTGTAGTTTTATTAGTCAGATGAATAAAGCAAGAATAAACATCAATTCAGCTTCACACTTCTACAACAGGGAGCAATTGTCAGTTGACCTGAATTCTCACATAAGAAATCTTGAAGTGATCACAATCTGCAATAGCAAGAATGGGAGACATGAATAACCTTCACTCCTGCCTAGGGGGGTTTCCAGATAATCAAATGAGAGTCTGACTTTGAAATGAATGCATCGACTCCGCTTCTACTAAAGCATGGATGGATGAAAATCTCGATGCAAAAGAAAAAGAATAGCAATTCTGTTGAATGTATCAGCTCCATTTCTACTGGCGCCTGTAGCTTTTCCAATCATGAGCAATGTTCTCGTGCACATGAAGCAATTCTTCATTGTTCTTGTAATTAGATTAAGCTGCAGCCACTTGGAAGTAGTTGCAGGAAGAAGCTGGTTAAGCAGCATCAAAGAATAGTGCATAGACAATGTCTTGTCTCCTCTTCAGTGTCAGTATCTCCTGTTTCACTGCAGAAACATCATCTCAACATTCAGCTTCATATTAAAGGAACAAGCCCAGAGGGAGATAAAAATGAAATAGGATTTAGAGAGAACATGAAGAGAAAAGTGAAGAGGCAATTAACAATGCAATAATAATTCATCTAATCTACTTACATAAAAGAAGCAACAATAGCATTTTTAACTCCTACGCCTTTCAGCTCTCCCCATCCAGAATTTAAAAAAAAATAACAATGTCATATTCCTTTTGTATAAGTAAAGACAGTGTATATCAAAACAAACTATGTTTAGCACCAGCAAAGAAAGGCATGACAGAAAGTGAAAGCTTAACAATCTAAATAAAATTTCATGTACAAAGATATTAGAACAAAACAGTTGTGACCACAAATTAAGCTATATATGGGCACATCAAGTAAACCTTCTTCAATATCATCAAAAAAAACTGAGAAGGAAAAAACAAGCATTGCACATTGGTATTGTCGCCACTAGAAAATCATTATTTTCCCACTGAAAAATGCTTAGTGTCTATTCCCGCTGATATATTGATTAAATCGGTATGAAAAGAAAAATATGGTAAATGTTTCATATGAAAAAGTTAGAAAGCTTCTCATTCTTTGGTAAGGATCTGTTTTTCCCAGTGAGCTGGTTCGGTGGGAAAATCATGTTGTAGCACAAATTTCCACTGATTTTTGGTGGGAAAAAATCTTAGTTTCTTGTAGTGTGTACTTATCATTGTTCATTCAATTTCCTATCACACCCCATGTCCAACTTAGAAATTAGAAACTTTCTCCCAAAAGCATACAAAACTGGTCAGATCTTTATATTCACATCACAATCTTTCATCTAATTTTCTTGATTAGTTCAGAAATATGGATGAGGACATATTAACTTCTGCTAACGAATAGATCTCAATAATATATCTAAGTAACATAGATCTATATTCTCCACATTTTATCATCTTGATCCCTTAATCTAAATTTCCAATAACATAATTAGCACAATCATAAGAATTGAGCAGAAACAAGATCACATTATTGGTGCAAAAAGTAATGCTACTCTTTTTGTTTATCTGATTTGAGGGACAAAATTTACCTGGATTCAAACTCCTTGATCTCAACAAGTTCTTTCCCTATGTTATCCATCCATTGAACTCTCTTCTTGTCAATAATCTCCTTAGGTCCAACAACAGGACACTTCCTAATACAACTTTTAAGACCATTTCCAGCATCTAAACTCTCCTCAGATTGTTGATGAGAGGCACCAGCAGGAAGTGACACATGTGGGGTACTTTCCAATTTCAATGGACCTGGAGTGTAAAGATGAGCAGCAGAGGGTTTACAGAAACAAATAAATGGACAATGGATTTTGCAGAACAAAACCCTCATCAAACTGCTTTCCTTCATCAAGAACTCATTTCAAGAATGCCCATTCATACAACTGAAAAAGATCCAATCTTTGACCTCATAAACCCCCCAAATTTTCATATGGCTATCAAATTACACTACACTAGCTGGCAGATTTCTCCCCTGAGCTGACTGACACTTAGTACACATGAAATGATGATGTCCCTTATCCAGCAGAAAACAACAAAAGTAATAAACAAATTCCTGACTAAAGAAGGAAATACTACTAAGCAGAAAAAAAAGGGTGACGAAACTAACTATATTTTCAAGAAAGAAGCAGAAACCCCTGTACTGAGAAGCAATAGTTTTGGGATTTGGAGGGGTTCTTGATTGTGAATTCCAAATTTCAAATGAACTCACACCCCTCAATCAAACTCGCTCCTCCACTTTTTTTACATGAAAATTCTGATCCTAGAGACTTTATTTTAATGTAAAGAAAGGGACATATCTTGTAGTTAGGAGAGGGGAGAGAGAGGGGAAAAAAGAACAAACAAACAAACAAAGAAAGGTGCTTGCTTCCATCTAATAGTGAAATGCCTGTCCTACCCTCTGCTGATTCATTGAAGCTAAAAAAAAAACAAATTGGAATTTTATCTGAAGGTTGAGTTAATGTCAGAAGGAACAAAAAGCTTAGCTGGAAGAGAAACTACAGCTGATGAAGAAGAAGCTGATGATACATGCCAATTCTCAAAAGACTCCAAAACATGGCAACTGTACTCTTACTAATAACACAAATCAAACTACTTTCATAAAAATACTGACATGACACCTTTTTCAAATTCAAAGTTACTTTGTGTTGTTTTCCTTTTTTTTTTTTTTTTCTTTCTTCTAAAAAATTGTTACCAACCACCATGTACTAATATTTTCATTGTGAGCATCCAACAAAAGTGTGATTTATTTATAAAAAAAATATAAATGACTTGGAATTTTGGACAAACAAACAAAGGTTTTAAATTCAATTTGGCAAATAAAGAAATGAATAGGGATCTTCAACAAGACAAGATTGTACAAGCAAAGAAGACACCAAAGACAATGTGGTGGTTTGCATGATGGTAACCCCACTTAAAAAGTTAAATTTATTTAAAGATAATGACTTTGAACAATACCATATATAAGTCTTCAAATTGGTGCTTCTTTTCTTTTTAGGCAAAACCATAACTCAATTCATTCTCAAGGGCTTCTTGCATAATATAGTCTTTTTTGGTTTCCTTTCTTTTCTAGGTCATATTGACTTCATACCAAAACATCTCTCTCTATTTTACATTTAATAATAGTCATTAAAAGCCTTGTTAAAGGCTTAACAATTGATCTACTTTTTTTTTTCTTATATTGTTTTTGGTTCTTTCTCTTTTGCTTTTGCTTTTGCAATATGGCAATTTAACTTTAGAGGGCTAGGCTTACTTGAGTGTTGATGGATAAATAGGCTTATCAAGGTATTCCATGTTCAATATGGTAGTTATGCAACCATGTGAAGCTAGAGAACAAATAAAAAAAGAATCTTTTACTTTGAAAGTCAGATTTTTTATAGTACATGACTTTGAAGTAAGTTTTTTTTATTGAATCAAATTTGAACTAATACTTTCTTAGGAGCTCTCATCTTTTTTTGTTCTCTTGGTGGCTCGAACTCACTAATTTAAAATTAGAGGTAAGGCAGTGCTTTTCATTACCTCCATAATTGCTCTAACTTTAATCAGGCAGGCTCAATTGTTTACCAACACCACTTTTTCCTGTACTGGCAATATTTCAAATTGGGCTACTTGATTCACCTTTTTGGATTTTTTTTACATTTGTTTTCCATGTTTTTTTTTTTTTTTCCTTTTTGGCAATTCATATCATTTTCATACAATCTAGATCCATTATTTAAGGCTTTGTACACTTTTTCACTAAATCTAGATTCATTTCTCATATTAACATCTAATTACACATATTAAATAATGAATAGATGCCACAGCAACAAAATGATTAAGGAGAAGGCCTATAAAGTTGAGAGCTTTAATTTTTATGGACAGAAATGAAAAAAGTTTCAATCTTTTAGATACCAACTTTATGAAGAAAAAATTAACTTTTACCCTCCAAGATTGGGACAAACGCATGGGGTAATGTATTTGATTGTGGAAGCAAAGTTGCTGTCTTCTTGCCCTACACCCCTCCTAAACTTTTTCAAAAAATAAAAATGAAGATAGGTCTATCCATCAATGATATTATTCCCAACATCAAAAGCACATCACGCTAGAGCATATTTCTTTTTAAATGATCCTTACACAAATTAGTTTAGTCCGAATAAGAATATCGAACACCAGACAAAAAAGCCATAAACAATGGCCTACACATCATTGCACGAGAGCTCGTGGCAGTATTATTAGAAGTTCAAAAGGAGAAAGTTAAAAACAATTAAATAAGTAGTACAGTATGTGGTTTCAAAAAGGAATTAGTAGTGTAATTTCAACAATTACTTATGACACACTATCAAATAAATAGTATTTTAAATGGAGTTAATGAATAGCAAAGGCTATAGTTATTACAACAATGACCAAGCTAAATAAATAGAACCAACAAATATATTGTGCTTGACACGTACCAAGTTACAGTTGACTCAACCTTTAGGTATAGTTCAAATGACAATGGCCTGTTATTAGAACTGTAAGGATCACAAAAATGATGTGAACAACACATAATACATGTATTTCAAGAAAAAATTATCTATTGTCGATTTTTTGCTCTAACTTCAACTTTCTCAGGTAATAAAGGCAACAATCTGGCTCAAAATTGGCGAATTTTGTGTACTTAGCAACTCTTCATGAAGCTATTGTTGAATCTTGAGGACGGGGAAAGCAATAACATCGCGGATGCTAGCTGAGTCTGTCAAAAGCATTACTAGCCTGTCAATGCCAAGTCCCTGAAAATTAATGTCACAAAACATGGTGCAATTGTCAGAATGTTTCAACTCTACTGTTTGTGAATCTTCAACAACTAAAATTGGTTGGTAAACGTATGCACTTTAGAAAGAAAAATTAGTCATCACTGACACATACCATTCCAGAAGCTGGAGGCATTCCATATTCCAAAGCTGTCAGGAAATCTTCATCAAGAGTTACTTCATACGAGTCATCATCATCTTTGTTCTCTTGTTCCTTGGCACCAGCCTTATTTAAACCTAATGCTGCTTTTTTCTCATTATGCTGCCTCACTTGCTCTTCCAAGCGTCTCCTCTACAGCAAGTTTAAATGCGACAGTAAATTTTTGTTCTCTATATATAGCAGTGACTAACAAAAAATTCACTTAATTATGCCGTGCCTAAAACTTCTAGTTCACAAGAGTGTTAGTCCTGCTGGATCCCGCAACCATTTCATCAGGTTCTGCTGGACCTTATATATAGAATGTGTGTCCGAACGGAAGATAATTCCAACAGGCATAGGAGGTTGATATACTACCAACAACATATCTACTCTGGAAAAAATATGGTTAGAACAGATGGAGTAATCTCCAGGTAAGAAGCATGATCGAATATTACAGGATAAATTTCTTTCAGATCACCATGTCGGGGATAGACGATAGAGTGGATTCCTATCCTATCAGTGTGTAAGACCATAGCTCTTTCATGATATTCTAGTGCCCCATCTTTGAACCATTTTTCAAAGAAACTGGAAAGCACTAACGCATATTTTTAGATTGAAGGACATAACCACTTCTTTCTACTCTTACGGGAAATAGCAATCCGTCATTTTGATACCATGGTGGCAAGAGATTCTTTCGATTTTTTTGTGTTTCTCTTTTCCCTTCAATATGGTGTGCCTTATTATTTCACAAGCCACTAAATCACAGGATTGTGCAGATCCCTTCGCTAGATTAGGCAATATGAAAATTCCTTAATGGCAACAGAACAGCAAAATAGAACATTCGGATGGTACACAGTTTCAAGATTTCAACACCAGAATACCTGGTCCAGAGGATCAGTTAATTCTGAGAAAGCATTTGCCATCTCACGACCACAAATGAATAGCTCAAACCTCTCAGTTAAGCCTGAATGTCTGCAAAAAACAAGTATCACATAACAAGATGGTTGATGTGTATAATAGAAGTGAAAACTACTAAAGCAGTCTACTTTGTACGATTAAGTGTCTATAATTTTTTAAGCAGGTAAAACAAAGTCTACTTTTGTAAACAAAGCCAAGAGCACTAGACATGACCTCAAAATATTCATTCCACCTATTTTTGATGTATTGGAGATTTCAGCTTCAAAACTCAAATATCTGGAAACATCTCAGACCGCAAAGCTAGCAACTTTTACTTGTAACAGAAGTACAAAAGTGAGGATTCTGAAGGTGATTATAGCATCAGAACTTTCATGTAATAAAGGAAGTGATTTAACACTGATACTCACACAAAGCTGCCAATGACTTGTCATTAATCCCAAGGAAAATCCAGCAATAACTCAAGAAATCGAAGGTGGTTTAGACAATTTTTCCATGTACTGTTTCAGGTGAAATATGCTCTATCTCATGTAAATGTTCTTTCTAAAACCAGAAAGATGCCAAGAAAGGTGGTCACAGATTAAAAAATGTCCATTCCCCTCGACCCCCAACCCTTCCTCCTACTTCTACAGTCCTATTTATTCCCTGCCACAGCACTTCAGAGAAAAACTGAAAATGCACATTGTCTAGTATATGTCGGTGTGAGCATGTATATGATTTATTGTCTTGTGTATTTGGAGCTAAAAATAGGACCTTATTCAGTGCACAGAGTACTCCACCCCTAGTGTGGATTTAAAGGCAGAGTGGTGTATATCCTACACATCATTCCCCTTTCATTCTGCAAAAAAAGTTGTTTCCACATCACTAACCTATGACCTAATAACCATTTTGGGACTGGCCAAAGAAAGAACTAGACGATATTTTGTGACAGAAGGGTATCTCCTAACTTTGCTACATCTTTTGGTTTTCAGTCTATCTTGTTTGAAAATTTATCAACTAGTGAGCACATGTTACCTTATCCTTAACATTCAACAAAAAGAAATCAAAAGTGGACATATGCAGTTTTGTTTCAACATTCAAAAGATAGTTTTGTTTCAACAGGCTGTCTTGTTTGAAAATCTATCAACTAGAGAGCACATGTTGCCTTTTCCTTAATGTTCAACAAAAAGAAATCAAAAGAGGACACATGCAGTTAGTTTTATTTCAACATTCAAAAGTTAAACTAAGAGAGTCTTCCAGTTTACTGACTGTTTGAGAATTCAGTTGAAGGTTACGTACCTTCTATGTGGTTTGGCAAGTGGAGATATTTCAATAGGATAGTCCAAGACAAAAGTGGGTTGTAGAAGCTTTGGTTCTACTACCATCTCAAAGACCTGAATTACAACACAAAGCAGTTCACATGGAAGAACCATTTAACCAATAAGATACTCTGCCATTGATATGTGGTTAAAGCTGCTAGTTCCACATATCTGCAGAAGGGAGCATAAGAAATTCTAAAGAACATTATCCAACCTCATTTAGTAAATGGCCAACGGAAGAGCATGCTTCAATTGAACTCTTATCCAGATCATCACCAAGAATATCAATTGCTTTACGAGTATGTTCTTTAGCGGCTTTAAGATCATCACTGAAGTTTTTAAAATCAATCCCTGTAGCTTCTTCCACAAGATTATGCATTGTTTCCCTCCTCCAAGGCCTTTCCAAGCAGATCTCCACACCCTGCAAGAAAGCATAAAGTTTGATTTCTTAGATTAAAGTTAAAAGGTGATGGAAAAAAGAAAATTAAATACCAAAAGTGAGACCAAAAACCTATTAAAAGTAAAACTCATAATTCAAAAAAGAAAGGTGAACCATTAAATGTGTAAAAACTGACGTTGCAAACCAGTGCTAAAACACTTTACACATGCTCCAAGAGAACATATGCAGCACATGAGAAGACATGACCTAAGATCTCTGGAAAAGATGAAATAAGTCGAGATGTTTGCATCAATTCAAGGAAACAGATCAGGTATCCAAATAGTAACTAAAACAGGTTTAACTGGACATGTTCGAGCCATCACTATTCAGCCATTCAAATTATTTTGTTATGATGAGAGAATATCATGACACACAAGATGGTCCAATACAGAAGATGAGCACTTAAGGAAGCTCCCTATGAATGGGAACTGAAAAGGTGCAAAAAAGCACATAATGCCCCAAAAGAAATCAAAAAATCAAACAAAAAGAAGATGAAGTTCACATGATTCCTCCTATTGCTCATGACCCATCCTTGTAGCCAGACCAAGAATGAACTAGGTTGCCTTCCAAGGGAACTTAAAAGAACAAGTAAAGCCAGATGCTCGCAAGTTCAATAAATTCTCAGTACTATGCCTTCAATATAAGAATGGTTGCCACATGTATTCCTGTAAAAATGATCTTCAAACACTACTAGATACATGAAAGTGCAAAAATGATCTTCAAACACTACTGTTAAAGATTATGCAGAGGAAAGATTACTTACCTGGTAATCAATTTTAAGTTTCCCATTAACTGCAAGGGCACATCGTGTCACAATCTCTTCTGCCATATTCATCATGCTTTCATAGTCAGAGTATGCTTCGTACATCTAAAACCAACGTTGAAATGATTAATGATCATTTTGCAGAAAAATTATTTGACTAAACATTCTGCTAATGGATTTGTAAGTTCGATTTGAAGCCCAATAAACTAAATAATGAGAAGTCTTTTGATAAAGAGCTATTACCTCAATAGTGGTGAATTCAGGATTATGACGGGTTGAAATGCCTTCGTTGCGGAATATACGGCCAATTTCATAAACTTTTTCGAATCCCCCGACCTACATTTTTGCAAGAAATATGATGACTGTTCACGGAAGCACAGCTCTTGTAATAAGAGTGAGGGAAAATACAACAGAAATTAGGGTTCTTTCCTTAACCCTTTTTTTTCCTTATGTGCACAAATGCACAAGACTAATCATGGTTCCAGAAGCTATTCAACCTTTTATGTTTATCTCCATGAAAAACTAAATAGTTTAAAGTCATTTCATGTAAACATTTCTTGGAAAATATAACGTTAACTATAGGAAAAGCTCACCAGCATTCTCTTCAAATGAAGCTCTGTCGCTATTCTCAAATAAAGATCCCTTCCAAGAGAATTATGATATGTAATAAACGGCCTAGCTTCTGCACCACCAGCTGCTCCCTAGTAAATGAAACTGATTAAACACAATAGCAAAAATTTTCTGCTTAGAAACAAGAAAAATCCAAATCCTCAAAAGGCGAGGGAAAAACATATAGATAGGATGAAGTCACAATCACAGTTTTCTGTACGTATATATCAAGTCTTTCTTCTTTTTTATTTTTCTACTTTTCCTTTATATACTCACCCATAATTGGTCAGCAGGGACAGATATATGGCAGAAGATATGCGTTCATCCAAATCCAATAGCTTTAAATCAAACATTGTATATATGTTGAAAAACCGCTTAATAAGTATAAATAATATATTTTGCACCCAATAAATCCAAATGGAATACACCATTGGACCCATAAAGATCACATCTTGGATTGACCTGTGTTGATCAGATACCTAGAGTGAGGACAACTACTTTGCACAAACATTACACTAACAAACTGACATGTAACAATAACAGCCTTGTCCTACAGTCATAGGATCATGAGTTATGACCCACTAGTAAGGAAGAGATTGGAGGATACAGCTTTCCTGTAATCTTCAGTATGGGTCCGCAAAGCTCCAAGCTTGGCTGGCAGCACCAAGGTTCATCCTTACAGCTGAGCACTTGAGAGAAAGAAGTATAACACACACAAACTGATGTTATATGTACAAGTTATTGGGAGAAGATGTTGATCATTTGCTGGTCAGTCAAGTAATAGACTAGCTTATGGGGCACGCACTGAATTTATTTGGTACAGAACGGACCATGTGAAGCACTGGAAGAATTTTGCTAATTCACTCAGGTTTGAGTAGGATAAGTGAAGCTTAGCACGTAGTTCCTCTAACTCTTATGTAACAATATGGATAAGAAATAGGAGAGCATTCGAAAGGATGGAAAACTCTTCTTTACAAACTAGGGGCTTTGCTTTCTATAAATTTTTGCTGCACCTATAAGATTTCAGTTAGTATATACGACCTGGTACAAAATAGAATCACATTTTTGGCTAGATTCTCTACCTTTTGCATGCATGCCATATGTGTATGAGAGTTCTTTCCAATGTATTAATTGTACAATTTTTTATTGAAAACGGAAGAAATTAACCTGGGACTCATCTAACTCCTCCCATTCAAGGATATTTGTGGGGATTGAGAACCTGTCAGTACCTTTTTCTTGTAACAACCAAGACCAGTTAAAATAACAAAATTCCCTGAACAAAAGGAGTAACCATTCTGACGCATCCAGCACCTGGACGTCACAAAAGCAAATGTTCTGACACCGGAAGCATATTATACTTCTTCATGGAAGAGTAGCTCACAAGCTTTATCAATTAACACTAGCATGGAAATAGATCACAACTAAATAGGAGATAACATTTAACCGTACAACCAAAAGGATATTCACAAACCTGAAGAACAGGTGTTTCAACTTCCACAAAGCCAAAAGATTCCACTGACTGACGTATTTCTGATACAATCTACTGAAGAAAGGATAAAATTAGCAATATAGTGCACATTTTTCATAGAAAAGAAGAAATATCATGCATTTACAACATCCATTACTGCCTATTGCAGCAGTACTTCTAGAGAAAGTAGTAGTTTTAGATTACTACAAGTCTCTACCTTAGGTAATTCAAGAGAAACAAGAGTATAACACTAACCAAAAAGTCCCCAGTTTTGAGGTTAACTTCATTTGAGATACTATTGCAAATTACTTTGGGAAGATTCAAGAAAGAAATGCTTAGAGCAATACAAACAGCCGAGAGCATTTTCCAATATACTAGAAAATTTCAAGTAGAATCTTGTCGATTGTGCTTTTTACTAGTAAAGTGTGGTTATAAGTGCTTTATTTGATAGAGGATAACTTTTCTATGAAATATATATAAATATCACACGCAAGCTAAAATAATAAGCTGAAAAGTAGCTTTAAATTTTAGGGCTGGAATTGAGCTATTTATAGCTCATGACCTGGGTGGAATAGATTGATCGAGAAACCCAATCAAGTAAATCAGACACATGGATCCTCAACAAAGGAGAGACTTTATAAAACCAAAAGAAGAGACAGAGAAAAAGAACCTCATCCATTGATGCAGAAAAAGTACTAATCACTATCATTCTTTTATAAGTGAGATATCATCTATATGATTTGCTACATGCATTTCTGAAATTATCAAGTATGATAAATGCATGTTTGAAAATAAATACTTTAAATCCAGCTTGCAATGTTACCCATAATGACAAAAATACATTCTGATCTAGTAAGCAATTGTTCAGAAATAATGAGATGATATAGGAAGTGGAGGACTTTTTATCAGATGAATAATTTTATTAATAAAAAGGGGGGAAGCCCCCACATACAAGCAGTATACCAAAAGAGGAGAACCTACAACAAAAGAGGAAGTGAAGGATGTTAATTAACAGATAATTCAAGACAAAGTGATAACAGAAAACTATATGCTCCTCAAATCTCAACTGATAAAGTCTCCAGTCATTTTAATTAGGAAGGAGAAAATAGAAAAAAATTTGTAGACCAATGATCACAAACTGTTCACTCCCATACTGCTGAGCAAAAGTAATTTACTGAACAACAACATACCTAGTGAGATCCCAAAGTGGAAGGAGAAAATAGAAGAAAATTTGTAGACCACTGATCACAAACTATTAACTCGAAAACTATTAATTTACTGAAAAATTCAAGAGGTAACCAAATTGTGATAAGAGAAACTGTATTGTATTTTAACGTAACAGTTGGAAGCAAAATAAATAAATAACCTACCTTTGCCCTCTTGCGAAAGGTATCGGCCACCTCAGGATTTGCAATCATGTCGACGTACCTATCATAAAGAGCAAAGAGAGTAATACATCCTGATTTTGGAATACTAGCTATCACAATTTGTTCCGTGCTTTATTAGCACATGCCTCAATAAATTTTTCATGCTCCAATAAAGAAAATTAGTCATTTGACTGGTTTCCCCCTTGTATGCATCATGAGAAGAAAACCAGAGAAATGTTTGTAATAGAAGATATCCTCTCCAGAAACCTGACATAGAAAGATAGTTGTAGATATATGCCAAATGCCCAAATCCAAGGCAGATTGCACATTTTTCTCTGTTTAAGCTACTTTAGACTATCAAGTTATGTATGTCGAAGCAAAAAGTAGAGCCCTTGGGGCTTTGTTCTAGAGGTACTAACTAAAGCAGAACTACATGGAAAGAATATGAGGCAAGGGGACCAGCCACATATGCAGACAACCCTTGGAGAGCAACTTATAAGAGTTGCCTATGCACCATCCACCATTCTATGAATTGACTCAAATATCTAAAACTATTCTGGCTGGAAAAAAAAAAGGGTGTTTCTCCTCTTCTTTTTTTTTTTTTTTTTTTTGATAAAGTAAAATTTTATTAATAAAAGTACCAAGGAGGTACAAAAAGTGACAGTCATATTATGTATTTCGAACTGAGAAGATAAAAATTAAATTGTTAAATGACCCATTCTGGAGAATTCTGATGATAGTTGTGCAGCCACCCCTCCAACAGTGAGTCAGAACCATAAACTTGCACAAGAAATAAAACTCACCGCTGTCGATAGCGCTTGTCTATATCTGTTAAGCCATGATATTTGTCTGGCAATGGAAGCAATGACTTTGTGAGAATTGAGAATGAGTTCACGCATACAGATAGCTCCCCTAGAAAGAAAAGAGGAAGAAATACTTCAACGAAAAGGGCTTCAAGAAAACAGCTCAAACAATAACACAAACAAAAGAAACAAATTCAAAGGAATATGATTCACGTATTTGAAAAAATCACACAATTCTTTTTCAGGAATTTGAAATCATAAACCACATAAACTTAAATTGCAAGCATATACAGAACCTGAAGACCGAAGTGATGCTAGTGACTAAAAGGAAATGAGTATTAAAAGTATGCTATGCCAACCAGAGATTTTCATATTAGGCATGTATAGGATACCATAACTATCTGAATGCTCATATATATATCATCTGCTTCCTTAGGATACCAAACTATCTGAATGCTGATATATATATCATCTGCTTCCTTAAGAGTGGAAATTGAAGAAATAGAAGATAAGAGGCATTGATGAGTAACAAATGTCCAGTGAACCATACATGTGAGCTAAAATATACTACCTCTGTTCAAAATGATTGTCATATCTTCAACTCTGTGATTTCCCAAAAATTACTTAACATCCCTTAAACTTAAAAAAAAGAATTTGATATGTTAAAAACCAGAGAAAGAAAATTTAATTGGATCCACATTGCTCTTCAAAATCCAGACACAACTTCATCTTCAAGTTTGTTCTTTTAGAACAGAAAAATCACATATGACCAATTTTAACTCCTCTTTATACTAATGTCAAGTTGAAAGCGATCAACAAATTTAACTGAGTGTACCAAAATATGTATTTAATATCTTCAACGAAGCCGTGTTTATTCCCAAGGGACCTAATTTGGCATGTTCTTTGACGTGGAGCAGCACCCGATCTAATAGTTCTCTCGTATATGTTCACCTCTTAAGGTTGTAAGCAGACTACTAAGTGATCTCCTATGCAGCAGGGTTTTCATTGTTCTTGTAACTTTCTTTTGTCTAAAAGATCATGTTTATTCAATTTGATCCAAGCAACGATATGATCAAAAGAAAGAAGACAGAAAATAAAAGAAAAATCCTCTCTTGATTGCAACAATAGACGGCAAAGAAGATAGTGCATAATTCAATTTCTTGCTACAGATATGTCCTTGATGTGTCCTCCACATGTCTTCAGCACAAGAAGAAAGCAACATCTTTTTTACTGGGTTGCAAGCTCTAGTTAGGATCTTAAAAACTTTCAGTGGATAGACCCGAACTGACAATAAGATAAGAAGGAAGAGGAAGAAAAGGATTCAAATATTTCACAAGACTACCAACGGCAAGAAAAATGCAAAAATGCCTTTATGAACTAATCTGTGATAGGTTTAAATTACTTCCACGTTCAACAATCTAAACTGTTGAATACAGATGCTAGTGAACCTATTCATAGAAGAAAAAAGAATGGATGTCAAAGTAGAACTAGGATGGGTAGACACAAAAAGTTACCTTTCTCTGTCCGCTTGATTGAACCATTTGCGCCCAATATATCACCAATATCAACAAGCGTCTTCAATTGCTCAAACTGATCTCCTACAAGCCTTTCTTTCTCACAATAAAGCTAACAGCAACAACTTATTTCAATACAGTGCAACATTTGTCTATTCAAAGATTGCTAAATTAAAAGGTAAAAAGTAAAAGGTTGTTGTTTATCCAGAAACGGGAGAAAAATCTATTATCACAGGTTCTAGGGATATATCTCAGAGAGGTTCCTAACTTGTAAATCCCTAAATTGTCAACTGAACCTTAAAGTTCAAGAAATTGCAATCCCAGTTTCTTCTAAACATAATTGCTTAGAGCTAGAGAAGAAACACATGAAATGTGCTGAAGTGCAGTTTAAAAGGAATATGCAGTTGAAAACTAGCATGTCAAGTAGAGGATAGGCACTATCTATATCCAGTCCTAGATAGCGCCTATCTAGTCAAGAAACCAATTGCTAGTACCATCAATCATATTTAACAAGATGTCTCAAAAATCTGTATTTTATAGTAAAGCAACACTACAGCTATTGCAGCTAACAGACAGCAACCAATGTAAGAGGGTCTGGGGAGGGTAGAATGTATGCAAACCTTACCCCTACCTCATGGATGTAAAGAGGTTGTTTCCCAATGAAACACCCAAAGCAAAAATACAGTAAGTAGATTATGGCAAATATAAAAACCTGAATAATGCCAGAATCATCTCTCAAAGTTAAAAAAGCGAGCTTTCCAAAAGCTCTGCGAGCCACTATTCTTCCTGATATAGAAACGTAATCTTTTTCACTGTTTGACTCTTCACCATTTCCCAGATTCTTATAAATTTCTTGCAGTTGGCTGGCATTGTGAGTCCGATCCCACTTGTAAGCATAGGGTTCCAAGCCATTGCTTCTCAATTCTTCCACCTGTTAGCAACCAGAACACTTAGCTGTGAAGATGAAATTCTAGAACAAAATTGCCATTTGTGGGAAAGATTACGGCAATATCTTTGTACATTCTAAGGAGAAAATTCAAGGATAAATTTCATTACTCAAGCTGCTACATGCTCTGAACTATATAGATGGAACAACACTAGCCTACATTTTACAATCATGTTCTCACACATCATAGTTGCATCTACACAAGCTTAGATATATCATGCATCTTGATGTCCAAGGTCAGGAAGAAAAGCTGAGATTCATAAAGACTGATGTTTAGACATCCACCAAGCACTGAGGTCGAATGTTTTTTATCCTGAGAAACTAGAACACATGTCCATAATTAAATCAAGACTCATTCCCAAAAATTCACAATGGGTTCACAAATACACCTTGTATCCCAATAAGAGAATAGTACAGATGCAAACTCTATTGCTAAGTCCTAGCTTTACTCAATTTATATAACAATTATTTTCTTCTAGGACGTCCCAAAATTTTTGAAACCATTTCATTCCTATACAACTTTCAAAAGTTCAATTTTATCAAGACTGTGAAAACATGACACTTGGGCCTAGCTCAACCCCAAAAGCTAGCCCTTGAGGGGAGTCTGGCCCAAGTCCATACAAGAAGACGACCAGTCCATTCTCCAACCAATGTGGCACTCTAACCCACTCTAACACCCTTTCACGCTACGGATCAACTGGAACATGGACCGGCAACCCAACATGGATGAACCTGGCAATGATACCAAGCGAAGATATGGCACTTGGGTCTAACTCAACCCCAAAGGCTAGCTCTTAAGGGAAGGATTGCCCAAGTACATACAAGCAAACAATGTGAGACTCAAACTCACTCTAACACAAACCATTACTATAATATACAAAACCTTGAACTTCATACCTTATCAAACTCTGTCAAATTGGATGAAGCAAGTAGTTAGTTAAAAGAGGGTGTTACACTGGTGAATTCTAATATTTAAATGGTCTCAACTACGTCAAGAAAGCTTTCTTGTGATTTTTTTTCTTGATTAGTCCAACAACTTTATAAATGCAAATTTGTACCAAGTATGTGCTGATATGTACAGCAAATCTCAGCGCTTTTTGTAAATGCAGGTTGCTGAGGAAATACCATCAGTGTCTAGTTCATATGCATTTAGCATTTCACACCAAAATGCGAAAAAGAAACATTTATATTTAATTCTATACTGGTTCTTCCTTTCATTCGAAACACCTTTCATTCTGTTCACTCCAAATAACTCAAAAGAAAAGATGTATAGTGGGATGATAAAGCAATACAATTCTATGCTCTTCATCAAGCTCCTAACAGACCAGCACCAAAAGACTTCTTTAACGGACTTTGGTATGAACCATGTAATCCCTAATAAGCTACAGAAAATGTCCCAGATTCTTAAGTCATGCATGCATGGGAGTTAGGACCACACTGTAAACGCAATTCTACAAAACATAAAAGGAATCTACCTAATCAGCATAAATTTTAAAGCAAAAGAAGAATTATAAGTATATAATTAGAGTTATTAGAGTATGCATAGGTATTATGTATAACTACTGCGAAAATAGTGGTCCCAATGAACCACAAGCTAACAAGATTGGAGAAGTTCCATGCATGTACCTTATCTAAATTAAGCTATCACCTCAAGATAATGATATGATACAAAAGTGAAAGCAATGTCAAGTTAACTATGGAGGGAGATCAATCTTCGCTTATCAATATTACACTGACATTGAACGTTATGTTAAAAATTGTTGTAAATAGTATATATTGACCCCAAAACAAAACATATTTTTGAATAGCCCAACAATATTGGTACCAAGAACGAAGCCTTGGGGTCAATTGGCAGATTGATTACCAAATATTTGATTGTAATCACGACACTAATCTAAGCAAGCACTAATTTCCATAACCACTAAAAAGGCCATTGTCATAAAGATACAACTTTCACTCTCATTACTCCCATATTCACTAAATTCCTTTTGTTTCAGCTGCACCTTTTATCAAATGTAAAAAGGTGAGGTTTAACATTGACCATTGCATAGAATTACAACATTTACACTAACTACTCCCATATTCAACAAAATTGCAATTGATTTCATACCTATAAGACAAATGCAAAGCAATATCTTTGAAAAAGTGAAGTAATGAAGTAGAGTTACCTTCTTAATACGAATGGCACGAATGGCCTCTTTATCGGAAGTAGAAGTAGAAGAGGACCTACGGTTGCGGCCGCCGGCAGCTCTACTGGTGAGTTCAGCTGTAGACGAAGAACAACAACGAACAATGAAGAAACAAGGAGGAGGAGGTCGAAATCTAAGAGAAGTAAAATGGATAAGTTGCTTCAATGGCTGAAGGGCTTCCATTTTCTTCTTCTTCTTCTTCTCTCTTTCCCCCAAAACACTATCTACACTTTAATTACTATTTCTTTTTTTCCTTTTTCATCGAAATAATTTCAATTAAAATATTGCCATTCAATTTTATCAAAGAGGGCCAAGATGAATTTTATTCTAGCAAAAGGGATAAAAGTTGATAAATATTGAAGTTAATTGTTCTTAATAAAAGAAATACTGTACTACTTTTTTCATTATTTTATAATTTATTTAATGTCAACTGAATTAAAATCTCCCTGATTTACTTTTTAATAAGTATTTTTTATTCTTATATTATTTTTAAGGAAAAGAATTGTCTATTAACTTTGTTTAAAAATTTCAATGTAGCTTCTTTTTCATTTGACAAAATAATTACTACTTAATATAGGAAATTGGAAGTTGTAATTTAAAAATAAAAAGAAAAAAAAAGATATTTAGAAATAATTGATGGCCCTTAATGCAATGGCAATTGTCGAAACCTCCTCACTTCACTCTCCACTTCTCCCATTTAACAACATGTCATCGCACAATTACCATTTCTAAATGAGTTTTTACATGAAGGAAATCAAAAGAACAACAATAATAAAGGAAGATGAATGGGATACTTAAGGTACGTATTAGGGATTCAGTTATTATACGCAGTGATGTATATATTAACATCGTCATTGTTGGCATTAGAAAATAACAGTTTATCAATAACTTCTGATGATAATTTATCAGTAGCAGCTTCAACGAAAAATAATAATTCGTCAATAGTGCCATCGTTGGATGCGAAGGTGATATGTGTTAGAGATTGCATGGGGATTTGCATGAATTTGGACAACGCCACCGCAGCGGAGTGCGAGGGTGCTTGTGGCAAGGGATGTAAACCATTGCTTGCTCGAAATGAAATAAGATCATTTAGTAATATTAATAATAGTTCAGATTTTATTGTACCTAAATTCAATAACCCTACTAATAAACCTGATTAATAATTGATTTATATCTATTTAAGAATTATTATTTATTTATATCCCATCATTTTTGTACATTGCCGTGGAGGCCCAACCAGTATGAAAGAGGAAGGCCCAAAAAGAGTCATTTACAATTTATATTGGTTCTACAAATAAAGCATGAATTTATATTTTTATGTGTCTCGCATCTCTAAAGAACTTATGTCCCGTTGTATGATTTTTAAAAGCTAAAAATTAAAATTTTGCCAGTAGTTAAAATGGGTGATTCTGAGAATCCAGCCAATAGGCTTTTCTTCTGCTTAAGTTTTGAGTTAATATCTCACTACGTATTCGATATTAAATTAATAAGAAATTGCTAATTTTTTTATTTATTTATTTTAGAAAAAGGTAAGAAGTGAAGAATTGTTGAGGGAAATTGGATTGAACTTTCCACGGCACTAATCACGGAAATCTCATTTGTAAACAGCAAAAAGAAAAAATAAATTAATTAATCATCTGATGCAAAAAAGTCTTCAAACCCTATTATTAATTTAATAATATGAAGAATTACCAACTTTTTCAATATTTTTATGGTTGTAGATATTTTCTTATAATTTTTGGAGTACTAATATATAGTGTTGTCAAGCTTTTTGGGACTCAAAAAAGCAATTAATATGTGAAATTAATGGACCTTATCATCACTTTATTGCTAGCTTATTCCCTTCAATTCCTTTGAGTTGATGTGCCAACAACTTTTTTATTCATTTAAAACATGTTTCAAGGAAATTTAAAAATTATTTTTTTATACAAAGAAATAAATAAGGTATCGTTTGCATAAATATATTTAGAAAAAAAATGAAGGAAATTTGATAACTTATGTTTGGTCCTATAATTTGTTATTTGAAAAATATATTTGATAAATATTTTAAGCTTTTAAGGAAAGGGAATTTGCGCCAATTTTCTAGTTTCTGAAATTTTTTAAAAATTATCCCAATTTTTTATATTTTATAAAAACACTATCATTTATAGTTTTGAATTAAATTTTTAGTTCTAGTTTATCGTATAAGTTATATACCGTTATATACATATTTTATACAATCTTTATCCAAACTTACTCTCTGAAGTCACTTCCAATAACAAATAAAAATAGCAATTCTTTGTATACAAGTCAAAATCTATTAATTATGTTCATTGTCTTAACTTTTCAGGGAACATGTTTATTTTGAAATGATAATACAAACTTATGTATACTTTTAATAATTTCTCTCAAAATTTATGGCCAAACACCTAACAAAATTTCAGCCGAAAATAACTTACCAAATATATTTAAAAAATTTTAACGAGACACCAGCTTAATTATGTGTCACTCAATTTCAAAACTCAACTCATCCATGTGAATGGTTCGAATTCGACACCCCTACACACAACCATGTCAATCGGAACATGAACAAGGTTACATGGAAGGTCAGCATATCATGAAATAAGAATCAAATAATTTTAACTTTGATATCATAATAAAAAATAATAATAAACATATACTTAATTATCAAATGGGAGTAGAAGATTTAGGGTTGAGAAGGGAGGAATCAGTTGAGAAATAGCGACTTATCATCTAAAATATATGATTAACATGCTTCAAAAGTCTTATAACCACATAATCACAACTCCTTCTTTCTTTCTTTTATCCCCTTTTAACCTTGAGATAAAAGTTAACATCAGAAAATTAAGAAATGTTAATGGTTTCTTCATTTTTAATTAATTGATGGTTTCACCAATATATACAATCATCGTGTTAGAAGAAAATTTCAAAAGTGACTTTAACATTCTAATGATTAGCCTTTTGTTCCAATAGCTACATTAACCAACCATTGATTCATCATTATAGTACTCCTATTTATTATTCTTATTCTACTTATGAAAAATGACCAAATTTACCCTCAAATCATCTAAAATAGCTCACAAATATCCTTCTCAATTTTCGAAAAACTTTTACCCCTAATACTAATTGGCACAACTTGAGTGAACAAACAAACATATAGTGGATTTTCTTCTTCTAGATTGAATTATGAATTATTATGTGTCCAAAGTCCAGACAATTGAGAGATGTAGACCATATCAAGTCAATTGTTGTGTTCCAATTAACAGTTGTCCAATACTTTTTTTTTTCTCATACAAAATGACAGAAATTACTATGTGGTACTACATATTCAAACAATAATGGTTCACGAGTTTACAATTACAACTTTTAATTGTTCATGATGGAGAAAACACACACATATATGGTAATAAGTTAAGTGATTCTTTTGTAAGTTTGTATTCAGACTATTTTGCAAAAAGCTTTTTGTACTTGTACAATCTATGTTTAAAGTTGATGATATATAGTGACAAACTCTTCAAGATTTTCTTCTCTATTCAAATCTATATTCATAGATATACATATTGTGATTTATGCATGCACCAATAATTTATAATTTATAGTACTTCCTATGTTTCCTTTTACTAGTCTAGTATTGATTACTTACCTTCTTTAAAAGAAATACTATTAGTTAATTGTGGTAGGATAATGTCTGGTCTTGTGATATAGTAGGATTAGTCGTGTCCTTATATCTTGTGTCGTTATTATTCGCTTTATATTATTTGTTGCTTTTGTTGTGTTTATATACTATCATTTGCCTTCCACTTTGGTCGTTTTCCTTTTCCTTTTTTTCGTAGTTAGTATCTTCTGCTTATGGAGTTTGATATTTTTGAGACGAGGGTCTCCAGGAAACAACCTCTATATCTCTATGAGATAATGGTGAGGTCTGAGTACATTTTATCCTTCCAAGATCTCACTTATAGAATTTCAATAGGTATATTGTTGTTATTCACATATATGCCAAGGAAATCTAAATTTGATTGCTAGATTTTTTTTTAGTATACTGGACTAGGCGGGGGAGTTTACAGAAAAAGGTTTAGATAATGTATTATATCTATAGCTTCTTATTTAAACTTGAAAGAAAGTTTATTTTGGAAAAGGAACTTTTGTGACATATTAATCCACTAATCTCTAATAAACATGATTATAAAAGTAAGTAAATTAATATTATGATTGAATGAATTCTACTATATTCCATTTTGATTCCAATAATTTTGTATTACAAAGCCAACTAAACCATAAAAATTGCTTTTGAAAAAAAGGAGAGAAAAGATGAATCATTTCTAACTTTATAGCAAATCAATTAATTAAAGCATGAAGAACAATATTGTCACCATTTTTATATCTCTATCTCTAACTTTTTTTCATTTCATTAGGCATTTTTATCTCATAATTGATGAAAATATAATTAAATAATCTTATATCTAGATCTTCTCTTATATTTCTTTTTTCTTTTAGAGAAAGAACTCTCCTCCATAGCTACTAAATCTTATTTTCCCAGTCAAGTTGCATCTTTTTTCTTTTGTTTAGCCCGATATGTTTATTGGATTTGAATCCAAAAATATGCTGACCAATGCATATCATTTCACTTTATTCTTCCTTTTCTAATATAAGATTTATTTAAAATATCACACCTTCAAAAATTTCCGATCTATCATTAACTCTTCGACCCACCCTCCATTAGAAATATCATCTAAGACATATCTAAACCTACAATAATGTCAAGGAAAAAAAATATAGTGTCATGTTTATCATATGACACTATCAAGGGTCTATAGTTTTAACATTTCAAATTTATACAATTTTCTTTGATGTGATGTATAAACAATTTGGTGAGTGCAAGTTCATCAAGAATGCCCCCACTCTCCTCTGTCTAAATAAGACACTTCACATGCCATATGTAGTGGGATGTGATGTAACACAAACATTTATTATCATACTCATTACTACAATTTTAAATTCATTTTGATTCTATTTTTAATAGTTCTATTATTTCAGTGGCATACACCTAATTTTATTTATCATATGATTGGAAGGTCACAGGTCTCTGATAAAAATACAATATAGAACTTTAATGCATTGAATTTGTCCTTTTTTATACATACTTTTATTTATATTACATACATAAAACTCGACTTGCAAATTACATTTCTAATGTGATTTACGAATCACATTCCTAAAATAAAATTAATTTGAAGATCAAAGTTTAAATTTTGATTCTCTTTGAGATATTGGGAAATGATCAAAAAATTAATTTTGGTGGATTCATCTTTATGGGATTGTTCCATTTTCGTGTAAATATAACATGAAGGGCCACATATATATGAGTGTTATGTCAAAAAGGGATGCCAAAAAGTACTAGGACCCTCCACCTAGGTTCACACTCATAGAAAGTGTCAAAATAATTGCATGTATAAGGACAATGATTCAATGAACTCTCTATTATTTTTTCTTACTCGTAAAATGATGAGGGACAAATTCTTCGATACATTAATAACATAAATTCAATGAGTTCATAAATTTCAAATTCTAAATCAATATCTAATTCATTGATAGACACTTTCTTTCTTATACTATTATTTTTAGAGATTTAATATATATTTTTTATTCGATCTTTAGGACTATAAAAAAATACAAGTTTTCCATTACAAAAATCAAAAACACTTTATTTCATTTGCATGAATTCAAACTCTAATTAATTACCTTTTTCAAGTTAAAAGTTGCAACTTTAGTTGTGTCCTTGCTCAACAATCTCCTGCTCAAACTAAGTTCCACACAAGCTTATTTGGATATTAATCATACTCTGTCATCCATATCAATTTTTATGGCTTATGGTCACCAAATCCTACAATGTTTTTGCTTAATGTACGCATTTGTAAAGCTATGAATAAAGATAAATGATAGTAATATCGATTCGATGGTTCACAAGGCAAAGGCGAGCCTTCTTACAACATCAATTTGTCATCTCCTTGCTTATTGCATCAAACCATTGATTCAATTTTTTATTAATTATTAGGCTTAAACATTTTAAAAATACTCTTAACATTGTATGATTTTATCTGCTAAAAGACCTCAGGACTCATGAGTACCAAGGACACCTTATTATATGTAACTTTCTATTCTAATCAACTTACTAATATGCCTACTAATTTTGTTCACATATATATATCTCAGTCTAATAATAGTAAATTGATACTTTTTCAAACTTAAACTTGTATTAATCAAAATCCCATGATAATATTTACCATTGGATTCCCTTTTTAGCCAATTAGGTCACAGTAAATTTATTTATTTGCAGAATCATACATGGTGATTCGTGTAGGGACAAGACAGGCATTTTGACTAAGTAGTATTATTCTTCACGGAGCTCAGCTTTTACATGACGGACGTTGCACGTGTAAATATAGCAAAGGATGACCAACTTTAACGGCGTTACTAATAAAAAGTAACGGAAAAGTGCATTTTACCAGTGAATATAAGTTAGTTACCCTCATCATTATGTAACTTAGTATTGTTGTGAAATTACCAAGGTGACCCTCAATAAAGTAGAGGCGCACTCATCTCACATTCTTCTTATTATTTTTTTCATAATACACAACTATACATTTTAATTTACTCACATGGTATTCATGTCTTTCTAACGTCTCAAATAGATACTTACACTTTGTCTAGATGGTTATTGTCCGTTACGCTTAAATATATTATTTGTTTTTATAATTGTTTAAATTTAATTGTATCATATTATTTAAATTTATTGTTGGATAACGATTTACGTAACGACTAATTTGGAGTGATCGCACCGTAATCTTAATATTTTCTTTTTATTTTGTTTTTGTTTATTATTGCATCTATAACTTTATCTTTTCATGGTAGTTCTACCTCGTACCTTACTTTTCTTGTAAGCTTATCATACTACTCATGGATGCGTGGTATTATGTAACGGCGGAGAACCATACAATCTATTCAAACACTATATTCATTAAAATGATAGAGTGCAATACAATACAACACAATAGGATACATTATGAAAAAATACGTAACAAGCATCCAAATGAAATATTGAGCTTATATAAAGTTAAATAAGCAGGCATAAGTGTGCTACACAAATGCCGCATCAAGATGCAAATTACCACATAGGACGCGAGTGTCGACTTATTCTATTTTATATAAATTTAAGTGTTTGCTTGTGCACACTAAATAAAATTAAAAAATCATGTCTGCCAAATTAAAACACATATTTATGTAATACTTATGTTTTTCCCCTTACTTTTCAATGTCTTATAAGATAGTATTTGGTTTCATTGCTCGATCTAATACTTATGTTTTTCCCGTTACTTTTCAATGTCTTATAGGACTATTTGGTTTCATTGCTCGATCAATTTAAAATTTTCATGTATAAAATCCAATGAAAGGAAAACTCATTTGAAATTTTTGATGAAGTGCGAAGGATTCTCATCCATTTTGTGGGATTTCTATCCACCTTTTCACTTGTTCTTCGACAATATAACGTACAACTATACAGTTGATGGTGGAGATGTTTAATCATTAAAATAAATAAGGATTTTAAAATGCAATTTGAAGAAATTTCCAAAGTTTTAACTAGCTCCAATAACTTGCAAGTTTCAAATGCACTAATTTTTCTTAAGTTCTAATCCTGTTTTTTTGTCTAATACTTAGGCAAAAACTTGTCTTCTTCCATAGTGAGTAATTTTGTATGAATAAATACAAATATACTGTAAAAATCATAAACTTGGAAATTGTGCTGTTACCAATATTGACCAACTTATTGTTTCACATAAAACACCATTTGACCACTGTCACGTCAGGAGTATATTCCTTCAATTTTATTTTACTTAAGTTTGTTGGGAAGAAGAAATTAAAAAGAAAAAAGTTGATTAATTTAAGTGTTTATATGGAAATTATTTTATAGTTAGAATATCAAAAGCATAGAATCTTTGTCCAGTTGAAAAACAAATAATAAATTAAGAAACATTATCGTGGATTAAACTCCAAGTTGGCAGTGGATTCTCTGACTAAAATTTAATTATTTAATTAATTGATGATACATTTTTCATTGGATTCCACTCATCTATATTCTTTTTTTGAGGTTTGAATTATGTTAGCAAAGAAATTAAATGTCATTAAGTCAATGTCATAAATTATCTCTTTCGGATGTATAATTATCGACCTTAAAATTACATGTATGATATAAATTTAAGCTATCAACTCAATCTAATATAAAACTATTCATTTAGTTAAGATGTAACACATGCCCATTTTTTTGAAAAAATATAGCATAGATAAAAGCTCATTGATTTTTATTTTTGATTTATTTTCATCGGCTCATTTTCTATCATGAACATCATATGAAAAATACATCTTAAAATACAAGAGAAGAAAAGTCACACGTCTCTTTTTGAATTCAATAAATTTCACAAATGTATAATTATCGAGCTCAAAAGTGCATGCAACGGATGAATTTGTACTATCAAGTAGAACTAACCAGCGTGACTAGAAGTTCGTTGATCTTTCTCTTTCACGCATTTTTCGTGGCTCGTTTTCTATCATCAACGTCATATTAATTTTTTTTTTAAAAAAAGACATACTTTCTGAATTAATCGATGAAAAACTCACATGGAAGGTGAGTCAGATCTCCTCCATAAATTAAATTAAAGGACCATTCCAGAAGGTTGTATACGTGAATTATTTTTCTTTAAATAATTATTTTTTATTTACTACTAATAAAGCATTAAGTTTTTTTTTCTGGAAAAGAAAGAACTTTTTAAGGAATATTATTATTACAATAATTCATAATAAGTGGCCATTAATTAGGGAGAACGTGGAATAAAGTTAGGTAATTATATATGATCTAAAAATACTAAAAATACTTGGCTTTAATCATCTTTTTTTCTCTCTCTCAAGAAAGAAGAAAGGAAAAAGAAGGAAAAAAGGAAAAACTTTTATGGACCAAATTGACTTACAATTCATCTTTATTCTCACGACTAACGGCAAAAGATGCCATGTGCAAATGCAATGAATAAGCAACTATTCTATCTCGTTTCAATTTATTTATCTGATTTTAATTTGTTATAAAATTATTTTTTAAATTTTATGATCGCAAATTATAGATATGTGAAGTGTATCAAAATTTCTTTTGATATTATAGTCTTAAATGGAGAGTTAAAGTTAAAGAGTTGCCAAAAGAAAAAAGACATACTTTCAAAGCAAAGAGAGTGATTTGAAAAATATATAAATTAGAGGAACTAACAAACAATACTGTATGGTTGGGAAATACTCTCTTTCACCGTGTCTATCTTTAGCTAAGTCAGTTATTTATTATCAAAATTTATGTAGTTTTTTTTCATATGATATTAGGTTTACCCCAGCTCCTTTTAACACCTTCAGGTCTACCTTGCTCCTTTTAACACCTTCATTCGTCATACTTTAATACGTACATACATGTGAATTTGTAGGTAGAGGCAAGTCCAGGATTTTTATATAGGGGTTCAAAATTTAAATAAGTAGATATATGACTAGTAGAAGAGAGTTTGACATTTATTATATATATAAAAAAATTATTTTAATCATGTATAAATAATATTTTTTTTTTTTGTTGAAGAAGGTTCAAATAACCCCTCGACAATGGGCTAACTCCCCCCTCGACGTAGGCATGTCCGTATCATCTCAATTGACCTTTTCTTTATGTTGTACTTGTACTTTTCTGATAAATATAGTGATGAAATCATATATATCAAAGGTGAATCTAAAATTTTTATAATATGAATAGTGCAAGCAAGAATACACTATTTAACCAACAAATTATTTTAAACAATATGTGCATAAAATGAATGGTATTTTGTGTAAAGAAAACAATGTGTAGAGAATTATAGCAAAATCTATCTCTGTACACCAAAAATAAAAAACTAAAAAGTTTTGTAGTAATAGTATATTGTCTCGAGATGATAAATGGGAAGGGCAAATTCGAAATGACAACGGTTAAAAAACTTTGAACACAAAAGGGTGAAAAGATAATTTCACAATTTTTCTAGTGTGGACCCCACTTTGGACATCAGTGCTGCTGCATTTTCTCCACCCACCGTCCTTTTTTGCCCCTCGTGTTCACCAAAATATTAGACATAAAACAAATTATTTTAAAAAAAGAATTACTAATAATTGAAAATAAATAAATAAATAATTAAACAGAAAAAGACAGACCCATCTCTGCATTTTTATTGGATTTTTCGATAGAAGCGGAAAGGAGAGCAAGAGAGAGAGAAGAAACAATCAAAGCAAAAGCTTTTTAGCCTCTCAGTGTCCTTCAACACTTGTGTTTTTTCTTTGAGGAGTGAAGGGGGTGCCTAGGATAAGCAGAGGAGGGGTGTAGTTTAAGAGCTTGCTTCTCTGGTTATGGTGGGAGTGGATTTGAGCTCTAAAACACACTGAAATCGTAGAGTGGGTAGTCATTTTAGCTCATTTCTTGACTTGGGTCTTGCTTGTTTTCTCGGTTGGAGGTGGCTGGTTAGCTTTAACTACAATGGGTAGTCAGTTCTTCTGTTCTCAGAGGAGGAGAGGAGCTTTTCTTGTAGTTTTCATGTTGTGGGGTTCTCTTATCTCATTATCTTGTGCTGCTAGGCTATCTGTATCAAGGCAGAAGCTTGAGGTTGAGAAACATTTGAAAAGGGTCAACAAGCCTCCCATTAAAAGCATTGAGGTACTTGCCTTAAAGCTTAAACTGTTTCTTTTTGTGATGGCAACAGTGAAAAAATTTTCAAACTTTTTTGAGTTTTTAAGTGTTTGCTGGAGAAAAATGGCTGTGCTTGAGTGTTGTTTTTTCCCCAGCTTCTGCACTTTTTATTATCCGGTCTGAGATGCTTGAATAGCTGTAGCAGTGGTTTGTTATACTGGGGGTTTGTGGGAGGGGGGGAAGAGGAGCAAGTTCTCTCTTGTTTTAGGCTCCAATTTGTGTGATTTCTTCCTCCCTTGTTCTTGGAAGTCATTCAAAATTAGTTAAGAGTAATAATGCCATCTTTGAAGTAGAAACCAATTTTGTTTGTTCAATGGAAGATATTTGACTAAGATTAGATTTTAATGTTGTGAGTGTAATGATTATACAGAGTGCAGATGGGGATATCATTGACTGTGTTCACATCTCTCAGCAACCTGCTTTTGACCACCCATTCCTCAAAGATCACAAAATCCAGGTCCATATTTCTTTTTCTTTTTCATTGCTTTTAATGCAAAAGACTTTACAGTATTTTCTCTTCACATTCCTTTCTCTTTGTAGTTTTCTAATGGGTGATTTTTTACAACAAAATTCTCAGATGAGACCTAGCTACCACCCAGAAAGGCTTTTTGATGAGGATAAAATGGCCACAAGGTCTAAAGAAAGTATCAATCCCATCACTCAGTTGTGGCATATGAATGGAAGATGCCCTGAGGACACTATTCCTATTAGGAGAACAAAGAAAGATGACGTTTTGAGGGCAAGTTCTGTCAAAAAGTATGGTAAGAAGAAGCACAAGGCCATCCCTAAGCCCAGGTCTACAGATCCTGACCTTACCAATGAAAGTGGTCATCAGGTGCCTTAAATTTCTACCTTCAAAATTTACCATTTCTTGGTTTCATTTCTCATTTCCTTGGAGCTTCTTAGTGTCCATATTCTGATTGTTTTGTGTATATTGCCAGCATGCAATAGCTTATGTTGAAGGAGACAGGTATTATGGTGCTAAGGCAACTATTAATGTATGGGAACCCAAGGTACAGCAGTCAAATGAGTTCAGCTTGTCTCAGCTTTGGATTCTTGGTGGTTCATTTGGTCAAGATCTAAACAGCATTGAAGCTGGTTGGCAGGTACATCAATTATGTGAAAGATGAATCAGCTACATTTGAACTCTTTTAGTTAAAAAACTTGTATTGAGAGACAATGACACCAGACTGTTCACCTTCACATGTCAAAAGTATTCTGAGTTATTATTGAGTCTAACAGTAAGCATACACGTGAATGTCAGGTTAGCCCTGACCTCTATGGTGACAATAACACAAGACTATTCACATACTGGACTGTAAGTTCTTATTAGTTTGAGTAAATTGATTAACTCTTTTTCATTTTCATTTGAACATTATGAACATTTCTCATATCCTTTTGGTTACAATATTTGTAGAGTGATGCATATCAAGCAACAGGCTGCTACAACCTTCTCTGCTCAGGTTTCATTCAAGTCAGCAGTGCAATAGCTATGGGAGCAAGCATCTCTCCTGTTTCAGCCTTTAGAAACTCCCAGTATGATATCAGTATTCTTATTTGGAAGGTATAAATCCACTCTCAGAGTTTCAGCCTAATATTCTCTACCTTCTGTGCCAAATTTTGTGGGCATCAGAAGCCAACATCTCATAAAGTGAATTGAGTCTATGAGAAGTACACTTAACATCAGTATAAGGAAAGATACATTTCTGAATATATATACTGTAGCAGCTTTCTTGGAAAAACTGAATCTTTATTATTCAAGAAACACACTACTCCCACACTCCACTGTTCCTACTGTATTGATCTGTGCATTCTTGTGCCTGAAACACAAACACAGACACGCTAAATCACTATATGTTTGTTCTTGTTGGTGTAATCCTTTTATATTGGACATTCATTGTAGGATCCAAAAGAAGGGCACTGGTGGATGCAATTTGGGAATGACTATGTATTGGGGTATTGGCCATCTTTCTTGTTCTCCTATTTGGCAGAGAGTGCATCTATGATAGAGTGGGGTGGGGAAGTGGTGAATTCACAACCAGATGGTAAACATACATCTACACAAATGGGCAGTGGTAGATTCCCAGAAGAAGGTTTTGGCAAGTCAAGCTATTTCAGAAACATTCAAGTTGTTGACAGCTCAAATAATCTTAAATCTCCTAAAGATCTTGGCACCTTCACTGAGCAATCCAACTGTTATGATGTCCAAACAGGAAATAATGAAGATTGGGGCCATCACTTTTACTATGGAGGCCCTGGTAGAAACCCCAATTGCCAATGAAGCAATAAGAAAGGTCAAAAAGAAACAAAAAAGAGAAGAAAATCCCATTATTGATAATAGCCCCCCACCCTTGTAAAATTTAATCTAGTCTAATGCACTCTCTTTCTTGTATACTCTTGGTTTTTTGATTTTTTAGGTTTGAGTTAGCAGTAAATGTTAACCTTTTTTTAGTGGGAAGTTTTGATCCTTTTGCTTTTTCACCTTGAAAGGTTCTCCTATGTAAGTGAATGGGGAAGTGTGGCCTAGTTTCTCAAAAAGCTTGAAAGAAACAAAAGGCCTTTTGTCATCTTCTTTGATTTTTATTTGTTTATTTACTCCACTCTTTGGAGTACTGTCACTCAATGGATAATCAAATGTATCCTACTAGTTTTCATTTTGCAACCAAGTCTTGATTTGTGGTCTGTTTGTTCACATGGTGCTTAATAATGTGACTTATTTTGTTTTATAATGAATGAGTGGATAGAATATTTGGATGGGGTGCTAGTGGATCATATTATATTTTATCATCTATGGATGGTCCATTAACTTTTTCTAAATGGCCACACCATTGTCACTCCCACTAATCACAGTGTGTCCAACATGTTTATCTGTCCTAACACTGTGCTGCTTATAGTTTTTCCATCCTGATGCTTGAGTACCCATTGCATGAAAAGTGATTGTAAAGTTGCTACCTTTTATGAAATTGCATCTCTTTTTGGTAGAATTTTCTTGTAGTAAGGCTGTGATACATGTTATGAGTATAATACTCATAATGATTCACTTTTCAAGAATGTTACACAAACCATTAGTAGAGAAAATTAGTTCTGCAAGAACTTGCATGGTACTTATACAATAGTGGAAGAAAAGTTAAAGATGAATTCAGAATTGTAAGTGGTGATATGCAATGTGCTCATTACTTTTTGTAAATACTGGTGTGGATCTGTTTGCAAAAAGCATCAAGTGAAGAAAAATGCCAACCTAGATAAAAGTAACTACACACTTTCCCTCTGTATATGCCAAATAAAGGCCATGTCCTTGATCGATGGTTGATGAAATGAGCTGAGAATCATGGGATCTCAAATTAAACAGGGTATAAACTATTACTGCAGGTGATTCTTTTCCACTCATCCAAGTCTTGGTAAACAAGTGCATGTACTGATAGGCAGGGGCGGAGCCAAGCGAAGAGAAGAGGGTTCATCTGAACTTTATAAAATTTATTTTCTCTGTATACTAGTGATGTTAAACAACCTTGACTTCTTTGTGTGTTTACCTTTTTATATTCTAAACTCATTGGTGAAAATCTTAGTTCCACCACGGCTCATAGGAGGTAGCAAGTGTCTAGTGGAATACTAATGATAACAGTTAAGAGGCGAATTCAAGATTTAAATATAGTGATTCAACTTTTAATGACTTTCATATACACTTCCTCCATTCACTCTTAGTTGTCAAAAAATTTCTAATTTGATTCACTTTTACTTGTCATTTTAATAAATCAAGGTAGGACATAAATTCTTTTCTTAGTGAGTAAACATGTTCAGGACTCTATCAATTAATAGGGGTAAAATGATAAACCTACAACAACAACAACATACCCAGTGAAATCCCACAAGTGGGGTCTGGGGAAAATGATAAACCTACTATACCAATAATTATTTTCTTAATAGATATGCCAAGTCAAAATCTAAAAGTGAATACTCTGAAAATACTAATGAACCATAGATTTGAATTTTGTAATTAGAGTAAATGGTGGTTATAATGACTTATTATTATTTTGGCACTAATAGTCCATAATTGCTTCAAGAAGTGGTTATTTTTCCTTTAATGATTCAGTACTAATGTTAGTGGTGATAGTAATTAGTAAATAACTACTACTTAAAATGATCAAAACTAGATAGGCACTTTGGCAATTAGCATAACATGAAGACAATCATTAGGCCACTCACTTATGGGCTTTTGGGCCCCAACCTTACACATTGGGCCATTGGAAGCCCATAATCTGATTTCTTGTTCGACTTCTTTAAAATCAAGAGAATCAGAAAATGAAAATCCAAAAATTTATTGATACATATAAACATAATAAAAATCATAATCTTTTTATTCTAAGGTAGGTCTTATGATAATTGGTTTGTTAATTAATCCTAAGTCTTATGATATCGAACTTTATCTAACGTATAACTCATGCATATAATATTAGATGGATGCAATATGATAATATACCTGTGATACAAACATAATAAAAAATCTATGTTCTTCAAAATATTATACCAAACTAACTTGATGTGATGTTTTATGAGATAATTAATAATATATTAGACTATATATTAGGTAAAGTATAAGATGTATTTTATGAAAGTAGATCGAAGGAATATTCAGCAACCCATTATTATTATTATTAATTAAATTACATATCATCAGATCAAATTAACATAATTATTGATAATGCTGGCAGAGTTAGTATAAAATATTCCATCTTTCTTCTACAAGCCTTTTAAAAAAATCATAAAATGAGACAAAAATTATTTTTTTTTATCTTATTTTATAAATTGACAAATAATTTATAAGATATACAACTAATATAAAATTGAGAAAATATTTGAAATGGAATCTTTTCACATGGCCATTGAAATGTTTAATATATTATAATAATATTAAAATGAATGAATAGAAAAAGAATTGCGGTAACCAATAGGAAATTTGTCCGATTTCAATTTGTTTGAGATATGATAAAACTGATGCATAATTATTATTGTTAAAATAAATATTTTAAAACTTTTAATTAAAATGTAGTATATTTTATATAATTTATGACATTGTATAAATTAGCACAAACCCTATATGTTCATCGATTTTCATAAAATTTTCTAGAAGCGAGACCTCTAATTAAAAAAAAAAGTTGATAATCTTGTTTTCAATTATTTCTGCTAAGTATGGCTTCCCATGATAGAGACATATAACCAAGCTCTACATTATTTAATAGTTGCAAAAAAGTTTGGGTATTATTATTAATTGTCATTATCAAATATCAGAATTTTGGTTTCACACAAAATCATTTATCAATCTCTATTTATTACTATATATATCTCAACTCATTTCCTATCATTTTCATGCCCTCTTTGACAAGATATTTTTTTTTGACTCTGAAATTTGGAGTTTTTGATTTGTACTTTAATTATCCACAAATATTTCTGACAAACCAATCATAAAAATACACCTATATATGTTCCCTTTCTTATAAAAAAACATAATAGAAAAATGAATGATGGAGGGATTTTTAGTTAATTTGCATGTATAGGAGTATATGTGGACTAGTATATAATATACATATCAACAAGGATAAGGACTTTATGATCCTTATTTTTATGTATTACACAATTAACTTTAGAAAATAGATATAAGGATAATAAGTTTTTAAGTTATTGAAAACTTCCTAATCTTATAATTTTTAATTTGTTGATATATCCATCTTAATATTTTATTTTTTTGCATTATGTGAGTTTTGATGGATATAATTAAGTGGCGGGATAATTTATACTTATGTTGAATTTATGAATATTCCCGAGGAAAGAAATCAACTTTGCACAATCCCATTAATTCAAATTCAACCACTAATTATTGCTCAAAATTTTCACGTTGTTATTTTAAATTGATGAAAATATTCACAACTCACTATTGACTTACTCATACTTAGTGTGTATAAAATATATGCATGATTTGAAGAAATAATATTTATCAAGACTAAGCGTAGGTGAATTAAATTTAATAAAGTAATTTCTAATCAAATATTTCATGTTTAATTGATGAGATAAAAATAATTTTGACTAATAAATCATGTTTCAATAATCATGATATCTTTAATCAAATGTCTCATGTTTAATTCATACGAATAAAAAAACTCCATTAGCAAGTCTTCTCATTATAATGAATCCTCTATTTGATCTATATGAATTTTGAATAAAGAAAATTTTTTTAAAAAAAAAATTAACAAAAAATATTCTAAAAAGATCATCAAATAAAAAAAGAAAAAAGTATCCTTATTCCTTAGCTCAAATAACTCTTTTTAAATTTTCTTAACTATATCGAAATCCAAATCTAAAATATTTCTTAATAATAATAAAATAAAAAAATTATTTATCACTCTACCACAATACTCCTCAATAGCTCAATCAAGTCTCAATATATACCTATTAAATCACAGGAGTCCGCGTGCAATTTGTATTCTATTATTTATATTTAAACTCGATTAAATTCAAATTAAAATACTTTTACTAAAACTAAAATAAAAAATTATTCATACTCGTCACGACTCCCAGCTCAACCAACTTCACTATATATATATATAGTAAAAGCATAGCAGCCTGCTTCTACCTCCGCATTTTCTTCACCAACTTTTCTCTATTCGGCGGAGATTTCTCTCTTCATTTTCTCTCTTTCTCACCTATCAATCTCCAAAAATGGCCTTCCAGAAAATCATTGTTCAAAACCCCATCGTTGAGATGGACGGTTAGATCTCTTTCTTTCCATTTATTTGATACTTTATTGATTTGTAGATCTGTTTTTGTTGATCAATTCAAAAAGATCTTTTTTTTGCTTATTTTTGTAGCAAGTTTAATCAGGGTTTTGTTAGATCCTATTGATTGACTGTTTCACGACTGATTGATATGAGCTCTGTTGTCTTTCTTGAGAAGGGAAAGATCAAAACTTTAACAACTAGGAAATAAATATATATATATATATATATATATGGTGGTGTCTTGGATTATTACTTGTGTATATGTTGTGGGGTTGGTTAAATCAGAGTTGTTAACTACTCTATATAGCTATTGACTGTCCATTTAAGAATTGATATTGAACTCTTTGATGAAAAAAGATCCAAACTTTTGACAAATGGGAAACATAGATGTTACTTGTGTATATGTCTTGTGGGTCCTTGTTTGTACTGGATTTGATGCTGAAGAGGAAAGTCTCTTGTCATCTGTTTATGTTTGTTCAAACTTAACTTGGGGTCTATTTGTTTTGGGAATTTTTGAAATCGCTGTTAGTTATATTGTGTAGAGGAATCACTTTCTCAACTAATAAATAGATAGTTCCCCGATGTAGGTATCGCTAACTTGAGTAATCAGAGTTGTTTTCATCATTCAGTCTTCTAACCAGTGTTTTGATATGTGGGAAATGCATAAAAGATGGAAAACAGTCTAATTTCCTTAATTTGGAGTATTCCCACCATTCTTGAATAGTTCAATATTTGACCATATGAATGTTTCTTTAAAATTTTGTCTCACTTGATACTTGGCAGGAGTTGTACATTGTGACTTAATTTTGGCTTCTGTAGTATTTCAGAAAGGAATCTTTTTAACATAATTGTGAGTTTGCTAACTTGGTTAGGAAAAGACAAATCTTTTCTTTATTTTTTCCTCAAATTTTTTGTTGCTAAACAAATATAATTTGTAGAGCAGCACTACCTAAAATACAGTTACGTATAAATTTCAACCTTTTGCATAAAAAATGTGTCATGCATGTTTGATCCTAACAGCATCCATGGTGTGCTCAATTATCTCTTCACCAAATTTTATACTCACGAGATGCTGTTCTTGCCTGTTTAAGTTTGTACAAACATATTATACAGGTATTTGATTGAATGAAAAAGGAAGTAAAACAATATGTGGATAGATGTATGCCATGAGTTTGAAACTTGGCTGCTTAACTGGGTCTTCCATTTAAGTGGGGAGGATTGATGGGTGGGGCTATCATTTGGCCTCTCCTTGATGGGCGAGGATAATGAATCTTGAAACACCTTGTAGAGTTTGATAGAAGAAGTAAATGTTGATTAAATTCCATGTTCTTGTGGTATTATGTAGTATTATCTTGCTTCTATTTCTAAATTATGCATGCGACTTTGACTGTAAAAGACTGTAAATTTTTTTTCTAATATCCTCTTCTTGATTATGTGATTCAGGGGATGAAATGACACGAGTTATTTGGAAATCAATCAAGGATAAGGTAACAAGTTTTTGCTTGTTTCTGAATCAGTATGGATTTCTTATTATCTTCTAATAAAACATTTGCAAGCCACTAATATATGAAGCTTCTTTGCTTGTTTTAGCTCATCCTTCCCTTTCTAGAGTTGGACATCAAATACTTTGACCTTGGCCTTCCCCACCGTGATGCCACAGACGATAAGGTTACAGTTGAAAGTGCAGAAGCCACTCTAAAGTATGTTTTGTTCATCTTTACTTCTTAGTTTTCAACTAATGGGGAAGGAAATATCTAATTGTTGGAACAAATCCATTCACTATTCTTTCCTCTATTCATATCTCTTCATTAATTTCTTTAGATTACTGGATCTCTCTCTATTTGTGCTTCATATCAGTTATCCGCTACTTGTAACTTTTCAGCCTCATTGTTTCTTAACATCTACTGTATGGTCCACTGCAGGTACAATGTAGCTATTAAGTGTGCAACCATTACCCCAGGTGCTTATTCCAGTGTCTAACTGGATTCCACTCCTTTTTGTTGAGCCGTAGCTCATAGTTTCAGCAAATCAGTCCTTTGTGTTGAGCTATCATTCTTAGAAAGTGCTATTTTGCAGATGAGGCCCGTGTAAAGGAGTTTAACCTGAAATCTATGTGGAGGAGCCCTAATGGGACAATCAGAAACATCCTAAATGGTACACCTGCATTTCGTCTTGTTTCTGGATCATGTTGTTTCTTGTGTATGGCTTGCTTAATTATAGCTCGTTGTACTCATTGGCATTTACTACAGGAACGGTCTTTAGAGAACCAATTATGTGCAAAAATATTCCCCGACTTGTTCCAGGTATCGCAGATTTCTTGTGCTTTCTGCATTTGCGTCTCCCCTCAAATAATTTTGTAGTGTAGTTGAGCGAACTGCTTGTTAAACCAGGTTGGACTAAACCAATATGCATTGGTAGACATGCTTTTGGAGATCAATACCGAGCTACTGATACAGTTATTAAAGGAGCTGGAAAACTCAAACTGGTGTTTGGTAAACTTCTCTTGTTGCTTACTTGATATGAATCTATGAGATAGCAATGCTACTCATCTTTTAGGGTCTATTCCAGCCTTCTCTTATTAGCAAAGGGTTTTGCTTACTCGCTTAGGATATGTTTACCGAAATGTTGTTTTTAATACTTTATCAGTGCCAGAAGGATCAGATGAGAAGTCTGAACTTGAAGTATACAACTTTACTGGTGCTGGTGGAGTAGCTTTATCCATGTACAACACAGACGAGGTTTGCTCATAAATGTTTGGTTTCATTTCCTAATTTGTAATATTATTGCTGCAGACTTATGTACTTTCACTTTTACTTTCTTGATGTGATGCAGTCTGTTCGCTCATTTGCTGATGCTTCAATGAACATGGCATTCCAAAAGAAATGGCCGCTCTATCTTAGTACAAAGAATACCATTCTTAAGAAATATGATGGGAGGTAAGCAACCTACTGTTGATCTTCTGTTTACCATTTGGCCTTCACTTATCCATTATAAATTAGGTTGACACTTTGGGCCATTTTGTTTTTCCTCACATATCTAGTGGTTTTTGTATACATTCTGTTCCTCTGAACTACCATTAATACTCTTATAAAGGTTCAAGGACATCTTCCAAGAAGTTTATGAAGCAAATTGGAAGTCCAAGTATGAGGAAGCTGGAATCTGGTGAGTTCCACAGTTCACTTGGTAATCAGGGTTCAAATATCACAGGTACAAAAACATTGAATTTTAGTGATGTTTTACAGGTACGAACACCGTCTTATCGACGATATGGTTGCTTATGCTTTAAAGAGTGAAGGTGGTTATGTATGGGCCTGCAAGAACTATGATGGGGATGTACAGAGTGATTTCTTAGCACAAGGTATCACACATACTTATGTAGCTTTAAGGCTACCATTTCGACAGATCTTCATAGAATATGTTATGACATATTGACGTGCTAATACTCAAAATTGCTGAATCAAGTATTCCTGTCTCTCTCCCTATAATTTCTACTCCTAGAGGTTTATAACTTATCCATTTTCCCTTGGAACAGGTTTTGGATCCCTTGGGTTGATGACATCTGTCTTGGTATGTTTATTTTCAAGCTTTTTTTTTTTGCTTCAACCAACTCCTTAATTGTGCTGGTTTTTAGTTTATCTTTTTTTCTATAGTTCTCTCCGAAATATATGACAATGCTTCTTGCTCTTTTTGATCATTCTCCTTTTCGTCTCTGATATAATTCATTTCTTTGGATTCTTAAAAGTTGTGTGTATATGGTTCAGGTGTGTCCTGATGGCAAGACCATTGAGGCTGAAGCAGCCCATGGAACTGTTACCCGCCACTACAGGGTTCACCAGAAAGGAGGTGAAACCAGCACAAACAGCATTGCGTCAATCTTTGCCTGGACTCGTGGACTCGCACACAGGTAGGTGACTTATAGTTGTTGATCTGCTGAGGTTAAGCCTGGTATCCGCAAGTGGTGGAAGTTATGAATACTTAATAAAATGTTCGTGAACAGGGCAACATTGGACAACAATGAAAGGCTCTTGGATTTTACTGAGAAACTAGAGGCAGCATGCATTGGTGCTGTGGAATCTGGAAAGATGACGAAAGATCTTGCACTGATCATCCATGGATCTAAGTGAGCCTTATTGTCTTATTCATAATAATTTCCATTTCTCATTTGTCTTTGTTATAACATAGCGTCCGTTCTCATCCCTGTTTAATCATTTCCCTCCGCTTTGAATAGGCTTTCAAGAGAGCATTATCTGAACACGGAAGAGTTCATTGACGCTGTAGCTGATGAGCTCAAAGCAAAACTTCTGAAAGCAAAGGCCTAAATGTATGAGAGTCTCGAGGAAGATATCGATTGAAGAGAAATAAAAAGGAGTTTAGGGCCTTGTTGGTATACTAAAATTTCAAGAGGTTTTTATGTTTTAGGTTGGAGATTATTCTCCATATGAACCATTTAAATCTGAATTCCTATTGCTGATGTTGCTGCAAGTTATTTCCCCCATTTGTTCTTGTTTTTATCAATTTGCTAAAAGAAACTCCCCGGAGTTGCTGCACAGTTTGAAGTACTTTGGTATGACGTTTGGTCATATAATGGACTTCTCTTAAGGCTTTAAAACAACATCAATTATATTTAGTTGTTTCTCCATCCATCCAACTCTGGGTGGACAGAGTAATTCGGTATCTGTTGCGCGGAATTATTTGAGGTGTACACAAGTTTGTCTGGATATCACAGTTATGCATATAGGCTCATCACCAAAGCCATTAAATCTACATCAAGTACAAGCCCATCCACCATAATTACTTGTCAATTCACCTATAAAATGTTCCAATAATACTGCATTACTATACCTACATGCATCCATCTGTATATGTTAGATAATCAGAGTCATTTTTTCAAAAGGATTTTATTTTATCATCCACCAATCTTTCTTTAAAAAAAAAGAAAAAAGTGAGTAGATGAATTAATCAATAAAGAACTGCTACTGGCAGGACAAATCTCATCTCTTCTGGAAAATTCAATTATTAGGGGTTGTTGATTGCACTAGCCCAATTATATTTATTACATTTGGTGGCTTATTTAATGAACTCGAGCCACCAGGGAAAAAAAAAAATTAAAGGGTCATTTGATATATTTTGACATAATTTTAATTTAGAATCATAAGATTGAAAAAATCTCTTTTATTTTTTAAATCTCGTTTCAATTAAATTATGTCATTCTTTTTTAAACATAGAAAATACTACTTCTTATACATCAATAATATAAATAAAAATGAAATAGATAATTTACAAGATAATCACAAATAAAATATCGACCATACACATCGTTGCCTTTTTTGTTTTTGTACATATACAATTATACATGCTTGTGCAAATTAATTATTTATCTCACTCATCACAAATATATTACTTAATCTCTCTGTTTCAATTTATGTCATGTTATTTTTATGCAGATTAATCTATTCAAAAAAGGAATAAAGCATTTATGTATTAAAGAATACATAACTTTAAACTTCTTATTTTCACTCCTTAATGAGAAGTTTTTATAATCACACAAATATTTTAGATATACTTATTTTAACCCTGCATTCATTTCTTTTCTTAAAATTAATTAACTCCACGTTAATTCAAATTATGTCAAGTAAATTGAAACATGAAATTATAATAACCTAACCTTGTACGCAAATATAATATTGCATGTATGCATGCTTTAAATAAAAGCTGCAAATCTATGTATGCATGGCTATGTGTATTCGAATAAAATTCTAGATTAATATCTTATATAAAATGGTTATTTTAGATAAAATTCGAATAAATCCTTCTTCTTTCTTTTTCCAGAAGATAGATGGTATTCAGATAAAATCAAATTACATACTAAAATAAATATTCAAAGATAAATCTTCTTAAAATGTGCAATGTAAATTTTGAAAAGAAAATCAAATTACATACTAAAATAAATAAAATTGGCATTAACATAAAAATTCCTTCTTCTTTTTTTTTCGTCACAGTGCAGTGTGTATGACATAATCTTTTTATTTTAGTTGAGACAAATGTCAAATTAAGAAAAAGACTAATTTTTGGGCAAACAATATAAATTCCATTAGTTTGGGGTTTAAATGTCTGCTTCTTTTTTTAATTAGTTTTTAAATTATAATTCATATCAAAATTTGGTCCCCAGTATCCAAGTGAATTTGCATATATCTAGGATACGGTGACTCGCTTACTTGTTTCTGTGTTATCTCGCTCATCTCTTTCTCGAATGTATCTAGTATGATTCGCATGTATTTGAAATGCATTGACTTTTTCGCTCATCTCCCTCCAATGTTGCTCGCCAGTCTGCTTATCTCCCCCTATGTAGAGTTTATCTTATAGCTAAAATACATGTAAGGAAAGTGTATTTAACTTAAAAATCTTATATGGAATTATGAATTAGTGAGACAATATATCATTATTTCAAACTATAAGAAAAATTAATAAAAATAACAAAAATAAATATAATTAGAGTCAAGATCCATATATTTGTTTTTCAGAACAAAACAAGAATGAGCTATATATTTTATTTTTGTTTTACATAAGAAAGCAAGTCATTTTGATGAACAATATATTAACTCTTGTCTCATCAGAATGGGTGGCTTTTGTTCCTCATCAAAGTTTATTTTGCTGTTGTTCACTCTTCTGGTTACTGGTAATTAACAATAATCTCCCTATATTGTCTCATTTGTTTAATTCATTTACATGCAATATTAATTATGTTATATAATATAATTAATAGGTCCAATTCCAAAATACTTGTGGTAGATATTGCCATGATGGGATCCTTTTCCTAGTGTGGCCCATATAATTCATTCAACTCTCTCAATTTGTATTTTCAATAAAGTTATGTGTTACTATGCTAGAATATTGTTAATAATATTGGTTTTACTCTGGTAAAGTCGCATCCATTTGATTAGGACGTCACAAGTTCAAACAACTTCTGATAAAAAGATAAGATAAAGTTGCATGCAATAGAATAGACTCTTGTAATCGACCGTTCTGCAAACTTGTGCACCCAACTTGCCCTTTTTAATATCGGTTGTACTCACTTTTTTTATGTAAGTGAAAATAAAAGTACAAATGTATGTAATTGTTATCTTTTAACCAGAGGTAGATGAACTGAGGAAAGAAAAAGGATCTCACAAATTGTACCCTACTAAAAACTGAATTTGCATGGAAGTTTTTTAAGAGAATAAAAGGTATAGTCACATGTAATCTCTTCACACTTGGGTAGTTTTTCATCTAACATTCAAAATATACATGATGAAAAGAATGTAATCTATAAAAATATATAAACAAGTGAAATCCCAAACCTTATCATTACCTCACAAAGGTAAAGAGGCTATTTCCTCGAAATATCTATACAAATGTACAAAAAACATACTAATTACTAATACATAAACACAAGTTTTGGCACATACACCAAAATCTTTAATAAAATTGTTGAGATTTAACAAGGTGAAGAAATAGGAAAAGATAAAGATAAAGGAAGAAGGCAAAAAGGAAAAGCTAAATAAAGAAGGAAGACATTATTGAACATGTATATGCAATAAGAAAGAAGCATTCATTTTCCAAAGATAGGCTAAAATTAAGAAAAACAATATGCCAAATTACACAATTTCCTTTCCTCTTCTCTTTACCCCCCAAAAACTAAAAATCCAAATGTTTCTTTGCATCTTCAACTATCCAAAAGTAATCTCCAAAATCTATCTTGGTTAAATCACTCTTTATATTCACCACATTTCATTCTGAATCACTTTCCATGCTTCCCATAGCTTTCAATCCTCTTGGTTTCTGCACCAAAAAACATCATAATATGTTATTATAATAACAATATACACCCTATATATGTAACGATCCTCCAAAAATAGTGCATTTTTGAAGGTTCGTGCGACAAAAGAGAGCAAGAGCAATACCTTCTTAGAGGTCTTCTTCTCTCTCACTTCATACCTTTCTTGGCACAAATCTTGCAACCATGTACCTGGCTGCACCAACTGTACACAACAAGAAAAAGTAGTTATTTTATACTTGGAAAGAATCATGAAATATTTAAGTGATAAAAGTCCAATTCTTTAATCACACATCTGAGTTTTGTGTAAAGAAGAGACTTACAAGGATGGTTCTTTGTATCAACTTAGCCCTTTTCTTAGGCCTTTGAGGAAGCTTGCAACCTTTCATAGCCATAAAATCTTCTTCTTTTTCTTTGTTTGACAATGTGATGAGCAGTTTTGGCCAAACCATCTTCTTCTTTTCCTCCCTTGACTCCATGAACAACTTGCTACTATCCTCCACACCTACCGATCCCCTCGTTGTATAATACCGGTCTTCCTTCTCTGGGGATGACACTGATGTCTTGCGATGCTCATTCACATTAGATCTATGCACACCCAAATCCCTGTCAATACAAGAACCACCAAATTGTAGTATTACAATCCATGTACTTTTTCTGTTTTAAGACTTGGAATCTTCAAAAACCAGCAAGTTTGTGCTCAAAAGATAAAAAAAAAACAACAAGATATACCTCTAGTCCCTTACAAAAATAAGAAAATCAGCAAATCAATGACTGAAATTTGAAGTTGTTAACTTCACCAGAAAAACTATCATTACCAGCTTCAGATCTGATGAGTTTACAAACTAACCCCAACACAACCAAAACCTAAAGACTACAACTTTGAGACTTCCTTTCCTTCTACTGTACAGATAACACAGATACACTCATGTATTTCCTTTGATATGCCAAAAAGGGAAACCCAGTAATTAATTTTTCATACAATGGACTTATTAAAACCCCTACGCAATCAAAGAATAATTCTTTGCATCAAAATCTGGACATATATAAGAAATTTCTACCAACAGCATCCAAAGTAGTTATAATTTGAAATAAAAATCAAATCTTTAACACAAATGAGGCATTTTTTTGTGTGTCAATCAAAGAGAAAATTGACACTCACATATATCAACAGCCAAAATAAAGAATCCTTATTAGTACCTGTTAAGCCTATGAGGAGAAGAAATAGGAGGATGAAGAGTAGATTCCTTGTTGTTATCAACAAGCCTAGATGTGATTTTCTTCTTCACCACAAGACTTCTTCCTCCATCAGATTTCACATTTGAAGTTGAATCTTTCACCTTGAAACATCTAAGTCTTTTTCTGTTTCCCCACTGTAACTTATCCATATCTGCAACACCCCACAAAATCAAATCCAGATATCAACCAGAAAAGTGAAGAAAAAAACTAGATTTTGAAACAGTAAGAAAGCAGAAAACAAACACTGACCTCAAGATCTATGGGTTAGATAGATACTACCAGCCAGATTTTATCCAAAAAAACTCTGCCACAACATAAAAAATGGATTAAAACCCATAAATCAAAAACTCATATGTAAGAAGTAGATAAACATAAAGATTGAAACAAAGAAAAGATAAGAAAATTACAAAGAGATACTATTTTCTTCTTCTTCTTTTCTCCTCCTTGTTAACTATAAAAAGGTGAGATTTTTGTTGAAAAATTCAATGATTTTTCCAATATACATCCAAAGATCATCACTTTTTCCCTTAAATATGAAATGGGGTTATTGAATTTTTCCTCAAAACAGGTGCACTTATAATCTTTCTGTCTTTTTGCTACTCTCCAACCCCCTTTTCTTTCTTCCTCTCTTTCTTCTCCCACAGTTTTATGGTTTTTACTACTAATTTTATTTATTTATTTTTTCCTTTTTTTTGGGGTTTTATTTGAGTAGATTTAAGTGAGGCAAATCTTGGCCGTTGAACGTTAAATGGACGGCTAGATGAGTTTCCCTCCCTCAAAGTGATCGACCGGAGACTTTTGCGGAGCCTGTCACGTGACTCTCACGCTTACTTAAACTTTGATACAAAGTTGAAGAGCCCAAATGAATCATCAAGATGGGCTGGGCCTAAGTGTTTTGGTCACCTTGGGCTTGGTCTAGGTTTAAGAGAAAAATGACAAGAAAATTTGGGCCTAAGTTGGCATTTTGAGTCTTATGGAGTTAATAATACATTTGCAATGTTTTGATTTCTTGATGATGGTTGTTGGATGCTAAAACATCTCTTTGGAGTCTTGTGGGTAAAAAGTTGTGAGTCGAATGATTAAGTTTGCATATTATATTGTTGAGGAAAATGTTGCTTAATCGCCATATATAGTTTCTACCCTGCTCTTAGTTTGCTTTAAAGACACCATTTTCATGAGTAACAAGACCATATGGTTAGCCGAATGGATCACAGGTTGTTGCTCCACAATCTGAGTTTCTTGGTTCGCCTTTCCAGGCTTGGCTCTAGTCTCTATGGGTTCAGCAGTAGCTTCTTGGACTGAGCAACCAACTTGAGGCTTTCGATCGGGTGGAACTAGTAAGTAGATGTTGAATTTCGTAGTTTTCTGTTTATGAACTAGTCAGTAGATGCAAATTCTTGCTATGAGTCATGGTTCCACCGTGAATTTTAATGTCTTAATGACCACCGTTCTCTATATTATATCATTTATAAAAGGATTCAACCATCCCATGCAAAGTTTCTTACAATTACAAAGTCCCCTAATAATCAATATTAGTTCAATAATGTGAATAATTTTGTTAGTTTCTCAATTAATCATGTGTATCTAATTATTGATACATACACAACTTGTTTCATACAACCCCATGTTCAACTTTTATATATATATATATATACACCTTGGAGAAAAACTCTTGATGATGACCTCCACCAAAAGGTGAAACAAAGGAAATAAAATAGTACAAGACATGTAATGAATAGTAATATTAATAGGGATGGGGTGGGGTGGGGGACCCTTTCATACACATGCATGTCCTTGTTGTATTCATAATTTGAGTTTTGGTTGTTTCTCAAAAAATTTTAAAGGTATATATTATTTTGCTAGTCATATAATATATATACACAATATTTTTGCATATCTCCTCTTGCCTTATATTAAAACGTTGACGTTTTTGTTGTTTTTTTGAAGAAAAAAAAAAAAGAAGAGAAGAAATTGGCAGACCTAGGCTACATTGAATCCCATGGATGGAAGCATTCATTATTTTTAACCTAAAAATATTTTGATTGAACATAGAAAAGAAAAAATGATCAGCGACTAATTTAAGTATTTCAATGAAAATTTATTTTCCATCGTGTATTTTCTCAATTAGTTGGTTTGATGGGAAAATATGAAAAAAATCATGTTTTATGGTGTAGTGATTAATTATATATACAAAAATATTGACTAAGCTTCCGATCTTAATTAAGAAGTAATTAATTATATCCTCCTTGATATACAATTATAAGTTAGTACTTATTAGGGTTTGTATGACAAAATGAATAACTAGTGTTTGTATAAAAAATATGAATATATAAAGTTTGTGTAGATTATATATATCTTGCACATAACTCTTAACTTGATAATGATCGAGTTTAATTTAGAGATAGATATTGAGTTTGAAAAATAATAGTACTACTGAGATTTAATTAGCTATAGGGTCATTATCCTAATTAAAACTAACTTTTTTTTATTGACTAGTAGATATAAAAATCAATTTGAGGATAGAAGTTTGGAGTGTTTGGTACAAACTTGACTTGCAATTAAACATAACTTGGTCCCTCATTAGGTAAACTAGTCATGCATGCATGGAACAAAAATTAAAATTTTCCTATATATAGAAACATGCAAGTAAATTCAAATGTTAAAATTTTTAATGTTCGAGTCATAAATCTGCTTTGTCTACGAACAAGAAAGTTATTAATAATATAAGTGAGGTAGCAAAAACAGTGTTCGTCGAGTACATTCCCAACAAATTCCACTGGAAAAAATCGTTTTGATAATATATTGCTCCGATTTTAATTAAATTTTTTAACAGAGATTTTGAAGAACCATATTTGCATTAGGTTTCTCAAAGTTCAATATATAGTTAATCTTGAAAGTACAATAAAACGTTATAATTGACTAACTTTAATTTGTAAAATTGACATAAAGTGGAGAAGTCTTTATTGTTGAAATTTCAAATTTTAAAGGGGAAAAAAAGCAAAAGGCTAATTTTTTATTTTTATTTTTACAAAAAGGGAGAAAACAAAAGATTAATCTTTAATGAAAGTAAAAAAAAAAAAATTACTGTTAAAGATGCATGGTTGTAATTATTATGTTTAAACACGTAAAAAGAACATTGTTATATGCAATTATCTTACCTTTGCTCAACATTATCATTCAAAATTTGACATGATTTTACTCACAAATGGGGTAACATATACATTGTTGGATTTATTTTTACCTAAAATTAAATCACCACTAAAGAAATAATTCAAAATTAGTCCATACATTAACATGAAATATCACTTGGTTACAAGCAAATTTGGACTAGAAATCAAGAAATATTGTTACAAATTTACTCCTCTTTTTTCATAATTATCCTTTTTATGTTAGAAATAAGTTTTACTTTGGGGATAAAATACTCTTTATCAAAAACGAATTCATTCCTCAGAAATTGAACCAGAAACACTAACTAGAATATGAAAGGGATTTATGTACCATTCCAGGACGATAAATCTTTGGTATATAATGTTACTAGTGACTAATCATTAGATAAACGATTGATGGAAAGATAACAAGAGATAATTCTTATCAGGTAAATTAATCATGGAACTATATGTAGATGTTTAAGTTGACATAATATATAATTGTGTAGAGTGGTAACCCTACTTTAAAAAAAAATGGAACTTAAATTGCAACTTTAATGTCTTTTCCTAACTACCCTTTTGTTTGAAAAAGCAATCAAAAGAATTTTTTTCCACAGGTTTGCTTTAAGTTAAAAAAAGAAAAAAGAAAAAGAAGGGGAGGAAATTGGGGTTACTAAATTGCTAATGTTACTTTATTTTATGATTAAAAAAAATATATATTAATCAAACAATGGGCTCTTTGTTTTTTGTTTGATAGTGTTACATAAAGTGAGGAGTAATCAATTAAACATATTCATCATAAGATATATATATTTGTATAAATTAATCATATAATTTTTATGAAACTTCTAATTTCGCTACGTATTGTTTTTGATAAACTAAAAGCTTCTTTAATATGACTCTTAATTTTCTTAGTCAAATTTATGGATTACCATTTTAATTATATGTACTGCTGCTGCATTAATTAAAATGTGTTACAGTCTAACGAATTCATGACTAATGACATATTATGACTTTTTTCTATTGGTATACCTTTCCTAATACAAGACTTTTCTATTGGTATACCTTTCCTAATACTAATAATGATATTTTTGGTTCATGTTCAACATCTGGAATTTGACACAAATTGCAACACTAGACTCACTAAAATTTAAATAATAATTTCTCTTTTTTACATTAATTTTATTATATTTGAACTTATTTGTCACATTCCTATTTAGCTTTTTGTAATATTTAATTATATTTCCCATGCGCATGAACTCTTTATATACTGAAAAGTATAAATAACAATTAACAAAACGTCAAAAAAATACCAACTTACACCTACTTTTATTTATTTTATGAAATTATATTTTTATTTTTATACATAAATAAATGCTGGAAAAGAAACAAAACAGTGGTTAAGAAGACAGCTTATTATTATTACGAATATATAATAAAAGATCTACTTTATAAATAGCTGTTTCTACACTCTGTCAAATTTTGGGCAGCGGGCATACAATTGTTTCATATTATCTGACGCTTCTTCATCTCATATATTTTTAATAACAAAAAATTTAATTGAAGATGTGTTTTATTAAATTAATTTTATTAATAATGATATGAAATTATTTTTCTATCTTTTTGAAATAATGAAAAGGTTTATAATTTTGCGTATAAGTATCTCCTTCATATCTCACTTAAAAATTTTTTACCGAATATATTTTGTTATTGCTATCGTTGTATTGATATTTGATAACGATTTAAAATTCTAAATTTGGATACCTTTTATTTAGTTATTTGATGGAGTATTAGAAGTAAAAAGTGAACAATTTACTATGACAAAATTTTATAAATCAAATGACTATTTTTAATTAAACTTAGATATAAACCCCAATTTGTCACATAATATAGCAAGTGATCTCAGGAGCATGGAACTCTTAATAAAAAATGAGAGAAGTATAAAAAATTTACGAGCATTTAGAAGCGTATTTCACTCATATTATAAGTTTTGAATTATACTTTAGTCAAGTAAAAACAATATTTTAAAAATAATTAATAGTTCAAAGATAAAACTCAATCACGTTAAATTTAAGAGTGTTTCTAATATTTGTGTGTTAAACAAATGGTGAGTAAGTATATTTTAATACTTCTCTCACTATTTATGGTGTAGTGAGTTACATGTGATATCTTCCAACGGGCAGCTGCACTGCCCGTAATGGCTTCTTTCACTTTCACACACCACCACACACTTTCAGCACCCATATATATATACACCCAAATTACTCTCAAATTCTCCATTCATTCACTCTTATCTCTCTCTCTCTGCAATTCCTCTATTTTTTGTCGCTCTCAAAGAGGAATTTTTCCCCAAAATGGAGGCCATCAACATGAAGATGCTCGTTGTTGCAGTCATAATGATGACCATAATGTCCATCTCCGCCGTGAAAGGCGTCGCCGCCGCTGATGCCCCGGCACCAGCACCGGCTTCCGACGCCACCCTCTTCGTCCCCGCCGTCTTCTCTTCGTTTGTTGCTATTGCTTTTGCCCTCCTCTTCTGAGCTCTAATGAGGACATTTTCGTAATATTTTATCTTTTTGGATTGTTTTGTTTTGTTTTGATTTGGGGGTGTCTGTCTCCATATGATTGTAACTTCTTAGTTTCATGAATTTTTCTGTAATATATTTGGAATATTTAGATTATTATTATTAATAATTATTTAGTGTTTTGGCTTCATAATTCCCATTTCATTAATTATTTGTCAATTTACTATAATTTACAAAATAGTGTATTTTTGAAGAATCCAATAAAGGTACGGCATTGAGGGTGAAGAGTCCGCACAATTTAGGAGAGACTTCTACGTTATTAGGTTATCTTTATTTATGGTAATTATTTTCAAGATTATGATTCCAAACAAGGAAGTTAATTACAATTATAGAAAAATTTTAGATGACCAAATAATGAAAAAATATTTACTCCAACAAGTGATATTTTAATCTTAAAATTGTATAGTGATTAAATGTGAAACTAATTTTTTCTACTTCTTTAGTACTCTTATGATTTATTTTCCTTAAATGTGTACCAAATTACAAGAATCTCAAGAAACTAAGGGTACACTACAATCAATTCAAAATAAACATTGAGTTTTTTTTTATTGAAAAAAAAAAAAAGAACCTTTAGAGGCATAATATTTGGAGCATATATACTTTTGTTCTTCTTTGTAGAAAGAATTCAAAATTATGACCTAGTTGAACTACCTTTGGAACCTTTAATAAGGTAAAGTTCTTTAATAAAAGGAACATGTTGAGAATGACTCCACTAGCAACTTGCAATGGAAGTACAATTCACATTATTTTTTTATTCTAATAAGTGTGAATTTCAAGTCTCTAAAATATAAATTGCCTTCAAAGAGTTCATCAAGCCATAAAAGCTTGATATCATAAAATTAAACTCAAATTATTATGATGATTTAAGAATCAACAAAAGTCTTTAAGTCAGTGTCTGTTGTTGTGGATCCATTGACCTAGACGGTTGATTTTTTTCCATTGCAAATAATAGAATAATGAGTCTTTCTATACTATTAGACACTTGATTATGATAAAATTACAAAATTTATCTTTCACGTCTTTTCAGTTCTTCATAAGATATTGAGCATGTTCTCCGGCTCATCCTAAGAAAGGAATTTGAATAGATGCCACAAATTTAGATTTTCTTTGTTGAATAGTAGCCAAATATGAAGATAATTCTCATTGATGGAGACTCTTGAATTATACATGTGAACTAACAAGTTGTGTTCTTATTGGAAGTTCAATGAAAGGCCACCATATTTGTGAAGATTATAGACAACTCATCTCATAAATTTATAGCTACCCAAAATTGGCTACTTGCTTCTCTCACTATATTTATTTATGTCATGTTCATATGTGAGTAGGTAGCTGCTTTTACCAAAATCTCATAAAATAAAGATTTAGGTAAATGTGTTAGTTAATTATTATTCCTATTTTCTTTGGAAAAAAATTTAATGAGAGGTCTCTTTCATTAGTTGATAAATTTGCTTGTTTATTAATGTGTGTGAATTTAAACATTCTCTATATGTTCCAAATAAATCCACTAATCACCATCATTAAATATGTGATTATTTTTAAACCTAGAACCCACTAATTCAAAACCAGCACATGGCTACAAAAGAGAAGATACACCTCTTATGCTAACATCATTATTAAAAATATGATTATTGTTAAGTAAAGACAAGTTTTGGTTTAAGGCACACGAAAAAGAACGCCTGAAAGCAATTAATAAAATTGATTGAAAATTACGAGTCTTAAGTTCAATTTGTTTAAGCTTTGGTACATAAAGTTATTCAATATTTGTGTGATGAAAAGTAACAAATACTTCATAAAATTAATCGATGTAAGTTCAAGCTAACTCGAAGAGAATCTTTACAAAAAGACAACATGATGTCTATACGCTATTTCATTTGGGGTGCACATGGGAGTAAATAATTTTATTTTTTTTAAAAAGTGAAGCCCTAAATATATGCCTTACGGCTAATTGTATGATTAATCCATCCTTCAATAATTAATCATCATCATAAACATGCAGCTCCAAAACTTGGTCGGGTGGTTTAGGCCTTAAATCTCTAAATTATACATATTTATCAATGTCTTCCCCTTTCGTACAGGGTGTTATGAATGACAAGTGATTACTGACAGAGAAAAAGTCGAGAATCGTCAGTTATCTTCTTTCCAATCAAACGATGACAGTTACCTTCTGAATCAAATTAGCGATAAGTCGAGTATTACAAACAATATAACTTACCAATTAAACTCCAACTTTGATCAGCTACTTGGTTGACAGACAATTACACATGTTCTCGATGAAGACCACATAGTGAAACAAACAATCACAGACAAACACATGAAATGTCACAAAGTTTCCTGCTTGTCATCATGTAATATACATTGAAACCCTCTGTTCTCAAAATTTACAAGAAAGCTGTTCATGTTTTCACCTAAACTCTAAAAGCACAAGATATTCTGGTCTCAGCGTATATTTAAATTTTCTGAAAAAGATACCATACAACAACGGGCCAGAACAGCTAACCCGAGGGGGAAGAAATAACAGGGAATGAAGAAGTAAGACCATTCTACTTGCTGTAAGCCAGATGCTGGGTTCTAATTTGTTCGCTTTAGTGACAATCCGATGCAAAAGACAATGAGTTGTAGCTTAGAAGTCTCCTGAGGGGGCCACTCTTGCTGTTGACGTCTCTCCCAATGAAACTGATGTCAAGGATGAAGCCCAAACTCGAGCATTCCTGGCACCTTTATGGAAGTTTCTCGTTTTGCACAGCTTTAGCTTGCTCCAAGCCCTCTTTGGATCAATTACATGGAAGACACGCCCCAGAAGCTGCCTTGAATCTCCAAAGATACACATGTTTAGATGAGGAATGTATGCAGCCCATAAAGCTACTACACGAGCTATCAGCCCAGGAAAGAAATATAGGGAAGCCCTAAACAATAGGAATGCAACTGATAATACAAGGTAAGGTTCACTTGAGAGTAGTTCCCTTAAAGAGGACCCTTTCCATTTCTGAAAAGCTTTGCAACCATCTGCCTCATAGGTAATTTGACTTTCAGTCACATCGACCACAGGATCAAGCCCTGAAACAAGCATATGTATGTGAAGTCTACACCAAGAAATTGAAAATGAGAAAGAGTAGAGCACTCTTACTACTATACCACCCAAAAGTAGGCAAAAGGAGAACATACGCAAGCATTTGAAAAGGTCACCTGTAGTCCTCTTGTAGAAGTTCACAAGAGAGTGAAGATCTTTCCGGCCATGATATCGCACTCTCCCTGACTGAGTCACAATCAATATTGATGGAAAGCTGTGAACTCCATATCTTGAGAAGACACTGCAGATGAGAGGCAAGACACATGACTAATATTGTGAGAGAAGCTGAAACAAGAGCGGAGAAGCTTGAGAGAGGGGAAAAAGCGAAATTCCTAATCAATTTTCCTCCCCTTGAAGGAAAATTATGATGTCATCATGGATACATGCTTTATTATTGAAGCACACATTAGTACTTATTAATTGAAAGCTTATGCAGGTCAAGACTCGAACGGCTTCTGAAAGCTTAGTTAGGTCGCTTGGCAAAATATTCATCTAATAGTTTCAATCTCATACTTTAACCAACAAATGTCCATGCACTACATTCACATTCTGAAAACAAAAAGGTAGAGTATTGTTTAATGTACGGCACTGATTAAGTATTTTTAACAACTGCATAAAGGATAGTCAGCGATCAGCTTTTAAACTTTATCGGCACCTCGTGAGCAGTTACAGCATGGTGGAGTAAAATGGTAATAGAGGTGACACAGCTTTTACCATACTCAGAAAAGATAATAATAACAAAAATACCAACCTAGGCATGACTTTTGATTGCTCAACCATCACATGTCTGATTTGCGGGAACATGGAACTCAGTACACCAAACTTTGATTTAACATCTGCCGAGAAAGGACACCACGAGGCATAGAACAGAATAGCAGTAACCTCATCTTTCTGACAGGACCTTAGAGCCTTGTCAAGTGATTCTCCATCCGTCTTTTGTGAGAAAATTGCATAAAGGTAAAAATCAGGATAGAAGGAAAATAACTATATTAAGATGCATGCCATTGTTTAAAAAAAGGAGGAGGAGAAAGAAAGAAAAATGCAATAAAAAAACGAAGAATAATGCCAATTCAGACGAAGAATTACAAAGTTAAATTTATGAGAAATTAGGTCCTCAATTGCCTCTGCCACACCCAAAAAAAAAACCCAGCTCCCTTACACTACGGAACAGAAATGGAAAAGAAAATGATCATATAACAAATGTAAACTTTGGCAAACTACGGAAGGATCTATACGAGACCCATCCATTAACAATAAAGTATATATCAAGGTTGCATAGAGTTCAGGCTGGAGATGAATTTTATGTAAGAGAACAGTAAGCATTCTTCACAAGTATTCAGGAAAATCATACAAAATAAAAGGGGCTTAAATGCTAGAAAACAATCCTGATTCTATATGTTCTTTTTCTGGATTTTGAGGCCTTTATCTCGGAGAAAGAAAAATGTGTAATCAATTTATTTTTATGGTATTCAAGTAGGTTGGAATATGTATTATCATGATAATGGTAGATTGACCACCAACTTGTCTGTTCACCAACCACTTAAGGACCCCTTTTTCGTTCACCTATTTGGAAACTAGTCTTATGCTCCTATACATGCTACTCTCACCCTGTAAGCCAAGCCCTTGGTGCATTCTTTAGCTTGTAAGACACTCTACCAACCCAAAGTTTCTCACTATATGCATGCTTCATTCTCAACTCTTAAAAGTTAAAATAATGGCATACACTTTCCAAAAACTTGGCGAAGTTTCACAACAAAATCAATCACGTAACATAGAACTTTCTTACAGATGGGCTTCTCCAAGGGAGAAAAGAGACTGCTCATACCACCTCTTACACAAACTTTTTTATCTAATCCATATAAAAATGCAAAAATTCCAGAAATCAATATTTCTGTACGCACTCAATGCACATAACTGCCTACTCGCAAGACATGGAACCCAATTTCCAAATAGAAAATCTTCAAAAAAACAAAGTAAACATCATTACATTCAGCAGTGCCCTACTCATGGGAATCGCCAAGTGGACAAGGGGAAGCTAACATTACAGCTTAATACTCCAGACTATTTTGCCTCTAAAACATTATTTCCAATTTCTAAACTTAAAGATTAATCATTTTACCGACTTATGTTCAGCTATGCTGCAAAAGAGGGTTAACAAGAGCACTCGGCAACAGGAATCTGCAATACTTAAAGATACAGTATCCATATCACTAGTCACTACACTAATCTTTTAAATCATCTACAACAATAGAAAAATACCAAAAGTTATTTAATTTTCAAGAGATGTTCCTAAACAATCAGCATCAACTCCATGACTGAGCAACCTAAACCATGATTAGCAATCAAAAATACCTAAACGAGCTATGATTCAATAAGTATCTCCACATTTCCACGACTTGAAACCATAAGCTTGCTCATACAAAATAAACCCTTCTTTATTCCAAATTCATATAGATAGCACTAATAATACAAAAAAAAAAGTACCCAAAGCAAAAAAAAAAAACAACAATTATAAGCTGCAGTATTTTCCCCCATGACCTAAAACCTTATCTTGGGAATCATAAGATAATCTCAAACCCCCAAATAACCTAAAATTCCAATCTTTAAAACAAACTCATTGAAAAAACAGAACCAACTCAAGCATAATCAACAAATCACAACCAACCCATGATTATTTATTGAAAAGAAAACCCAATTACCTCCACCTACCCACCCACCCAAAAAAAGGGGTAGAAATTGAATTACCTCAAGCAGCAAAGGAGATGGAAAGGAGATCCGCAAAGGGCATTGAGACCTCAGATCGTAGAGAAAATTGTAAGGCTGAATTGAAGAAACCGATTCGGAATTTGTATATCCAAACGCTGCAAATACAAAACCTAATACCAATATGTATCTAATCGACACCATAATCAACAATACTAATTCCACCTAAAAATCCCTAAAATATTCAAGAAAAAAATAAAGAAATTAATGCCCTTTTGAGCTTTTCTTCCAGAAAATTTTGAAATTTTGGGTATTTTTCGTTTTTGTATAGTGGCCAAACCAGCTTTTTTTCTCAGCAACTTTATCGTCTTCGTACGATTTTGAGTTTTTTTATTATTTTTTTTATATTTTTAGAAGGGCCTGTTTGGTTTCTCTTAGTAATTGTCAAAAACTGGTCCCTCCTCTTTAAATATTAAATTAAATATTTATCTTCCTACTTTGGACTACAATAATAATAAAAAGAAAATATCTTTTGTAAAATTATATATAAATTTCAGGATTGAAACATTCAAGTATTTTTTTTCCACACAGTGTTCAGTGTTCATATTGAAACTCGACTATATCTGAATTTGTGTAAGTCCCATTTGAGGGAAGCATTCTCTACTACGGATTTTTTCACGGCTTGAACCCGAGATCCTGACCAAAGGAAAAGTAGTTTCATCTTGCACCATATCTGATTCAAATGTTAAATTCTCACAACATCAATCAATTGGTATTAATTTACTGCAAATAAAATTCAAATTATGATTTTGTTGTATTAACATATATACTGAGAACATAATAACGCAAATATTGACATACTATTTATTATGATTAAAATAGTTTATAATATAAAATTAACATATTGAAGAATTACACAAATGCTTATCATTGAAATAAATAAAGTAGAAGGATGTATTTCCATGCTGCCCATTATTAGTATTTATTTTTCTAGTTTTCATAAAATACTTTTTTTTATTTTGAATAATTTAAAAAATAGATTATATTTATGTATCCCTTAGGCTTGTTGTCTTAGGGAGTTCGAGAAATTAATTATTTTCTTTCGGTTTAAGAAGCTAAACATGTTCATTAAATGGAAGTAATTAATATGTTATCAGTTACAAAATTCAGATGATTTTTGTGAAATAAAAATTATCATTTCATCTATTTTTCTTTTAGGATATTTAATAATGGATTTGAAGGAAAAAATACTTTATTTTGTCTCATTTCTAATTTCCATTTTTCTTGGCCTTTTTTTCCCTTCATCTATTGATTCAGAATGCAATAAAAATTTAGTAATTATAAATTTTGGTGATTCAAATTCTGATACTGGTGGCTATGTTATAACACGTGGCATGATGGGACAGCTTTCGAAAATTCACACTTTTAATAATAATTTATCTGGTAGAATGTGTGATGGCAGATTAATTATTGATTTTCTATGTAAGTCCATTTAATATCGATATTTGATATCTGTATTGAAAAATCTCACTTTAGAATAAATTGTTTTTTTTGTCACTTCCAATATGAAATATGTTTAGTTTTTATTATTTGATTTTTGATTGCAGGTGAAAGTGTGGGAAATGGATATCTAACTCCATTTATGGAGTCAATAGGCAAAAACTTCACAAATGGAGTTAATTTTGCTATTGCTGGTTCTAAAACTCTTCCAAGATTATATTCTTTCAATTTGCAAATCCAAATTGCCCAATTCCATCGTTTCAAATCTCTTTCTCTTGAGTTATTTAATAAAGGTAGACGCACGTCACAGATGTGTGAGTTAGACGCATGTCATAGATAAAGAATAATTTGTTATAATTGAAAATTTCAAAACATTAATGAACTGACCCTCGAGGATTTCTCGATTGTTAGGTGTTAGAAATTTGCCAGGAGATGATGATCTAAGGAATGCACTTTACACAATTGATATTGGACAAAATGATTTGGATGGAATATTTGGTGGTTTATCATATGAAAAAGCAATTCTCAAAATTCCTGATATTATTTTTGAAATTGAAAATGCTATAAAGGTAAGTTTAGTGAATTTGTATTTATTTATTTTTTGGTTGCTTTTCCATTATTATTATTTTATTCTGGATTTGTTGATTTGCAGGCAATTTATGAAGAAGGTGGAAAGAATTTTTGGGTACATAATACAGGGCCATTAGGGTGTTTGCCTAGATCACTTGCAACATATAAGAAATATGAGAATGATTATGATGATTATGGATGCTTAATTTCTCTTAATGAAGGTGCAAAAATATTTAATGACAAATTAAAACTCCTTTGTGAAAAATTAAGAGATGAAATCAAGAATATAAGCATTGTATATGTTGATGTCTACTCCATCAAATATGATCTCATTGCCAACTCTTCTACTTATGGTAAGTCCTTGTTTGGTGTAAACACAGAGTGCGGAGGACTTTCTTGACTGTGTATTGGTTCTATGTTTTGGCAGGATTTGTGAATCCATTGATGGGATGTTGTGGATATGGAGGGCCACCATATAACTTTGAATCAAACAACAAATGTGGGCAAGGAAATTACACAATCTGTAAGGATAGATTCAAGTACATTAACTGGGATGGTGTTCACTACACAGAAGCAGCAAATAAATTTGTTGCCTCCAAGATACTCTCAACACATTACTCTAATCCTCCACTGAAGTTCAATAATTTTTGCAACAATGTACCTTGATATGGCAACTAGATACATGAATCATAGAGATCAACAACATAGAACACATGTATATGCTAACAAATGAATTTTAAACATTTGAGTATAGAACTCAATACGACCTACTTCAAGACGGTTTTTGAAGTACATAGATTATTCAGCTAAAAGAATCTTTACCATCAATTCGGATAAAACAATCTTCCCAAAGCTAAATTGGAAGGAATATTGAAAAGACCAAATGTCTAACCTAAATTTCCGCAAGTCAACGTACCACCACAAAAATCTTAAAGCCTTTGAAGGCGTGAGGAAAAAGAGAGAGCGAAAACAATACTAATACAACAAGGCAAAGATGTTATTTCTAATTGAGCTCAACTTGAGAGGAGGTAGCTTTTTTGCAACAATCACAATCCGATTTTCTTCTCCGCCTTCTGAATTTGGTTAAGGAAAATCCAAGTCATCTGTATAGGTAAAAGAAAGAAGCAAAACATATATTAAAAAACTAACACAAATAACGAGAGCAAAAGTTGAGAGAAACAGAGGGAAACATACCATAACATGAGGGGCAATCCTAACACAATATACTGGAAATCCAGTGTAAAATTTGAAGGGTCCTCCTGACTTCAAAGTCTTCATGGCACAATCGAAAGAACCAGTGTAGGGCACCTTTCCTTCAGCATCTGGCTGCATTTTCTGAATCTGGGTCTTGACATAATCAAATGGTAAACTGCAAGCAGCAGCGAAGAATCCAGAGACACTGCTGGCCCCTATATTTTAGGAAAACAAAAGTACTCTTTGTAAGCACATGAAACATTATGCCTCATGGGGAATATTTTGAAATTTGCAGCATATCCACCATTCAATGATATCACTAACGTCCAACACAGTCAAATGTGAAGAACAAGGAGAAAAAGTACTTGAATGCAAAATACATCAGATAATTATTTCCCCTTTCCATGTTATTGAATACCACAGCAGAAATGCCTTTCTTGATAAATTCTAGAGCAAGAGCAGAAGAATCTACTCATTGGCAACATCTTATATGCATAACTTACACCATCTAACAGTCTGCATTACTGATAGCCAGCTTTGCCAGAGTCCCAAATTCCCTTAATCTACCAAGCAACTAGAATAGATATAAATTCCATATGCAGAAACACAAGAAGCAAAGTAGAGATCAAACAGAAACATTTCCCAGCAAGTGGTTTTTTGCCATAAAGCACTAATTGCACCAAAGAGAGAAATCAGGCCTAAAGATGTTGCATTCTCTAGCAGCTAGTAACTTGAATCATTAACCAGGCTATGCAAAAGATGGGTGGATTTCTCCAAAGAGAATTATGCTTCTACTTTTTCCAAGATGAAGTTGCAGACATTTGATGCCCACTTGGAATTACACTCAGAAGTTAAACCCTTATTGAGGGAAGACACTGAAGAAACTTGACTTAAAACTAAAATCAGGACCCATGGAAGCATTTGTACAGAAATTATCTTACCTACTACTGTAGCAGCCTCGCCCATGCCAAGGTTGTCCCTAAAGAACTCCACACTCTGATCATAAGAGGCAAGCATCCCCATATTCAATGCCATTGCCCTAACTACTGTGGGGCCAGCACCTTTCCAGAGGGCTAGAACTCCTTCATCAGCGACAATACGGGAGAGTGCGTGGAATGCATTTGTGTAATTGCGTCTCTGTGCTAAAGGCAAGGTAGCATCAGCTTGCATACGAATGAGGGCCAAATCTGCTGGACTGCCAACAGTTGCACCAATTGCTCCAGCAGTCAGACCACACAAAGCCTTTTGGTACAGAGGTAAGGGCTTCCCTTCGTTAGCCTCAATGGCCTTGCTTGTCAAAATTCTATAATAAGAAAACCAGAAGGTAAAAAATTTAGTCCTATTTCTTTTTTCTTTTAATGGATGGATATAGAAAGAATATCATCAAGAAAAAGGCATAACACACAGTTGTACAATTGTAAAAACTCATCCCAAAATCACCAACAATGTAGTGTTTATAGCTAGGTCCTCTTTGCTCCAAAAGAAAAAATGAGCTTACTTTTCAAAAGGTGTGGTGTTTGCTCAATATTTCCATAAACACATAATATTTTAACAAAACCCTAAATCCCAATGGAGATCCAACAATGATATCACACCCCACGAAAATAGAATAAGCAGAAAAGAACAGAGTGAACCAAATAATCACAACCACCTCATAAAATTATAAAATAATACCAAGCTGCAAAACCTTCAAAAAAAGTTAATAGCCAAGTGGATGGGAAAGGGAGAGGGTGACATGTGGCATCTTAATCTAAGCTCTTCAAAAAATCTGAAAAGCAAGACTTACAGAAAAATCAATAATATCACTGTTCAATAAATTTATTCCATGTTGACACTTGACAAAACCAAAAAGCAACTTCACTAGAAGACATTTCCAATAAGATGTGCCAAGTACCTCAAGATATGTAGTCCAGACTGTATTTTGATTCAAATAAGCCAAATGAAAAATTAGACCTGATAAGGAAGATGCAACTATGCAGAAAAGCCCAGAGTAAATCCTTGGACAACCTCCAAGTTATTCGACAGTAACATGCGTCATAACTATGAACCAAGATGCATCAAAGAGCAATCGAGGAAGGCAATCCTAAGGGCTGTGCGAAGTATTATGAACTTTGACATATCATTTCAATTTGAAAATCTTAATAAGCCGGCTCATTCTGAATGAGAAAAGATAACATTTAGGGCGAACAGTCACCTGAAAGACCCAAGTCGGGCGGTTGTGTAGGTTGCCTGCCGAAGAAGCCCAGCTGACAGACCCTGCATAAGATGATAAATAGTTGATGGCAAAAACATGAGGAAGTGCATCAAGCCATCCACTGATGGGTGATATCAATTTAGACAATCTCGATATAAAACATCAGATTTAGACTGGAAGGACACTGATAATATTGCATCTATCTCAGAGTCAAGATTATTCAAGCACTGTGAAGTCCATCTGATCATTTGAAGCAACAGTCAGTAAAGCTTAAAACATTTGTGAACTTCTCAATTGTCGTTCAAGTAAAAACCAGCTGAATTTTAGGTAAAATCATCTATTTTCCCAAGGTACTCTCATAGGAAGTCTAACAACTATCTCAATTAATAGTTATACAAAAAAAAGTTAATGAATATGGGAGTCGCCTTATGTAGGCCAATTTTATGTTACTCAGCACCTGTCTAATCCACAATATATGATAATTGTAGCATTCACCAATTAAAAGTCTGACCAAATCTGAGCGTCTCCATTACATTGCACCAAAGATGAGCATCGCAGGACATAAAGATTTGCATTAAATGCAGGCAGCTTTCACCAGCTTATTTCTAGTGGAACAAACATCATCTAGTTTTCTTGCTGATTTTTTTCCAAAAAAAACAGGTAATCCAGTACGGCATAACCAAAGTATAAATTCAGCTTGAATAATTGGAGAGATTTACCACTCCTAATCTACTAAGGATACTACAATGTATGAACTACAAATTGATCCTCAAAAAGTTGAAAAGAACAGGGTATGATCATTACTTGGTGGGAAATAAAATAAAGATTCATTCAATCAGAGATCAACAATTAAATGGCGATATATTATTTAATCATCAACTGAAGTTTTTCTGACAAGTTAATCAACGACCAAGTAACCCAAATACAGATATAAATCTCACGGGAACAAACCTTGTAAAAGGCACCAAAGCCTTCATTTTTAAGCATGGTTTTGGTAACATGAGCTGCTGATCCCTGACCCAATTGTATCCTCACCTGCCATCATAAATCAGAATAGATCCCATCAAACTCATAAACAGCAAGACTCAAACTTCACATCATATTGCATCAGAAACAACCCCAAAAATTCAACCTTTTCAAGTCTAAATCTTGTTCATTCACTACAAAACAACTCCACACTGTAAATGTACACTGAAACAATTCATCAAAATCCCATTTGATCCAAGATCTGAAAGTCACCAAAAGATCAGTAACCAAACATCCCCATATAAAACAAAATCAGGACAACCCAAACAACACTAATTTGATTCAGGATCTGAACCCAACCCACTGCCCAAACACATCTCAATACATCAAAAAAGACACGATCTTTACAAACAAGAACACTGAAAAGCAAGAAAAGGCAGCACCCATAAAAATTAAAACCAATTTTGTGGGTAAAGTTGTTACCTTTATCATATCAATGGGCTGAATAACACAGGTAGCAAGCATACCAGAAGCACCTCCATTAACAAAGGGCTTAACAGTGGGCCAAACACCTCCAGATTTTGGCTTCTCACCCATCCTGTTTCAGCTCTCTCTTTCCCTTCAGATTTCAAAAAGAAAGCAAGAGAATGGGTGCCTTTGGACTGAAGCTCTCGAGGGTTTTTCACAAGAGTAAAAAAGAGAAAATATAGCAAAGAAGAGAGAGGTATTTATATACGCAGCAACAAATAGTGGCTCTATGGTTGAGCCAATACGAAAGGAAAACCCTTTTTTGTGGTGGTTGAATCAATTTTTGTGTGTGACTACAACTGCATTAATTTATTGTCTCTACTATTAACCCTTTATTTTCACAATATTACACTTTTAGAAATACTCCTTTTTATCTATATATATATATATATGTATAAAAGAAAATTTCTTTAGTGTATATATATATATGTATATATGAGAACCGATGATCTGTTATGGTATTCATAGCCTTGCTTCTTTTTCGGTTAAATTTTGATTTTGTTTTGCTTCTCCTGATCATCTAGCTCGATCGACTTGACTCTTTTTTCTGTCCTCGACCTCTCACTTCGTATCATTCCTCTTTTGTATCATCTTAAATTATACTCTCTTCGTTTGAATGTACATGACATTGCTTGACTTGAGATGATTTACGAGAGAAATAAGGGTTTTTAAAATTTATGAGCCGAATCACATGATCGGTCATGGTATCCATAGCCGCGCTTCTTCTTCAATCAAATTTTGATTTCGTTTTGTTTCTCCTGATCATTCAGGGTGATCGATTTGACTCGATTCTTTTTCCTGTCCCCGACCTCTCACTTCATATCATTCTTCTTTTGTATTATCTTAAATTACACTCTCTTCGTTTCAGTATACATGACATTATTTGACTTGAGACGATTTACAAAAAAAAAATAATTTTTGAAATTTATGAGCTGAATCACTCATTCAATATAATTTTATCTCGTCCTAAATCCTATGGTCATGAGCAAAGATTCCATTAAAGTAGATGTTCTTTTTTATTTTGATCATTCTATTCTAGTATAATTATATTAAAATACATTGAATTACGAATAAAATCCTTTTGTAATGTTTCTCCAAACACACACAAAAAAAAAAAAAATCCACAAAGAATCTACTTTAATTTGTAGAAAGGAACATACATTTGACAACTTCAAATTTTATTCTTTCAAGATAGTGCAAAGGGATATACCTTGCTTTATGGATGTTAGAAATTTAAGCAAATTGGAAAATTGTGGGTAATTAATATATATATATATATATATATATATATATATATGGGGTAAGATTCGAAGCTAGAATCGCAAGGATATATTATATATACAAGATCACAACCTTTTTTATATTGAATCCTTTGAATATCATCATGTAATTATATTTTTATATTATATATGTTCTTAGTTAAAATCTCAGCTCCGCCATCTATGAATATATTCATTTATAGAGGCAAAAAAGCCACCACCAATAAAGAGATGAGACAAATAAAATTAAGAATATTGAATTAATTGATCTTTTCAAGGGTATATATGTAATTTACTCACCAATATTCTCTTTTTATTTTTTGAATTTTCCCCAGATTCAATATTGGCAATTGCATGATGGGTATCTTTTTCTTTATTTAATTATTTTTCCCACTTGTTTAGGCGGCGATATTTTCAATAAATAATGGCATAAAAAGTAAATACGTTTTTCTAGAGAGGGTATTAATGGAATCGTAATTCCTTCAAACATTAAATATTCCCCTCCTTACGAGGTCCGCAGGTAAGTTGATCAATCCGACGATTGTTTCGAGGCATGTATTTCCAATAATACCCCTAAACTGTACCATCAACAACAATTGAAAAATAAATTAATAAAAATTTTATATGTGTGTTCCAACATTTTTTGCCTGGTGATATATGTCATAATTTTATTTCTTCAAACTAAAAGTATAAAAATTTAAAGATAAAAACAAATTCACAATTATAATGCTACGAATAAAAACTTATCATTAAAAAGTTTCAAATTCAAATTCCAATCATAAAAATAAGAAATATTTTTCTTTTAACAAATTTTATATTATATAAATTTAAATTAATCGAAACTTTCAGGTAGGATAAAAGGATCATGCAAATGTCACAAATGTAACAAGAAGACTGGCTAGGAAGTTGAGGTCAACCCCATTTCGTTTGTCAATTTCATTATTTCATTTTCAATAGATAAAACCAAAGAGCTTCTTGGATTTTTGCTATTAAATCACAATATTTTTTTAAACTTAATTTAATATATATTGATATAAATAAAAGATAAAATAATAAAGTTTATTAGTGTATTAATAATTTTTTAATAATATTTTATGTAATTTGGGAGTAAAATTGGATTATGTGACATGTAATATGAGTAATTAAACTTTAAAAGGCAGCGCTGTTAATAATTGATTTTAATTAGTCATATCAATTTTTTATTTCACTTGCACTTTAAGTCAAAGTCAAGAAAAGTACAATGTTACATAAAGTTTGGTGGAGGCTGTGATTAAACACGTTATACACCAGTATAGATTACGAAAACTTTTTAATTAGAATGATAATTTTAGTTTATTTTGCTTATAAACTATGATTTGTTTAAAAATATTTTTGTTAAAATTACAAATAATGGGAGTTTCTAAGAAAAAAATTCAACTTTAGAGGTTGATTTAACTTTGGGTAGGTTTAATACTTATTTAGTTTTGTTTGGCAAATAACTTGACGCATTATCTCCCTTTTAACCCTTTGAATGAAATGCGACAAAAGAAAAAGGAGGGAAAATTCATTGACCAACCCATCATCTCCTCGCCTTTGGCATTCAAGGGTCATGGACCGACCATAGAGCCCTATTCAATAAGTGAAATGCATTAGCTTTTCACTCTCAGGTTCCACAAATAAAGAGAGTAACTTACTTTGTATTATATTTTAGACGAATGTCAGAAAGAAGCTTGATATGTTGATGTAATCTAGAGATTGATAAAACTAACCCATGAAACTTAAGTTTGAGTTAATCATTGATTAACTCATCATGTAACACATTTAAATTTGAGTTGATTATTGATTAAATCAGTAGTATAATCTTTGGTGAATTGGGTAAATCATGTTATTAGTAGGATTTGTTTATTTTCCAATTCAGCAAATTAAATATATAGTCTTCCACTCATTCATAATTGGGTAGTCCAACCCTCAAAAAGTCACATATTTATTTACGAGGAAAGCAATTTGCCCAACATGAGGTTGTGTTTTGCATATTGTGAATAGCACTACTGTTGTCTTTGATTTGCTTCAACAATTATGGCCTTGTCATGTATTTCCACAATGACATTAATAATTTTATTTTATTATTTATTCTACCTTATACAAAAATTATATTTATTAATTCAAATATATGAAACAATACAATGACAACCATTCAGTTGTGAGGTGTTTATACTGTTTGAGCTCCCTTTTTAGCTGTAAATTATGTTGCCACAAAAGAAACAGCAAATTGCCTTTACCATGACCAAATCCAGAGATGTTGTTCAAATGTGACTTGTAAATCATAAAAGTTGCATCGCAAAAGACTAAGGTTTGAATTAATATCGAAAAATTAAACATAGTAATGTAGTACCCCAACGTCCAAATACACCACAAAAATTTAGATGCAAAGGATAGCGAGGGGAACATCCATTTAGCTTCACTTGTTAAGTGTATCACACTACAAAAAATGTGATACACAAAATATAATTAGCAAAGCATACTACTAAAATTTGGAAACAACTCAGTCCCTTAGATGTTCTATTTAATGCGATCATCTTCGCAAATCATTACAGGTCTGTAACTGTAAAAATTTGATCATCACTGTTGTTTCCACACTAAATAATTAATATATATATATATTACTGATGAACAAACTCAGTCCCTTAGATGTTCAATTTACTTGCGATCATCTTCGCAAATCATTACAGGTCTGTAACTGTAAAAATTTAATCATCACTGTTGTTCATCAAAAAAAAATTATTTTAAAAAACGAAAAAATTTGTAGCTGCCTTTTTGTTCTCCAAAACTAAAAAAAATAAAGGAGAAATACGAAAAAAAAAAAAGCAACACACTTGCTATTGCTTCAAGGGAACGAATTGGTCAAAAATAAATTGTTTTTTGCCAACCAGATTAAAGAAGCCTTAAATATATACACATACGCACAAAAATAAATTAGTAACAAGAAGAAATCACCAATTCGCCATGGTTGAAGCTTTCAATCTGGAGCGGCAGGAGTGTTAATTGCTTTGTAATTTGCAGCTTATTGATCCTGTTTATATACTTGATTGGGAGGAAGGTAGGGTTTTTTGGGGGAGAAAACACATTTTGGGCTTTTTAAGTTATGGCCCATTTATTCATTTTCAAAGCTTGTTGGGCTGAATGAGACTTTGATCCAAACTTAGCGAATGTGTGTCGGACCATAACAATCTTAGAATCGAGACATATTGGTAATTTCTTCGTAAATTTCATTTTTTTGTTTAACTAGGCGTTACAAAAGTGCTACCTAATTAGAGGGTCGTTTATATAATAATTATAAATTTTTATTTATATTTATGTTTAGGCATGTATTAAGCCATCTTTCATATCACCAATTACTTCTCATTTTATGAGTCGAGCATCTATCAAAAACAGAACTAAAATTTTGACTTTTATAAGTTCTAAATTTCAAGAAAACAATAACTTATTAAGTGAATTCTTAAATACAAATACAGAATATGACCAGTCGAAATTATTCAATGTTCATGAACTTATAGCCCTAAATTGGAAATTTAGTAGGTTTAGTAGTTGTTGTTAAGTTGTAAAATGAAGCGTGCAACCAAAAGATTCTAATATTATACCTACTATAGTCTCCATGAAGCTAACATTATACTTGTTGGATGATATTTTATTTTTTAAATTTTAGTTGTAGTTAGAATTATGATATGTATCCAAATGGCACATTTTGGGATGCCCAAATTACTATAAAATTATATAAGAAAAAGTAAAACATAAATGGCAGGCTTCGTGATTGCAACTTAGGGTGATGGTTGACCAAGTGCAAAATTAACCTAATTATAAATTAATTAATCCACCAAATATTATGCTATATTTTGTCAATAACTAGACCTCATTTGGCTTTTGTTTCTTTTAATAATAAGTAGTAATAATTATAACCATTTGTACTTTTGTGACATGGTATCTAGAATCTTGTACTGCTTAGCATGTCTCAATTTTTTTTTATGTTTCTCCCTTTGTTGTTAAATCTTTAAAATGATTTTTTTTTTAAAAAAAGGACTTATAAGCAATCCCGTTCTAATTCGCGCTGTATTTGAAGTTGGGAATTCCGCCTCTGATATAGTCAGTGAGAAGTTAAGTTGCGTTTTTAGCTTTTGCATGCTTGTGACTACCTAAACAAACTAGTCTAGCTCAACCAACATTCCGAACTTGTCTTGATACTGACAGTTCAATGGATGGGATAGTAGAGAAAGAAAAGAAAAAGACCTTTTGTTCGTCTCGGGCGCTCGCTCTACTAATTGGTAGGATAACAAGTAAAAGGAGATACAAAAACCATAAACCGTAACAACAAGACCAACATTTTTTTAATTAATGATTTTCATCTTTATTTGAGTGAGTCAATATTTTACAAAAATTCCTTCACGTCATGACAACAATCAATACACTCATTTGAGATTTGATATTCACTAATTCAGATTCGCGTCATTCAATACTCATTAAAAAAAACACCTTTATCAATCATTTTCAAAACATTAAATTGGAAATCTTCATTCTATTAATTAGTGAAAAGTAAGATAACTCTTTATTAAGATAATAAGCATAATGTTATTAATGGTCTACAAAAATGACAAGATATGCCTTTTAAGGATGATGAACAATGTCATCACTACTAATATGTTAGGTATTTTGATCATTCAAAATATAATTATATATTAATTGATAGATAAAAAGAAAGAATCTCTAGGAGATGAAATGCCAAAAACTAAGGCATCATTTTCCACCCCTTTTAACCAAAAAGACAAAGAACGTGCATAAGTGTGAGACTTAAGACCAAAAAATCAGCAAATATCACAAACTAACAAACATTAAATAATTATAATTTGTTTTAATCATTCATGTTAAACAAGTCATTTTACCTTCATCACAAATTCTCCCCACAACATGCACACTTTCATATTTCCTTTTTTATTTTCTATTTCCGTCATGTGTTCGATCATATTAATTTAGATTCACATCGCATAAAAGTTATTTAAGGGAGAGTCGTAGGATCCCTATTAGGATCTTTTCCATGTCTATATAAAACTCAAACCTGAGACCTCTTATCAGGGGTCAAAAAATCATATCCATCCTACCAGAATCTTGGATAGTTCACGCATTTTGACATTTTAGTCTTTTTTTATTTTTTGTTTCCACCAGATATTCGATATTTGTATTGAAATCCACCTAATTCAGAGTCGTTTCAAGAGAGAAGTGTAGGACCGTATCTAAAACTCGTAACCGAAACCTCTTATCTAGGGTAAAAAAATTGTATATATCCCATCACAATCTTGGGTAGGTCATATACTTTGATATTTCAGTCAACTAAAGCAAGAACAAGTAAATGAAGACAAGGCTCCCATAAACTCCAAAGACTTATTTAAAGAAGCTTAACATTGTCTCATTTTGTTTAAAAAACTCTCTTTTCCCCTCCTCTTAGTCCTTTGATAACTCCATGGAACAAAAGCAATCACATGATTCCACCAAAAAATGGAGTCCCAAAGTTCCAAAAGAGAGAAAATTTGTTGGTGTAAGACAAAGGCCTTCTGGAAAATGGGTTGCAGAGATCAAGAACACAACACAAAAGATCAGGATGTGGCTCGGAACGTTTGATTCAGCTGAGGAAGCTGCACGCGCTTATGATGAGGCTGCTTGTCTTCTCCGTGGATCAAATGCTCGAACAAATTTCCATAACCATGCCCCTGTCACTCCTGCTCTTTCCATGAAGATCAGAAACCTCCTCAACCATAAGAAAAGCCTCAACAAGCTCAAGAAGTCAACAACTTTAACAACTGCTAAAAGTCCCACCACTAGTACTAGTACTGTTTCTACTTCAACAACTTCTCTAAGTAGTGTATCAACAAGTCATCAAGAAACTCATATATTCAATGATGATGCATACAAACCTGATTTAAGCTTCTTTATGGCTGGAATTGATCAAATGGGGTCTTCCAATTTCGATCATTCATCAATGTTTCCAACTGATTTCGATACCATTCTTTTGGATGATGAAAAAGTTGGTGACTTTATTCAAGAAGTACCAAAAGGAAATCTTGAAGATCATCAATTGCCTGAATTTGAACACATGAAGGTTGAAAGACAGATATCAGCATCATTATATGCTATGAATGGAGTCAATGAGTATTGGGAGAATTTTAATGATGCTGCTTTTTGGGATCTCCCTATGCTCTATCAGATGTTTTGTCCAAGTTAGGAATTCTTTTAGGCCTTTCCCAATCTATGTTTATCGAACTGTATTGCTCCGACTCTTTAAACATATCGTTTGATTCGACGCAAGTGCAACAGTATTTTCAAAAGGTCTCTGAATAACATAGATACTAAATGTTTTGTCCAAGTTAGGATTGTTTTAGTCCTTTCTCAAATCTAGTATCTTCACAACTGGAGTTGATCTTCAAATCAAACTCCTCAATGAATTTCAAAGTGATTGAGCATTTTTAGTTTTTTTTTTTTTGAGGTACGTTAGAAATAATAAAATTTACGATAAATTGGCCTTCATTTTGCTAGAAAGGCAATACATTCGTTTGTCTCCCTAGATGTGTATGATATTCATATCGTTAAATTTAAGTATGTATTTATAATCCTCGATAATAATCTTGAAAAGATGATATTGTATGTTATCCTCATTGATAAGTGTCATAGCATATAGAAAATATGTTTTCTCATCTAATTTTTATATCTCATAATTAGTTTACTCTTGTAAAGTCCAAATATAATGGACTGTAAACTGTTGTACACTTTTTTTCTCTCCCATCAACTTGGAAAAGCTTCAAAAGCCAACTTAAAAACAAAACAACAAAAGTAATTTATCATCAAAAGTAGAAACCCAAAGATCAAATTAAAAATTATTACTATGAATTAAAAAAGGTAATCTCTAAGCCCCAATTTATTTAATTATTTTATTTTTAAATACAACTTTTCACTAAAGTTCAACAGAAGACCATATGTATTTTCCTTTTTAAGCCCATTAAGAAATAAAAGTTTTGCAAATTTCCAAAAAAGCAGGTATAATAATTAAGCAAAAAAGAAAATAATAATAATAAGAGTGGAATTACAGGAGGGAAAAGCACAAAGAGAGTCTATGTAATGGCGAAATAGCCACGTCATCACTTGTTACCTTTCCCTTTCTTCAATAAAAAGACACTTCTTTTGAAATCAAAATTCTTATACAACTTCACAATTCATAGACTTCTTCCCTCAAAATACTTTCAATACCATCACTCTACTGGAAAATAAGTTGTAAAAGGAACAAAATTTATGAAAATTTGCTCAAATGGGTGAGTTTTGCTTACTTATTCTGTAGTTTGATGCATTTCTAGTTTGGTTCTTGATATTGTGTTTATTCAATTGATTATAGCTCGTTTTGTGTAGCTTACTGCTTTTTGATTTCTGGGGTTTTGTTGTCTTGAAGTTATTCTGTTTTGATGTATTAAAGTTTGGTTCTTTATACTGTGTTTGAATTGATTTCGGTTTGTTTTCTGCAGTTTAATGCTTTTTGATTTCTGGGGTTTTGTTTTCTTAAAGTTATTTTTTTTTGATGTGTTTAAAGTTTGGTGTGTTTGTTCAGTTGATTTCGGTTTTCTTTCAGCAGTTCAATGCTTTTTGATTTCTGGGGTTTGTTTCCTTGAAGTTATTTTGTTCTATTTTGATGTATCTAAAGTTTGGTTCTTGATACTGTGTGTCGTTCAGTTGATATTTGTTTGTTTTCTGCAGTTTTAATGTTTTCTGAGTTCTGGGTTTTGTTTTCTTGAAGTCATTTTATTCTACTTTGTTGTATTTAAAGTTTGGTTCTTGATACTGTGATTGTTCAATTGATTTCGGTTTGTTCTCTGCAGTTTACTGCTTTCTGCTTTTTGAATATTGTTTTCTTGAAGTTATTTTGTTATGTATTGATGTATTTACAATTGGGTTTTGTGGTTGTATTTTCTTCAATTGATAATCAATTTGTTTGTTCAGTTTAATGCTTTCTTATATCTGCGGTTCCTGTTTTCTTTTAAATTGTGACGTATAAGGTTCTAACTGGTGAAATGAGCAAGTATATTGTTCACCATCAGGGATGGAGCTAGGTAGGGCTGAGGTCTTCGGCAAGTTATGGTTTTTATGGTTAAAATTATTTATTTATGTATATATAGTAGATGTTCCTTTCCATTACTTCTTTGATTAGCTTTGCTTGAGCCGAGGGTCTTTAAGTTTCAACCTTTCCACCTCCAAGAGGTGGGAGTACGTTCTGCGAACACTTTACCCTCTCACAACCCCTCTTTGTGGAATTTCACTAGGTATGTTGTTGTATAAATGGTAGATGTTGAACCCCTTTGGCTACTTTGTGTGTTTACTGCTTTATATTTTGAACTCTCTTAGTGAACAAAGGAGAAAAAAAATTGTAGTAACAGGTACTATTATTTTGAGTTTCTACTGACTAATAAGATGTTAGTTGAGCTTCATCTGGGTTTCCTAAAAACCTTGCTGTCAATGAGAACATTTCTGAGTTTGATTTTTTCTTGTAGTGTTCGTTTTAAATTGTGATGATCTCAATATGTTGTTCGCATATGACTTTTGGGGTGGTTTTATATGTGTTCTATGCGTAAACAAAGAAGAAACAAATTGTAATAACATGTGCTATTATTTGAGTGTATACTGACTAATAAGGTGTTGGTTGAGCTTCTTCTGAGTTCCCTGAAAACCTCTCCAGAAGATCCTCTCATATCACTCCAACTTTTTGGTTTGTTGTCGTTGTACTTGTTCACATCTAAGCTCATTACTTTTTATCCTTACATAGCCTTTATTCCCTTCTTAATGACCTGTTGCTCGAGGGCTCATCAATTTGACTGCCTCGGTGAATCTTGTCGGCCCCTATGTCCTCATTTAACCCGTTGAGCCTTTATATGTGATTTGCTAATCTGAGCTCATTTTTCAGTGAAGCTGGATAATTGGTACAAGTGACTACCTTTTTGAATTATACTCATTGATGGTGCACGTAAGCTGGGGTGTACATTTCTACTGAAAAATTGGTAACCTTTATTGCAACGGTTCCAAGTTGGGTCCTCAAACATGTCGAGCGGAGATGGACGTAAAGTCTCTTGTGAAGATATACAAGTGGTATGCTTTCACTCTTTATATAGATGAGTTGTGATCTTCGACATGTTAATTTGTCTTTGCTTAGCCTTGTGCTCATTTATTAATTATTCCTCAAGAATAGTGATGAGATGAAATTGTGATGATTCTAGTTACTTGATTATCACTTCTCTAAAGCACCAAGAATTCATGCTCGGCCCACTTCCCCATTACATGGAAGAATGTTTTACTGGCTCTTTGATGATTATAACTAATAAAATCCTCGGGCCTGTCTCCTTAGCTACATTTTGACAACTAATAGCATCTCTTTTCACAAATATTGATTTGCTGAAGGAGAAATGGTTTTCTTTTACGTTGATATTTCATTTGAACCGTTATAGAATGTTATCACTAATAACACGGACTTCAACCAATATTGCATAGTCTAGCATTGTGATTTCAACCCCTCCCAATAAAACAAAACGAAAAAAAAGCGTTGGTGTCCTACTTAGATGATCACCAGCTGTTCCAAAATTGAATAATCTTGAGATTTGTGTGGTTGTTTTGAATTTCAGGTGCAAAATCGGATAGAGCAGTGTCTTCGGCAATACATGAGTCGGAAAGAAGTTGTGAACACTCTCTTCATCCGGGACAACATAGAGCCTAGATTTACTGAACTCGGTATGTTATATATTTTCAAGGCATATACTCACTTCCTCCATGTAGTGTGGAATGAGGACTGAACCTTGACAATTCCTGCAACACAGAGGTGTCAAAAGAGATTCAAATGAGGACACAAAGCTTCCTATGGTCAATAATGGTTGCCAATACTTCCCACACTTCCTGAAAACGACAGATACATTATCAAACAATAGAATATACACGGAAGTTCCAATCATAAATTATTGAAAAGAGTTTCTTTTGCCCATGAGTTTTAGCTATTTATCACACACGCAGATGCCCTACACCAAAAATTTAAACAAAATAACCTTTTCTTTCTAGGAAACTCGAGTTTATTAGTGCTTATCGTAGCTTGTTGATTGCCCCTTCTCTGTTTGTGTGCCCTTTTTCTTAGCTGTCTCTGTTTGTCTTTTTTCTATCTCTAGCTTTTACATTAGAATGCTTCTTTTGCTGATGAATAATTGTATGAATACATATGTAAATATTCTTGAGCAGATACACCTACTCTCTGACGCTAGTGCCATTGCTTCTGTCTACCCTAGTTATGGATTCATTCTTTTAAGGGAAAAGGTCAATATTTTCCTGTATTATCTGAAATGAGCAATTGTCTCTTGATTTTGGTCTAATGTTATCCTTGCTGGTAGGATCAAGTCTTCTTTTTCTTTCTTTCTGATTTTTTTTTAAAAAAAGCCCTTTTTGAGAGCTAACAAGCTGTACTAAATTAAAGGCTTGTGAAGCTGCATTTACAGGTAAAAGAAAGCTAAAACTGCTAAACTAGAAGATAGTATCTATTGAAAACTGCTGGAAAAAACTATAGCGACTCTTTAGACTTGTAAAAGAATCTCAGTGTCTTCTATGTATGCTTGTTTACACCAAAAATGAGAAAACTAAATAGAACTTAGTTTCATCTTTTGGACTGGGTTGCTTTTGAAGTAGTATTTCAGAACTGGATGCTTGATCTCAATTGGATCTTTCCTCCATTTAAAAAGTTTAGGAAAAGACAGACACTTGTATTAAGTTCTGTTCAGAGCTTTTGACTTATTTTGAACTTGGTATTTCTGTAAATTTGATTACTTCTAAATATCTGAACTCATCAGTGGGGGTGATGCTGCTACCTTTACCAGGTACTTGTGTCATTCGGGAAGCAAGTGAAGATATTTTTGTATTATCCGTTTTACTCACCTGTTTATGAATGTACTCACGAGCATTTGCTGCTCTAGTGGGCATATTACAATGAAACTGATTTGAGAAAATATGATATTAATACTTAGGTGAAGCTAATAATGCTTCTAATGAGCTGTTCTGTATAACATGTAAATATATTATCTGACTGTCTATTCTCTGTTTTTTTGTCCTTGTTCCAGTATTACCCACAGGCGAGTAGCAATTTACAGCTTCTATGTGATTCTGGTTTCCTAACTCTTTAGCATTATGATGTTCTGCTTGTTTTTCAGTTTGGCAGAAACTAGAAGAAGAAAATCAGGAATTTTTCCAAGCATATTACCTGAAGCTGATGGTGAAAGAGCAAATAATTGAATTCAACAGGTTGCTTGCAGAACAGGTGAAGATGACACAGCAAGTTCCAAGTGCAATTGCTTCTCTACCTATGTCTAATGGGTGCAATATTATGCCAAGTAAGATGGATACTTAGTGAACCTTCCTGCATTTAGTTCTCATGCATCAATCACTATCTTGTCACTGAGTAGCTACAAAGAGCACTTGTCTAACTGGGGAAGTTCATGTTCAGTTTGTACTTATACTAAGTAGCATCCAGTATTTTTGGTGACGTTGATGCGGTTGCATTCATTTACACGTGGTTTATGCCAATTAAGTGAGATACATCCAGAAGCCTTTGGTTTCTTCTTCTTTGTATAGTTTTAAACTTCATTTGTCTTACTATGAGGAGTTCCACCCTGTCCTCTTCTTATTCCTTTCAGCTACTCTCTTTCATTTGCCTCCGCCATATTTAAAATTCTCCTTCCTGCACCTGATGCTTCACCTACTACATTGAATGCAGATTTTTAAGCTATGCACGTCATTGCAGCACATTGGCTTTCAACATTTTGATAATTATTTTTGAATTTGCACTTTTCTCTTTATTTTAGTCTGATGTTCCAAATATGAAATTGACCTACTCATATAGTGATTCCTTTTATTATTTTCTCTGCCCCATTTTATGTGACACCCTTTTTTTTTTAGTCCGTCCCAAAAAGAATGTCACCTTACTATAATTGGAAACTATGTAACTTTAAAAATTTCCTTTTTCCCTTAGTGAAATGATTATTAGCAACACAAATATCTAAGAATTATTTGACCACAAGTTTCAAAAGTGTTCCTTTTTCCTTGAACGCCGTGCCAAGTTAAAATGTGCCACATAAAATGTGACGGAGGGAGTATTATTTTTTGAAAAGGCTATGTATATAGTTTTTTCGTCTCTAATGTGTTTCACATGTGCAAGTGTTCAAGTCTTCTACACTCCCCTTACAATGTAGTATCCCGTATTTAACGAAAATAGATTTTCATGTACTGGGGCCAGTGTTAGTTGGGTGCTAATCTAGGAGGAATGCCATATGTACTGTCATGGGTATGGAATTACATATTGTTAGAAGTGTTAGCTTTAGAATAGCGTTAAGGAGTGAGATTATCACTATGTTGTCCCACGTCAAACAAGTACTACGTAGGTCTTATGTTTGACATCAATAAGTAGGTGTCTTGTATAACCTTATCATTAAATCTTCAATGCCTCATCTTTTATTTTTATTTTTACACTTGGTACCAATGCCCCTGCGATCTTGTCAAGTGCTTCCCTGAGAGTGTCCACCCAGCTATATTTTTCTTTCCTTTCTTTTTTGTTTCAGCAAGTAGTACTATTATTCACTCCAGCAATTGCACTGCACATCTCTTTGGCTACCCGCACCCTTCTCTCTTTAACACCGTTCTTCTCTCCTTCGACTGTCATAGCTGAAGTGGCATCTTGTCTCTTTAGGCAGCACTGTGTTCCCATATTCCTTTCTGGCAACCATTCTTTGCATCAGTTCACCTTTTTCTGATGAATATTCTGGTGATACCACACCTCTTTATCGTGACTGCTTTAGTAGAGCCCATGCCTTTCTGGGTGACCAGTGTGAGGACTCCGTGTCGCTTGTGCTGACCATTTCTAGTTTTTGCATCTTTCTGGCCATTTTTTTGAGCAACATCTTTTCCGCTCAGTTAACAGAGACCAGAGCTGTCAGCCAGATTTTCTGGTCATTCCAGACCATATTTAGTTTCTTTTCTTGCTGAAAAAGAAACTTGAGTTGTTTTAACCACTCTGTGATTTAGGGGGCATGTTAGATGGGGTAAGGATGAACTTAGGGCAGAGTTATGTAATTAGTTAGATATTGTCTTACATGGGGTAAGGGTGAACTTTGGGCAGATTTTCTCAAGATGTGAAGTAGTTAGTGTAGGAGTTGCTGGTTATGTTGAAGTAGATGTTATGTGGTGGATGTGTAGATTGAATTTATCTGATGGAAGAGAGGCTTGTTTAAAGAAAAAGTTTATGGGTTTATATATTTGAGAGGAAAAATTCCTAGCCTATTCCTTGTTTTAGACTTGTGTCTAGAGATAAGCTTTTTCTGGTAAGTTGTAGCTCTAATTCACCAGGAGCATAGATATTTGGATGGGGCCTTATCGTTTTATAATGTAATATCTCGAAAAGATCTAGCTGTACCTGTATAAGCCAGAAGAGAAGACATAGCCAGATAAGGATTTCACATTTAAGGAAGAGCGCTTATCCCTTACTTCTTTGGTGCATCCATGAGGTTCCTACATGTATAGAAGTTTGGGTGTCTTGTGGAGTAACATATCATTTTGAAAGGTTTTTCTACTGTTTAGTCTACCTCTTGTCCAAGGGCAGATAGAGATTTAGCTTAGTTTGTCTGATCTTATCTGCAACATGCATGACGATCACTGAAATCAGTTTGGAGCCTGCCACTAAGCTCTTGTCTGGACTTATCCTTATCTTCACTGCCTTTGATTTGCTTGTTATTCGTATTCTTGCTAGAACCTGCATTTGAGAAGCTTTGTTGTTGTTGTCTCTAGTTATTGTTAAGTTTTCTTGCCTTACTACAGTGCATCAAAATTCAACTTGTGGTGCTGCTGAAAATGTTGGAACTGCTGCAAAGCCTAATGGCATGCCTGAACCTGTACATGCTGATAGACCCAATGCATTCACTAACAGTAGCTCAGCTGTTCTCTCTTGCATGCCAACAACAATTGATATTCCTTCTCAAAGCAGGAAAATTGATGTTCGTCCTAATATGTTTTTGGCTCCACCCTCTAACATGGGGTTGAGACAAACAATGGATGGGAGGATTATTAAGACGGAACCTATCTATGGTGGCAATTCTCCATTTGCCTTTGGTCCTCATGGCAGTTACTTGGAGTCACGTTCTGCAATGGGCGATGCATCTGTTTCGTCATTTAGTAGTGCGGAGTCGAACACACAACCTCTTAATGAACCTCTTCTGGATGCTGACACTCCTCCGTTTGGTTTTCTAGGGGATATGCCTCAAAATTTTGGTTTCTCAGACTTGACTGCTGATTTCACTAATAGTTCCGGTATGTGTTTTCCTCTCCCCATTTTCTCTATAATTTCGCCAAGCATCTCTGGATTCTCTGCTTTTCCACTTCCAATGCTTTAGGCATTAAAATGAGCTTGTATTGATGCTAATCGGGCATACTTTATATCCCATCTTGAACATGTTCAGATATATTGGAGAGCTACTCTAGGACTCCCTTTCTTGGAACAGATACTGGCAACTTGCTTGATTCTAATGGTAGGTGGATATTACTAAGGTAAGACTTCTGTACTTTTTTTTTCCTCCTTGGATAACCAATGCAGTGTCTTTTACTTTCAGGAGGCATTGAGAGGTTGACCAATGCATCAGAGAACTTGAGATACACTAATTTCAGTGGAGATTGATTGTGTATAGGTAACTTTCTCCATTATATGATTCATTAGAGTTGTAGTTCTTACTTTTGGGGTTTTACTTGGCAATGCATCAGAAAACTTGAGATGATGCTCGATTTTGAGTGGACGTAATGTTTAAAATATTAATTTTGGTTTATGGTGCTTGTAGCATATGCTTCGGTATAGGTGCAACGCGATGATTGAAGGTGTGAAAATTGTATGAGATAGACCAATACTATGTGGAATAATATAGTTATCTCAGAAGTCCTAAAACTTATTTTTGGGATCAATATAGACAGTTAATAATAGTACACTTTGTGCAAATAGTTAGGAGGCGGCCATTTGATAAAAAAACCTTGCACCATAGGTAAGTGAATTGAAATCTGAACAGTGTAATAATGTGAAATATTTTCCACATCCCAAAATGAAGAGAGTATAGTATACATTCTAAAATCTCATGTGCTTGATTTTCCAACTTCCTTGTATGTGAATTCTTTATTTAATAGGGGAAGACAACAAGAAGTATGGTCTTTTTTCTTCATCGTTTCACCTCGAGTACTAAGCTTTTCTGGCTTGTTTTGGTTTATGATAGTTCAACGTTAATGACTCCTCATTGATGTTGTCACTGCAGATTCAATCAAACACTTACACGATGATAGCTTTTGTATATGCTGGCTGCTCAAGTGGTTTAGGATATTTGGATTCTCTGGTATTGTAGGTTGATGTTTTCATCATGTGGAGAATAATTCAAACATGAAAGATTTCAGTAGAGATCTTGTACAAAGAGTTTATTGTGATTTAGAAAAATTGTTATTTTAGCCACTTATACTATACTCTTGAGTTTTAGTGATACTTGGAACAGTGCTAAAGTTTTAGTGCCATCTTAGACTGGGGATATTTCAGCATTTTTATTTTTATATTCTTTTACCCTCCTCAAGAAGCTCTACATGTCTTAACATGAATGAATGTATAAATGTTCATATGACATATTGATAGTTTCAAACTTAGTTACCTAAGATTTCAATTTTTATCAGGCCATAATAGGCTTTGCTGTTTCTACATACTTGTTTTGTAAAGTTTTATAACCTTTATTGAGAGTTGGTGCACACAAAAACTAATATCAACCCATCTGTAACAAGCTCGGCAAGAGGCCCAGGTAACTTGGTGGCGCTGCAGGATGCCTAGTAGGATTTTAGTGGCCAAACAATAGAAAACATGCTATTTCGACAAAACACCCACCATTTGTGGTGCTGCAATAATCCTATAAAATTTTGGGTTAAAATTTTTTGTTAGTTGTATTACCAAAAATTCATGAATTGAGAAAAATCTCGAATTTCTATTTTGTCACTGATATACGCTAAAAAGGTGACATGTTAAATTGATGGGATTGAAATTCATTTATTCAAATAAGTTCCAAAAAACTTTTTTATATTAATGTTGATATTTGAATCCTCTACTAATTAAGTATTTCCTCCGTCCTAAATTAATTGAATTTTAAAGTTTTTTTCTAAGTTCAAAATAGTTGAATTGTTCAAAATTCAAGATGAATGTTTGAATTTTTATATTTGCCCTTTCATTTATTGAAATTTTATATTTTCTAGGAGATCAATTACACTACATATTTGTGATTTCACAAAAGTCAATAGTGAGAAGTATGATTTAAACTTTATCTTTAAATGTTTTTCTTAACATGTGTGTATCAGCTCATAAATTCTAATAAAATAGGACGGAGGGAGTATTGCTTATGTGTGAAAGTGTTGAATCTAACAATTAATGGTGTTTGATGAGAAAACATTTGTTTATTATTTTATTAAATTGTTGAGATGGAATTGATAATAATTAAATTGGCTAACACTACGGTTGGTATTATTAATTATTTGTTACAGACGTGGATTGAGGTTTATTTAATTATCCCTCTTGCAACGAAATTAATATATTTATAAATGTATTAATCATTGAAAACATTTAAAAGATATATGAAAATTTATGATCAAGACTTATTTAAATTTTGAAATTTGAAGAGTGTGACGGAGGGATTAATAAATTAGTGAAGAAGCTTATGCTGTTATGCGCTTCACCTAATTGGATTATTATAATAATTCCTAAAAAGACGCATTCTCAATTTGTTTAAGGTTGTGTTGTGCAAAACTGTCTGAAAAATTAAGATGACTTTAATCCTGTTTCACAAGATTCTTGTTTTTGTTTTTAAAAAAATAATATACTAGCTTGTAAGATTATCGAACTAGGATGTTGAGTTTTTAAAATTTTGGATTCAAGAAAAAGAGCTTTTAATAAATTATTTATGCATATCAAGTTGCTCCAAAGCTATTGAGTTCTATTAAGTCGCTGGTCAAAATCAGCATTTCTTTAAGACTTGATATAGTCTCTTGCAACTCCATAGTCAGAGAAGTCCACTGAGATGGATGAGGTTCCAGGGCCTGACTGGGAATCATTTGAAACAATTATCACCAATGTCATGGAGGATTCAGACGAGTATGGCCTGATGTTAGGTATGATGATACGGGAGGATCCGGAGTCCGTTGCTGTTAAACTTGCCAACACTCTTGGCTCTGTCCATAACAGTAGTGATTGGCGTGAATTTTGTGTTGCACTTCTAATGAGGTTGCTTACTAACCAGAGCTTAGGCACTAATTATAGCAATCTAAGTGTGTCAAGTCAATCCACCATTAAGTCTGCTCTCCTAGATCGTATCATGCTTGAAGATTCTGAATCCATCATTCCTAGGCTCTGTGACATCATTTCGGATTTAGCTGCTTCACTTCTCCCAGATAACAACTGGCCTGAATTACTGCCATTCTTACACCAATGTCTCACTGATTCCACTTCAAGCAATCACTGTAGACAGTCTGCTTTCTTGTTATATGCGCAACTAGCTGACAAAATTGGTGAAACAGTAGTCAGTTGTGTGAAAGATTTTCACTCTCTATTCCTTAATACACTGAAAAATGATGATACCCTCTATGATCTTGATGTGAGGATTGCTGCCACGATGGCTGTGATCAGTTTCATTCAGTGTGTATCGAGTTTGAATGAAAAGGAGCAGTTTCAGGATCTGTTGCCAGGTATGATGAGGACGTTGACTGACACGTTGAGCAAAGGTGACCAGGAGGATGCAGCAGCAGACGTGCTGAGATATTTTATTGAGTTGGCGAGGAATGAGCCTAAATTCTTTAGGCGGCAACTAGTGGTTGTTGTGGGTGCTATGTTTGAGATAGCAGAAAATAAGAGTTTGGAAGAGGAGACGAGGCACTTGGCAGTTGAGTTCATGTTAAGTCTGGTTGAGGAGAAGGAGAAGGTCCCTGGCATGATGAAGAAGGTGCCTTTGTTTACAAACAAATGCTTTGCTATCTTATTAAATTTGGTACTGGATATTAAGGACGACCCTCGCTGGCACACTGCTGAACCTATTTGGCATAGTGATGAACCTAGTTCAAAATGTGTGGAGAGGCAGTATGAAGTTACAGGGGCGTCGAAGAGCTGCTCTTTTGGTCTAGCTTGGTTAAAACGGTTTTCAATTGCATTAGGTGGAAAGACTACTACTCCTATTGCAATAGAACAGCTGCCTGCTTACTTGGTTGCCCCTGAGTGGGAGAAACGCCACGCTGCTCTCCTAGCAATTGTTCAGATATCCGAAGGTAGTTCAAAGGTACAAATCTATCACATAGTGCATTTATCATTATTACATTGGGATGATCATGAGGCATTTGGAAGGTTCTTCTACCTACTAGGATGTATAGCATAATTTACCTGCTTGGGCTTACTAGTTTCAGATCAGTTTGCCTACTTAGGATATTGATTTGAACCCATATTGTCACTGTTTATGCAGGTGATGATCAGGTACCTGGATCAATTTGTGAATATGGTTTTACGTTCTTCCCAAGATCCTCATCCTCGAGTCAGATATGCCGCTATTCATGCAATTCACCAGTTTTTGGTCGATTTCTCTCCATATTTACAAGAACAATACCATAGCCAAATATTGTCTGCATTAACTGCAGCTATGGATGATCATCAAAATCCTCGAGTGCAGGTCTGACTGATCAACCCTTTTATGCTCATAGCAAACTTCCTAAAATACAATTGCAGCTATATAAATTTGGTGTTGTAATTGGTTATACAATTAATAGCCTAACTTATGGCGTCTTATAAACAATGAGTATATTTGGTCCGCATAATGCTCTTGCCTTCATGGAAGTTATTATTATGGCGAGATATGTCAGGGAGGTACTAAAGTGCCTCAATAGAGTTTGAACAACTCACAGCACAAAGAATATGGTGCAGATGTGTCATAATGCTTCATTCAGTTCATGATACTAACTAATTTACTAGTTTGGCATTTTTATAGGCATTTGCAGCTGCAGCTGTCGTGATTTTCCGTTCACATACTATCGAACCCTATGTAGATGGAATACTTAAAAAACTGGTTGTACTTCTGCAGGTTTGCAAATATAGAGGCCACCATGTTATAACGGTTAGATTACTGATAATGAGTTAATGCCGTCTTTTCCTACTCATAGTTGTTTTCTAAAATGCAGAATGACAATCAAATGGTTCTGCAAGAAGCATTCATGGCATTAGGTGCTATAGCTGATTTGTCTATGGTATTGCCTACTTGCATTTATTTTTGTCTCAATGCTACTTCTACTTATGTTATGGATGACCACATGATGTCTAATATATCATACTTCAACAGGAGCATTTCCATAAGCACTACGATTTTGTAATGCCATATCTGAAAACTTTACTGGTAAATGCAAATGAGAAATCGGATGAAGCACTTCAACGTAACACGTTGCAGTGCATAAGCTCCTTTGGGATGGCCGTAGGCAAAGAGAAATTCAGAAAAGACTTAAAACAGGTGTTCTCCCAACTATGGCCAATACTTCTTTTCATAAGGGTGTCATGCAGTCACATATATTAGTTCCATAGGAAGAACTTATACCCTGTATTTATATCATGCCACATTAATTTACAATGGTTAAGTGATAGCTTGAGGTGAAAATACATATTAATTAACCATGGCTACATGATAAAGTGTATGTAAAAAACACATTTCCTGTATTCATCATCGCGGAGCCACTGTAGATGGAATATCCTGTTCTTGTTTGCATTTGCTATGGTTTTTTAGCAAAGCTTTCTATCACTGAAACCATAAATTTGATTACGCCTATTTGAGTTACTACCTTCTTCAACAGTTGGGAGCAGTGAATAATAACTGTGATGTAATGCTGATTCATCCTGTGGTTTTATCCATTCATTCATTTTTCGATGTGGACTTGTTTTGATAATGTTTTTTGTTATCATTAAAGGTTATGGAAGTGCTCAAGTCATTTCAAGATTCACAAGTGAAAGAGTTTGATACTGTTCCAAACATTCTAGTGGTATGCGTTATTCCTTTGATTTTAGGAGTTCAGAATTACTTCTTTTCCCAGTGGCCTCTTGATATTTTTCTTGATCTAATCACAGGCATGGCTTAAGATTTGCATGTCCATAGGGAAGGATTTTCTTCCTTACATGAGTACAGTCATGCCCCCTACGGTTGAATTTGCTCAACTTGAGCCCGATCAGACCGTATCCTCAGATGAATTAGCTGACAGGTAAGCTTTTATAATTGGAGGTGTGGCTATTTTTTGTTTACCTTTGAAGTTCATTTAGATTTTTTTTCTTCTTAATTTGGATATCTACCAGACATGATGTGAAGCTTTTATATACATTGTGCAGTATACACAAAGTCAAGCTTCGGGATGAAATAATATGCATCAGAGGAGAGATCCTCCTGTGGGGGAAATCTGCAGCCTGTTCTGTCCTTGGTTCATTTGCTTCTATATTGGAGGAAGACTTCTACCCATGGATTTCCCAGGCTAGCATGAATAATCACTTGTGAATTTACTTTTTTTTAATGTTCTGTTAAGTGGATTCAGAATTAACAGGTGGTATTTATGGCTTGAAACACGAACCAGGCTGCTTCAGTTTTAGTTCCGCTTCTGAAATTCTACATTCACCATGATACCAGGGATATTGCTTGTAAAGGTAAAAAATCTCGTGATTTTATATGGTTCTAACTATTTTCCTTTAACTTCTCCAGCTTCTTATGAGATGTTATTTGTGGTGGTTAAGCTATGTCACCCCTGTTGCTTGCTGCTAGACTGGCAACACTGAAAGGGACTGTTCAAGGTGCAAGCGAGTACTTCACGCAGTTGTCTGGTCATATAATCTTGGCAATGGGAGACGCTTTATCTTCGGTTGTCTTTAACATTAATATATATATATTCTCTTTTTTAGCCAAAAGGATTGAGCTCCATTTATCTAAAGATGAGACCGTGACACTTTAATTGCCTCTTTCAATGCAGGAGCCTGAGACTGAAGTATGTGCAACTATGTTGCATGAGTTGAATATATGCCTAAAGGTATGTCATGTTTAGACAGTTTCTTTACTTTGATCCAAGCTTGCAATGTTTATAAGATGGTGGTGTTCGCCTATGGGCTTTTTAGGTTCATTTTCATAAGCAAGACGCTTGTCCATGCTCGTAAGAATGATATTCTTTGTGCATACAACCTTATACATAGTGAGACTTGGGGACAATAGTAATGAATTGCATAGGAAGATACTCAGCATCAAGTAAAATATGAGCTCCTAACTTGATTCTTGGTTGTGTGTGAGCATATGCATAATTTATAGTTCTTCCTATAAAAAGACATACTTGGACCATAATAAAATACTTTAAAATGGAAATGTGGACTGAAACTTACCTTAGTCGCGTAGTAACAAAAGTTTCCCTGACATGAATAGATAATATCGACAAACAGATTATTAACTATGTAGTTGATGGACTCCATGGGGAAATTTCTTTTCAGTAAATCACTGTTAAATGTTTTATGCTCACTGTCAAATCTAGAAACAGCACTAGTTGTAAAAATTGAGTTAGAAGGACACTTTTTTCACTTATTATGGTCCTTCTTGTGTCTTCTTTTTCAGATCTGTGGTCACCTTCTCAATGAAGCTCAGGTTCGTAGCATCATGAATGAGATAAAACATGTCATTGTAGAAAGTTCACGTAGAAAAGGAGAACTCACAGAGAGAGTAAAATCAGAAGACTTTGATGCTGAGGAAGCTGAATTGCTGAAGGATGAAAGAGAGCAAGAAGTAGAAGTTTTCAGCAATGTATGTTTGATAAGAAATTGCTGTTCAGACATAATTCATAACACCATGTTGTCTTTATAAAAATTTTCACTTTGATGACATAAGCAATTTGTTATCAGGTTGGTCACATATTGGTAACATTTATCAAGATATTGAAGGCTACTTTCTTGCCTTTTCTTGATGAACTTTCATCATATCTAATTCCTATGACGGTGAGTTTCAGCTCATGGTAACCAATTCCATTTTTAACAACCTTGGTTGTTTTCCTCTTATGTTTCTAATGTAGTTCTTTCCCTCACTGCTTGAAGGGGGACGATAAAATAACTGAAGAGAGAAATACATGTATTTATGTATTTGATCAACTTGTGGAGCACTGTGGTGAAGCAGCTTTAAAGTATGATTGTCTTTATGAGTTTTTCTTAAATAAGGTCACAAATTCTGATGGTTACTTTCTGTCAAAACTAGGTACTTTGACACATATCTTCCTTTTCTTTTGGACTGGAGCAACGACGAAAATCCAGGTGTTAGACAGGTTTGTGTGTATTTTTGGTGGTCAGCACAGTTTTCAGTCCAGTTACATTTTCTATTTGATTCATCTAAACACCATCCATGCCATGTTCAGAATGCTCTTTATGGACTTGGGCTTTGTGCTGAAAGTGGTGGTTCTGTTTTCAAACCTTTTGTTGAAGGTATGATATCGTTAACTCCGTTAATGAGACCCTTCTCATCATGGAGAAGGAGAGAAGTAGAAGTTGTCTGTTTTTGTATTTGATACATCCCATGATTTCAGAGGCTCTTTCAAGGATCAATGTAGTCATTACGCATTCGAATGCTCTTGAACCTAAGAATATAAAGGCATATGATAATGCTGTTTCTGCACTTGGTAAGATATGCCAATTTCATCGGGAAAATATTGACTCAGAACAGGTATGTTTTTCTGGGAATCTCTTACATCTTGTTTAACTTCAACAACGTTCTCACTCCAAGTGTTTTTGTAGATTATCCCGGTTTGGCTGAATTGTCTGCCAACGAGAGATGACTTGAATGAAGCCAAAGCAGTTCTAGACCAGCTATGTTCAATGGTTGAAAGGTTGGATTAGTTCTATCATCATCTGGTCTTTACTTTACTATTTGAAGTTTTTGGCATTATTTCTTTTAGTCGTTAACGTGTTTCTTCAAATCTTCTAACTTATAGATCAGACAGAGAACTATTGGGTCCCAACTATCTGCACCTTCCAAAGGTTATTTCTGTTTTTACTGAGGTTAGTTCAAAATCACAACTAGCTTGTGTTGATATGAGTGGTTTATTTGTACTTGACATAAATGATTCCGCGACAGTGATTTTAATACTATTACTTTTGTAAGAAAGGTGATAGAAAACCAAGGCTTGTAGTCTAGTGGTATCAGGGTGCATTAGTCAGTTGGCAATTAAGTGTGTAAGCTGGTTGGTGGGGGAGTGGAAGTGGTTATCTCTCCATCTGGTTATTTGGATGCTTCCTTCGACATATCCTTTCATTCAAATTTTATGTTGATTTGGTCATTTAGTAACTGAAAGTTACTTCTTCTTGTTAGGTTCTATGTGCTGGAGACGATGTTGTTACGGAAGAAACTGCAAATCGCATGATTCATCTGTTGAGGCATTTTAAGGAAACACTACCACCAGTAACCTTGGCATCAGCAAGAGAATTGCTATTGCCTCAACAGGAGATGGAATTAGAATCCATTTTATCACCTGATAAGTAACACGTTAAGATTTCAGCCTGCGAAAAGAAACTACTATGTAGCCTTGTGACTTGTTCGAATCAAACATCGTGTTTGTCAAATGTGTAAGCTGGAGACCGGCTGATCATGCTAAAGTTCATCTCTAGTCGATTTCTTTCATTGCAGTGTGATCACCTCAGTTACTCTTATGTAATGAGATGTTATATCTTCTTTCCTTAAGCAATTTTCTGCATTCACTACTCTGATGAGTGGACACCAAACGAGTTCCATAGCTGAACAAACATTGTACGAGCAGCCTGAAGTTATCTCATCTTTCCTGTGATAAGAGTTAGAATAATGATCAAATGGAGGATTGTTGTGTTCTTCCTATTATGACAGAAAGCTGCAACAAATATCATATATAGACCAGCAAAAATTTGTAAGAAGAATAAAGAAATTAATATAAATAAAGTTTGTTGAAAACTCTATTTGTTACCTCAATGAACAAGAAGCACTGATGTTAGTCTCACCCCTTCAATATAGTATAGTGTGACATTGATTTTTCAGCCACAAAGGTTGCAAAATATTGGTATATATTGGTATATGCAAGGTAAGGCTGCGTCAATAGACCCTTGTGATCGGGTCCTTCCCCGACCCTGCGCATAGCGGGCACTTTAGTGCATTGGGCTTAGTATCAAATCTCAAAAGTTTTTCATGATTAACACAAATTTTTTTTGAATCGTTTTATTTTGCCCACAGTCACAAAACGAAGTCTCACTAAGTGGGATCTGGGGAGAGTAGAGTGTATGAGACCTTACCACTACATCGTTGAGATAGAGAGACATAAAATAAGAAATTTCAAAAGTTTTGGTCAGGAAAGTAAGGTCAATGGTCTTAAAAAAAGACCCATCACACTTAACATTGCCACCAACTGTAAAATACTAAAACAATTGATTAAAAAAAACTCAACTTGCTCCCAAGTCTCTTGTCCTCTTAGTACTTCTTGCTTTTTTTTAAATAACAAAATGTAAATGCTCATCAAGAAAAACACAAATGGTAACAAGGGGGAAGCCTACATCAGTTCTTGTTTACTCAAAGTAGTCGAAGGTAATCACTAGACTAACTTTCTTTCCTGTTAGAGTATTTTGCTCTCTATAATATGAGCTATTCTTTTATGTTTTAAATTCTGGTAAAACTTGAATCTTTATGGAGTACTTGTTGGGTCATTCTTGATGAGTCTTGATCTAACTTACCTTGCTGGTGTCCATATATGATCATTGTTGCAACTTTCTGCTATATAATAGGAAGAACACTACAATTTCCAGATTAACTTACAGTTATGTTACACTATTTTAATTTCAGTTCACACTAGGGGCTTCTCTTTTCTATTTAAAGAAAATATGAACAGTGACAACTAGGAGTAATGAACAGGAAAAAGGTTGAATCTTTATTGATCACACGCACAAGAAAAAAAGGAATTGAATCATCTTTTTCAGAAAGGGATACAGATTCTGAGCTGTTCTTCCGGTTGACCATTTCTCCAATTTGTAGTTCGTAGAGATTGTGACCGTCAGATAAACTTACATAAATATTCTATGATAAGGTTGTAAATCTCATGTTTGGTTTGTTTTTAATCTCTTTACTTCCAGGGTTGTCAATATATCCTCCATCCTTAAAACACTTCCGAGGTTATACAAATGTCTGGAATAGAGAGGAGATTTCTTGATACTTTTATGTTTTGGGCAACTCAAAAAGGGAGGATTAAGGATGGGAAGTTGCGAGGACATGGAATGGAAGTCGGGGATATTGTTTCAGGACCAAGGGCAAACTTATCTTCTGCAGAAGTCAAAGAAGGTTATGAGTTTCTCCTTTCACTGGTTCCAGGAAGGTGGCCTTTACCAAATTTATGCAGCCCATTGTTTCAGAAGTTCATCGATTACATCCTTCAGAATGTGAAGGATCTTTTCACCAACAAGAAGGAGCTGGACAAGTTTGCTCTTCTGAAAAGAGAGGTTCAAGTCCTTGAAGAATGTTTGAAATTTCTCAAAACCTTGCTCAATTTCATAAAAGATTCAAGCATGGAACTAGAGAAATCCAGAATGCTCTTTAATCACGTGGAGGTTGTCACTCGGAATGCTGCTTACATTTGTTACCTGTGTTATGTGGAAGAAGTGGATGATGATCTGGCATCCGGGTTGAGACTTAAGATCTCCAATGTTTTGCGAGATATCAAGCCCCTTGAGCCCCGAGTTGCAAAAATCTATACTGGAGTTCTAAGAGGCTTAGTTAAATTGCAAATCCAGTACAGCCAGGATGTGATAGAATTTGTCGAAGGTTTTGTTCATTTTCTCTTCCAGGATCTGTCGGAGTTATCAAATAGTGAGACATGTTCTTTGATGCTTCCTCTTATAAATGATCAAATCAAAAGCCTTTACCATGCAGCAACACAATTGGTAACTTTGCTCATTTATCCACCTGAACATCTACGTGTTGATCAAGGGAAATTGAGTGATATACTTACTTGTGTTGAAGGTCATATTGCTGAGCTAGCATCTGCTGCTTACTCTTTCTCTGTCGAGGAAGCAGCAGAAGTTAACTCGGAGTTTGCTGACTTGTTAAAAAATATTGACCATCTCATGGAAGATCTCAAAGATTTGATTTTGAAAGCTCCATTATCATCACAGTATAATTTTCCCAGGACAAATATCTTAGGCTTTATCGATTCCCTCTTACACTATCTGAATGAGCTGCTGCAAGCGGGAAAGTGTGATTCTGTTGTCAAACATCTTATTACAGAAGCTAAGGAGGAGTTTTCTCTCCTAAGATCCTTCTTGAAGAAAGTTGAGAAGAAAAAACATGAGTTTGAGGAGGTGAAGAAGCACGATTTTTGGACAATTTTTGGACAGAAGTCATATCTCTTGCATACCAGGCAGAATGCATAATTGATTGCCTGGTTACCGGAGATTATCCTGTTTGGTATCTGCATTTGTTATGTAAGATCACTGCAGAAACTAGGCTTGTCAAGGATCATTTGAAGGAGTTCCATGTTACAATTGTGCAAGAAGTTGAAGCTCCTATCGAAGAACAAGCACCAAATCCTGTCAGACAAGTAGTTGAGACTACACAACTTGATGAGGTAGTGGTGGGTTTTGATGAAGAAGCTGACTTGCTAATCAACCGGCTCACCAGAGGACCAAAGGACTTGGATATTGTGTCTATTGTAGGGATGCCTGGTCTTGGAAAGACTACACTAGCAAAGAAAGTTTATCATAATGAGCACTTACGGAGCTATTTCGACGTCCAAGCTATGTGTTGTGTTTCCCAAGCCTATGACAGGAGAAAGTTGTTGATTGAAATCTTGAATCAAGTTAAAAGTTCCAATCAACAGAATGAGAAAAATCCAGCAGATGCTTTGCGGAAATTTTTAATAAGGAAGAGGTACCTTCTCTACATTGATGACATATGGAGTGTTGACACATGGGATGACTTGAGAGGATGTTTCCCAGATGATGAAAATGGAAGCAGGATTTTATTGACCAGCCGACTCAGCGATGTGGCTTCAGAAATCAACCCTGAAAGAGAACCTCTTCACCTTCGTTTCCTTTCCGAAAATGAAAGCTGGGAACTAATGAAAGTCAAGCTGTTCAAGCAGCAAAATTGCCCACCAGACCTATCTAAAGTTGGAGAAAACATCGCTAGAAAGTGTCAAGGACTACCTCTCCTTGTGATTTTGGTAGCTGGAGTATTGTCAGGGATAAGCAAAAATGAGGACAGTTGGAGAAAAATTGCAGAGAGTATAAATTTAGGTACTGTCACTAGTGCAAAAGAGTGCTTGGACGTAATAGAATTGAGCTACAAGCACTTGCCAGATAACCTCAAGCCCTGCCTTCTTTATTTTGCATCATTTCGAGAGGATGAAGAAATTTCATTCTCGAACTTGGTGTGGCTATGGACTATTGAGGGATTTGTTCCAAACACTGAGGCAAAGAGTGTAGAGCTTGTTGCCGAAAGTTTACTGAATGATCTCATTGACAGAAGCTTGATTATGGTGAACAAGAAAAGGTCCAGTGGGGGAGTCAGAACATGTCACATTCATGATATGCTGCATGATTATTGTGTGACAAAAGCTAAGGAAGAGAAGTTTATGCAGCTAACAAGCAATGGAAAGACTGATTTGTCTAGTTCCTTTTATGAGAACCGGAGGCTTTGCATTCATCATAGCCTTTATTGGGCAGGAAGGATTGGAAACCTGCAAGTCCGGTCTGCAGTCTTCAGACCTCCGAAATCTAGCTGCCAGGAATTTTTTGATCTCGAGAACTTTAAACTTCTAAGAGTTCTACAAATGGAATGTCCTGTGTCAGACAGTTCATTTCAGAGAACAAAAGAGCTGATCCATCTAAAGTACTTAGGAATCAAAGGCTATATGGAATCTATGCCATCATGAATATGGAACCTTTCAAACCTAGAGGTATTGCAAGTAAAAACAGTTGGCAGTGGCATAATATTTCCGATGACCATCTGGGACATGCCAAGGTTAAAGCATGTCCACGTAGTACCTGTTGCATCTTTTGATGGACGCATTTCTCGCAAATCAACAAACATATGTTGCATAGAGACCTTGGCCACAGTGTCTCTCACTAATAAGCTAGCAGACTACATGATCAAGAAGGCAAAAAGACTGCAAAAGCTCAAGTGCCACTGTAAAGAGCCTCTTAAACTAAGACTAGATGGTCTTCAACTTGAAACACTCAGTGTAAACGGTAAGATCATGAAATTCAGCTTGCCTGAGACACTAACAAAGCTAACTCTATCAGATGTTTTGTTGCCACAAAGTGAAATGTCTAATATCGGGAGATTACCAAATTTAGAGGTTCTCAAGTTGGAGCATAGAGCATTTCAGCAGGGAGAATGGAACATTGGAGATGAAGAGTTTCCAACTCTCAAGGTTCTTAAATTGAGATCCCTTAAAATTACAACATGGGATGCCTCGAGTGAGTCCTTAACCAACCTCGAACAGATTCTGGTGGAAAGCTGCTTCTACCTTCAGGAAATTCCTTCCATTCTTGGAGAAATTCCTACTCTAAAGATGATTGAAGTGAAACGATGTGGCGAGTCTCTTGAAAATTCAGCTAAGGAAATTCAGGAAGAGCAAGAGGGATATGGAAACGAAAATCTCAAGGTTCTTATATACCCTTTGGATTCATCAACCTGACATGCATACAAAAACTGCAACACCGGTTCAACAGGTAACTCACTCAACCTTATACTATAACCGTTAAATCTTAGTAAATAACAACTGAGAAGTCTTTTTGTGTTGATATTGAACTACAGCACACTGCACACCCGTTTCCTTTGTTCATTCAGCACAATAGCATGTCAGTGCTTCCTCGTGTTCGTCTACGCCCAAGCAACTGGCTTCACCCTACAAGAGATTTCTTGTACAAACTTTTCTCTCTTACCAGGAGCATAACATTAGGTGCAATTCCAACTGCAGCATGCTACTTATAGTCTCTTCTGTTGTCTCTTGATACAAACGTCTACATGTCTAGATGTGCAATCTCAAAGTTGGAGTGCTTACCTACCAACTAAAGCCGAGTTGAGTGTATTATGCCTAAAAAGAATGGGAAGACCTTTTCTTTTCCAAAATAAAATTTGTGTTTCTACTTCAGAACAATTTATTTTAAAGGATCTATTGCATTGGTCTATGAACTTCTTTTTTTTACATTACAAGTTTTGTACAAGAAATTAACAGCTCATGTATGTAGATGTACAGAATTTCTTCCGTCTTTTGTGCTCATTACTGAGACATACAGTTCAGGGGTAACAGAAACGCGTGATAATTTAAGTATGAAACTTGCAAAAGTGTGGTAGTTTGGGAGAGGGGTGAGGCGCGGTCTAGCCACTAACTCTTTCTTCTTTTTCAAATAAGACCGATACAATTTGCATCATCAAAGAAACCATGGCATCAAATATCAGCATATATGTCAAACATAAAAATCCCAACAATGGCTCAACAGCAATTTTCATGACTTACCACTTATGCACTGAATAACCTCAAAATTGTCATGTTATTCTTGTGCTATATCAAAGTACGACTTGAGTCGTCTCCTTGACAACCCTCAAATGCTCCTATTTCTTGTGCTGAAGCAAGACTCAACTGCAACATTTTTAGTAAACACATTGCAAAAGAAAGGCTACAACCATTGCTCACATACTTTAACCCAAACCACTAGCAGGCTGAAACATGTCCTCACGCCCACATGAATGATATATATGAGAAAGAAGTCGAGTTTCGAATATTTGATAATTCATGATTCACAAAGCCACAGGCCAAGCAGCTCCACTGCATTGGAGAAAACTAGTCATATTTTTTGAAACTAAATAAAAATGACAAGTTTAGGATGATAGAATTGATTTCAGTGCTATCCGCTGCTGAGGCTGCAAAGAAGACAACAGTGAAGCCAATGACGCAGGTGGTAGTGTTTGCTGGAGCTGCTTCAACAGATTAATCATCCGGCTTAGTGTTTGTTCGCTAGCAAGATCCTCACCGCCACATAGAATCTACATATGAAGCAAATTTGGTTTACAAAATGGTATTGACATGAATATTAATTTGAAATAAGGTTATAATACTTTAAGACGACCATTGCAGCAAGTCGATCAACTACCTGAGCGTCAGTAAAAGAATCAAAATGGTAGTGTTCGCGACCTGACTAGAAGGTCTAATGATAACTAACCTCGGCAAAAACTGAAACAATTTTTGGAAGGTACGGATTGTTGGGGTTCAATAGTTCTCCACCTGACCTGCAAGCAGGAAAACCAGGTTAAACATAAAAGTCTCTAGAAGCATGAATATATCACAAACAGCTGTCTACAATAAGTTTGATTTAGCACTAGTCTAGTTAATGTAAAAACTAGTCAACATTACTTTAACCAGCAACCACAACAATTTACCGAGTATATTCCCACAAGTGGGATCTGGGGAAGGTGGTTGTACACAGACCTCACTCCTACCTTTACGAGGTAGATATATTGTTTATGTTAGATTTTCGACACAAGATTTATTTTTTACATGGTTTGAAAGAAACACAATATGACACTATGATGAGGTACACCTAAAATGACATGGAGAAAAATTGTCTCTAAGTACTTGTAATCGTATGGAATTCACGCGGCTTTGTGAGGACAGAACATAATGAAAGTAACAAATTTATATAGACTATACCAACTAGTGGGGATTAAGGTCGAGCTTTAGCATTTAGTCGTACACTTATAAGTAAGTTGTCTTGAATAAACAGGCCAAAGAAAGAAGAGTGGATATATAGGAATCACATAACACATGCCAACTAGTTTCAATTGAGCTGTAACTGTCATAAGAAATAGCAGAGAATACAAAATATGACATGATGTCCAGAAACAAGGGCAACTAAACAAATAAGTAATGGATCTTTGTTACATCCACCTAGTCAGGAAAACATTCTAAAAAAATTGCCGTCAAATTTATTATTTAGTGTAACTGAAAAGGATTTAAGTTAAAGCAAACTGATCGAATACCTTTCAACCACCGCACAGAGTTGGTCGTGCACAGCCGTTGCTTCAGTTACATCAGCTTTTATAGGCAGACAATTCAACCAAGCAGGGAAAACCTTCCAAAAGTCTTACAAATTAGAGCATTGTAGAAACTATAACAAGGCACAGGAGAAGCTTTAAATCTTCTAAGAGCAAAGGCTATATGTTTATTTTTTAAAAATAGGTCAAGCATAAGACAGAACTGAAGTTAGTTTCGCCAAAGGTAAAGTGATATGTAATAAAATAACTAATTGCTAGAACATAAGTTCACTTGTTCTGGTGTTGTGAAGAGGCGGTAACAGCATTACTGATTACTAATAATTTCAGAGACATACATAGATTATAAATATAAAAAACCGAAATAAAAGGTTAACAAAAGAATATACCTGGGCAAAATCAATACTATCATGATGAAACTGGCATATCATCCCCAGTGCCGAAACAGCATTATCATACGCCATTACATTCTCAGGTTGAAGAGCATTAGGATTTCCTATAGCTATAGTGAGCTGTGATACAGCCTCTGAAATCAAGTTGTTCATGTATCAGGTAAGCTAAAAGTTTTATTAACCTTTCATCGCGTCAAAATATAAATTTTCCAACACCATCAACTATATTATACCTCCAACAAGAGGTTTAAAAACAGAACCACCATATTGTGCAGATATGCCAAGTCCATAAGCAGCTCCCTAAAATAACAGTAAATACTTTCAGAATCAAGCAGAAGATGTCAATTGTCTGAAAAAGGTGACACTTTCAACAAAAGCAAACCTGTCGGACATCTGAGTTTTCATCATTGCATGCTTCCAAAAGAAAAGGAATGTACGTGTCATAGTACCTAGTTTGCACACGAAGGAGTAGTTATATCTAATACTTTTACCAATCTAGAATCCAAATCTATATAAACACGTACTTCAGAGCTGCTTCACCGCAATTCTCTGCAACATCAATGAAAATACAGATTGCTATCCTCCTTTCTTCAGCTGTTTTATCCTTGCCCTTAATAGAAAAGCATGAAAACCAAAAAAGAAAAATTAGTTATATGACAAAATGAGAAAAGTGTGTTGGATACAGAAGTTACATTGACTACCATGAGGAGGTACCTACCCACATAGGCATTAGATATGAAGATAACTCATCAAACAAAGGCAAGAAGGCTGCCTTGAATGCTTCAAGTAGCACGCATAATATTTTACCAACCTAATCCAGAGATACATGGAGATTTGATAAGACAGAAATAGATTAAAATGCTAAGCATAAGAACAAAGATACTCGATGTTGTTAAATGTGTACTTCAATCTTGTGTCATACATACATAGTGAAAAATGTCCTCTTCTAGTTCAATTTCTTTATAGCTCAAGTCAGATTCCTCAGCAGCAAAGTCTTCAGATTGTGTTCTTTCTGCTTGTTCTCGCTTTCGATTTGAACTATCCGCGAGGACCTTCTTTATCTCACCCACTATGCTCCGGACTTGACCTTCATCCAGGAGTGGGGCAGATATCTGGAAAAAGAAGAGAGAAATTCCTGGTGTAAATGAACATCCACAAAGGAGTGCCAGCAAAATCATAGATGTTTACTGGTATATTAGGATGTTGACACGAAAGATAGACTCGACATTGTTCTCCTGATTCTTTTAGTCCTACCCATATAAGCTGTTCAGTGAATAGATAACTATACGCCTACCAAGTATGTATCCACGAGAATGTGAATCATATATGCAGATATTGAAAGATCTAAATAACCTTCGTAAATAACAAACCTTCAAGCACTTGCTCACTGTTCGCAACATAGCCTGGCATAATTCTGTGTCAGTCTCCTGAATGAGATAGCAATGAGAGTGATCAAATTTGCAGTCCATAACACAATTGTATAAAGCTCCATACGTAATACTACAATTGAATAAAGAACGATTAAACACTAACTCCACTGATAATGTAAGTTGAAGTCAACCTTATGCAAAGCTTCCAGCAAGGCTGGTACTATGTAGTCTGATAACTGCTTCACATATGTTTCATTTCGACCTTGAGCAATTCCTTTCTCAACAGCCACTTTAGCAGAACGTAACATCTTCGGCAAAGCTATAACCAAAGAAAACATATGTCAGTAGTTCACCAAATTAGAGAAAAAGAAAAAAAAAACATGAGGAACTAAATTATAAATCCCACCTAAAATTGCAGCTATCTTGAATTTCTCATGCCAATTCAATTTCAATAGCGGAACTAATATTTGGGTAGCCTGTTTCATGCAATGAAATGATTTGTGTTAAAATCCAATTTATATCAATAGCTTGTACAAAATACATGCATATTCATGCAAACCTGGTCAATCCAGGGGAAAAAATCTTCTTTTAGATTATCAACATAGTTGCATAGCAGTTCACAGGCAATAGTCTTCTCTTCTACAACACTTGGTTTGATTCCAATCCGTATATTCCCAAGTATTCTAGATAGCATCCTGGAAGACGAAATGAGTAAAGAGGAACAGGTCATATGTTTAGAATGTAGTATCCTCGAGCAGTTTTATGAGTAAACTTTTGGACATAAGAAAGAACTTCGTTCCTGATCGAAGTGTATCCAAAAATATCAATGCTTTGATCCAAGAGAAACCGTTACCTATTTGACAACATTTTACGTTTCATGGTGACTGGTGGTTAATAAATTTCACGAACTAAAGCAAATAACCAAAGTGGTAATTTCACTAACCATGGGGAATATAAGCATCTTAAAACTATATTCGTAATACACCATTTTACACGAATATTTGTAATACCACAACATTACATGGCGGTAGTCATTGCAAAACCTTACCTATCATCATCATCATCATCTGATTCTGAATCCTCAAAATATGTGGTTACATCAAGATTTAGTCGCGCAGAATGAAGCAACGAAGGCATGACTACGCTCATGTAAGGAAGAAAATCCTTTCCTAAGCAGGTGCAAAATCTGGACCATGCCTGCAATCAAATCAATGTTGTGGTGAGAATCTATATCTATATCTATATATATATAAAATAATCGAGGGACCTAGGTCCAGTGATGTGGCATGTCTAAGACCATTACATACAGAGTTAGATGGAATATATTGAACTTGATCTGATTTGCTTTACTCATCTTTTTGTGATTTTATATAAATAAATTCACAAAATTTTTAATGACCGTGCAAAGCACGAACAACTTCTAGTAACCTATAAATGAAGTCCCAAGTTCTTGAAATGATGTGCCCATACCTTTAGTATGTAAATAGTAGTAGGATCATCTGTCTCCATTTGTGACTCTTCCATAGACATAAGTACTGCCATAACCTTTAAGAAAATTCAAGAGTAAGCACTATGCTTGAAAACTGAACCAGACTGAAAGAAATACTTGATGCTTGCCATACTGAACCCAAACAAACTGTTCGATAAAGATAGTTTTAATGTTTTTGCTCATATTTAACTATGTGCCAAAAAGTATCTTTTCTTTCTTAAATCTCGTCCTCGGCCAAATGACGCCAAAAAAATTAGCACCCAACGAAAACATCTTAAAAACTGGTGAGGCAATCATCATCACATACTAACCTGCTTAGCATCATCATCTCCGAAGTTATCTTTGCCAACGATTATCATGACCAAGCTTATGCAGTCCATTGCTTGGGCTCGAAGCATGCGATTAGATTCATCATTTGCATTTACCAAGATAGTTTTCAACGATGGCATCACAAGAGGGTAGTATTCTCGGAAGTGCTCCTGTTGGTATATAATTTATTATCTATCATCATCCATATAAGAAACAAGCATAATTGAGCCTGAATAATTGAAATTATAGTACCTGGGATAATCTAGCCACAGAAGCTAAAGCAATTAATGCATTTTTTTGCACCATTTCATATACATTCTGCACTTCAAACTTTACCAAACAGCAGGAAAAAGTATCACAAATCTTGCATATTTCAGTAGTAATATTATGATATCATTCACTCTTGTATGTCGTACCTGCAGAAGTACAAGCAGTTTTCTAATTATTCTATCTAAGTAAGGTAGCAATATCTCTGGGGCGCAGTTTTTTGTGATAAAATGGTGGACAGCTAATGCAGCATGTGCCTGCAGAAAAAACAAAATAATTAGATAAATGACTTCATTGACAATCAAATGAACAAACGAACTGAAAAAATCACTACTCCATCCATTTTCACCGTTAACCGCCAGCACCCACCAATAGCCATCATTATCAATTACCCCTATTCGCCACCTACAACTACCATCACTGCCAATCATGCAAGTCATCTATCACCACCATTAGCCTTTACAATCCCTAACGACAATCATCACAAATAGCCACCACAACATATCTCCAATTATCGTAATCATTCACCACCAATATTACCGATCACTATCATCCACCAAAATAATTAGTTGCTACATAAAACCACCATGATCAACAACCACTGTTAATCAAAACTCTCAAACACTAGCACCACTAGCTACTACCGAGAATCGCCACCAACACCCCACACAATTACCAATCGGCACCCACAACCACCATCACTAGTTATCATCACCTCCAACTAATATATGATTTATTTAAAATAGTTTATGAATATTTACTATTCTTTAAATAAAAACAAGTTTTATACATTTAGATGTTGAGAAAACAAATAGTCTTAGTTATTTAAAATTCATATGGCATCTTAATATTCAATTTCAAATATTTAAGTCTTAATGTGTACCTTAATTCTCAGATTCAAACGTCTTAATCTTAGTGAAAGCAACTAAGTGTTAGCCGATGAATTTTTGGAGTTTGTTCGCTCCTTAACTTAGCAGAGCATAGCCTTTTCTCACGTACTAGATATGACACAACTTCTTCGAAACTTTTGTGTCAAGAAAGAATATTTTGATAGACATGACAGGCAACTATATTTCAGGATAAAACTCTTGGAGAAAAAACTTACAATACCACTAGAAGTCTAGAACAAACCTGTTTTCTTGAATTGTGGATATCATCCATAGCTGCGGCAAGCACAGGCAACACCTCCCTATGGTAGTGTACTTGAAAATAAGGACCAAAATTAGTTGACAATAGCCCAATTGCTTTCACAGAAGCCCTTGTCCCTCGAAGACAATTTCCTTGGAAAGCACGGACTACCATGTCAACCGCTTGCTCCAAACGTTTAATCACTTCCTATTACAGCAAACAAGACAATGATCTTACTTAGCAAATCAAATGCACTAAAAAGAGTATATGTCAAGAAACAAACATCACACGAAACAAAGATTGTGACTATTGCAAACTCATAAATGATCATTGTTATCTCGTGTATTCAAAACAATAAATCAGAAACAATAAAAGATAAAAAGGAAGAAATATCCTAGTTCATAGAATTCAATATGTTTCCTTAAGAAATTAAATCCCTTAACTGTAACCGAGATTTTGAATTACTTTCTCCAAGGATAAAATATTAAAATAGTAGCGGTATCTCAAACTTAAATAATTTTAGCAAACTCAAAAGTCAGCCACAAAATTACATAAAAACTCCACGTTTTCCGAAAGAAAGCCTAAGCAGAAGCCGAGCAATGATGACAGCGCAAGGGGGTGCCCTCTACTTAACCCTTTCAGAGCTAAAGAAAGTATTTTCTATTATAAGGAAAAAGTTCTCTCTTATCCTACCAATGAGGAAGAAATAACTCCTCATTTTCTCTTCGCTTGGTTTTCCACATTTCCCAACACTTTACTTAAACCCAACAATCACTCTTACGAGTTAACAAAAGAATAGAAATTAATCAAATGACATATATATACATACCATGGGTTCCATGCTGACAGAGAAGGAAATGATGGTTGGCCGGCGAGTTTTGGTTTGGGGAAGTGGGGAAAGGATGGAGAAGAAGGGAGATCTACGGCGCCTCCAAGGGTTGTCTTTAGGTTCTAGGGTTTAGGAATTGTACAAAATATTATATAAGTTTTACATGCCATTTATAACATGGGGCCAGTTTAACATTGAAACACCAATGTTACCAAAATTGAACTACCAAAACTGGCCCATGTTATAAATGGCATGTAAAATTTATATAACATTTTGAACAATCCCTAAATCCTAGTACCTAAAAACAACCCTTGGAGGCACCATTGATCTCCCTTCTTCTCCATCCTTTCCCCACTTCCCCCCCCCCCCCAAGACTCACCGGCCAACCACCATTTCCTTCTCTGTCAGCATGGAACTCAAGGTATGTATATATATGTCATTTGATTAATTTCAATTCTTTTGTTAACTCGTTAAAGTGATTGTTGGGTTTAAGTGAAGTGTTGGGAAATGAGAAATGTGGAGAAACCAAGTGAAGAGAAAATGAGTTATTTCTTCCTCATTAATAGAATAGAAGAGAACCTTTTTCCTTATAATAAAGGATACTTCCTTTAGCTCTTAAAGGGTTAAATGGAGGGTACCCCTTGCGTTGTGGTCATCGCTCACTCGGCTTCTACTTAGGCTTTCTTTCGAAAAGCGTGAAGTTTTTGTGTAATTTTGTTGCTAATTTTTTAGTTTGCTAAAATTACTGAAGTTTGAGATACCGCTACTACTTTAATTGTTTATCCGTTTTATCCTTGGAGAAAATAATTCACAACCTCGGGTACAGTTAAGGGATATAATTTCTTAAGGAAATACACTAAATTCTGTGAACTAGGATATTTCTTCCTTTTAATCTTTTATTGTTTTTGATTTGTTCTTTTGAATACAGGAGATAACAGTGATCATCTATGAGTTTGTAATAGTCACAATATTTGTTTTGTATGATGTTTTTTTCTTGACATAAACTCTCTTTAGTGCATTTGATTAGCTAAGTAAGATCCTTGTTTTGTTGTAATAGGAAATGATTAAAGATTTGGAGCAAGCGGTCGACATGGTTGTCCATACTTTCCAAGGACGTTGTCTTCGAGGAACATGGGCTTCCGCGAATGCAATTGACCTATTGTCAACTAATTTTGGTCCATATTTTCAAGTACACTACCATAGTGAGGTGTTGCCAGTGCTTGCTGCAGCTATGGATGATTGCCATAATTCAAGAAAAAAAGTTTGTTCTAGACTTCTAGTGGTATTTGGCATTGTGGTCATCTGAGAATAAATTTCGAAGTAAATTGCATAAAATAATCCTTAATACATAAGGTCAAAAGGTTTAATCATTGCAAGTTTTTGCTCCAGAAGTATTTGATTCTTGAAATTTAGTTGCTTATCACTTCTATCAAAATATTCTTCTCTGATGCAAAAGTTTCAAAGAAGTACATGAGAAAATGCTATGCTAAGGTTTCGGAGCAAACAAACTCCAAAAATTTATTTGCTAACACATATTTGTTTTCATTAAAATTAAGACGTTTGAATCTGATTGTTAAGGTGTGTATTAAGATTTAAATATCTGAAATTGAATATTAGGATGCTATCTAAATACTAAATAACTAAGACTATTTGTTTTCTCAACATCTAAATATATAAAACTTATTTTCCGTTAAAAAATAGTTCATATTGATAAAATATTTTTAAGAAACCATATGTCAAATGGAGGTGATGGTGGTTGTGAGTGCCAATTGGTAATAATGTTGGGTGTTGGGTGTTGGTGGTGATTCTCAACAGTAGCTAGTGGTCCTAGTGTTTGACAGTGCTGATTAACAGTGGTTGTTGATCATGGTAGTTGTTCGTAGCAATTAATTATTTTGGTGGACAATAGTGATTGGTAATGTTGGTGGTGAATGATTACGGTAATTGGAGATATCTAGTGGTGGCTTTTGTGGTGACTGTCGTTAGTCATCGTAAATGTAGGCTAATGGTGGTGATAGATGACTTACATGATTGGTAGTGATGGTAGTTGTAGGTGGCGGATAATGGTAGTTGATAAGGGCGGCCATTGGTGGGTGGTGGCTGTTAACAGTGAAAATGAATGGAGTAGTGATTTTTTCGGTTCATATGTAGGTTTGTTCGTTTGATTGTCAACGAATTCATTTATCTAAATTTTTTCTGCAGGCACATGCTGCATTAGCTGTCCACTACTTTATCACAAAAAAGTGCGTCTTGGAGATATTGCTGCCCTACTTAGATAGAATAGTTAACAAACTGCTTGTACTTGTGCAGGCACGACATACAGAGCGGATAATATCATAATATTACTACTGAAATATGCAAGATTTGTGATGATTTTTCCTACTGAAATATGCAAGAATACATGTTAGATATAAAAGCTTATTTAAAAACATGTGCTGCAAACTCTATGGGGGTAATTTGATTTTGTACCTTTGAGCAATCTGAGCAATTGCAATGAGTGGGGCATAGTGCTTCTTCCACTATGGGGCTGCCATGTAAGCAGCAAGCTGCTCAGAAGCGACAGGAACAGCAGTGCTACCACCCGATACAGTAGACAACCTATCCAAACACTACTAACCAACACCATAATTACTTGATACCCCTGCAGCCTTACGCTCAACCTCGACGCTATGCCAAACAGCGCACTACAACAAAAACAACTTTTAGTGACGGTAAATATATATATTAACAAAGAGCGCTAAAGTGTTTTCCAGCATTAGTTAATCGTTATTGGGCCCAATGCGGCTATAGGCTTTAGGGACATTTATCGCCTAATTCCTATTGCATCGCTCCTAAAATACCCCTAAATGCTGGCCAGACCTTTTGGAATTATTAACAACATCATTATTGACGGTTCCACAAAGTTTTCACATAAAAATAGGCCCAGAGCCTAAAAAATAAGAAAATCGCCTAATTGATATTCAATCGCCCCTAAAAGCTCCTAATCACCGTAAAAAAAATTACTAGAATTATTAGTAGAATCATTACCGATGGTTCCATACTAAAAAATAGGCTTGGGGCAGGGCACCCAAAAAAATCCATTGGCTTAACACACAAAAATAAATTGAGAAAAATGCTCTTAAACAGCCGGCATTATCGAAGGTTTCATTACACATTTGAATATACAGGGCAACAATTCAGGCTAATCAGAGCATACCTTTGATAATAGATTTGGATTGGGGAGCAAGAATCGCAGACAACTGAGCTTGTTGAAGTTGCGTGGACTCGGAAGCCATGAAAGATTGAAGCTTTTGAGAAATGGTGGCGCAGGTTGAATTTTATAAGAAAATGATAAAAATGGTAACTTTTGATCTTTTCTAAATTTGGCAGATTTGATTAGTGAGTGATGTACACCCTTTCATCCAATATCGCCCATGTTTTGAGTTTTTTTCCCTTATTAGTCCTCCTCATATATTTACTAACTCTATGTTAGGTTTTACAACAAGTATTAGAAATTTGTCCATACAATTTCGATTTTATCTCTATTCAATTTGGATTCCAATATTAAACTGTCTAATTCTCGGGCTTCTTCATGGTTTAACTCCGAGCTCAATAGCTTGTCCAGCCCTTTAGGCTCGTATTTTCATCTGAGAGGGCTAGACATTTTCTCTCTGCAATTTCGATGCCTTTAATATCGTCCTTTTATCTCTGCTCAACTTGGATCCCAAGCAACTCTAATGTCGGAGTGTCTAATTTTCTCCAAGCTCAATAGCTTGTCCAGCCTTTAGGCTCGTATTTCATCTGAGAAGGCTAGATATTTTTCTCTACAATTTTAATGCCTTCAATGTCGTCCTTTTATCTCTACTCAACCTGGATCCCAAGCTACTCTACTATTGGACTGTCTAATTCTTGGGCCTCTTCATGGTTTAACTCCAAGCCCAATAGCTTGTCCGGCCTTTAGGCTACCAGTGTTCACAACATGTACTATCTGATTGCATAATTAAATTAAAATTTTACAATAAGATTTATCAAAGTAAACTATAAATAATATATTAAAATAGGTATTTAAGATATATATTATTTCTTGATCAGAATATATTAATTAATATAACAAAAAAAAATAATTGATGTATATTTTCCAATCAACAATATTCTAATTTAATTAATCTTAATCATTTTTGTTTTTAAAAATTCAAATAAAAGAAAAAATATAAAGGAGATGAATACATGGCGCTTTATATGCCTTACGTCCGTGCGTTTCACAACATACCATTTATGCCAACATTAAGCCATTTTTTTGGTACCAAATAAATAAAATAAAATAAAATAAACAACGAGTTTTTTAATTAATTAAAATTATGATGTTAATTATATGATAACTTACTAATTTTGCAAATTCAAGTTATTTTAACGTATGGTTAACAAGTGTCCTAAATAATATAAACAAAGATAACTTATTGCACTTTTAAAAAAATCGATAAGGACGCAATAGTATTTTAAAAAATTTCGAGTAATGTAGGACAATGATATACTCAAGTTATTTAGTTAGGTACGCAGTCATCCTATTCTTATATTTATTTTTAACTTGATGCTCGTCTCACTATAAAGTAAAATATTTTGCATAAAAAACGAATATATTCTCAAGACTTGAAATCAAAATCTCAAACTAATAACAGAGAATGTTGATTACTCCCGAAGAAATCTTTACACATTAGGAGTCGAGACAAAGTTAAAACTCTAGCATGCTCTTTCCTAAGTTGCATCTCATGGATAGGTCAATCTTAACTTGAATTTCCATATATATATATATATATATACATATATAGAACATAACAAGAAATTCAGTATGATCATACAAGTGGAGTCTAAGACTGATAAAGTGTATGCAAATCTAAACATCATAACTGAAAAACAAATTAAAATATAAACAAAAACAACTTCTGCGCCAAAAGAAATTTAGATAAAACCAACTTAAACATAAATAAAAATCTATATATATAATCATTGTCTTCCGACTTGCTAAGCCAAATAATAATAACAATATATAAAAAGTTGTAAGTCACTAAATAAAACTTGTGCCTCCATGATCAAAGCACATTTGACAAACTTTCTGAAAATCTTCATTCAAAAAAGTGCACCTATCACACATCCACATATTGCCTCTACTAGTTGAATTATTCACATCTTTGAGTCCATTTTCTAGTTCCATGACCAGTTTTTCAAAATAATTTCTAGTAACTTTAGTCAGATTAATAAGTTTCAAACGAATATTCGCAAATTTCTTGTAAGACCCTTCTTCCTCAGCATAATTTATCATCTCAATTGACCTTAGATGGTCCATCAACTCCTTCTCCGCGCAATGATGAAGTCTCTCTAGACCTGCCTCTGCTTCTCCTTGTAAATACTCGAAAAATCGAGTTTTAGCCACCTCATCCTTTGGTATATAATAACCATAAACATAACTCCATTTCAAAACCCTCCTACATTCAACAATTTGTTCCCAAGCTTCAACAATAAACTCCAATTCTTTCTCAAGTATTGAATGTTCATCTCTTAACTTCTTCAAACCTTCAACCTTCATCGTTTTCAAATCCCTCATCGCCTTCTCTGTAGACTTCCCATTCGATAACCATCTCTCGAAATAATGTGTATACCTTTGTATATTCTTCTTCTCTTCTGTTGTTTCTTTTTCCTCCTCATACCTATTACATGTACTAACACAAGTACCCCATTTTGCAAAACAAAGCCAACAAAATTGATATCCACACCTACATGTCATATGCATACATCCCATATTCTTCTCAATGGAGTTTTTACACTTAGGGCACTTCTTAGTGAAAGCCAAAATCCAATTTGTATTTGCAGATTCTTCTTCATTTATACTTCTCCATTTAGTCATCATCTCACAATCAATCGGGCGATGAATTTCATCCAAGCAATTCCAACAAAAACTATTAGAACATTCACAAATCACACCATAATTCTCACTGCCTAACTCAAATTCAACAGCACATTCACATCCTGGGGAAGGACACCACTTCATCTTCTTGTTTTCCTCGATATAAGATCGAAACAAATGATCATAATACTTTGATTTATCTTTCTCCGAGGCTAGATTAATGATCATGCTTTCACCTACCATGGCTTCACAAGATGGATCGGGGCAACGTAAAACCAGACATTTACTAGGACCATCATCATTAATCGAAACCCTAATGTAACACTTCCAACATGCTTTACAAAAAGGATGTTTATTACAAATAGCAAAAGCAACATTATCATCCATATAAGAATATTCCTCAAAACAAATCCCACAATTCACAAGAACATCGTTTTTCGCCTTTTTTGAGACTGAGACATAATTATTATCGTTGTCAGATAACATACCTATAGAGTTACGAACTTGTTGTTCGTTAGAAAACCACTCTTCACTAGCTCGATCGACTTTCCAATTATAACGATGAAGAAGTGCTAATGCAACGTCCCGTGAGACAGAGAGAATTGTTGAAGTTTTCGATATATCTTCTTTCATGAGCTGACGAATATCGGAATCCTTCAAAATTTTGTAACTTTTTTGTTGGTGTTGGCCTGTGGAATCATCGATTTCGATGGTGGAATCTTCCTCCTCTTCATCAGAATACATATCATAAACTTCATTATCAGAATCCATTGAAAGAAGAAGAAAAAAAATTGATGGTGAATTAAAGTAGGAACAAAGATGAAGTTATAATAATAAAACCCTGGATATCCTACGGCTTATGGAGGACTTAAACCCTACAAAACCTATAATTATAAATTGTAATTGATTTAAAGTGTTAATAATTAAATATTAAGACTTCCTAAGTATGGAAGTATTTAATCAATAACGTAAAACTTTTCGGTTCAAATTCAAATTTAATTGGGTCTCAACCTCAAATATTCTATGGTTCAAAAAGAAGAGGAATAATAAATTCCTACTTCTACTAGGTTTACTTCTTTTTCGAGACCATACAAGTTTAGGTATTCTATTGAGGTTAATATTTACATTTTTTTAGAGGTTCTTTTTTTTATGTTTTTAAATTTTTATATTATTATTATTATTGGAATATCAAGTGGGGCAATGACAAATGATATGCTAATATATCTGAATTTTGGAAATACTATATAAGTATGTTACATGAAAATAATTAGCCTCAATTTCAGAAAAAAAATATATGAAAAAAAGAAGTGAAGAGTTCAAGAAAATCCAAGAGAAAAGGGGGAAACAAGCCAACAACACCCCCGCCCCCACCCACACAAAAAAAAAAATTTATAATTTTAATTAAATTCAATTTCGCTTGAAAGAGTCTCATATTGTCCGATGGGTAAAATTATTCTTAAAAAAGACGATTTTGTACCTATGGACCTGCGATTATATCAAATTCCTCTTTTTATATATAGTTAATGTGAAAAAAAAGGATATTGTGATATGTAATAAATAAAAAAAAAAGCAAAAAAAATACCCATAAAAGGTATTAAAAAAAATAAGTTTTTTTTCCCTCTTTTAAAAGTATTTAATATTGGGTTGGTGATGCCATTAATCAAAGTAATTTTGGGTAGGCAAATGTCACTATTCTTTGCTGCTTTGATAATGAGGAATTCCTACTGTGGAATATTTTGATTGAAATTAATTATGTCACAAATAAAGTAACTAAATGCTTATCTATTTTTTGCGTCCAATTATTATTTATCTAAAATTTTACTTTTATACGTTTTGCTATTTTAACAAGAATTGGAATGTACTATCTAATCTTTAAGTGAATGTACTAATTTATTTAGTGAAACAATTGAAATAAATATCAAATATAATATAAATGCAAATGAGCTGTTTTTGTATTAATACAAATAAATATTGACTTTATATTTTATACGCTGATAATGTAAAGAACTTTTACATTGTTAAGTCAAGTTGACGTACAAACTACAATCGTATACATAAATTTCCGAGGTCTCAAGTTCACTCTCTGAGGATTAAAACGTCTTTGATAGAGAGCGTCATACCCTTATATAATTAAGGGAATTTAGATTGATCGAACCAGAAAACAGATATATGAATGTGAAATAACAAAATTAGAGATTATTGTTCATTTTAATGTAAGTAAATATCGATTGTGGGTGAATTTTTATTACGCAAACATATCTATACCAAATCAATAAAAATAAAACATGGACAATGAAGTAAATTTAAAATCTTAAGATCTCACATTTTAAATTCTAATAAAGGGCAAGTCCGGTGCACTAAAGCTCCCGTTATGCGCAGGGTTTAAGGAAGGGTCATTTCTACCGGAGACTATTTTCAAAGCTTGAACGCATAACCTCCTGGTCACATGGCAACAACTTTAGCAGTTACTCCAAGATTCTCCTTTAAAAATTTTGGTAAAAACAAAAAAAACGTTATATGATTTCTTCTCATATACGCATATTAAAAAAATAATTAAAAATTCCACCAAATTAAAACCAAACCATGTTCTAAATGTAACATACGTAACAACACACATCTCTTTTCCACCCTCCCAAATTTAGTAACTAAGACATTATCACTCTCACCCAACTTTAATTAACATGCAAATTAATTAAACCAAAACTCCACATACATCTCCAACTTTCAACAACAACAAAAAATGAGAACCCCATCATCATCATCAAGAACCAAAGTTGTGACACCATGTTGTACAAAAGTAGGTTTAAAAAGAGGTCCATGGACACCAGAAGAAGATGAATTACTGACGAATTATGTCAGTAAAGAAGGGGAAGGGCGGTGGCGTACCCTCCCAAAGAAGGCGGGGCTCCTCCGTTGTGGGAAGAGTTGCCGCCTTAGATGGATGAACTACCTCCGCCCTTCTGTTAAACGCGGACATATTACGCCGGAGGAAGAAGATCTCATCCTCCGTCTACATCGCCTCCTAGGGAACAGGTCCTTCAAAATAATCTTTATTTGGTGATTAATATCAACTTTAGTTTATATGTTTTTTTCATATTGACTCTTTTTACTTACCACTTTACCATATGTTTGTTCTTTAGGTGTTATTTTTTGGTCTTATAAATAACTTTTTAATTTAAGATTATCAGTTTAATTTAACCAGTTATAGTAGTTTTTTTTGTTGTTATCATATTATATTTGCTATGAAGATATATCAGTCGTTGTAAGTCAACTTAATCTAATGGTGTAAGAAATTTATATATTAACAGTGCACAAAAGTTAAATTCATCTTTTTTAAATTTCAATAACTTTGTAGGTGGTCATTGATAGCCGGAAGAATTCCAGGAAGAACAGATAACGAGATAAAGAATTATTGGAATACTCACCTTAGCAAAAAATTAATCAGCCAAGGAATAGATCCAAGAACACACAAGCCATTAGTGTTAAACCCTACAAAGAAAGCTTATTCTTCTTCTCCTTCTTCATCATCAAAACTAGCAAATACTTGTGATCTCAACACAATTAATCCAAACCCCATTTACATTCCTAATTCCCAAATGAAAGAACCCTCAAGAAGTAGCATCAACAATAACAACCGTCCTGGAGAAATTATGAGTCCCGATGATCATCAGTATCATAGCAAGAACACAATATCCACCAATTTTCACGGTGATGATATGAATATTATGGTTCATCATGACGAGGGAGATGATGAAATGAATTGTTGCACGGACGATGTCTTCTCCTCCTTCTTGAATTCTTTGATCAATGAAGACATGTTCAATTGCCAAAATCAACAAATCAATACTACATTGCAAGATTTTGATTCTTTTATGGTTTCATCTAATCAAAATAATCCCAAGAGAATGGATGATTATTGAAGAATCTTTTTTTATTATATGTAAAATAAAAAAAGAGAATTGGATTTTGATAATGATATTTGTAAATCAAACAATTTTTTCCTCTTGGTGATTTTCTAGCTAGACTATATTTGTCTTCATTTTTTTTAATGTGATTTATAAGTTATCAATCTTATTGATCATGTAATATAATATGTATGTATGTGAGGGTTGCACATATGGAAATGCTATATGTTATATATTTGATAATATTACTCCCTTTATTTTAAATTAGTTTTTATTTTTTTTTCTTTTTAAAAGTCAGTTCAACTAATTTTTAAAATTAAATTAAACTAAATCAACTTAATATTTTATATTTAAAAAGTCACAAACTCAAAACCGATCTATAAATTCATGCATATATAGCAAAGTTATATATTAAGTTATTGGACTATATATCTGATAAATTGTCCAACAAATAAAAGTAATTCCTAATCTATCTGCAAATAATTCCTCACTATGCTAAAGTAGTAGCTGATTAATATACGATAGTTGAAAAATAAGAAAATATTGGAAAACCATACAAACAATAATTGATTAAGTACGTTTCAATAAATATTTGATGACGATTCAATTAGAAAACTCATACATATAATAATTCAGATATTATTCTCAAAAAATCGAAATATTTTAGGTATGTTTTTTACCTGGGTAATTATCAAGCATTTGTCTACATCTTCCATTATGTTTGGCCAAATACTCACAACTACTAGTCTCTTTTTTTATTTAATATACTGCACATGTGATTGGTAGATAATTTGCTTTCATGATTGGTGAAACTAATATTTTGACTTCTAATGAATTTTAAAATAAAAAAGTTATATAGTTAGTTGCTCGATCAAAAATATTAAATAGCAACTACATTCATATATATATACATATATTTGTCAGTTATTTTACCTAGTTATTAGTCGCTCGTCCAAAAATATTATTGAGTCTCAACTGCACACTATATGTCTACTATTTTATTTTATTTTTGGACGAATGACTATATTGAATATTATAAATTAGATTTGAACTATAAAATTTAGGGCAAAATTACTAAATTTCTTATCCCTTAATTCTTAAAAGGTGACCTATCCTAACCATTCAAAAATAATTATAAAACCAAAAAAAAAAAAATACGGTACTAGATACTGAAAAAAAAATATATAATTACAGACTATTTAACGATAAATACGAAAAAAATTAAAAATTATAACACTTGACTCACCCGGAAAATTGTAGTCATTTCCATGTTGGAGCTAAATATATACAAGTTGTAAAATGAAATTAAAAAAATATAAAAGTAGAAAACAAATGAAATATTTGGAGAAAATAAGAGAGAAATAAGAATAAAAAAAGGAGGTTTTAAGTTCTAGGATAACATTAAAATGACAAAAAATTAAATAAATATAGGATGAGTCAATGATATGAGAGAACTAATTTTAAGTTGAATATTAGTTGTATTATAAAAGTAGTTCTTGGTTTTTTTTTTCCTAGAGAAGAAAATATATATGTGTTTGTAATTCTTTTTTATATTCAATTAATGATGTTCCTTCTTTTAATATTTAATTTCTATTGTTTCCTTTGTGTAAGATTGACCGGTAGTTATTGGAGAGGTGTCATGAGTCGATTCGAATTGGTTTTTGATCAAAATTAAAATTAAATTCGTGATTATGAGGGATGGCAGCATCTTTCGATGAACGAGGCACGATGTCGAATTTTCTTTGAAAAATATCTTGGAGCACATCTTTAATATTCTAGTATTGAGAGTTTTCACAATCTGTATAACAAAAGGCTTTATTAGTGTGTCTACATCATTTGGGACGTTTTTCAAGAATGTTGACCAGTCGGTACAAACTCACAGCGAAAGCCACAGTTCTTGAGACGATCATATTTTTAGCCTAGTTATGTAAACATAAATTGTGTATTTCTGTAATTTTTTTAAAAATAAATAAATAAATAAAAGAGATATTGGAGGCCCAATTTGAAAGCCCATATCATGAACAAAAATGGACTCAAGATTTTGACCCGAAAACAAGATCCACTTTCAATTGACTCCATAGATTTCTTCTTCAGCTGAGCTCTACTGAACCTGCAAAAACTTCCTTTCTCTTTCTCTCTCAAGAACCCTTATACCCTTTTTACCAATTCTTTTTTAATCAAATAAAGCTTCCATTTATCATACTTTTTCTTGATTTTTAACTAATTAGTTCCATTTGTGTCCTAATATACTCTTAATTATTGTTAAACAGGGAAGCTTTTGGAGCAACATAAAGTTATTTGGTCACGGGTTCGAGCAGTGGAATCTGGCATGAGGGTAAGTTCTCTTCTGTTATAAAGTAGAATTTTTTTGACATTGTTTTAGGGTATGCAATAAAAATTAAATCTTTGATATATTGGTTCTGGTGCCAAGCAAAACTGAAGGAATCAGATTTTTTTTTTTTTTAATTTTATATATCTTGCATAGCTAGAGATCTGTTAGGAGGTACCAAAGGGGGGAAGTTTATTTGTTTTTCTAAGGCTTAGATTGGGATAAACTAAATTTAGCTGCTGGCCTTTTGATATGAAGTTCAATTCATATGTATCTTTATTAGTCCTTTGTATGGTTTTGGCTTGATACGGTGTTTAAGAAATTAAAGAAGACTTTTGAATATTGTGGTTATAAACTAAAGAAACGTTGAATGTATCAAAATGTACTGCAATATTGTGATTTTGAACATGCCACGTGGAAAGTTAGAATTAGAGAGTTGTCAGAAAAACAGAAGAGGCGTGTGTTTTCTTTGAATGACTACTATAAAGGGAAGAAAGAGAAACAAATTGGAACTGAGGGAGTGTTTGCAAATGTTGATAATGAAGTTACAAACCAATAACTTTACTGTGTTACTCGCTACTTGTGTTGGCGGGAGGTAGTTACTACTCTGTGGTGCACGAGCTGCCTCACATACCATGGTTGCGAAAAAACTGTCTTATTTTTTTCTTTACAGATGATACTTTTTATCTTAGTTGCGTAAGTGGATTACGTTATTAATGTCTTGTGTTAAGTTTTACATTGGTGGGAGCTAGCTTTTCGGGTTGAGTTAGGCTCAAGATTCATTTTTTTACATCTAGTATATGTTTATTCATAAGCTAGCTTGGGCAAATCCTTCTTACAAGTCTTGTTTCTTTTCAAATCTTTGTTTTGTTCATCTAGATTGATCCTTTTCTGTTTCAGGTGGACTACTCTCTTGCATGTGCTTTTGATATTGTTGAAGTCCTTGATTCTTCAAATTAAGGAGATTCTTCGTAGCTCAGTCGTGTGGCTTTTACTTGGAGAATAAGGAGGACAAGATAATAGGAACTTTTTGGAAACCTAGTGCTTATACCATGCCCATATTTTCCAATATACAGGAAACAGAATTAAGCAGAACAAAAGAAGTTTTCTTGTCTGCTATCCGCTTTGCAACTTCAACGGGTGATTCTTTCCCTCAGTTTGAGGATGATCTAAGATTCTCAGCTCAAGAACAGGTTGAGTTCATGCTTGATGATGATGAAAAGATTCCCCTGGTCATAGCCGATAATGAAATAAAAGTGGAGACTAGAATTGTGGTGTCGAAAATCTTTAGTTCTTTTGAAAATGAATTATTCTCCATGATGTTGGAGCCCGACATTGCGAACAAGGCGATGGAAAAGAAAATAATGCGGAGTCTATCTGATCTTGAATGGATGCACAACACTCTTTTGAAGATGGATCTCATGAAGGACTTTGTCTCCCACTGGGCTAATATATCGAGCAATTTACTAAAGGTCATCGAAGATAAAAGACTTGATTCTGTCTTGTGGGATTTGAAGATTAAGTTAGTAGAATTGACATCAAAAGTATTGGAAGCAGTAGGTTATGGAACTGTCGTTCTTCCAGCAGAAAGTCGAGTAGAATTGCTCAAGACATGGCTTCCGTACATAAGAAAAATGAAGTCTCTTTCCGATAAAATGAGCAAAATGGATGCTGCATTTCCATACAAGATGAGCGATGACCTTTGCCAATGTGTTGAGGGAGCAATAGTTTCATTGGTTTCAGCATTACCGTCGAATGATCAAGCTGACATTCTAGCAGATTGGATAAGTGCTGAACAGGTTAAATATCCAGACCTTAGTGAGGCTTTTGAGATATGGTGTTACAGAACCAAGTCTGCACAAAGACGATTGGACGAGGCTTTAACAGAGTCAGCAATGCCTACACCATTGTCACCCTCTACTTAATTCCTGAAGACGAAGCATCACCTCATAAACACCTTTGACCATTGCTGGTTCTCATAGTAGCGTGCCCAACACACTCCCCGGTGAGTTCGCGCTCTGAGAAAATGTGATCTTATTCCAGCAAATGGCTTTAAAACCATTGATCTACTCATTGTGCTAGGCAAATGTTCCTTGATATGCTACCTCATGTGTTCATAAATGAATAATTTGCAACAACAACAACAACAATATACCCAGTGAAATCCCACAAGTGAAATTTGCCAAGGGCAAAGTATAGCAGACCTTCCCACTACTTCGTGGAGGTGGAAAGAGAGTTTTCTACGGACCCTCAGTTGAATGAATAATTTGCAACAAAGGTAAATAGATTGGGCCTGTTTGGCAATGATTGGGCTTCTGGATGTTCAAACTTCCAAATAGAATAAGACGCGTGTGTGTACCTATTTGGTTGAAAGAGTACTTACCACTCATGATAAAGACGATTTTATTTTTGGAACTCATATAAACTCGAAATTTCTAATTAAGTGATTCATGATAGTATTTGATGGTGGAATGATGTAACTTGACTTTATTGACTTAATGATGAGAATTTTAGTGAAACTCAATGTTTGAGTCATAATTAATTGTGGTATACATAGCATTATGAGATTAATTTAATTGTAATGATGAAAGTTGTGGCTGCACGAGTATCTAGTCATTATCACTATAATTACAATTTTGGTCAAAAACACATAATTAATATTCATGTTTTACTATTTTCTTTACTCTCTTCGTTTTAATTTATTTGTCTTACGTATTCTACATGATAATTCACATGAGATACACTCAAATTGATCTATATTATGCCATGTAAGACGTGTATATTTATTTATTCAACTTTATACGAGTTTAAATAACTACTTTACTTTATCTCCCTTTCTTATACACATCGAGATTTCTTTGTAACATCCATTCTTTATAATATTTTACTGTAATAATCAAAATTTTGTAACTTATATCTATATTAGATATTGCACTGAGCAGGTTTGTTTTGTTAACCAATTTTGGTATTAGGTTTACTTGTTCTTACTACTAGAAGTGTAAAGTAATTAACACATCTTTAAAATGCATGATTAAATCCAAATTACTTAATTAATTAACCTAAACTTGATTGTTAAGAAAATTTTCAACCCCCTTTTTCTTTCTAGAATGCATGATTATGCAAACGAGGGACGGATCGAGAAGGTTGGTCAAAGGTAAACGTGAATTTAATAGCTTTTGTTTCAGATATTATATATAAATTTTGAATTTTGAATTCGTCGACATTGCAAATTTGTCCACGTGTTTTCCACAAGAAAAGGAAAGAATGTGATAGCTATACTCATCATTTCATTGGTGAATGGGGTTGTTTGTGGATATCAAATTTTTTTTTTATACTTTTTAATAAATTATTTATTACATTAATAATAAGTTGTTCAACAAGAATTAAAAAGCAATATGATTATATTTGCAACTAACTAAATAAAGCATGGAAGTTTTTTTTTTTTTTTTTTTATAAATTAAAAAAAAATGATAAGATTTAATTAATGGTTGTTGAAGTGGATGATAGGCCCCTTCTTATCATCATAATCTTGATTCCACGCTTAGAAATTAGTGGGTTCGAATTTTGGGTATTGAGTCATTTTTAATGAAAAAAATAACATAATTGTCTTTAAAAATGGGTAAAATATATGCAGATCTTATTACTATTTCATAGAGACAGATCTGTTGTTTTCGGAAGACTCTCGTCTAAAAAATATCTGGCTCCAAAAGCAAAAGATACTAGACATAATTGAATATATATATAAAAGTAAATAAAAGCAACACATATAAGAAGGACGATAACAACATCATATATAAATACACAATTATTCCTACCAACCTACTATATCATGAGGTCAGACAACATCTAGCCTTCTACCCTAATACGTGACTTTCACTCTTTTTATCTAAGATCATATCCTCGACGAGATAAAGTTGCGTCATATCCTGTCTAATCATCTCCCCCTCCCCCAATATTTTTCCAGTCTACCTCTACTCCTCCGCATAGCCCTTATACCAACCTCTCATACCTCCTAACAGGAGCGTCATACTTCTTCTCTACACATGCCCAAATCATGATCTTGCCTCCCTCATCTTATCTGTCACAGATGTCACCCCTAACTTCTCTCATATGATCTCATTCCTAATCTTATAACCCCATGGTATGACCACATCCATCTCAGCATCCTCATCTACGCAATCCAAACTCATCCCTTGTTTTATTTATTGAGTTATGTGTTGAAGTAGAGTGCTAGCTCATGTAGCTAAGTACAATATAATATCAGTAGATAATAAAAATTGATCTCTTTTTTTTTTTTAAAAAAAAAAGGAGGATATTTTATATGCCCTTAATAATTAGTAAAGGACTAGTCAAACAAAGATTAAATCCCAATGATTTGTGATTTGTTGCAAGATCATCATATATATAACATCACAAAAAAGGATTGTAGAACCCCCCCCCCCCCCCCCCTCCTCTCAAGAAGAGAAAAAAGGTAAGGTAAAAAATAATAATAATTGAATTAACATAAATATTGAATTTACCTACAATTGGTAAGGTGCATAAAATTGAGGTATCATAAGTAAAATTTCACATAAGTATTATTAAAATTATCAAAAAAAAAAGGGGGGGGGGGGGGGGGGGTGACAAAATACATAAATTAATTAGAAATTCATTGTTAACACTAAATAATCATCACTAACAATATGGTTCTTATAATTTACCACTAATCCAATTTGTCCGTCGCTAATTAATTTTTTTATTTTTATTTCTTTTGCAGTGAATATATAGGAACATTATAAAAATTAAATGGAAACGGAGTTTTGTGAATATATAGAAACAATGACAGGTATATATTGCCTTTAGAAACCAACTTCTTTATCATTATTTCTTATCTATATAATAATAATAATAATAATAATAATAATAATAATAATAATAATAATAATAATAATAATAAATAATAATAATAAATAATAATAATAATAATAATAATAATTTGTACGGATAAAAGCAAACATGATTTGCTGTTATTGGTACCTCTAATAATTCTTGGCTTTAAAGACGACTCTATTGTTAGAGTTATAGATAAAATTTCAATTTTTTTTGTATGCTTCAAGTTTCATTAGCTAACTCATATTCATCTAAAAAGTCACTCTTTGAAGGTAAAAGATTTTCTATTAAAGTTATTTATCGCACAATCATAATCTCTGATCGAATAAGTTACATTGATTTGTCACGGATAATTTTATTTAATCACTTGGTGTGTGTTATCTATTTTGAGTCCTGATTAATTTTTGAAAAATCTCACTTTAAATAAATAAAGATGGAGAAATACTTACCGTCGCACCACTATTTTTGCTAATATTATAAGTTTCCATTTATTTGTCATGGATGATGTAATTCTTTTTTTAAAAAAAAATATTCTTTTGATTAATTCAATAGTTGTTAGCTCTTGGCATCAATTGGATTCTCGAATCCAAAATTAATTAAGAATAATACTCCATGATTTTAGTAGTAATATTATTGAAGACTTAAATCTCAATGAATATTCATTTTTTATATCTTAAGAATAAATTAAAAAATAGTACCTATGGTTAGAAACTAGAGAAAATTATAAAAAAATCTACTTTAGTCAAAATAATTAAATAATATGCTTGAAAACAACATTGTCTTCCTTACTTGAGGAATAGATTAAACATTTTTAATAATTATGTAGTTTTTAATTATATATTAGTAAAAGTACATTGACTTTCTTACAAGTAAATGACAAATTTATGCTCAACTTGGATTTATTAAAGTGAAGAAAATTAATTTTTAAAAAAGCTATCTTGAGTATAGCCAAAGCAAAATAACCACCTCAATAGAGTTCTAAAGGACAAAATAAGACTAATTTCAAAGAACTAAATAAAAAAAAAATACATAGAGGAGATGAATTTGATCCTAAATTCCAAGAAGGTGCACCCACCAAAAAAAAAATGAGTTTCAAATTTCATTGTTGAAATTTTAGGACATTATTATGAAACTAGTCATAAGAGTTCGTGCCAGCATGAGTCAAACAGATTTATTTTTTTTATTCAGGTATATATTTTAAAATTTTAAGTTGTTATAATATATTTTATGTATTTTTTAAAATAATATATGTTACTTATTTTGTTTCAATGTATATCGCACAAATTTTAGAGTCCATCAAAATTTTTATTTATTTTTTAAAGATTTTTAAATCATTAATAGTTGAAGCGGACCAAAAAAATGATTTATTAGGGGTAATCTTATAAAATCAAGCAGCTGAAGCAGACATGTTAATCAGCAACTACTTACTTACGCAGGCAACTGAAGTAGGCAGGTCGATCGTGAACTGCTTGCTTGTAGCCATTTATATATCTCGGGAGAGAAAAGAAAATTAATATCTTGAAATTTCACTATAAAGTTTAAAGTTAATGATAGTATTTATTTTTTAAAAAAAGAAAATCAAAGAGTAACAACTAGTTGGCTCTAGTTCTAACCTTTTTTTTTTCTTTTTTAAAAAAAAAGTAATAATTAGCTCCTATTATAAAATGGGCCATGGACCTTGCCTTACCTACATGTCATGCAAGCCTATCATAATAATATAACTTTTTCAATAATTATTTAATTTATTATTATTATTATTAAATTTTCTTATTATTTATGTATCTACTAATCATGTGGTTGACCACTTAAAGTGATCAAACTCTATCAAAGTAAAATAAAATCTCTAGTTGTTTCCTTTTGAAGCTTGAAGGTTTTTTTTTTTTTTTTTTTTATAAACATCATATTATTCATATTCATATGGGTAATTTCAAGAAAATTTGTGTATTTTGTGGAAGCAATTCAGGAAATAGAAAAATATTTAGTGATGCTGCTCTTGATCTTGGAAGAGAACTGGTATTTTCCCTCTAATTTTTCTTTAATTTTGTGTCTGTTAATAATTTTTTTTAAAAAAGGTTGTTATAATAATTAATTAAATAAATGTTTTAATTAGGTGGAGAGGAAAATTGATCTTGTTTATGGAGGAGGAAGTATTGGACTTATGGGATTGGTTTCTCAAGCTGTTTATAATGGTGGATGCAATGTTCTTGGGTAAGACACAATTAATTTTAACCCCCCCCCCCCCCAAAAAAAATCGCGAATTTTTATGGAGTTTATCAAAAACTGTACTTTTAACAAATTTCTAATATAGGAATTTTATCTGTTAGAAGTTTCATATTTTTTAATGATTGAAGATATTCATCAAAAATTTTATATTTTTTGATAGTGTTTCTTCTAATTTTTATGGAGTTTGTCAAAAACTGTATTCTCAACAATTTCTTACAGGAATTTCATTATAATTTGAAGAAAATGTGAATTTTCATGAAATCAGTTAGAAGTTTCATATTTTTTAATGAATTGAGACGTTCATTAAAAATTTATATTTTTTGTTAGTGTTTCTTCTACTTCATCTTTTTTTTTTTGTGCAACTTGTGGAAAGAGAGGAGGACAAGACTTACAAATAACTCATTACGATGTTTACATCAAATTATAATAGTTTACTATATGATTAATTAGGTAACAATATCACTTATATATATATGTACATACACATATAATTTATTGACTCTACAACAAAAAATCAAAGAATTAGTGTTTCAACTTCATCACTATTCCTTTCATTAAAATAAAATTCAAAAAGTTTCAAGAAACTATCTCAAGAAATAAATTAAGACTTATCTACTACTAATATATATGATCATCAAGACGAATGTCATGTGTTCATTAGATTGGTATAAATATCGTGCGAGATAATTATTTATGTTACAAGTGAAAATCTTTTTTTTTAAATGGATATAAATGCATTTTAGTTTGCACTAATACAAGTATGAATCAAATTCCTGAATATATATATGTTTTAACTTTTACTAATTTATTTCTACTTTTTTTTGTTTTCAATGGAACAGAATTATCCCAAGAGCTCTTGTTTCAGTAGAGGTATTATTATGAATATTTGTATAATATATGATTTTTTTTTATATAAAATAATTATTTTTATTTTTATTTTTTGTTAGATTTCAGGCCATGCAGTGGGAGAAGTATTAATAGTTTCAGATATGCATGAAAGAAAAGCTGAAATGGCTAGTAGAGCTGATGCTTTTGTTGCACTTCCTGGTAATTAAAAATTCTAATTTTAATTTTTTTTAAATACTTTTAATAATTTATGTTATTGTTATTGCTTGTTATAAAGAAGTAAAATATATATAAAAATAAAATTTGATTGTTATATTGAAATAACGTTACAGATACGGACTGACATCATATGAAAATTTTAGTTACTCTAAATGTTCTTGTAGAAGATGACTGTTATAGCTAAAGAGATCAAATATATCGTAAAAAAAAATTGATTAAAAATAAAATTTAATTGCTACAGTATGTAAAATGTTGTTATAAATGATGATCGTTATATATAGAGGTATGATTGTATATATTATATGATTTATTTTCATATTGAAGGAGGGTATGGAACTATGGAAGAATTGCTTGAGGTGATAACATGGTCACAACTTGGAATTCATGAGAAACCAGTAAGAATTATTACTTTTATCTCTTACTTTAATATTTTTAATCATATATATAAGTGTATATTCGAATTTCAATCTACAAAATTGATTTATTTTTATTCGACGTTTGTTATTCATTATAAAATCTAAATTCAAGTTAGATTTTATGATTTTTTTTCATCCTGATAGTTTGAATTTAAAATTTTTAAATAGATTTTTTTAAAAATTATTGAATGAATAGATGATATTATTGATATAATAAATATATAAAGCTCTCATGTGATTGATGGGACAAAAAAAGATAGAAAATGTTGGTAATATGATGAATAATATGACATGCTACATTAATGGCCTTTGAGGGGTCATAGGCAAGTGGTGGTGTTTCTCTTTTATTTTATTTTTATAAAATATATTCTTCGATATTCGATATTATTGATTTGATCAGTACAATTCATGTCCCATGATGTTCATCGATCAGAAGGACTCACTTTCTATCAGAAGATTAATTTCTCCATTTTCATAACTCGACTTCGAAATTATTGATTAAAAACACAAAAATCTTATTCATCTCATCACATCTCAAATGATGATTAAGTGTTATTTTCGTCTGCATATAAATAGTCAAATTCTAAATATTTTTAGGGAAGATAAATAAATAATTAAATAATTCTTAGACACTAAAAAAAATTAGAATATACTTTTTGTTTGGATATTCTTTAAATTGCTTTAATATCAATTAATTATTACATAAGCATAGGAAATTAACATAGTTTAATTTCATATATAACATATGAATATTTTTAGTTAATTGAATCATAGACAAATCTGCCTTATGTCATGTTTCACACCTAATAAAGTCACTCAATAAAAAGACAAATTAAATAAATATAAACCAAATGTGAATCCAAGATTTTTAGAACACTTTTCTATTATTTTATTTTTTGTCATAGATGTAGTTAGTATGTCTCAATTTGAGAATATTAATAATCAAATTGCAATTAAAGTAATTAATCATCATGAGCATATTTATACTTATTTTATTTTTATTGATTTAATATAAATATCGAGTGCGAGTAAATTTTTACGCGCAGGTTGGACTACTGAACATAGATGGATATTATGATTGCTTGCTTGGATTATTTGATAAAGGTGTAGAAGAAGGATTTATTAAGCCTTCAGCAAGAAATATTGTCATATCAGCTACATCACCCAAAGAGCTTTTGGAAAAAATGGAGGTACTTCTTTAATAAAATTTCGCTGATTTAGTAAGAGCGTAAAACATGATGTGTTGATTAATTAAATATAAAAATGTGATTAAATTAGTTCTAGTTACTCTTCTAGGCGGAGTGGAAGAAGGGAAGGATTCTGAGCAGCTAACTCTCTTAGTCCGTTCTTGCCAGATTGGAAGCTTACCTAATCTTTATGTTTGAATTCTTTCGTCCCAAAACATATATATTCTCTAACAATATAAATTGTTTTTTAACAACATCACGAATTTGATTTATGTCTTAAACAAAAATCTTGTATTCAAGTGGAGAAAGATAAATGGGTTGACCCTTATTCCTAATGAGTCTCAAACTATGTGCCAACCAACCCTTGGGAATTCTTGATTATCATTAAAAAAAAATGCTAGAAGTACCCTTGGACATCGATTTAGCCGATAAGAGCGCAATGTATGATATGTGAAGTAGATACACGTCACAAGTTCAAACCTTAATATGGAGAAAACATTGAGGGTTTGACCTCTTAGTTTCAAATTGCTTGTGACCCAAACTTTGGAAACATTCCAAGTTCATGAGAAGTGGCGGAGGCAATATTTTCATCAAGAGATTTCATATTTCATCTCCTATATATACACGTAATGAAAAAAAAAAAGACCTTGCAATATAGTATAATTTTCCGAGAAAAGGAATTCAGTCTGCCCCTCTAGCTCCGCCCCTAGTTATGACTTATAATAGCAAGAAAGTGTACAACTCTAATACCGTTGTTACTTTTGCAGGATTATGTGCCAATACACAACCAAGTAGCACCAAGCAGAAGTTGGAACACTGATGGAGCTGTCACAAGAAGTTCATAGTTTTCTGGCTTGAATCTGTCATATTGATCAAGTGTGAAGATTGTATTTTTCCATTGTTTGACAAACATTGTGATTTTACCACTCACGTGAAAATTCCAAGTGAAAAAAGGAACACACAAAAGGAGGAAAAAATAGTTTGGTTTTGAGAAGTAAGAGAGAGGTTGTAAATTTGATTTGTTTAGAAAAGGAATGAGATTCAACAACCTATAATCTTTTATCACATCTAACCATATGTTGCTCAAACTCTTTAAAAATGTCGTTGGACGAGTGTCTAATCCTGCAACATGGGCATGGCAACATTTTTGGAGAATCCGAGAAACATAAGACATCCTCATTCAAATAGGTAGATAAATTACTTTTACTATAAATCAATACATGCACATGAACAAATTCAAGAAAAATTGGCAGTACTGTTAGATTTCAGTATTCCAATTTTTGGACAATATGGTAAAGAACTCGAGCTTTCGATACCTGTCCATGGAGTAAACGAGTGAATAAAACTAAACAAAGACGGAAGATAAAGTTTCAATAGACGATATAAAGGCAACAAATTTTGATTGAATGAAGATTATGGTGCTGAATATTGTACAAATATGTTACGAGACAAGCGTGAAATAGCTCAAACCTGCAATACAGAACACCTAAGCAAATTTGGAAACAGCAGAAACAAGTGTAAATGGCGTATACAAAGGACTAAAAGATATCACCTTCTTGTCTAGCACGTATTGATTCCATCCTTGCAATCTTTTGTCAAGTTGTAAAACATCTCGACCCTTGATTTTGCTCGATAAAGGACCTCCGTGTCAACCTCAACTCTCATATACCCGTCGAATTCAACTGGAGAGCCACCGTTCAGTTGTGTTGTTTCATTATACCACTCACTTGTGTTACTCCACAAGTAGCTGTAATCATCAAGCAAATGCACCTTGTAGTGAGATCTAAGCTTATCAAAATAGTTATAAAACGGCTCGTTCGTGGCAATATAGAGATTCCTCCAAGGTGTGATAATTCCTTGAAGCTTCGTGACAAGGGAATCAGGGGATGTATCAGCATCAAGATGGGGCCATAACGCCTTATTCTGTGCTTTCTCTCCACGAACAACATGAACAGCATCGTAATCCCAGTCCATGCTTCCACTGATCGCAGTTACTATATTCATCAGTCGCTTTGATTTCCACACTGCCTGCCATGGTCTCTGGATGTATTTGGCAGAAGGCCCTTCACACACCCGATACCAATAGTTCTCTGGTTCAGGGGCATCAAACTGCCTCCATATAATTGTGCTCTTATCCTTCAACAGTTGGTCGGGGGACACTTTGTAGTCCTTAACCTTTCTTACAGAGATTTTCTTCTTATGCGCCTTATTCCATTTCCTCCAATCTTTAAGGAAGTCTCCTTCCTCAACAATGGATGCACTCTCCTTCAAATGTTCGAAATCAAAATAGAACCTAAAATCTTTCCCTTCCTCATCCTTGTGACTACGAGTGTGAGAAGATGCCAAACAGATACTTAAATCCATCACGAATGTGCGATTCAAGTACTGAGCCTCACCTAAAGCACAAAGAAAACTCCACATGTACTGGTTCATTCCTTTACAGTAATCACCACCCCGCGAATAGTACAAGTATTTCCCATTCTTGAAATCTGAATCTGATCCCAAGATTGGAATAGTATCATTGATCTCCTCATCTATAAGTGGTGGAGCGATTTTGGCCCTTGTACTAGTTCTAGTGGAATTAACTCGGATTCTGGGACGACGGGCATTTACTCCTGAATGCCAGCGACCTGCATGCACCACTTTATAACTACAATCATCAGTAAAACCAATCTTAAACCTCCGGAAATCCCTGTACTTTCTCCAAGATTTCTCTTTCTTGTTTCGGAACCTCCACGCCACATCACATTCATTCGGTTGTGACCCGTTAACAGGCGTTCGATAATCCAAAAACGCAATGGACTTAAAGGTCTTCAAATTAAACCTCTCGATCGTGAACAAGACCCTAGGATCTGAGCAATTCACTACATTCACATCCTCACATCCTGATTTCACAGTCTTGTTCGACAGCTTCTCTTCAGATTTCTCGATAGCAGCTTCCGTAATAGGCACTAAAGCAAACGCTCCTGCTTTTGCAGGAGCTTCAATGGGGCTACTAGCAACATCCTCACCAGTTTTCAACACAGAATTATCAACTTTGAATGTGGCGTTTTCGACTTGGGTGAAAACTCTAGTTAGAGCTCTAGAAGATTCCCATGGATCAGGGGGTTGGTATGTAATAGCAATCACAGTAATTATAAGCACAGAGAACACAAAAACTGAGAAGCACACATTGCTTATAACTTTTATCAAGTTTTGCCCAATTGGATCTGTTGTATTCAAATCCTTCATTTCTATAAAACTCTAAATTCTGTCAAAAAAGTACAAGATTAAGCTATAAAATACACATCTGAAACTGACCCTTCACTCAAAACTACAAAAACAACAAGAAAAATTGGATCTTGAAACTCAGAAAGTCTAAACCTCAAGTCCCCCAAATCAAAAGTAACAAGATTAGGCTAAAAAGAGGATTTTTAAGCTACAATCAAGAAAACAGCTCACTAACCTCTAATCTAAAACTGACCCTTTATCCCAAAACACAAAATCAACAAGAAAAATTGGATCTTGGAGTTGATAAGCACTGAACAAAGAATGTCTTAGTTCTAAAGATACAGATGTAACAATGAGATTGAGAAGGGAAAAGGGTTAACTTTAGTTACCTTCAAAACCCTCAAATTTCAGTTGCAGAAAAGATTGGATCTGGAATAAAAATTCAATCTTTATGGAGAAAAATTGGATCTTGAAGAGGGTTTTTTCTTTTTTGAGGAAGTGAAAAATGGGGATTAAAAATAGTAAGCAGACAGATGGAACAGATCTGTGTAGATTTTGATATGATAAATCCTGTGTCTTTACTCTGAAGATTTTTGGGGCATTAATTAACTAAAGAAAAATTTGAGATTTTTCTCCTTCTTTTAAACCTTTTTAATTTATTTTAATTATTTTTAGTTAGATTAATTAGTGTCTACTTAGTAGTTTGTCTGTATGAAAAGCAGCTGTTAAGTGAGCTGTCACTAGCAGATACTGTAGACTCCACCTTGTTTGAGTGTTATGTCAGCAAGAAAAGGGACCCACAAGAATAATTTTTTCTTTTTTCGGAAAATAATGAAATTCAATTTCCATCATAATTTTTACAACTTTTTATGGTAATTATTTTGGAAAAAATGAGTATATGATCTATTATTTTGGAAATGATTTTTATTCTTCACGATTGAAAAAGTAGTTGATGACAAAGTAAGTAGTTGATGACAAAGTAATCTTAACATGACATATTTCATTTGAAAATATTAATTTGATTATTAATAAAATTTCGAAAGCTTTCGATACTTCAATAAACGAGTAATTTTTTTTAAAAAAAAAAGTTATTAACTTGTTTATTCACTTAGACCGATTAATAGTTGTTTGAATGAAGAAAAAATTGTTGAAAATTAATTCTAATTTGCGAAATAATTCAACGTATTAAAAATTAGAAAAAAAAATAGTGAAACTCAACAAGTATTTTGTACATTTGTACCTATTTGATCTGAATTATCATATCAATATTATACACAAAAAATGATCATAATAAAAAAAAAATAACTGGAAATTCTCTATATTTTCTAATATAGTGCCCTTTATAAGCACGTCCTGATAATATATTCTGTATCGTGAAAATTCATCATACATTGACTAGTTTTACATTGGCTAGCAGCCTAGTACAACCTCGGGCTTGGGATCGACAATGTGACCAAGCTCAAACAGGTGGACTCAAAATTCTATCTGCAAAGTACTGCCAATACTCATAAAATGTCAGATAATTATACCCCCATTGAAGGACATAAAGTTGAACTGAACAAGGGGTTCACTGATAAAGTTGTTGACATCTTGAACAATAATTTACTGTGCTACAGAACTACATTTAGTACGTTTATTATGTCCAACGCCGCCACATTTGGAACAACGTATGGGTCTTTTTACAGTTTCGACTTGACCTCCTTTGGGTTCTTTCCTGGGACGACCAGGAGGTCGTTTAATACAGGGTGAAAGTGGACACAGCACGATGTCATTACCTGAGGAAGCTGAAGAAACAATGTCATCTGGATGTGGTATATCAAATTTTGAGAGTTCATCCATAACTTCAGCATATATTTGTTCTTGCGTCTCTCTCTTGTACCAATCGGCAACAAACTGATAGATGTTCATACTTGTTATCCTAATCGCGTTGCAGGCATGGCTGCATGGAATGCCAGTCATTTGCCACTCTAAACATGTACATGTCCAGTGTTTGAGGTTTACAACTTCTTCTCTGCCCTGCAGCTCTTGTAATTTAAACTCGATATCTGATAGAGCTGTCACTGCAAGGTTATCACCGGCCTTTTGGTTTTCAAAAATCTTCTCAGCAACCCGAGGACCGATTGGAAGGTTCCATTGTTCAATCTTGAGCTTGTTACTCTGTAATAACATATAAAGCTTCTCATGATAAGCCTCCATCAACTCTAGGACATGTACAAACTTCTCTTCCTCTATAAAAGAGTTCAGAGAATCTGTAGATTTACAATTCAGATGATCCCACCGAGGTTTCCTGAACAAGGCATTAGACCAACGTTCTGGCTGGCTGGCTATTACCCAATCATACAATTCCCTGCGAAAAGAACAGATTTTGCCTAGAGCTTCATTATAACTATCTAGTGTCCGTGCGTACGCAATGTCGGACAAGTACTTAAGTGCAATCTCCTTACCCCTACCCTGCACTTTAAAGGCAGTATTACCATCGATGAATTTATTGAAGTTCTCTTTTATGCAATGAAAACAAAAGCTGTGGTTTTCATCACCAAACATTTTGTCCAAGCTGGAGAGAAAAGGGAGACTTGTGCCAGAAATTACGACCACCTCGCGGTTCTGCACAACAAGTTTTAGCTTTTCTAGAAACCATAGAAGATCTTCCTCGTTCATGGACAGGAGAACGCCATAAGATAGAGGATACATCTCATTGTCGGCATCCAAAGCTGAAGCAACTATGAAGGAGCTGTTGTGCAGTCCATTCAAGTTGTAAACATCAACAAATATTAAAGGCCTACATCCGACATGGAACCCACGGATTGAACAGTCATATGACACGAAGAGCCGATTGAATCTGTTTTCCTCAGTGCAGGACCATGTAGCGATAGTTCCGGGCATTGCCTCAATTAAGCGATTGCATAGCCAAGGGATCAGTTTATAGGATTCACCTGACTTCTCATTGATTGCCTCCCTAATCCTCTGTTTCACACTCCAAGCCTGACGATAGGTCAATTTGATCGCCAAATTCTTCTCAGCATCCTCACACACTTTACGAGGCAAACAGTCAGGACTGCCCAATATGTCTTCTTGCATGATACCCCCCAACCACTTCATCCTGATCCGAGGCTTCAGTTGTGATGAGTCTAGAGGAGGATGTGAGTGAGAATCAACAAATTTCCTAATGGATACATTTTGAGATTTCTTCTCGATGCCAGCACTTACTTTCCATGGGCAACCATCAGCGGCACAATGGATGCTAATATATCTAGGTTTATTGTGCAAAATTCTGTAGTGAAATCTATTCGCAATTGAGTACTTGAAAACTGCAAGCCTGAAAGCATCCGCATTCTCAAAAGCTTGTCCTTCCCCAACAAGTAATTCACTCCAGTTGGCAGCAGCATCTGAAGTTCCATCAGTGATCCATTGGTTTGACGGTGCAGGAATTGGAGTATCAGCACTCACTTGTTCCTCCTCGGCACTTCCGAGAGAGACCGGTTCAACCTCAGTGGTTGAAATCCTGCAATAATATATACAATCAAACTCTAGGTATTCACAAAACTTAGCATAACAAAATTTATGGACCGTTATTACCTAGTGGTAGCCATATTAGGAGCAACTTCAGAATTAGGCTCTTTCTCTGAACTTGATGCATAAACATGGGCAAAACCATCATTAAATTCTAACAGAGTATTGACACCTTCTTGGTCTCTCAGCCGTATCAATTGGGCCCTATCAAACTTCACTGTAAACTGCAGGACCTTGTTTGAAGGATCAATGCCTAATCGGTTAAAAACTGCATTTACAAAATCATTGTATTTTATGCCTTTCTTCACAATAATCTGATCCGTAATACCTCCTACATATGAAGTGGATCCATCTGGGAGCACCTTATTCTTCCCACCCCAATGACAGAAACAAAACAGTGTTTTATCTTCAGTTTCCATCATGACATAGTGTACATGACCACAGAGCCAAGAAGTAAATAATAATCTTGAAAACTAAGAACCTGATCAAGAAATAAAATAAATTTAACCTAAGTTACTCATGAAGGCTGAATGTACTCAAATCACAATCCATATGGTCACTATAGAACAAGGATTAACCAAGCATCTTCAAATACAGGATTAAAAGCAGTGTTTTCCTTTTAAGTAAAAACATCTCAAACTTCACATTTTTGAACAAATCCAAATTCTAAATACAGTACTGGAATCAACAGCCAGTACCAAAAAACCATGATATTAAAAAAATTGGTTGTAGGAACAAAAGCATTATCCAAATATGAGTCAGGAGAAAAGGGAAACCACCTACAACATCATACCCGGTGTGTGTGTGTGTGAGCAGAATAGTCCCAGTAAATACAAGACATAAAATAAAAACATATGAGTGTCAACAAACCAAAAGTTTCAAACTTCAACAAAGAATCAGAAATTCTCAAATTGGGTTCAAAGAAAACTTGATATACACATTTTTTTCTTTTTTTTTTTGAAAATAAGAAAACTTGATACACTTTTCATGATATTATTAGCTTTTTTTGCTGTGAAACATGAAATAAGCAAAGAAGGCAAACCCATTCAACCATACAATTTCATCAAATGTAAAAGGACTAACAAAAACATAACCTCAAGAAAACAAAAAAGTTTCAAACTTTAACAATTTGAAATTTCAAAATGCGTTCAAAACTAAGCTTAACCCTTGACAAAATTCATGGGAGATTTAGCATTCTTTTTTCGTAAAACATGAAATTAGCAAAGAACTCCATCAAATGCAGAAGGGTCCAAAACAGAAACCCCAGCAAAGCATAAAATTTCCAAACTTTAAAGCAAGGTTCAGAATCATTCTAACTAAAGTTCAAAAGAGAAAAACGAGCTAGTTTTGAGTACCAACATTCACCCTTTTTCTTCCCAAATTCAATATTCCAACAACATATCATTACACTGTCAAAGAAAGACATACAGTTAGCTCATTTTTTAGAGGATTAAGCAAGAGAAAAAGAATTACCTTTAAGCTGCAAATTCTTGATTTTTAACCAAATGGTGTTTCTCTACTATGCTATTAAGACAAGACAAAACAAAAAAATTTACCTTTAAGCTACAAATTCTTGAATTTTAGCAAAATGGGGTAAAACATAAAAAAAATTACCTTTCGACTGCAGATTCTTGAATTTTAACCAAATGGGGTTTCTCTACTAAGCTTTTGAAACTTAAAAACAAAAAAAAAAATCCCTTTTTGCTCAACTGATTTCACTGATAAATTAGGGCTTCAAACATTCAATTGGGTAATTGGAAATGATCTTCCTGGGTGATGCCGGCAATCTGTTTATGATAGTAATTTAAATGCTGAAATGGCCCCCAACCTTTTTATTATGTGAAGTTTATCCCCTATATAATTTTTATTAGAAAAAAAAAACTATACGGTAAATTCATTTTAATTTTAATTTAAACAAAGCTTCCACCTTCTAATAATATTTGTTTAAATTATTATAATGTCAACTATTTAAAAAAATCTTTCACCTCCTAATTTTAATTTAATCTTTTAGTTTTTCATGGCATCATCATTTCTCCATAAAAGGCTAATTGTTATGAGATTTAATTAGTTATTAGTTATCTATTATTAAATTGTCAAATTATCTTTAGTTCCTTGCATTTTATTCCACCATATTGTATTTAGTAGTGCCAATAAAGGATTTAGAGAGTTTTTTCTAGAAAGCCATCTAAGAAAATGAAAAATTATAGATTATCATGTGAGTATTTCATAAAACAAAAATATTGTAGTGTTTGGTGATAGTTACAACTTTGCTTTATGGAATTTATAAGAAATTATTTGGATATATATATTTTTATTTATCTTCGTTTTATAGATTTAAATACTTAATCATATATTTACTATGATTCATGTCATCTACACAATTTGTATGGGACACGTATATGAGAACTAGTAGATTATAACCAATGGTGGGACTTTGTGTCGTTGCTTTCGTGTGAATTGAAGATGCGAAGTAATCATTTACCCATCGCTTGAATCAGTTACTTCAACTCTCTGCAATCTGAAAACATTGGTATAACATGATTATCGATCTCTCAAAGAACAGATTTGAAGGTCATATTCCAAGCACTATCAGAGATCTCATTGGACTTCGTACCTTGAACTTGTCTTGGAAGGCCATATACCAGCATCACTTCAAAATTTATCAGTACTTGAATCATTGAATCTCTCATCTAACAAAATCAGTGGAGAAATTCCACAGCAGCTTGTGTCCTTCACATTTCTTTAAGTCTTAAATCTCTGTCACAATCATATTGTTGAATGCATCCCCAAAGGAAAACAATTTGATACATTCAAGGACAGTTCATACCAAGGAAATGATGGGTTACGTGGACTGCCACTCTCAAAACATTGTGGCGGTGATGATGTGGTACCACAAGCAACAACTCCAACTATGCTCAAGAAGAAGAAGATGATGATGATGATTCACCAATGATCAATTGGCAGGCAGTTCTCATGGGTTACGATTGTGGACTTGTTGTTGGACTGTCCGTAATATACATAATGTTGGCAACTCGATATCCAACATGGTTTTCGAGGATGGTTGTACAGTTAGAACACAGAATTATTACACGAATGAAAAGGCACGAGAAAAGATATTGGTTCATAGAAACATCCAGGTATTCAACTTGATCTTTATCCTTCAGAAGATTATTTATTCTATATATATTGATGTATTTTCTACCTACTTCATCCTCAAAGCTCTTAACTGTAATTCTTCATTTTTGACAATTGCAGGATTCAAGTCTTTTGAGTCGCTGGGGATGCAAACAAAAGCGTTAATCTTTCGTAGCTTGTGATGTTTCCATAAAGTGTTTTTCCATGTGTCATCATTAAAAACATTGTCGTTCACTCAACACAAACATAGAACACTAGACTTTAAGTTCAGAAGCATAAAAATCTGTAGTTACAGAGTTCAAAAATAATTTTTTTTACAGGCTCGTGATGGTCCTTCATCAAAAGGATCGAAGAAACATCAGGAAACCATGGACCAACGTTGCAGTTTTCCATCTTTAACTCTTTCAGTTGAAGCAACAGCAAAATGTCCAACCAATGCGTCCAACATGGCCTCATGGTCTCAGAAAGAGAATCTTCTGTTACTATCATCAATGAATTCAGCATTACACGCTATAAGATCAACATGGCCTCATGGGTTGCATAGTGTGGGGTCATTTAACAACCTAAAGATGAATTGGTAAAGTTCTACTGGTTGATAATACAATGTTTAGGGATCATGTGCAATGCCCAAGGATAAGTTCATAGTAAAGCATGTGACAATCTGTCAGGATATTGTTTAACATACAAAAACTTGAATAGCAACGACAACAATGGAGTTGGTCTAGCAGTTGAAAAGTTGGAGAAACAACCTTCAAAACCAAGGTTAAAATCCTAGCAGAGATGATACAGGAAGAACTCTTCCTATCTTATTCTCAGATGATAGAGTTACCCAATATCTGTGTTGGTGAAAGGTACACAGTATCGATTGAATTAATTCAGAACATAAGCTGACCTGGATATCACTGTTATACACAACAACTACGCCTCAGCCCCAAAAAATAACTAGCATAGAGACCTGCAATAATGTTCAAAGTCCAAAATAAGATTCGGGACTTCATTAAGGAAGAAATCAAGCAGAACCGCTTGACTATAGGTGAGATTTATTGTGATAAACTATTGCTCAGATAGATTAATTAGCAAACCACACCATAATTTCAAAGTTTTGGGGCAAAGTAAAAGAAAAGTAGAAAACAAAAAGAAATACCTCCCAAACAGACTTTGAAACCAGGTTTGCTAGCATTTTCACAAAAATGTATCCTCCTTGATCTGTCAAAATATGACTAAGCCGATTTTGATGAGTCAAGACTCCGTCACCAAGCTGCTGCAGTTATCAGCTCCACTAAATAAAACTGTGGGCTGGAACCTTGTGTATTCCAGCATCTAACATTGCTTTTCTCAAGGCAGCAGCATGATCCCACCTCTCGGCGCCAGCATAAATGCTTGAGAGTTGCACATATCGCCCAGAATGATTTGGTTGCGACTTAAGCAATAGTTGTGCTACTTCATTTCCCAACTCAATAGCTCCATGAAGTCTACAAGCACCCATCAGAGCCCCCAAGACAGTAGCATCAGCTTCAAAAGGCATCTTCTTTATGAAATCGTACGCTTCCTGCAGTAGCCCAGCTCTCCCTAAAAGATCAACCACACAACCATAATGTTCCATCTTAGCTACAAGTCCAAATTCATGTGACATTACTTCAAACAATTTTAAACCGAAATCGACAAGCTTGGCACGCGCGCAAGCTGATAGAACTGCCACAAAGGTAATCTCATTTGGTTGCAGCCCTTTCGCTCTCATCTTCTCATACATCGTTAATGCTTGTTTCTCTCTTCCATTCAAAGCTAAGGAAGAAATCATAGCATTCCAAGCACAAACCTGCTTGCTAACCAATGCAGCAAATATCTTCAAAGCATAAACCAAACAACCCATCTTTCCATAAAACGCGATCAATGCGGTCGTCGTGAAGACACTCAACTCCTCATTCTTTACAATGTAAGCATGAACTTGCCTCCCAAGATATAATGCCACACCAACATCCAAAAATGTACAAGAAGAAAGAATACTAACAAAAGTAGCCTCATTTGGCTTCAATAAACCACGCTTCACATCCTCGTGTACCATCATTCTCTGGAAAAACTTAAGAGCAACCAGCGAGCACCCGTTCTTCATGTACCCATGAATCATACTAGTCCATGAATAAACATCTCTACAAGGCATGCGAGAAAACATCAAGAACCCCAAACCCATATCCCCATTTTTCCCACAAGCATCAAGCATCGCATTATATGAGACAACACACGGTTGAGGAATTTCATCAAACACCTTCCGTGCACTCCCAAGTTCACCCGCGTGCGAATACAGCCCAATAAATGACGTACACACATACGGGTCACCCAAGACCCCTCTTCTCAAGACTTGACAGTGAAGATTCTTGCCTATATATGAAGCCAAACGGGGTGGGAAAAAGGAGGCTGCTTTGCTAAGGGAAGGGAAAGTATGGCTATTGGGTTGAGCTTGATGAAAGAGCATGTGGGTGAAAAGGATGAGAGCTGTTTCAGGCTGAGCAATGTTGAGGTAAGCCCTGATGAGAGTGTTGTAAAGAAGTGTGTTGACCCATTGAGAGGTAAGGAGAAGACGGCCACTCGTTGTGAGAAGCGAATGTATTTGTTTGATTTGGTTTGAGTGTTTGATGAAATGCTGCAGAAGTTGAAGCATATGTTCTGGTTTTTTTGGCTTTGGCATTCCAGCATTGTCAGCACCTACGATCAGGGGGAAGTAATAAATAAGCATTCAAAGACATTTTGACTTGAGCAAATTTGAAATATAAACAAAGACAAATACGCAAAGAAATCGAGGGGATTCAATATCTACTTAACTCATGTTCGACCTCATTTATCCTTAAAGCTCTTTAACTTTATTCTTGCTTTTTAAAAATTCCAAATACAAGCTTTACTTTCATAGTTTTTGATGTTACATCAAGTTTTTATTACACTATGAATAAAGACATGGACTTTCTTCCTTCACAGCTCAACCAGATTTGTTTATGATGTGTTGAACTAAGTTCAGCCTTCTCTTCAACTGACAAACAGACATCGAAAACTACTTGAATCATTCCATCAACCTCCTAACTGCTCCAGTATTTCTTCCTATGTTAGAGAACTACATAACCTTACATTTCTCTTATTGTCATCAAACTATTTGAATAGGACAAAATGTTCCATCCTGGATGAATTCAAGGTTCAAAACATCTATTGAGACGAGACGAGAAATTGAGGAATTCAAGAAACATAATCTTGGACAGATTTAGGCTTAAAAACAGTTCCTAAGAATTTCATCAAATGCAACAAGGTTCAAAACATCTATTGAGACGAGAATATATCAGAAACAGTCTCTCTACCCCGACAAAGGTATGGGCAAGTTTTGCTTACATCCTACCCTTTCAAGACTCCCCTTGTGAAACTACACTAGCTATATATTAATTGTTGTTACAACAAAAGGGTCAAAAACAAAAAAAACCCCACCAAAGCTCATCTGTAGGTAAAGAATGAAGCAAAGGGAAAAAATATATGAGATATGTGATATTCTTATTAGTATCCCAAACACTTGTTATGGAAAGGGGTGAATTCACAAACACATACTTGTATCATGTGGCCTGTTGAAGACAAAATGAGAGGAGCGAGATTGAGATAGTTTGGACATGTGCAGAGAAGATGTGTTGATGCTCCAGTTAAAAGATGTGAGATGTTGAATTTAGGAGTCATGTAGAAGGGTAGAGGTAGAATGAAAAAGTATTAGGGAGAGGTGATTACACAGGATACGGATCAACTTCATATCCCTGGGGACAAGACATTAGATAGAAAAAGGTTGAAAGTTGAGGTTATGTATTAGGATTAAAGGCTAGTAGAGGTAGGATGATGTCTTGTCTTGTGACGGTTTAAGGTTTGTCATAAGATTAGCCGTATTATTATAGTTGTATTTTTATTGTTCTTCGATGATTTTGCTGTGAATTAATATTACTCTTCGTTTTTGCTGCTATCTATATCTATTGTTTTTTCTTGTTTTATTTTGAGTTGATACATTTGAGCCAAGAATCTTTCTAAAACTTGTATCACTTATGAAATTTAACATCCCAAGCATCAAATTGAAGACAAATGTATTATACAATAATTCATTCAATAAATTGAGTGCATGGATCTTAAGACTATTATTATAATTATTACAACTAGAATAGTATATCCGTACAAGTTCAAGGTGCAAAGTTTAATACATATTTCAAATAAGTGAATTGTTTGGCTATATCACACATATTAAGAAAAGAAAATTAAAGATAAAATTTAACCATGTTTTTCTATTTTTATCCTTTTCTAACTCCAAACATTCGTTTAATGCATCATTTATTTTTAATACAAAATTCAACCTTCGAAACTCAATTAATGAAGGGAAAATTGAAAAAAAAAAATCCAACATATTCCTTGAAAACTGAACAATTCACTTATTTTGAAAACTTGAAAATTCCGCAACGATTCACTTAATTTGAAATAGAGGGAGTATTAACTGTTTAAAGTAAAACAGTGTGCCAGCTCTAATTAACAAGGCTAATCATATATTATAATCAAGCAAATCTTTATTCAATGGAACTATGTGCATTATGATTTCATCCTATATGGTTATTGTGTCTGGTCAACTAATTAATGCCACATGCCAATATCAAATATTTATATTAAAGTTCGACTAGATTTGAATTTTATCGAGACATCTAATATTTAAAGTAAAACATTCGATAATAAAGATATATTCATACTCAAAGTTCGAATGTGAAACCTCTATCAATAATGAGAGAAGGTGGTAGAGTGGCTCTTACAAGTTAAATGAATTTTCCCAATAAACTCATAAGATATTTGGATGTAAGTTCATATGCAAATCTTCCATAGATATTTTAAACAATAATTTAAGAAGAATTATCCATAATTGAATCAACTTCCTAGATATGAAATCTTCACATTTAAGATCACAAATCTTTAAATTAACACTTAAACCAATTATTGGACAACAAGTATTCTAATGAGCTGGAAGTAGATAACAAAACTTAGACTTTGTACTTTAATGTTAATTATCTCAAATAAAACAAAATTATTTAAAAAGACATTAAAGGTACAATAATTATTTAAACCACTAATGTGTTGGATCAATAAGTAATCCTTCCACTAATAACGATCACAGAGTGATAAGTACTCCTTCATTCTTAATCAGGTATCTCGAGTTCGAGCATTGAATATGAAGTCATGTTTGTTAGGGAGCGATTTGACTTCTATAGAGTATTTAGTCATGGTGGAAACCAAAAGGACAATCCCTCAAAAAACTTGCATGATAGCTCATATTGCAAGTTTTAAATGTGTAAATAGCATGATAAGTGCAGCCTTTTGAAAAATATAATAAGCATTTACTTGTCAATATTCCCTAATTATTGACAGTTCATGAACTTATCCAACAAACATTAATGTCTATGATTGCAGATTTTGCAGAAAAGAGATGGACTTTGTTTTTTTGCCCCTCCAGTGTTTGTCTGTAGTTTTAACAATCCCATGTTTTGAATCTCATAGACAGTAACAATTGGCATTTGAAATAATGCAATTCTTCATCCAACATATGACCATCATATTGTCTTTACATGTGTTAGATTAGGTTCCACTTCTTTTCATGTCTCAACTTTTAACCATAATGCTCTTTCTCCATCTCAAAAACAACATAGTCAAAATGATGTTCCTGGGGCAGCTTGCGTGCATCAAAATTATTCAATATCGAGTAACTCTGTCCCAACAATGCTTATGAAGATGGTGAGAAATCATCTACATGAAAATTTTTGAATCTTGCAATCTTAAAGTAAAGATATGTATGACGTGCTAACATCCGATCCTTTGAATCTTGATCTAGGTCAAGTACATGTGCTTACATGTTTCTTAAATAATAATAATAGTTTTTTCACTTCCAAGAAGTTGTAAGCACATCATAATGATTGAGTATTAAAGAAATTAATAACTAATTCTCACAAGTAGTTATGCTAATGACCTGTGAGTCAGTCTTATCAAAACTGGCTCTATTATTTTCTTTAACAACAGATTGTCATAAAGAAATAAATGCTATTATACTTGACTTTGTTAAAGAGGCATGTTTTATGTCAGTTTATTATGTCAACAGTGCCTAATCTTAACATAAACAAGGAAATTTAACAAAACCAAACAACCCCTAGGGCTTAGGTTCAATGTCCAAGGTTAGTACAACACAGGATGTGTGATAACAGCCACTTATGTAGCTCGAACTCTTCAAAAATGTTGATACTCGTATATCTGGTCCTCCAAAAGTAGTATATTTTTCGAGGACTCGATACAGCTGTGGCAACATTCTTGCCAAGTCCAAGCGACACAGAGAGCAACACGCCAGGGACTCGAATCTTACTGGAAAACCAGGTCTTAAATGGAAAAGGGCAGACCTAGTTTCTGAGTTGTAATCAACGACTTTCTGGTCATCAAGAACAATAGAACAAGAACAATGCAAACTAAAAATAGAACAAGGGAACTTTGGTAAACAAGAGACTGTTCAAAACAAACTTTTCTTTCACTCAAAATTTTACAGTCTCCAAAGGCTCAATCCACAAGTGAGATAATACCTAAAGTGCTGAACTCAGAATTAAACTTTTTTAATTCTCTCTAGATGCTGATTATGAACCTCGAAATTCACTCATGGCTAAATATCTGCACCATGTGTTCTAAATGTCTTGCTCAGACTCTTCAAAAGTGCAACCGAGCTTGTGCCAAATCCTCCAAAAGTACTGTATTTTTGGAGGATCCGACACCTGTGAGGCATCATTTTTAGAGAGTCCGAGCATAAGTGGTAGCCCTTTGTTTCTTTTCTTTTATCATCACCGTCACAGAACAAAACAATAAATTGACTTCTCAAGAAGAAAAATTGAGCTAAGAATACCATATAAAGAATGAATGATTTCCTTTCTTTTTTCTGTTTCTCATTTCTTTCTTTTCCAGTTACAAATATGTATTGGAACTCAAAATTTTACAACTTGCATATTGCAATCTACCACTAGGATGAACAAAATTTGTGTACAGTTGAATAGGAAAAAGAAAACTATGAAAGAATTCTTATGAAAAAAAAATAAGGAAAGAATCCCTATGTCATCTTGTCTATTCACAGTGAAAGAACAGACTAATGAAAGAAAAAAGCTAATACTAGTTCAAATGAATAGTTGAAGTTAGGGTCCTTTATGTGGAGGAGAGGAATATTTGCCACTGAGGCAAGATAAAGTTTTGTTCCCCATAGGAGATAGGGAACAGGTTTGCTGCATTGACCGGGTCACGCTTGTTGGCGTTGATGCCCTTGAAGAGAGGCTCATCTTGAGACGGCAAGCACTTCTCGGGGACAAGCTCACTTGTTCTAAAGCATGGGATTGCAGCTGTGAGGGGTAATCCCTCAAGCATCCAATTCGAGGTCCAGCTCCTGTGCTCCATTTGCAAGACAGTTGCTTTCCCAACTGATATGATTTAAGATCCTTGTGTGAATTTATCCTGTGGATGATAGATTCATCTGGAACTATCTCTTCTTTACTTTCATCAAGTTCTTCAACAGAAGAGCTTTGTTTTAAATCCATTTGATCTTGTTCGGGAGCAAACAATTCTCTTGCTGTTTCGAATCCGTCTGTTGGTGATTCTAAAAAGGAGTTGGAAATAGATTTAGCAGCTTCACTTTCATTCTTTAATTTCTCTAAGAAACCATCATTCCGGGGAATTTGAAGACTAGGCAATTTGACACTGAAGCCATGAGATGGTTTTGCATCAGAAAGTTGTATATCGGCAGCCTGCTCGTGCACTTTTAGGTCTCTTTTCTCTGAAATTGACTCTTCTAGACCATTCTCTTCTGTCTCCAGACCATCCTTTTGTAAGTCGTCCTCAGAAGAGTCGCCTCTGAGGAAAACGCCACTCTTCTTGCCAATCGATTCTTCCTCATCTTCATCAGAATCAAGCTTAACATCATTGAGGTCGACATTTTTCTCCCTCATGAATGAAATGAAGTCCTGGAAGTTTTCTGGGGTAGGTCGGTAATGTCCACTATGAGGCCAGACAGCCTGTAGAATTCAGTTAACGAAGGCAAAAAGAGTTAGATCAAAAATCACAAATAAGCTGCCAATATGAGTCGAATCAGAAGTTTGCAAGTGACTCGAAGATAAATTTACATACCTTCAATACTCCTTGTTCTGCAACTATTCTCCCAGCAGCTAATGTAGCTCCTCCAGCCAAGAAACTAGAGTGCTGAAATGTGCCTTTAGTTTTCTTGCCAACGTATAACGTTTTTGAGGTGCTGAGGACAAAAATCCATTTAGTGCCTTTTGGTTCATCCATTGTGTCAAGGAGTTTTCCAGTTTCCTTGTAGAAGAGCTTCCCATCTTCCACCTCAACTTCATAAGCCTTTCTTTCCATCTGTAGGTTAAAAAGAAAGAAACTGATGATAAGTAAAGTTTCCAAATTCCCACAAACGCAACTAACAAAGATACTAATGGACTGATAAATGGAGTAAACACTCACCGGGCCGAGGTACTTAATACACTGCTGCTGAAGTTTCCATCGAGGGCATTTTTCAACAATATTCACTTCTTTTCCTTCTCCAATATCCAACCTGATTCAGATAAACACAGTTAATAAATCGAGAAACTTTCATGCTGTATCATCATTTAAACTCAATCATTCATTATTTAGACAATTACCAGTAGAAGAAGGGCTCTTTGCTTTGAGAATGCAACCATTGGACATAATAGAAATGCAAGTTGTGTCCATAACGATGTCGTGGGTCGATCTGTTACACAAAAAAGCCTTTTCTATATTAGCAAAATTGAAATTTGGTGTAACACACAAATTCAGTATACCATTAAAATGATCTACTTACAGCTTCAAGCCAATGCTGTAAAGCTAGTTTCTGGGCTTTGCCATTCTTCGATAAGCCCTTGCCAACCTGCATGAAGAAGAAAAGAATCAGTAAAAATCTCAGAGTAAATTCAAAATCATTGCAATAACTTTCAGAAGCATCTACGATATGATCCAAAAGTTACCTTGGCTGCTCTAGTTCTCGCCCTCGACCAACGAGAAACTGCTGTCTCGTGTTTATCAAGATCAAAAAATGAAATAGAACTATGCTTGAGTTCAGCAAAATCTAATAACTTCCACCTGAAATTTTTCAAAACTAAGTGTCAGGAAGATTCAAATCAATAGAGTTTGTCGATAGGATATGTTTCATTGGCATAGAAAAACATACCAGCTTTGCTCTATAAGTACTGCACAATCTGCTAATTTTCTTCTAGTCCTAAAGCTCTTGTATACTTTCTGCAACTTTAAAGCTGCCTCATGTGTGGGGCTGCTAGTATATGATACAGGAGATTTTTGAGACTCTCCATTCATGCTTCCTGACCTACGAAACTCGCTAGGCTCGTACTTCTCTTCTGATGAAGTTTTCTTGAACCCCACTGCATTTCCCATTGTCCTAAAGCTGATGGTTTTTTCTATCAACATCTTTCCAGAGCCATCCGATTGCAATACTATTGGTTCTGCATCTTCGCTCTTGAAGCTAACTGACCGTACTGGTGTCTTCTGCTCATCATGTCCAAAATCAATAGATTTTACAATGACAGAATCAAGGCCAGTTTCCGAATCACTATGAGAGGCAAGTGGACTCGAAAAGGATAACCCCATACGATTTCAAAATCGAATCTTGAATAGCTTGACCTTAAAATCCTGTCAATAGTAACATATACTTAGAGTTGATTCATTCAAATTATATTAATCAAATGCCAAATGGAAGCCAATCAACAAATGTACTATATTACCATTTAATCTCCAAATATAGACAATTAAGTAACATTTGCAAGGATAAACTTTTTTGCAAATTTTGACCAAGAAGATATTTCTCATTTTTATATAATAGAACAAGTCAAGCAAGAAGATACAGATTCTCAACAGACAGAAGGAACACTTCCAATGAAGATTCAATTGTCTCAAAAAAGAATAAAAGTATGAAGCAAAAGCATAAACTTTAAAATCCATTGAGCAAAAACTCAAAATCAAATTCTATTCACATTTTTTTATTTAATCAACTCAATCTCTAAAAATCCCAAGAAACACATTCTAAGGGGAAAAGAATATAAAAGAATCCACATTTGGCAGATCAAAAGAAAAAGGAAGCAACCCCATAAAACTAAAAAACAAAAAAAAAGGACCACTTTTACAAGATTCTAGAAAACCCAAGTTGCAAAAAATACAACAAACCATGAAAAGAACAATAAAGTTTCAAACTTTACCTCAATGCAACAATATTTCAACCAAGAACCCATTTTCAATGTCCCAAACACCTCAGAAAACAAAAATGCATAGAATTTTCTAATGAACACAACTCAATCTCTCAAAATCCCAAGAAACACATTCAAAACAAAGGGAAAAAACAGAAAACAATCCACATTTGACAGATCACAAGAAAAAGAATAACAGAACAGACCATTTTCACAAGATTCTTAAAAACCCAATTTGCAAAAATACAAGAAATCATAAGAAAGACAATAAAGCTTCAAACTTTACCTCAATCTTTGGAACCAATAGGATAAAATTTGAACAAAATGGGGATATACAGAATGTTGATATAGGTTTTTTTTTGGGAGGAGGGGTATGATTGAGACACAAAAAGAAGTGTTCTTTTCTCTTTTGTGCTTTGTGGGTATTTTTGAAGAGGTGTGCTGCTATATAAACAGAATGATTATGAATATACTGATGGCTATTAGCTGATTTATATACATAGGAAGAAAAGAGGAGACACAGGAAAGTGTGGGGTTGTTGGAGAGGGGGGAGGGGGGGTGGGGGGATGAGTTGGCACGTGGATGGACTTTTTAGTGAGTTCGTAATAAAAATTAAATTTTTAAAAATATTTTTACTCTTTCAAAATGAAGAAAAAAAAGCTTTACGCGTTCACGTAGGATTCAAACGTAATATAAATAGTACGCGTTTATTCGATGCAAGCATAAGTGATCGAGCGTTAACTTTTTGAGAAATCTAAATTCGTAATTCATAAATCACATAATAATAATTTTTAGCATTACTTCAACTCTTTAAGTCGATTTTAACTTACTGTTTAAGATACAATATTTTCTTTTTAATTCCTTATAGTCAATGTGAACAAAATCTAGTTCAAACATTATGAATATGCAAGATCATAAATCATACTGATCTTTTAGAACTTGTTAAGCAAGAATGGCTTTCATATAGCTTTTTGAAAAATTCCGCCCTACTTATTGGAATAAATAAAACAGAAAAAAAAATTAATCTTTTCCAAAACTTATGAAATGAGCCGGTGAGGATCTATCTGAAACAGTTTCTCTGTTCCAAAAGATAGTGGTAAATCCTACGTACACTCTGGGACAATACTAAATATGTTCTTATTGTTATTGTGTTAGTAGGGTTGGATCCAGATGTAATATGTGGATTCACGTAAGCTTAATATCTTTTGTCTTGTTTTAGATATTTATCAAATATATTTACAAATATTTTTAATTATGAATTAAGTTACTATTATTTATTTACTAATTAATATCTTTATAGCAATTCATAAACTTCAAATTTTGAATCTACCTCCGTGTGTTGGTTAAAAGCAACGTAGGCAAATGAAAGGTAACATAATAGACCAACAAAAGTCGCAGTACGATGAATAGGATCTTTATATCTTTTATCAAAGGTCTCATATTCAAATCATGAATACGAAAAAAGACCTAGTAAAAAGCATTTTCTCGTTATGTTTTTTTACCAAAGATTACAGATTTAAGTCATAAATATGAAAAAAGACTCGATAAAAAGCATTTTGTTCCTTTAATAAATCTTATACAACAAATTCAAATTACCAAACACCAATGAAAAACAAGATAACAAGAAAAGATGACAAATAGGAAGACTAAGATAGTTTCTTGTGTGGAAGTCAAATTCTAGTATATTTAAAACTAAGAAAATTCCACACTGAAGACATTGACCTAGTAGATATGAATAATCTTCATTGATGATGTAAATAGCTAGGTAGTTTCACTAACCATACACCAAAAATTACTTAGCCTCCAAGCTTTAATTAATTTGTAAAAAATCAAGGAAAATGTTACAACAATATAATCACTACTAATGTAGTTTCTTTCATAATATACAAGTATCATATACCCTACAAGAAATTTATCAACTTTTTAATGTCCATCAGAAGTTACAAGCATATATGAGCTGGTTAAATATCTGCGCGTTGACATATATACACATACATATCATATATATATATATATGGTTGTCAGTTGTTTTGTTTGTCGCTATAGCAGTAATATTTACATTTAACGTTCAAATTTTACAATATCTACAGAGTGCTTCACTTTAATTGCCTTGCATTATTAATCAGCGCTAGATAAAAAATACTCGTGCAATAAGTAAAACTAGAAATACTTGAGACATGATGTAATAGAAGGTGAAGATAATAGCACTAATTAAATGTTGATTAATTAGTCATAATGATGTATTTGCTTAGGTTGGATAGAGTAATGTTGAATTTTTTGAGTTGGTGAAGACATGAAAATAAATACTTTAAAATATTTTATTTAGAGAAAAAGTGAAAGCTCAAAGTTATTTGAAACTTCCATGCATCCTTCTTGGATGACCCACAAGTTGACTAATAAAATCCCATAATAATTTTTATTTTTTTTATTTGTTTAAATGAAGAAGGGGGTTTGATGAGTTAATAACAACAAAAAGTTTTTAGATAAGTCTAAAGGGACAGATATTTTTTTCTAATATTTATTCAATGCAAAGAAACATTAATCAACCCTTTACATTTTTGGTGTCATTTTTATTTTTATAAACACATATAGGAGTATCATTTTGGCTTTTTATGTACATAAATAATTGAGGAAAAAAGAGTTCTGAAGCAACGATAAAATTATTTTTATGTGATTTATAAATTGCAGATTCAAATTTTAAAAACAGTCACTAATATTTGTATTAGGATAAATTTTGTATGTACATCAGACATATCTTAACTTACATACGATCTTTAACGTGGGATGAATTATATATCGACTCTCCATTTATATATAATTGAAAATTGTGAAAAAATGAGTGGCTGCCAAGCATAGTCGTTGCCAATTTAGTTATTTTATTATTTAATTTAAATAGTTTATATGTTTCTTTTAAATTTAATTTCTTAAACATATATATTGGACCAAAAAAACTTCCATATATTGAAGTACTACTTTTAAAAAATAAAATAAAATTGAAGCACTAGAAATGTCATGAGACCAAATCTTACTCAAAAGATTATCAAAACAAGAAGAAATATTTGTTGAATTGGTGTATTCTTGGACCTCAAAAAGTCATTTTCAAAAATTCATATAAACTCTCAACCATATATTATAGTATATCTTAATTAACTTTATATATTAACATCACGGTCCAAATTTTAATGGGACAATCAAACGGACACTCTGTTAGTTTTTTCGATCTTTTAATGAGTCTCAATATGATCGAAGCAAGTCCACAAAACACGTATCATTCACTTTAAATCTATATAGTTATCATTATATAAAGCGAACAATACAATACAATATAATATGAAATTAATTCGTAATAATTAATAAATCGATGCGTGTGTTTTGGTTGTTTAGAGTGTGAACAGTGAAAGCTTTACACTTCAAACACACATGGACACACACATAAAAATGTGTAATTATTCACTATAATAATAATTAATTACACATAATAAAAAAGTAGAGTTCTTATAGAAGAACTAAATACTTTATAGCTTAACGCGTAGCCTAAAAAAAATAAAACTTGATTAATTATATATAGTAATAATATCTGTGTTTTATTTTTTTTCTTTCTTTTCGTGAAAAGTATTAAGTCAAATTTTAATATTCCTTCCGTCTTATTTTAATTTTAATTTTTAAAATTAAACTATGTAAATTTTTATTAATATTTTAAAATATATCTTTTCATTATATTGACATAAAAGATTGCAATGAATAATATTTTTCTTATAGGGCAATGATAATAATTTTTTTTTTTAATATTCAAAACGTTTTTCTTTTTTTTTAGCTACTTAACCAGAAGCCATTTTAAGAATATGTGCTTTTTGTGCAAAATTATCAAATTTCACAGAATTTAAAGATAAAATTGCACCTTTACTTTCATTAATATTTTGATTATATTTGTTTTTTTTTCTTTATATTTTTGGGAAAATAGAAAAAGAATCTAACTTTTTGCCCTTTTGCTTAGGAGGGATATTTGACCAATCCAAAAAGTTCCAACAAAAATAATAAAAATAATAGCATAAAATATAGGTGTTTCCCACTAAGCTAATTTACATGTTTATTTATTTATAAGTAATTTTTCTTATTTATTTCTCATAAATGCCAACAAAAAAAAGGAAAAGGATTCAAATTTAATTGTCATATTTTCATTTTCAAAAGTCATTTTTAAAGCCAAATTGGATGATCAAATCAATTCAATATACTGTATTTAAAATTTAAAAATCACACGATTAATACAATATGCTGCAATTTTTTTCTTGACTTTCGAAAAGCAAAACATGACAACTAATATAAAATAACGAGAAAATCATAAATACTAAGCTATTTACTTTTAATTATATTGACCTCAAAAGCAACTAAAAGAAGAAAAATAAACCTACACAAACACTTTTTTTTCCTTTGAAAAAATTAACATTATGTGTATATATCATTTTTTTTCCTTATAATATATAAAATGTCTCACAAAAATCGAAAACTCAAACATGAAGTCAAACCCTAAACCCTAAATTTTTTTGAGCTTTGCAGTGTCATTTTCTCTAGACTTTTTTTTTAATAAAATACAATTGCAACTTCCAATTTTATTATAACATTATAAAAACAAAATTCTTACACTCATAATATAAAATTTATTATTTGACTAAAAAATTCAGACATTATATGACATATCCAACTGTCAAATTTCAGATCTCCATGCAAACCTAACAATTGCTCCTATTATTAATACCACTTTATTTTTAAAATATTTTTTATTTATTTAATTTTGAAGTAGTACTTTTAAGTACAACTAATTAATTTTTTTTTTAGATAATTCTTTTCCCATTTTGATGGGTACTTTGTACCGTACAATGAGCCGGTCTTGGCTCACACCTCCACGTCTCCGCATGTAATTGGACCACGTGGTCTTGTCTATCTTTATTATTTTTTCGATTCGTATTATCTGTCGTTTATAATTTTTGTAAATTATTCTTTAGTGATGAGATCAGAGTACGTATCTAATCTAGCCCTTGTGGCGATATGAAAGAGAAGAATGAGGTAGAGTACTACTTCTAGAACGCTACGTACTTGGCTGCGAGCTGGTACTTCGAATTGTTGAATTGAGGCAGGACAGTCGATGATTTTGTAGTCACTTGATCCGTTGTTAAAAGAAAAAGTACAAAAAAGTCGTCCCTCATCTTTTAAAGGGGGCTCGTCAGTTGAAGAGATACATTAATATAAAAATATATTGTTGCAATATGGGATGCAGTTGCTCTTCCTTGATCACATGAATCGTTGATTCTAGAATAAGAAGAGCTAATTTTGCGAGAAAGATATGAATGATAGAGTTGTAAATCATACCTAACATGTCAATAATTTATCCGTAACTACAATTATAGAATGCTATGCAATTGGTCTTCCTTGAATTAATCATATGAATCTTTGATTCTAGAAGATGTAGAGCTAATTTTTTTGCGAGAAAGAGACGAATGCATGGTAGAGTTGTAGATTAAACCTGCCATATCAATAATTTATTCGTAGCTACAATTATAAGATAGTCTAAGAAATATCTTTTTATCAAATTAACGTCAATTATTTTAAATTATCTAAAAGATTCAAAACGACTAATATTTAAAATCGAGGGGTGAAAATTTTCACAAGATGTAAGATATGAGACAAGTATATCTCATGAAGATACATTCACGTTGTTGATTTTTATCATATTAATGTTATCAATATTTTTTTTAATTGATGAATATTGCCACCTAGGTAGCTTTAATTAGATCACCTAATTATAATTTATTATTCATAAAGCTACTTAGGTGTCCTCATCATACATAAGATCGAGACAAGAATTATGGTCACTAAGCTCCTAATTAATGTAAATTATCTATAAACATGTACTACTATGTGTTTCAATTTATAGAAAACATATACAATGAAGACAATAATATGTCTAGTGCAACTCCATTATCGGGTTTGAAGGGGTAGAATATACGCAATTTTTTCTCCTACTTTATATTGATAGAGGGTTTATTTCTAATACACCCTCGAATATTTTTCAAACAGTTCGAAAAGGAGAATACATGAACTAGAGCAATAACAATAACGAAATAATGCAAGGTACAGTTGCTGATAAAGTTGTTGTCATGTGACCATGAGGTCACTGTTTCAAGCCATGGAATCAGTCTCTGGCAGAAATGCAAGGTAAGATTGCGTATAATAGACCTTTGTGATCGTGCCCTTCCTCGAATCTTGCGCATAGTGAGAGCTTTAGTGCACCGAATTTGTCCTTTAACAATAATGAAATAATATGAAATGAAAAGCAGTTTATAACATATATAAAGGAAAAACACAATAATGACAGCAAAATAATGTGAAACACACACTAAGAAAAACAAGTGATAACCAAAATTATAGAATAACAAACTATAAATATAGTGAAAATATCATTGACAAGAAAAAGAAAAAACTATGTTGCTCGAATCCTTCAAAAGTATCATCGAATGTGTGTCAGATCCTTCAAAAAGTAATATAATTTTTAACAATCGAATACGAATATAACAATATTTTTGAATAGTGTTGTAAAGCATATACAATCAAACCTTTTTTGTTTTATACATATCAATTTTCTTTTTAAATCTCTAGGTTGCTTGAATATAATTGTGCCACATCAATTTTTAGGTAAATATTTCAATTGACACAAAAATCTTCATATTGTACTCAAATTTAGAAACACAAAATATTGAAATCAGATTTACTGTTTACCAATGTTTGCATATAATGCTACAAAAAGGTTAGGTGAGTAAATTTAAATGTTTTTAATTTAAGATTAATTGGGTAATTATCAAGATTTTGATAAAAGAGAGATAAAAGTATGTCATTTTTCTAGGGAAAAAATGGATTTTGTCAAGCTATGCAAGAATTGTATTTATTTATTTTTTCTTATAAACAATGTCTAGATAATTCATACTATTAATTTTTTTTTTATTTACTAAATTAATTTATATATAATTCAATTAGAAAAGAAGTGTGCCGGTTTGTTGAGAAATTTGAAAAACAATGGGTGAGTAACCAGCAAAGCAGTAGCTGGAGACCACAACAAGCTCTTATTTTATTTTATTTTTTGCGTTCCGAGTCAGATATCTATATTACAATTTGATTAAATTTAAATTCGTGCGCTATTTACGAGAAATTCAAATCCCATCCCAATTCATATAGACAAAACAACATATTACAAGTTTTATTAAATTTTTTACACATTAATTCATACTTCGGAGTTCAAAGTACTTGAATTCAGATAAAATCAATATTCTCACTCTGAATCTATTTATAGACTTGAGCCAAAATTACTAGATTTGATTGAACTAATTAACTAAAACATTATATCTAATCTAACTAGTTATCTCGAACTTCAAATCCAAGAATGAGTTTTTCCTCAAAATTTATCCAACGTAAATCTGAATCAGTCGAATCGGCAAATAGTCGGAATGAGAATGACAAAAGCACCGACGGTCAAAATACTTTTAGATGGCGTGTTGCATTATGACTATGTTGTTGTAAAGTGTTGGCAAACAAATAGTCTACTACACATGTACCAAAATAAAGTAATAATAATAATAATTTTAAAAAAAATAAGTCAGCGCGTTTTAATTTGTGTTTTTTGTACTATTATTAGCAGACTTTTTTTGGTTTAAGTGTTGACTATTGACCTTTGTTTTAATTCTTATTTTTCTTCTTTAACTTGGTTTTTAGTAAAATGGATTGAAAATTTTGAATATTGTGGTATCTAATTATAAATTTTATTAAGAAATGGATTTTTGTAATATATAATCATGATTCATATATTGTCGATTATTGCGGATTCTTAAAAAATAAATGAATTTTCTTTGTTCACCATCTAAATATTGACGCATGCATAAGGTTTTCTTTTCAAACCCTATATCCATCATATTATGATGGAAAATCTTCTTTTTTATAGCATTACGACAAATTCGAGTCAAATATATAGGGGATATGGGCGTTCTAGACAAAACGAATTCTATTTTGGCCATTAATATCCCGATCAAAGAACTAACAAAGGGGATGAGCGAAAGAGGGAGTTTGTTGAATGCCATTAAACTAGCGAAGACTCTTGAAATAGCCGAAGCAAAAAGTCCCCAAGTGAGGGACTTATTGCGTTAGTTGGGGGGGGGTTGGACTTAAAATTTCATATTAAAGATAAGATAAGTACTTACTATTAGTTAACACTTACTACTCTATTATATTACTTGTTTGTAATACTAATATTATTATTTATAAAAAGTATAGTATATACAAATCTTTTATATCTCGTCAAATCAATTAAAATGCACCTAAATTAATTTGCATGTGATAGTTATTTTAAAAAATAAAATCCTAGCAAGTTATAATCACCCAAAGCAGCGTTACAACTCATAAGTCAAAACCTTTGGGTGCAATTATGTCAAACTTTTATGTATTATTTTTCTTTTTTTCCCATACACTTTTTGTCTTCAAATGGATTTTTTTAAAATTATTATTTAATTTTGTGCTAGATTAGTCGGTGACATAATTTTTTTTTAGGCAAACACGAGTGGTTTTATTCTCAGTATAATTTAATCAAATAATAATTATGTTAAGACTTACACAATTAGTGAGTATTTATTTAATACTAGTATTACTTATAATATCTTACTTTTAAAATTATATCGAATATATTATTATTCTTGCTCGACTAAATATCTATTTTAGTATTCAAACTTACGCAATATTCATATGTATATATGTGTTGGACTTTCGTGGTCCAACACTGCCTTCGGATAAGTAGTTTCTCGTGTTTTTCTAAGAAAACATTTATTAAGATATTTTACTCTTATTTTATTCTGTTTATAAGTTTTATCACCCCATAATTGAAGTGTTTGAATGGTGGATACAATAAAACATTTTATATCACGTAGAATCAATTCTTGACTCAAAAATTAAAGAGGTTTGACATTCCCAGTTCCAATAAAAATCACCATAATCACACTATACATGTGTACTTGTAACAATCTTCTCAATGTCACATTGAAGGACTTGTAAAACATTAGGATTTCAGAAAATAAAGAAGTCCTTGTGGGACTTGATGTGTGTTTATATTTGACACTCTATACACACATAATTTCATCCACAAATACCTTTGAAAACCGTCCAAGATCATGATGGGGCGATAAACATTCTCAAATATCTTTCGAAAATCGTCCAAGATTGTGATGGGGCGATAAATATTCTTTTTGTTACTAATTAAAAACAATTTCTTCGAGTTTTAGAATTTTGCAATCACCTTAAATAAAAGATGGTTTACTCCTCAATACGAGAAATATTTTAGCATGAATCTTGATTAATTAGTCAATCTCAAAGCGAGTGCCGAATATCGAGTAAAAGACAAAGATAATTTGGGAATCATTCAAGATTTTGGCGCGGAGATAAGTATGCTTTTTTATGATTAATAAGAAATTTGAGATTCGGCTTTTATGAATAAAATCATACTTAATAGAAAACGTGTTTTACTCTCGAAATTAAAAAATTCTGACATGAAATTTGATCAATTCTAAAATAAATACCGACCATCAAGTAACAAACAAGAAATAAAACCTTTTGAACAAAATTTATGGAAAATCATTATGAAAACACACATGAATTCCACATATAAAAAGAAAAAGAAAAAGTAAACCTTTTTGCGTGTTTCTCAACGTGTTGCATTTTTTTTTTCTTCTTTTGTTAAATTCCAATTATGCATGTTTTAACATGGAAAATATGTTACATGTATGGTGTGAATGGTGATAATTTCTTCATTAGATCTCTAAACCGAGTTACTTTTATCGTTCAACAAAAAAAAAATCACTATTAATCATAGTTACAAGCTATTTATCGATGAATATTCGTAGCTAATTCTTGTTTTCAATTTTCAAGTGAAAAGGGCCAATGTTAAAAACATTCTTGTTACACTTCATCAATTTTTTAATGATATGATTATCACAAAAATCAAAAATTAGAATTCACTAAGGAAACAAAGTGATACTATTCAACATATTAAAATATATCTCATAAAAGTCAAAATATTTTAAGATCAATATGTTCATATCACAACACCTAAAAAAATTTGTTCCCTCTTGGGAAACAAAAGGAAAAAAATATTAAACAAAAATGTGACTTTAATTAGGAGAAAAAAAAAGAAGAAAAAAAAACTTCTTCTTTTTTTCTACTCGGTGTCCAGTGCCTATATTAGAATCTGATTATTATTGAATTCGTGTCGCATAAGGTCCCTTTCGGTGGGAGCCACTCTCTATCAAATAAATTTCCATACCTAAAACTCGATACCTTTAGTTAAAAACACTACATCGTTTGGTTGTACGGAAAAAAGCTTTGAAAATCACCTTTGAATGGTTAATGTGGGCCCATGTGGACCAAATAATCCATAAACCGTGTATGGTAATAAAAGCCCAAATTTGACCCATCTACTTTGTGAAGAATGTGGGCCCATATACGGTTGAGAGGACGGTTCGTGGGTCCCGTTATTAAGTCATGTACGATATAAGTGTAATTTAACATATTATAATCGGTAAACGTCATGATAAAGTTGTAAATATTCCCATATCTTTAATTAAAAATTTTAAGTTCAAAGCTTAATTATGAAATCGTCTATACCAAATACGAGAAAAAGACTTTGTCTAACAAGTATTTTTTGGTCAAATAAACAAAGGGCTTGTCAAGCAAGTTCTTGAAAATGTCTATCTATAGAAAATGCAAAGAAAAATTGGGAAAACTTACAAGAAAAGGATGACCACCAATACATAAGTAACATCTCTTTTTAATAGTTTGGTAGAAATTCAGAATAAAATTGTATACGATAAATTCTTCTAATATGATTTTTTTTTTTAATTTTGAAATATAATTGCATGCAATAAATTTTTGTAACGTGACATTTCTCTTCAAACTGCATATATAATAGAAGCTTAATGTATAAAATTATTTTTTTAAGATAAGGATTAGGAGGTTTTGATTAGCAACTTGCCCATATGAATTTAAATATTTCAACTTATTAATTTAAATAACACAATAGAGTTATTTGCTGGTTTATTCCTCTTGTTATAAGTAGTTGACTTTGTGATGTCTTTTATTTAATTTTGGCCTTTTTAAATACTATATTTTGAATGATGGAAAGTCAAAACATTTTGTGATTGGATTTATGTCAAAAGTATTCAAAATTTAAAATTTATAAATTTTTATACACTCCAAGTTAATATATACAATAATAATTTAAATTTGCAATTAATATTTATGAATATTTTAACTCATCAAAAGCATGAAAATCATGTTAAATTATTTGTCCTTATTTAGGTCATCACTGATAGATTTTTTATATATATTTTTTAAAAATTTAATTCGTTAATTATTGCGACTTATAGGATATTGTATGTTTATGCATACAAAATTTTGAGAGTCAATAATTTTTTCCAGAAATGAAATAATCAAGCAAGCCCCAATTATGTTGCTATGCAAAAATGCAGCAAAATTAAAAGTTGTAGCTGGGTTCAAACATGCGACATTTAGCTTGAAATGTCAGGCTAGAACCACTGAGCCATGCAAGTCTCTTATATGGAAGTGCACCAAAATTTTAATTTATTTACGGAATTATGTTGCTATGCAAAAATGCAGCAAAATTAAAGGTTGTAGCTAAAGTTCGAACCAATAACATTCAACTTGAAATGTCAGGCTTGAACCGCTGAGCTAAGCTGGTTTCTTATGCAAAATGCCCCGGAATTTTGATTTATTTACGGGAAAGGACATGTGTTAACGGACACGCGTGTGCTTATTCCCTCTTCTTAATGTGTAATACTTGAAATACATTGATTTAATTTTACTTTATTTTTTATTTTGAGTTATGAATCCTTAGTTTAACTTGAATTTTTTATTGATGGGATAAGCCAATGTGATCGTCTAAATGTTTTGATATATATAGAAAATTGTCTGAAAAATTTAACCAGACATCGAAACATTCTCCAAGATTGCTTCTTTCGGTATATTTTTAGTGAAAATTGATACTCTGTTAATCTTAAAATGATTGGAGATCTCTGAAGTCTAATCATGTATTTTGGTAGAGTTTCTCTATGGAATGAACTAAAAATCTCTTTTGGATCCTCTAATTGATGTGTATTGCTCATTTTTTGGTGCGCGCATGTTAATGCAAGAGTATTTTATTTGTACATAAAAATAATTAGAAAGCCGCTCGCATGCAAACGAACTTTGAAAAAAAAAAGAGTTAAATTGTCCAAAAATTATGAAACAACTCCTGAAATCACTGATAAGTTTTTTATTATAAAATTAAATTATTTTTCACTTACTACTACATACATATTGTTCCTCAAAGCAATAACTTTCCTCCTCCTCCATATCTCCCACAACTATCACAACAAGAAAATAGGTCTTTGCTTATGAATATTTGAATTAAATTTTGATTTTGTAATAACAATTTTGTAGTAATTATTTGTGTTTGACTGAAAAATAGAGGGAAAAAAAAAAACTTTTGGGCCAAATCTATTGATTTGGTTAGGCCCATAATCACCTTTGGATTGTGATTGTTTAGAGTTTAGACCCATAATTTAGTAAAGTCTTAGCTTATTTCCTTTCCTCATTTAGATACAAAAGAATGTATTTAATTATTTTCTTAACCTTGTGATCTTAAGTCACATGAAAAATCTAAGACACAATACATAAATTAACCCCTTAACTTAGAGTTAAATCATAACTTAGAACTCTAATTTTCAAAATGCACAAATAGGCACTTTAACTTGCCCGTTTTTTATCAATTAGGTATGGCTGTCCAGCAACCAAAGTGCGTGAGATACAATTTCGCTGACGTGCATTTTATGTCCAATCCCGCTATGTCTCGTCATTAAACTTATACCACCTATTTATAGTTAAAAAAAATGCCACATATTCCACCTATTTATAGTTTAAAAAAAGAAAAAGTAAAAGAAACATCTGTGATTAGCCAAAATAAATTTATTTTACAAAAAAATTTTAATGATCACACAACACACAATCAACATTATCAATTGGTATGCCCATATTCCTCATCCTTCCTTTGATCAGTATTTTTTGATACTCTATAAGCAAAAACATAAATCAGTGTTTAGATAATATTAGTTTTGTCCATACTAAATTAGTATTTTCAAAACTAGATTCCTCTTCCATCAAAGCCATCATACATTTGAATCAAAGTTATTAAGTTACGTGAAACTTTATTCCTAGACATAACATTTATCCAAAAAAATGTACAATATAAGAGCCAAGAGGGGGTTGGGGGTTGGAATTAAACATAATAAAACTTTTGGGGTGCAAAAATATTTTTCACCCAATTTGGAGACCATAAAAGGAAAACTAGACAACAATATATACCCAGTTTCCCATCTCTTCAACCAGTGAGAATCTGCGTTTGCCCTAATCAGGTGCAAAGTTTTCTCTATCCGCCGTCGTGATACTCAAAATCAGCTTCGTCTTTCTTTATAGGTATAAACAAAGCCTCTCAAATCTTATATCTGTTGACTCTTTTGTTGAAAATTATCGTGGGTTTATGTGAATCTTGATGTTTTAAGGATCATTTAATGTTTTTGCAGCTTTCTTTCTGTTTCTCTTTTGGGTTTTGCTTATAATGACTGTTTGTGACGTGGGTACGTGTTAAAATTGTTTATTAGCTCTTGGGTAGCTGCAAAGTTAGCTTTTTTGGTTGAAGATCTTGTGAACTGAAGTGTACTAATCACCTGTTTCAATGCTTGTTTGTTGTATCTGGGTTTTGCTTATAATGGTTATTAGTAATGTGGGTATGTCATAAAATTGTTAATTAGCTTTTAGATCGTTTTTAGTTAGGTTTTTTTTGTTGAAGATCTTTTTTTGTTCTTTTTGGGGTTAAAGAGAGTTCTGTGTTTTGTTTCGTGATATGGCTATGTGTTAAAATCTTGATTAGTTCAAAGTTTGGAAGTTTCAAGAAGGCCACAGTGTAGACTGAGAGTTCTAAGTTTGTTAGAAGCTCTATACTATCAAATACTTAGTTTTCTGATTTTTGCTGTTATTTAATTGCTTTGTGGTGTAAATCTGCACTGAAATTGATTTTTAGGGTTTTAGTAGTTGAAAGAGTGAGTTTTATGCTAGGATTATCTATTGGGGGAGTGCTAAATCTGACCTTATTTTCCTTTTTGTTGATTGTATTAGGTTATTAGCTTTAAATGGACCTGTATATGTGCCTTAATTAAGAATTTATATGTGTTTAGCTGAACTAGTTATTTGTGGCATTCCCTTTTTCATGTATTTGCATAAAATGTAAATTAGCTTAATGGTGGCTCTTTAATTTTGTGCAAGACACCATGTATAGGGGTATGGAGAATAAGCCATAGCTATTCTCCAGGTTAACAAGTGGTTGCTACTTAAAACCAACAGCCATGTTGAGTCCGCATGCACATTGATTTTCTTTAAAGACTATTTTATGCTATATTTGGTTTTAAAATTTCTTGTTTAAATTTTTAGTTTGCTCTGAGCACACCTTTTATAAGCTGATGATGACTCTCTTAATATTTTTTTGGGTGTTGGAGAAGTATATGATGATCTCATTGTAACTTGGAAGCTGAAATGACAGCAACATGTTTTGTATTCGTACTGTCTGATCACTTCTGCAGCAACCACCAAGATTATTTTATTTTGGGTTCTGTACTTTGCTAGAACCATTAGTGCCAGTCAAGTGTACTTAATTTAATTTGTAGGGATTTGACTCTATTATTTTTTAAATCATTTTTGCACTTATATATATTTTTAGTTTCAAACTGAACCAGAGTGTGTTAGCGGGCTCTTTAACTTCCTGTTATTTGTTGTTCAAAATCTTTCTTTTTTCTTTTATTCAAGAGAACGAGATGATGAATATTGTACTGTCATGACTGCTGTATGATACCATTCATCATGTATTCGTACTGGCTGATCGTTCTTCTTGAATTAAATTTTGTATGATACTGCTCATCATTTATTAATATATGATTTGCATTTTCATTATGGGATTTCAAATGTACTCCTTGAACTATGTCTTTGTTGAGTATGACTTAACCACTGAAACCTTTTCAATCATATTTATATATGACATTCTGAACCAACCATCTTTGTGGAGAATGAGATGATGAGTGTTATACAAGTTTGAAAGCTGATATGATGGCATATTATCATGTATTAGCTCTAGCTGATCATTCTCTATTGGTCCCTTAAATTGGTTCTTCCTGTGTGTTGAGTAGACTTGTCCCTGCATTTGATTGACATGTAGCAATGACTAGTCGATCTCTGCATTACACAAGATATACACACACAATTTAAAATATCAACCAAAATGTCATAATTTTGCCATTGACATTTTATCCTCCTATTTGAAGTAGTTCTAAATGAACATTTTTGCATGTTGAGCTACTTCTCTAACATGAAGTAGCTCAATATGGTTGTGGATTGAGAATGATATGATGAACTTCATACTAGTGATTGCTGATATGATGGCATTTTATCATGTATTAGCTCTAGCTGATCATTCTCTGTTTCCTATCTATTTCTTTGCTTTCTTCTGTTGGTTTCCTTTTTTGGTTATAATATCTCAGGTCATAACTTGAATAATTATTTGCCTGGTTTTCTTTACATCTGATGTGAAGTATTGGGCCTTTTTCCCTCTCTTTTTGTGGTTGGGCTCGAAATAGATTTTTTTATGGTGCAATCTCATGTTTATTTATAATAATTTAACTAAGCTATAGGCAAGGATGAGAATAGTTGGGGAATATTTACTGTACCTTCTCTTATTTGAAATATCTGAATAGACATGCCTTGATGCTGTTCTCAATGAGCATAGTTTCTCTTTTTGTTATCATCCTTCTTTTGCATCCTCATTGTGGTTTCTGTATTGGTTGATCCAATCGCTTTAATGTTTGTAAAAATTTCCTCACTCTTTTCTGCCTTGTGAAGGTTCTGTTACAATGAGGAGGAGAAGTTACAGCCCATCACCACCAAGAGGTTATGGCAGGAGAGGAAGGAGCCCCAGTCCCAGGGGTCGATATGGTGGTCATAGTAGAGATGCTCCGACTAGTCTTTTAGTTCGAAACCTTCGCCATGATTGTAGGTATGCACTAATGATTGTCCTCTCAAATATATGATATGTTGGACTTGAAGTATTCTATGCCTTTCTTTTGTCAGTCCGTTACTGAATTGCTGTAATAGTTTTTAGTGAATTTGTGCTTGTAATGGTTCTCGTAAACATACTGCTTTTATAGAAAATGCTCATATGATTACTTTGAGACTGTCCATAGCGAAGCAGGCCAAGATGACAACTCTTTGACATAAGCAGAAACAGTTCAATTAATATAATTGTGCTATTTTCCTTCATTGTATTTCATTAGATGTAGGCTTGTACTTGTGTAAATTGGTATCCCACACAGTTTACTGCTTGCATGCAGGCCAGAAGACCTCAGAAGGCCATTCGGGCAATTTGGCCCTGTGAAGGATATTTACTTGCCGAGGGACTACTACACTGGGTGAGCTTGTTTTGCATGTGATTATTCATCTGCTCAATTCTTCTGGTATCAAAAGGAAGAAGAAAGAAAAACAGAGGAAAACATACCTTCTCTCTTTCTCTGACCAGTATATTTACAGTCGAGCACCGATCTGCCGAAAAATTAATATTGGAGATTTTATTTCCTTCTAGCACACTGTTTGGTACCCTTTTCCCCTTGAAGTTTTTCCCTGAATTTTGTTATAGGTGTTACCATAATTTTTTCCCCAAAAGTTTTGAAATTTATTGGTTAATTCTTTTTTGTTACAAACCGGGCTGTGCTTTTATAAGTTGTGAAATTTAGCAGCGAATCTTAAAGAGTCTTGAAGACTTCATTCAAGTAGTAAGCCTTCTGTTGACACATTGAAGTAGTAAGAGTTCTTGACATCAATCAAGTAATAAGAGTTGAAGGTGATGTTAATGATAGTGAAGATTTGAAGGAATTTGGATTTGAATACAATGTGAAGATTTCAAGATTTCAAGTCTTGAAGAATTTCAAGTCATCTTTAAACTGATACATTCAAGGTCAGCAGCCATGTGCTTGCTTATGTGCTTATGAAGGAATTACATTTTGGTGGGATTATTTGTGTTTGTGCTGTTTTTGGAACTCTTGTTTCAATGTAGGTTAGTTCTTTGTTTTCCTCAATATCTATCTCGTGGAATCTAGTTTCTCAATATGTGTTCTTGATCAGCCCTTTTAGGGGTGTGGTGGAAGATTGCGAGCACTTGACAAATTTGAATCTATAAATGGTTGTTCTTAATGTTTAAACACCTCTCAGAGGACTTAAGCTAGGGGTCTTATATTCCGATTACCTGCCAAACACTGTAGTGTTTATGAAGTTTCTAGTGTTCTAACTCTATTCTTGTGTTCTCATCTCTTTTTCACAGTGAACCACGGGGCTTTGGATTTGTCCAGTTTGTGGATCCTGCGGATGCTGCAGAAGCCAAGTATCAAATGGATGGACAAGGTTTTCAAGGTCGGCAACTGACTGTGGTTTTTGCAGAGGAAAACAGGAAAAAACCTAATGAAATGAGAAATAGGGAACGTAGTGGAAGGTAAAACTTTGTATTTCATATGCTTACGTCAAATTAGTCTATTTAAATTATGTCTTGGTAGTCCTTATTGTCTCGTGCAGTAGCAGAAGTTTCCTGTCTTTCGTGCCGATATTCTACTTTGGCTTTTTGATGTTTGAAAGTAAAAGATTAGGTACTCTATTGTTGCTACTCCATCTGTCCAACAATAGCTGTCCAACATTGGCTTGACACAGAGAATAAGACGTAGTAAATGATACGGGTAATTAGTTTCTAATTACCCTTATTAAATATAAGTCGTCTAATGATTGACAAATGAATACTATTTAATAACAAGTCTAAAATAGACACAAAATTATAAATTATTCTTTGGTTTTATAAACTGGACAAATATTGTTGGACATCCCAAACAGTATAGTGAACATGTAAAGATAGATTGAGGTAGTATAAAATAATCTGCCGGTTCACCTCTCCTGTTTCCTATAATTTGTTCATTCCAGTTTAAGTTCTTGCACTTTAAAACCTATAATGAATGGCATTAGATCTGGCTCATCAAATGATTGGTTGATTGTTTCTTGTTGGATACTCATTTACTTTGATTTTGTTGCCAATAGCAGGGGTGGCCGCTTCTATGATCGGAGACGTACTCCCCCTCGATATTCCCGCTCTCCACCTTCACGGTATGGAAGATCAGGATCATACGGCCGTGATTACTCTCCCAAGAGAAGGCACTACTCGAGGTATGCAATATTATTTTTTATTTGTTTGCTTAATTAAAGGTGTTCTTAGGTTGTCATAATGACGTGCTTCCAACAACAAGCCAGGTCCATCAGACACCACTCTCTTTGGTGTTAAGTTTAATATTTTTATTTATTGTTTGTCTTCTGATTTAGTTAGCTGATAAAAAGCATGCTGCCTTTGGATCCATTTGTTTGCCTGTGGAAAATCATATTTAGAACTTGTTTACTCCAAGTTGTGCCTAGTAGGTTTATCACGCAATTTAGAAATTCACACCCCCTTTTTCCTTGTAATGATTGCTTAAGCAGCTTATTTTTTCGCATCCTTTTGAGAAAACAATAATTTTTTTGTCAAGTTCCACCAGATCAAATCTATGGGACTTGAGTAGTGTGTCGAGAGAAAGAGGGGAAATATTCATATTAAATAAATCTCTTAAATACAAGAACTCATTTTGCAAATGGACAAATTCGAACTTGAAAAGAGTTTCTTGAAGAATGGGGTGCCATGGATCAAGTTCTGCTGTTGTATTTTTATGGGTGTAGTTGGACAATTTTTTTGAGCTGAAATGAAAGCTTAAGTGGGACGGAGGGAGTATTTGACTTGACTGATGAAAAGATAAAGCCACTGTAGAGCAATTGAAACTTTGGAAGTTTGCTCCTTTAAAACCATATTGGTGTTCTATTTTCGATGATTTTTTACTTCACTTTGCAGGTCTATTTCACCTGAAGAGAAAAGATACAGTCGTGAGCGGTCATATTCGCGTTCTCCTGCACGTGACCTCTCTCCTCCACCACATAATGGATCGAGGAGTCGGAGTCAAACTCCAGTCAGAGAGCATTCACCATATGATGACAGTCCAAGGAGCCGCAGCAGAAGTCCAGTTAGGAGGGAGCGTTCTCCGGTCAGGGGTCATAGCAGGAGCCCTAGTAGGAGCCGTAGCCGGAGCCCTGGTGGCCCTCCCTACTCACCCTGATCCAAACTGTGGTGTCTCTATGATACTGAGGTCTTTATCTTTAGTAGATGAATGCTGTAATATGGATCTCCTCCTATTCGTATGAACGACTCTTTGGTGTTTCTCTAAACTCGAGTAGAACTTAGTTGGCACTGTTAACCGATTTAGACCATCAATTCAGATTGTTTGTGCCATTGGATGGTCTCTGATTACTGTTGAGTTTATGCATGTTACAATTGCTATTGGAATGAGTGTTAATCATATGTTGTATTTAGTCTAGAATTTCTAATGTTCAAAGTTTCTATCTGGCTCTTATTATAAACTTGAGGGATAATACTTGTAGCTTCATCATGATCCATTTAGGGGCAGATCAACATAAATAAAGTGATTTTCTTAGTATTTAGAGTCCATAAATTTTTTGGAGAGATGACTTTTCACCGTGATTGACATTAATTTTTTTGATATTTAAGAACTAGACGGTTTTCTCAATTTCGTGTGTTTGTATATGAATTTTTTTAGCGATATGATTTTTGGACATTTATTTTTTCGAACAATATCTAGAGTCTCATCATGATCTACACCAAATTTTTAACATTTAATGGTCACTCAATGAGAATTATGTAATTTTGATCGTTTTTCATGTGTTCTTAGTTGATAATATTATTTAATTCCTATTGAGTGATCCGAAGGAAACTAACCAAAGCAAGCGCCTTTCGAAATGATCTGGTACGACAATTTATAGGGCTTTTCTCATAAATGCAAAAAAAATTGCATGTATTAGGTTGATGCTATAGGAATTCTTTCCTAGACTATTATAGACAATTTCTATAGAAGTTTTGCAAAAAATTTGATCAAAATTTATACCATCAAAAATTTCATCGACTAATACACACGAAAAGCGAAAGTTGCTTAATTCCTATTGAGTGGTCCCTAAGTGCAAAAAAGAAGTCACATGGATCAGGTCGAGGCTATAAAAGTTCCCTAAGTCATTACAGACGATTTTGTAAAGATTTTGTAGATGACTGAAAGCCAGCCATACTACTAAAGAATCTGTAGACTAACACATACGAAAAATAAAGAAAATTGCCCAATTCCGATTGAGTGGTCCAATTTGCTAAAAAAAAAAGCATGAATCAAACTAAGGTTATTGAAATTCTTCCTTGGATCATTACAAACGGTTCTATCAAGTTTTTTCAAAAAATTTGATCAAAAAGTTATACCACAAAAAAATTCATGATCTAACATAAGAAAACAAAGAGATCGCCTAATTTTCATACTCAAATAAGTCTATCCTTGATTGTACATTTTTCATATATCTTTTAAATAATTTGAATTGTCGGTTATTCTGACTTATAGTACATTTTACGTAGTTTACAAATATATAAATTTTATTTAGAAAAATCTGAAAATTCCATGCCAAGGTTTCAGTTAAACTTCAACTGTTTGATTTTCGAAAATAAAAAGTGTCACTTAAATTGAGACAGAGAGAGTATTTCCTTCTTATATTTTTCATCCATATATTATTTTTCGTATAACTTATATAATGTTTGATAGGTATTAAGAAAATAAGTTATTCATATATAAAATTGATACGATGTGTGTTTGACAATTTTGAAACCTACATAACTAATATACATATAAGTTATGAGTAAATGATGTATTATTTATGCAATAAGAAGATAGAACAATAATAAATACTTGTATAACTAATATATTAATCACTAATCATTGCATAATAATACTTATATGAAATAATATGAAGAATTATTCATAACAAGTCATATATTGCTAATACTCGTATAACTCTAACCAGCAATCGACCGACCCCTTAGTGAAATAAGTATAGGTTCCACTCTATACTTCATTTTGTATTTATTCATGAATAATTGACCTTAAGTTTATCCATACCTTGAAGAAAATATCAGCTGAAAACGGTGTCGTTTTAGCTTCATCTCTATAAAGAATCACCAGAGAACTTCCCATAATCTTCACTCCTTCACTTTTCAGGATCAAATCAAAGCAATGATTCTACAAACTACAACAAATTCTTTCATATTTTCGTCACAACCCATTTCAAGAAACAGTCTTTTCTTCAAAAATCTGACCTTTTTCACCTCTCCTTTGTTACCCAACTCTTTTTTACCCAGTCTTGATTACAAGTTCCATTGTAACAAAAGGAGCTCATGGAATGTTGCTACTGCCAAAACTAAGTCAACAAGCATTCATGCTACTTTGCTTGAAGCTCCTGTCTTGTGGGCTGGTAGAGTGTGTGTATTTTATGCCCTCTTGAAAGCTGGTTTAGCTGGATCTCCTTCTAGTCCTCTTGTCTCAGGTATGCTTGTTTTTTTCTCATCAAGAATAGGATTTGGGATTGTTTTCTTATGTGGGGAAGTATTGTATTTGAGTCTTTAGTTTGATTTGTAAGGTGTAAATGAGAAATGGGGTGTTTTAGTTATTTGATGGAACTGTGGTTTTTGAGTCTTTTAGCTTGAGTTATAATGTGTTAATGAGAATGGGATAGTTTTCTTATGTGGAAAGTTTGAGTCTTTAGCTTGATTTGTTATGTGTTAATTAGAAGGGGTTGTTTTGTTTATATGGGAACTGTGATTTTTGAGTTTTTTTAGCTTGATTTGTTCGTGTTTTGATTGTGGATTTATCACGAATGGAAATGAGGTTGTTTTCTTATGTGGGAAAGTATGCATTTGAGTCTTTAGTTTGATTTGTGATGTCTTAATAAGAATGCGGTTGTTTTGTTTATTTGGGAACTGTGGTTTTTGAGTCTTATAGCTTGATTTGTTATGTATTTTGTTGTGGATTTATCAAGAATGCGAAATGGGGTTGTTTTCTAGTGTGATTGTATGGTATTGAGTCTTTCACGCAATTATATTGTGTTGATGAGAAATGGGGTTGTTTTGTTTATTTGCGAAGCGTGATGTTCTGAAGCTTTGATTTGCTATGTATTTTGGTTGTAGGTTTGGAGACCGATGGGAATGCTGATTTGGGTTTTGCAAAATGGTTTGAGGAGTTGCAAAGCAAACCAGGTTTGTGGAATGGTGTTTGGTAAATCTACATTTGTTTGTATTTATGTTTCAGGAATGAAGTAGTATAATGTATGAGATGATGTATTGGTATGCTGATTAACAACTTTTGACTAGGCTTACTTTTAGAAAGTAATGGCTCTGTAGAATGTTTTGAGTAGTTCTGTTTTTCTTGTTTTTGATTTTTGCAACAAGTGATAGGAGTATTACTTACAGGACGAACTATTAACCAATGTTCCAAAGTCACAGACCAGTTTAGGAAACAAAGCTACTAGTAGGACACAAACATATATCTATCATCTATGGGGTTTAGGTCTCAAGCCTCAACTTTAAATTCTTAACAGCAGCGAGACAGGTAGGATTTTCACTAAGGGGATTCATAATATAAAGTAGTAAACACATAAAGAAGCCAAGGAGATTCAGCATATATATATATATATGTTCTGACGTTGTATACGGTGTGGATTCAGGGTTTGCGTCCCTCTAGCTCCGCCCCTGCTTATATATATTGAATGTAGCCCCCTCCTTGGCTCCTTCTCCATCTGCTCACTCATGTATAGTTGGTTGGATCAGAGTTAACATGGTTTGAGGTTTCAGTGAGCCCTTATTACTCCCTCCTAAAATTTAAGAAGCTGGCAAAAAAAGCTTGATTTCCCAGTGTCATAAGTTACCTTTCTATCTTTCCTCCCCGTAAGCAACATAACTTCCCTCCATATATTTTAGTATGTATTTTGCGAGGGTGATAAAGATGCAAATTATGTGCCAATCTGGAGTTTGTAAGCATTGATAAGATTTAAAAGGTGAATAGTTTCATTACCCTTGAGTCTTAAACTCTCACGTGCTTTGGATTTTTTCATGTAACATGACTGGTGCTGCCTTGATTTTAACACTAGTCCTGGATTTGCTATATGTTGATAACAATGCTAGCAAGAATATAGTCAACTTCAGGTTTCGAACTTAATTTTACTTATATGCTTGAACTCATATTAAGAGCTCATTTGTCGAATACATCAAATTTGGTCATTACTTAATCATCGTTATTTGCTTTAGTAGAATAAATAGGCTCCTCGCAGAAAATACCAAACTATGTGTGAGTTCTCCTTGCACAACATTTATTCCTTTGTGCAGTCGTACATTGCGCCATAGGACACTAGTTCCCGTCTCCTTTTTCATTCTTTGGATGAGAGCAGTTAGTCTTGGAGTACACATACATATTTGTATTTTTTTTTCCTTCATTTAATCCCATGCTCCTTTTGTGCTTAAAGCCCCAATGGACCTAGCTTTTTGTGCTTTTCGCCTTTGATAGACCGTCTTATTTACATGTAAATGTAGTGCAGCTTATCTTCAGGCCAGTTATTCTTTCTGAACATTTCTTCCAAATTCAGCGGCTAAGTAAATAGAGAATTTAATGATATTCTTGTTCTTGTTTAACAGAGAAGGAAGCTACTGACAGAAGGAAATTAGTGAGCAAATGGCATCCTACCACTAAGGGAACCTTACGTCGAAATTACAGGGTACCATCCAAACCTGAAGGAAGGCGCCTTCTCAAATCCATTGCTTCCTTGCTATCAGATGATGACCACTTCAGAGATGCCACTTCTCACAAGGTAATGAGAGCTTTAAAATTATCTGATTTGCCGTTTTCCATGACATGTATTTCTGAATATGAACGTCGGGTATATTTGTTCAACATCTCCTAAGAAGTATTTACTATTTTCTCCAGGGTTGTCAGATAAGAAGGGAGAGTGCTCATGGAGAAAGTGTTTGTTGCAACAACGTGCGAGCATTGTTTGATGAGCTCCCAACACCACACCTTATCGTCGAGATCACCCCTTTCCCAGCTGGTCCTTTAACAGAAAATGACTATGCAAAGGCTGAAAAACTAGAGAGGGTACTTAGATCTGGTCCTTCTGTCTGATTAAAGAGTGTCATGTTAAACTCAGTTCTTCTCTTTGTACATAAGCAAGAGAAACTTGTGTAATGTTCCTACATTTCAGGATTCAAACTATATCAAGAAAACATTTTCTTATGCTTTATTTTCCTAGCTTGTCCGTCCTCCCATTTCTCAACTACATGAAAAAGAGGGTCACTCCCCCCCTCCATGGCTACGAAAGATCAAAACAACTTGTGTGAACATGTTTTCTTTCCAAATGATACTTAAGACGGTTTTGAGCCTATGTAATTGGTGGGCTAGATTGAAGGGACTGTGGTAGTTATAAGTGCAAAAGATATGCTTGGCTCCAGAGCTAGTCGAGTGGTAAGAGAACGATAACGATACATGATGTGTGGTTTAAACACATGTCACGAGTTTGAATACCACCGCAAACAAAAAAGTTGGTATTTTAGCAAAGAAGAGTAAAAGGACAGGTTCATTATTCCTTGAATTCATGCGCTAACTAGTCATTGGAAATTTCTTGACTATTAACTTAAAAAAGTACAAACAGTCACATGAAAAATCCAGCACAGTGAAAATTATTGACTAGCTTTCTGCATCACTTGAAGCCTTAGTGAACTCATTATCAGTTTTTATCAAAGTGAAAAGATACTTTTATATTACTAATTCTAGTATAACTTAATCTAGATATGAATATGTATTTAGCAATATGAGAATAAGAGCATCTATGACTAAATCCCATAAACTGAGGAATCTTTATATCAATCAATGCCTTAGTACTAACTGTGCTATTGTCACCATTCCCTACCCACCCCAAACTTCAAAAAGTAGGCACCAAGCAAGCAAGGATATGCATATCATAAATACATTGCTTTTCCTGTAAAATATATCTATCGGAAAGCATTTTCTGCAATACAAGGAGAACTGAAGGGGTTGGTTACTGTCTCATTGACCCCCAGTAGCATAATAAGCATCATCACCAATGCATGTACGACATAAAAGTTTGCTGTAAGGCTTAAAAAGGTGGGGCGGGGTGAGGGGTGATCAACAATGAAGGTCTGTAGTTATGAATCATTTAACTCCAACAGAGGCCATCAAGTCTTCATATTCAGGATCAGTCTCTTGTTTCTCTGATATTGCTGGATTACTGCCAGGATGAGGATGTCGGGGGACAGATGTGGGCGAGAAGGGGTCATATATTTGATGTGCTCCAGAGGAGATAGAGGCAGGCCTACCATGCCGAAAGAAGACATTGTTAGGAGCCTCAAAGTTCTGTGGACGAAGCATAGCATTTGGATTATTTTGCTGAAGAGGCATGGAGTTTACTCTAGGTGGGAAAGAACCTACATGATTTGGAGCTGGCCTAAAGTTCATAGGTTGCATTTGAGGGCCAGTAGATGAAGCTATACCCTGATTTGAAAATGTCGGATGCCTAAATTGAGGGAGAGGGCCAGCAGGTCCTCGAGCAAAGTCAAGTGACATAGGTGGTCCTGGCTGACCAATCTGACTGCTTAATTGGGGTCTTTGAAATTCTTGAATGACAGGTGGGGTATGTGGATTGCCTATTGCTGGTCGTAAAGGAGGGCGCATCATTTGGCTTGAAGATGAAGGATCTTGAGATCCAAATTGACTAATTAGCCTGGAAGCAGCTAAATTCTGTGGATGGTGAGGCTGGAATGTAAAATCGCTACTGGGCTGCAGTGGTTTTGGAGTTACAAAAGAAGTAGGTCTCGTAGAATTAATATTAAAAGAACTTCCAGGACCTGGATTAGGTGAGAGACTGGGATTGATTGGTTGTCCACTAGTCACAGGAGGGTTCAACAAATGTGTAGGGGTAGATCCTGAAGATGGACGCAATGGAGGCATATGTGCTGATGGAGCTGGTCCAGATGACTGGGGTCCTAAGTTATGGCCCCGGAAAACATCTATATGGGGAGCTGCAGAGACACCCATTGGGCGTGAAGCAAGATGATGACTTCCTTGAGGGGAAACTGTGGGGGGAGCCATGGTAATCATATTGCTTGGACCTTGACCTGTCTGGTTATTCCATGGTGACTGTGACCATCCAGGGGAGTTCCCAGCTGGGGTCAATGGTCGGTCTGGGTAAGCTGTAGGAGGGACAGACTGAGGCAATGAAGACATAACTGGTCTGATAGCTTGTGGAAACCCTGTCGGACTCGGTTGGCTCTGAGAAAATTGAGGCAGAGTCATATTGGATTGAGGTGGTGTAGACCCTAAAGCTGCTATAGGATGTCTAAGTCCACCAATTTGTCCAAAATGAGTGGAAGGCATGTACGGCTGCTGCATTAGTGGTGCCTGTGGGCTAGAGTGAACAAAAGAGTTTCGAGGAACTGAACCAAACCCATCTTGCATACCCTGTGGTGGACCAAAGGGTGAGGATGTATTTGACAGGTTGGTAGGAGATGCTGATACTTGGTGAGGGTTGCTGATGGTTGCTGAAGAAATCCCAGAGTTAGCATGTCCTGGAAATGGAGGTACTGGATTCTGAGGTGTCGGTCCAGGAAACCACTGCCCTTGGTATGACTGGGAATGACCTTGAAGTTGAGCAGGCTGTGTTCCAACACCTGGTTGAGCCATCCCTTGATTTACAACAGAAGGGGTCGATGGGCCAGGTGTCGCTTCCAAAGAAATAGTTTCTCCATCACCTGATGCTTTTGTAGTTGTAACCGCTGGAGTCACCTGAGAACCAAATGGAACACAACTTTATGACAAAGTAAAAACAAAAAATGCTTCCCACACGGGGAAAAAAAGAAAGTGAATTGCCACACTGGTATTTACAATAACGAGTAAGACATCATACTACCAGGTACTTACTGAAGCTGGGGTAACTAGAAGTTCAATTAAAGCAACTGCAGCATCAACCTTTTCATATGTCTCAGCTGATACTTGGACATGCATTTCCTCATAAGCACCTGAGTCGTTTTCACCAGAAGTAACTTCTACCTGGGGACAGTATAAAACACACATCAATTTTCAAGAAATCAAGGTGAGCAATAGTCTAGGCCAAAACTTTTGTGCACAAGCAGAGGCAGAGTTGCCCCCTCTTTCGATCATATGACAGATTGGGGAAAAAAATAGGTAGGCCTTCTGAGCAGTCATTTAGGGGCCTTATTAGCGATCCATCATTCTTCCCTAAGCTGTCAGATAAGTGGGATGCTATATTTCCAGGATAGGGATTGAAAGGAGGGTGCATGGGTACATTAGAGAAAGGGAAGGTGGAAGCATCGAATGGTGAAGATAGGCGGCTCGGCAGGGAAGGAATGGGAAATCGTCAAGGATGACTTTTTTGGCGAGAAAGGGCCTTTTCATTTTCTTTGTCTTCAAGCAGACCACATATGCCGGGATAAAGCCAAAGATGCTATCTATGTGCCGCACCCAAATACCCATGCCGGGGAAAGTTTACGGGCAAGAAGGAACCATTTCTCGCTCAGGCCTACCTAGCTTCAACACACTAGGCAAGAACAACAAAAGAATTCAAAGTGCTAAATAGGAAATCAAAAGACCGACCTACGGGCACACTTCTTCAATGAATGAGCCTCAACCTAGACATCAAAGTCCTAGCTCTTGAGCGCATTACTCGCTCAGCCCTACCTAGCTTCAACACACTAGGCAGCAACAACAAAAGAATTCAAAGCGCCAAATAGAAAGACCGATCTATGGGCACACTTAAATGAATGAGCCTCAACCTAGACATCAAAGTCCTGGCTCTTGAGCGCATTTACTATTGACAGGGGTACTGTTCGCCCCCCCCCCCCCCCCTTTTTTTTTGATAACTGAGAAATCCGTCTGTGGCCCGTCCTTCGGACCAATCACAGCCTTCTAAACTTGGTCGATAATGGGTCCGCCCCTCTACTCTTCTCCACTTAAATACTATGCTTTGCCTTGCATGACATGGGGCTTGAACCTGTGACCTCAGCCACAAATCCTCCACTTTTTGCCACTTGAGCTAGACCCTGGGGACTAGTAGCTTGGCCTTTTTCAATTTTCTATTTACGCTGAAGCTTTCTTCTCTTATGAGATTTCGATTGAATAGCAAACAATGATTATTTTAAACACCGCCTACTGTCCCAACCTATTCCCCTTTACAACAACTCGGTTACCTTTGACATGTTACATCTAGTTGCACGTAATCTTGACTTTCGCCTTTCACCGGAGTTCACAAGTGAAGGAAAGGAGTCAAGTGCCCTAGGAATTGGCTTATACAATACTAGGAGCAAGACACAGATTGCATAACTCCGGTTCATAGGTGTCTCCAGCCTAGTCTACAACAACATACTCAGTGTGATCCCATAAATGGGGTCTAGGGAGGGTGGGGTATACACAGACCTTACCCCTACATTGGGAAAGGTAGACAAATTATTTCCGATAAGACCCTCAACTTGAGAGAAGCAGTCAAAACAGGTTTGAGAAATACAAGAATGCTAAGCTATAACTAGACTACCGTATCATCAGCAATTGTACAATTAGATGACAGATTTAATATATATATAAATGATGAATTGAATGAGGGGCATTACCTTCTCTCCAGTATCTGCTTTAATACCATACACCTTTACTTGAGCTCCAGTTTCCTGGTTTTCAGTAAAATCAGAACCACTCAATGTTGACCAGGGATTCTTTTTTCTATGCAATCCACTAAAATAAGAAGTAGAACTCCAAGGTATTGGATGCTAGAAATTATTACCTTTTCCAGTTGCTTATGCGCAGGGCCAAAAATCAAACCAATAAAGTTGTGCCCAGGATGCTCTTTGATCTGCAGTGAGAACAAATAGAGATACCTCATGAGGATCGATCACTTCCCCTTTGGTGATAATATAGATAGTCTTACTCCGTGTCAGTAATAGATGGAATAATGTCATGTCTTGTGATTAATGTTTAATATGCTTTCAGATTTTGTGCTTGTATCATACAGCTTAACCTTATAAAAGGACAACAAAGTCAGTAATAAAATAATGTCATGGCTCTTAATTAATTTCGCAGTTTCAAGTTTGTATCGTACAGATTGACCTTTTAAAACACAAAAAATTGTACCAATAATGCCAAAATAAGAGGTCAGATAGTTTCCATCTCCTGTATGATTTACGTCGAAGAACTCCCAGGAGTCATTTTACAGATGAACCAAAAAATGAAATCATTTGTAGATACCATTTTAGGGATGCATCAAAAGCATTATACACAATCTGGATACAGGTTACAGACTACAGTTTGAACTTTGAAATACACTCAGCAGATGAGATGCTTAGCCAGGTGAATACCCTAAACTAACTTGAGCTAAATTTCCCTCTTAAACAGAAAAACGTGACTTATAACGACATCAAACCATTAAAACCCTTAAAACATAAACTAAGCAACACCTAACTCATGGCAGTCAGAATCAGTATATAATAAAACATGCGACGATGAATAAGTGTGCATCTGCCATTTCACGTCTAAACCTGCTCCTTTTTGTTGTGGAAGCAAGGATTGGTGGGAGGAGGAGGACAACTAACAACAATTTTCTCCATAAATCTCCCATTAGTCCATAGTTTTTCTAACTTATTTTGCAAGGCCAGGCATCATTCTGATTGATATTAACGCATATTCAAATCATATAGAATTGTAAATATAGTTAATAGAGTAGTAATTTTAAGCCAAGGAGAAGTGTAATCTAATACAATACAGATGATCCTGTTCCAGTTGATAAGAATACTAAAATTTTAAGAATCAACTCCCAGGACCCAACGGAAGAACTATTGGAACAAGAAAAAAAGGGAAAGAAAGTGCCAGAAAACTGGGTTAAACTTACAGGTACTGGAATTTTTGCCTCCTTTGGTACAGGCTTATAACCAGCAGGTGGCTTATAACTGGGATTCAGTTTTAGAATCTCCCCTGGATATAAACAAAAATAAGTAAGTTGTGTGGTGCATTTGATAATAGACGAGTGAGAGTCAGTGACTCGAGAGATCAATCACAACATACCAATGGCTTCTCGTCTTTCAAGTTCCAGTGATCTCACACTCTACATCCACAAAAGACATCAACTTTTGAAGCCAACCCATGCAAAATTTGCAACTAAAAAACCTTAATGAGTTACTTTACCTCATCATTAGGTTGATGATCTGAAGACTCGTGATCTTTAGCAGGAGAGGCTGATAAAGGGTCTTTGCCGCCTTCTCCCTCCAAACTCCTAGAACTCAGTAGTTGTGTTATTTGATCCACACGACTCTGCCCAAAATTTGTAAGGCAGCAATATCACTTAGTGGCACCTGGAGTAGGAAATTGATAAAAGCCATTCACACAGAATCACATTGTCTTTTAGGACCCAATGGACAAACAGAAATTATTAATTGCCACCAAGCCGTGTTCTATATCAATATAATTGAGGCCATAAATGCCCGACGAACATTTTCACCGTGGCGCAAATTGAGAAGAACAGGAGCTACCAGGGATTCCAGTCTAGGATGATCCTCATGTCACACAAATATATGTGAATGTAATTATGTTTTTTCTTTAATAAAGATGTGAATGTAATTATGGTTTATTTCTATGTTGATCGAACTCCCCTAAAATTTTGCCGCACCCGTGTCAGGTCCTCTGACAATGCACTACTTTTGAAGGATCCGACATGCATCAGTCAGCAATTTCGAAGGGTCCGGACAAGATACTTTATTTTCAGCTGATTGATCAATGTAACATAATATGTATACGCATATTGCATATATACGCATGTAAATATATAGTTAACCGTGGTGCACTTGCGGGAAACTCTTTGTCGAGGGCCTGTGCACCCCCGGGATTAGTCGGGGCTCTAAGAGACTCGGACACCCGGTGCAAATAAAAAAAATTATATACATACAGTTACGCATAACCCAACATGGTAAAACTGAACTTTAATGACTGCCATTGTCCATGTTGTGAATTTCTTAGAGAAAACCACTGGTATGATTTTCATGCATAGATTTAACATTACGGAGCACAAACATAAAACACAAAAAAACTGTGTAATCTCAAAATGTCCCTACAATGTTGAGTTGGAACTAATGTCAACACTTTTTCTTCTGATGAACATCATAAAGGTCATTTCTTTATGATGCAAGAAATTCTAAAGGAACGTAAAAACAGAACTAGAAAATACACATTCTCTCTATAAAGTATCACTTATAATATATTTCTCAATTTCAAGACAACATTTAAAAAAGAAGAGAAAATGTAAACAGATATATATTTCAAAGCATTCTGAAGCACCTGATATGCCAAGGCTCTTGCTTTTCTGACAGTAGTATCCTGTGTGAGATCAGGGCCCCACTTGGTTTTCCTTTGCACCTGTTTAATGCTATCTTCGTTTACAGAATCACTAGCTCCTTTTTTCCCTACTCGAAATACTGGAACCAAAGAACCTGCTAACTTGTTTTTTGGTATCACAAATCCAGTTTTATTTGCAAACATAGAGATCTTTGAGCTACTCAATGATGTTGCAGATGAAGCAGCCGTCTGAATGCGGCTAGATGCCTGCTCAAGTTTTGTGCTCATGCTTCCTAAAAAGCACACCCAGTACTCAGTATACCTGCATCAACAAATTAATCGAATGTGAATCATAGACCATTGAAAGTGAACAAAAGATTCAAGTAGAAAAAGAACCTGAAATCTAAGTTATCTATCTAATATTAAATCCAATAAACCATGGCAATGGTTCATTAACCTGAGGGGTATTAGATGGTCTATGCCATGGAACACTACAGAAGTCCTAGCATGTTGGAACAGAAATGGGGATCAGTAAGGACATAAGGAGAGATGGAAGATTGTGACTGCCTGCATCTGGTGGACAATTTGGAGGGAAAGAAATCAGAGATGTTTTGAGAACAAGTGTATTCCCTTCCAAAGCTGCTTAGAAACCTTATACTTTTGGTGTATCCATATTGTTCGTAAGGATCCAGGGGAGATTACCCTATTTTTAGATATTTTATGAACGATACAGGTGATAGATCTCTTTTGGTTGTTCCTATACACTTTTAATGTAATTACTACAGGAGTACGCTATTGGTGTACATCTCTTGTTTATAGCACCAGTTAATAATATATATATATATTGAATCCAATTCTGACAGCAAGTAATTAAACCATTAGACAGCTAAATCAGCAGAGATTAGTTCAAGGGCTCATAGACCCAAGATACGTGAAACTCTCTCTTTTGGTTATGACATGTGCAGTGATTGACATTTCCACCACCACCATGCATTACATCACTGAACTTGCACTCCAGGTTCTCTATTTTAGTCTTGCTTAACCTAAAACTTTAGACTCTAGGACCTATCTCCAAATCTTTTGCCTATCATCAACTCCATCGCACGCCTCATCAATCAAATTTAAATATAAAAAACCCATGTCAATCATTTGCACCCGAATGCATAAAAACACATTTTTACTAAGAAGGAGATGCAAAACCTCAATAGAACGAATAGCTTAAACTGAAGTTGCCACTTTCCTCTAACATAAAGGAAGCAAAATCTACAACATTCAACCTATCACTTTTAATCATTTTCCAAACCTAACCATTTCACAGAGAAAGGAAACAGCACAATGGCACAAGCACAAAAACCAAATCTTGACTTACGGAAAAACAAAATACTGAAATGTTTATAGCCCGCCCATAACCAAAAAAGAAAACCTTAAATATGCAAACCTAAAGAGAATCCCTTGAACTAAACTTTCCACTTTCCTCAAAATATAATATGGAAGCAAAATCTACAAAAGGAAACAGCAATATCTAAAACAATAGCACAAGAGCCTAAACTGAATCTTAAAATGTATTACAATAACCCACCCACCCCACCACAAAAAAGAACCCTAATTATCAAAACCCCATATCGTGTTTTGCACCAAAACTGAATCTTGAAATGTATAGCAGCAACCGCCCCCCCCCCCCCCCCCAAACAAAAAAAAAACCTTCAATACCAAAAACCCAAATTCGTTTTTGCACCAAAATACAGGAAAAAGTACACATTTTTATCAAGATAGAGAGATGTAAACCTCAAGAGAATCGCTAGAACTGACCTCTGGAAATTCCAATTGCAAAAATGAAGCGGAAATGATTGATGAGTATCGACTAAGGGCTTTGGGTTTTGGGAGGTTAATGGGAGAGGGTTTATGATTCTATTGGTCCAAAAATATTGGAGTGGTAAGTATTTTTTCCCAAAAAATAATCTTCGAATCTAATAGAGTACGGAGTATCTTATCCTAAAATAATGGACCTTGAGTGAAAAATTAAAAATATTAATTTCGTTCAAGCATAATTAACAATGCATACGTTAGAAAATATTTTATCCTCGTATGAAATTTTTGGGTTCAAATTTTGATTAAATTAAACCTCAAAAAGCATATTGAACGCTACGTAAAAGATAGAAGATAAAATTCAAACATAATTAATTAAAAATTTTTGGTGTGAATTTTAATTTAATTAGACTTTAATATAAATACGAAATATTTCAGATTAAAAAAGATATTGTATAACTAAAATTAACAATTTTTGTTTCCTTTTAAAAATCAATTGACACATTAAAAGAATAATAATGTGGAATTTACACCTATTTATATTTATTTAGTTATTATCAATCCATTAATTTTTTAATCCTACTCGATTTTTCCGTTTAATCTGTGACTATTTTTTTCAATAACACTAGAAATAGAAATGCAGAATTGGTGGATGTGTAGTTTTGAAGTTAAAAAGATCATTATAACCATGAATTTATATGATCATGGAAATTAAGATTCCTTGAGGAATGTAAATAATTCAGTGTCTGAAGCATCCCAGGTTCACAAAGAATCCATGAAGGGCTGCATCCAGAATAGCCTATCCTGACACAAAATCGATGGCTAATTTCACGGCTCAAAACCATGACCTATAAAGTCACTCAGGGAACAACTTTATAGTTACAAAAGAGTCAATTGAAACATTCTAGCTCAGGTAAACTGTTCAACCAGTATTCACATCTCTACTCTACTTTTATCCTTCAAAACTGGAATAGCTGATGCTGCTGCGAGGTAGCAATCGGAATGAACCCTACCCTGATGCAAACGTCAGTGGTTAGTTCCACGGCTCAACTTTACAGTTACAAACTACATTTTGTATGCAAAGCAAAGAAAACGTTACTGAAAAGTTACCATGAGTCTCAGGTGAAGGGGTAGAAATTAGAGAAGAGCAAACTTCCGAGCAAGATGTAAGCTGCACAATATGTCCAAATAATGTATCCCCATCTTTTGCTGAGAGAAGGAGATGTCATGACATACGAGCCAAACCAATAGATAGGAGGGCTGGCAGATAAGAATCGTGTTGAAACCTGTCAAAGTGGTTGGAAGAGAGTCAGATACCGTTTTCCGCAGTGTGTTTACCTAGGTTAACTGACTCCCTAACTTGAGATGAAACAAAAACTTTCAATCAACTAGATTCAGATTCTCATAATCAGAAGGCAGAGTTGATGCACAGAAGGGAGATAACTATTTCGTGCCAGAGGACAATGAGACTTAAATGTATAAACTACGTCCGTTACTAGAACAGGAAAGAAGTTCAATCAGCCCAGGAAAATGTTGAATTAGCTGCCACGATTTGAATTGCTCCGTACAGTCCCAGTATATGTGGTAATATTTTCTTGTTAATCCATTCCAAAAAGAATAGAAGCTTTCTAAATTTGAAAACAATTTGACTTAAATATTTTATTATACTCTTAATGGGTAACTTTTATAACCACACTAATGTTGTAGAATGTTCAAACTATGATTCAAAAATCTTAAAACCACACAAATGTTACAACATGTGTATGGCCACAAGTCTCAAAGATATTTCTTTTCTTGATAAAACTCCGTACTTACTCAAACTCTGTCACAAAAATTTGAATGGAGGGAGTATAGAAGATTGGAACTTTATCACTAAGGAAAGGGTTAGGCAAGTTGGAAATGGTAAAGGGAAAGATTTAGTCCAACAATAGTTATCCCACCATTATACCAAAAGCTAGATAAATGTACTCCTAGTAAAGACGTCACTGAAAAGGGCAAAAAGGTCAGCTTACCTGTACGTGCATGACAAAAAATGCTGTTGCAGCCATGAACACAAGGTGCAGAATGAAGGGAACAATAGTAACTGGTTTGAATCCTGGATTCTCTGATCTTTCATCTTCTGATGACCGTATCACATAGTTCTCTTCTCTCGCGGCTGGTTTCCGCCGTCTAAGAGAATCACCTATCACAAGAGAAGTAAACCAACGAGCATTATCTTCACATTTCAATACATAATTTTGAAATCAAGATCCTATAGGAATGTGATGAAACATATACCACTCATCTTTTTAACGAGCTGGAGAGATATGAAATCAAATAAATTCAAAGATAGCAAATTAACAATGTACAACTCATCACAAAGTGCAGCAAGATGAACAAAGAGATTATCAGAGCACACAGATTAGAACTTTAAATGGTATGCAAACATTGAAAGGAAATGCGCGACAAGGAAAACTATAAGTGTGGGAAAGGGTAACCAAACTCAATGATGACCTTCAAAATGTTCAATCATAAGCAGAGTTCTAACCTTGTAACACCAACATTAATCAGCCATACATGATAAAAGCATACATCTTTTCGGAAATGATATATCTATCAAGCTGTACCTTGCCCAGCATCAGATCTGCTTTCCGATGGAAAGCCAACACTTTTCGATCCTGCACCTCTCTCCAGAGGGATCGATGAAGCAGCACGTTCTTTATTTGGAGAGGATGCCCGAAAACCAAGTGAAACAAAAGCCTCAGGCCATAGCTTCACATAATGTATGATTGTGCAGAGTGCAAGAGATAATATTGGAGATGCAAGAAGGAAGTTTGGAAGTTGTTTTACTTGAAAATACTTTAAGAAACCCACTCCCCTGAGAAAGAAGAAACAGCAAAGTAAGCCTTTGTTCATGACATCAATCAACATTAAGTTTAGATGAGTATACTGGCGTTTTACTTTTACTTTTTCTACTTTCACGCTTTTCTTTTCATCCTTTATTTTTGGTGTCTAAGATAAAATAATACATGAGGTATCATAAATCAGTTAAAGCAGCAATGAGTGTTTACATGAACCAATTTCCTGTTGATTATGGTCTGGCATCACCTTTCCTCACCAAAGAAATTGAATAAAGCTATATAGGGGTACTAACTGGTGGTCACTTGGCCTGACCAATCATCCATGAGAGATTTCCCCTTCTAGATAAATGTTTATTGAAGTCGTAAGGGTCCATCAGAGTCCCACCCCTAGTGGCATCTCATTTCAAATAGATTAAAAAAGTTAAGATTCAACTATAACTTAAAGAATTTCTGCACAAAATTAACAGAAAAGAAAAAAATATAAAAGAATACGATATAAATGGCTTAAAATGGGAAATCAAATGTGAGGGAAAGATCAAGGTAATTAGCCTTGGTCTATTTAGTCATTAACTGAAAATATAGGGGCAAGGATGGGTCTAAACCTTGAGTAGTTATTCTAGGGCGTTATCTTTCAACAAGTACAAGACATTAAAAATTGTTCTGGTATTAATCTTAGAAAGAAAAAAAATCATACATCCAAAGTTTCATTACAATAAGATAAACTGTAATTTAATATCTACCAGATCAAATTTAATGTTGAAGTGGCAAGCGAGAGTTTGGAAAGGTAGATAAGGTAGCAACATACCAATAACGACTTTGAATATAGTTGTAGAGTAAAGGAAGTCTTGCCTTGCACCAAGGCCTCATTTCATCTGAAGAAGCTCCCACACACATATTGTAGTAACCGTAGGTTTGAAAAGCAATAAATGGGGAAATGATAAATAAGCTACGCAAAGCCCCAGAAAGAAGAACAAGCAAGGTCACCTGGCAACATGTGAAAGATTTGGTCTGAGTAAATCTCAAACAACACAACATCACTTTCTCTAAAGATATATGTTATTTTTGTTGAATTCTAAGAGCAATTGATGCTCAAACAAATGATAGTTCATAATCATGAAAACCATGAGGCAAGCATAACACAAGCCACTGAGACCTAACGTACTCCCTAAGCCCCAATTTATGTCTTTGTTCTATGTTGGAACGTTCCAAAAAGTAGAGAGATTCTTTTTAATAACTTAGTTAATACAATTCTCGCGGAATTCAATAATCTATGTTCTTTTAACTATCAAATAGAAAATGCTAAAACAGGCAAACTAACAACTTAAACACCCAGTAAAATAATTGACATAAAATGGCAAGGAGGGCATTTGGTATTGAGCCTGAGACTCCAAAACGACTATGCTCAACCTCCATTAAGTTACAAAGATGGGATATAACAAGCATATTGGTGATAAGACGGTTCAGATCAAAAGAAGACAGCTGATTCATGGAAAAGCGAGGGAAAGGAGTAGTAAGGCTTTTGAGTTTGCAAAATATTTGCATGAGATAAAGAGAAGAATAAAGTGGGTGGAAATGGAGGAAAGTTGAGCTTTTCTGCATCAACTTTTCATTTTAATGTAAAAGCATGTACAAGATAAGAAATTAATCTCAATATTAGTTCCTTCCTTTTTGTCCTTTGGCCAACAAAATGAGCAAATTTGACATGCCTTAGTCTCTCTCCTCTGCCTCTTTTTTTATATCTCACATTAGAAGCCACTTGGTCTCAAAGTTGACCTTCTTGAAGTTAAGAGTAATAACCATAAAACTATGTTTAGAAACATGGTTGAAAAGCCTGACAGGCTCATCTGGTTTTGTTTCGTCCAACCCAACGCCACTTGAGCCAACTATGAGTATATTTTATAACCGCTCATGGCATGCCAGGTTAGATAGAACTCCCTGAAGCCCCTTGGAAAGTAGTGTGCAAACTACAGCTTTCGCAAACTCACAGTAAACCATGCAGCTCAATTTAGTATGAGCCTCTGCCATTTCTTCATATACTGAGACTTGATTTAAGAAAAATCATATTGTACTAAGCACTGATCCAGAAAAAAAGTTGCATCGTTCAAAGGAAGGCCAACAACAGAACAAAACTTACACCAGCATCTTTTCTAACAAAAGCTGCTTTATAGGACCTATGCATTGTCTGGAAGCAAATATATCCAGCATTAAGCACTCCATTCGACCTTGCAAATCCAGAGAGAGCAAGCCAAAGTGTTGCAATGTTATCTGAACCCCTCATGAGATAATACAATCCTCCAATGGAACACAAAGCATACATACTCTCAGTATATCTGTGAACATACAGCATAGAACATACTCATATCCAAGTCATATAATATGAGGTGAATGCAAGGCAGGGCTGAAGAAAATACATTGATGAGTAGAATATGGAGGCAGGATTAAGGCAAAACAATATTGAAGTTCTTAATGCCACCGCTGAATCCTTCAAGATAATAGCTGAGAGTCTGTGAACCAACAACATAAAGAATGATAAGCAGATTTAAAAAAGGAAATAAATTCATTAGTGTGCAAAGCCGATGTGAATCTAGTGCATTATATCAGAATGAATATATCATTATGAATATGTAATCAATTATGTAGTTTGTGCAAAAAAGTGGAGAATGACTCTCCAGAACAAGACTCTTGATATGATATGGTAAGCTAATTCTCCTCAAACCAAAAAAGCTGCCATGAAGGACCAGTGTGGGTATCGCTGTGCTGGATTTCGGCGAAAAGGCTACTAAAGCTGAGCTAAGACACAGCCCATAAGATGATAAACCTCAAAGTTAATTCAATAAAAAAGATCTGATAATGTATATACTAGAAACCACAAAAGAAGCATGAGGTTCCCTATTTTTATGCAACTTCTACACAATGGATCCGGCATCCACCTATTGGTAATGAAATAATGTCTAAATGTTAGTTCAGTGGTAGTGACCAGGAAATTTAATTTGCCAGAAAAGTGGGAATTGGGTCCTATAGAGTATAGACCCGAAAAAAACACAAGAAGGATTCAAAAAAAATTTGAAAAGGTAAGTAAAACATTAAGAATTTAAAATTTACAATTTACCAAGAATATTTTCCATGTAATGGTGTAGTGCTAAACCTCAAGATCACTGTCATTCTCTCAATCAATCAATAATGACTCAATCCTAAAGTCGGCTAGATGAATCTTCTGTATCAATTTCGGTCTATTCGAGTCCAATACTCAGAGAATTCATCGTAGTTAAATTATTTTTATTGCTGGCTGTCAGAGTTAAATTGAACAATACAAGAGAAACCATCAAAGGGACTACAAGATAGCTCAATAAACATTTAATACATCACATCCTCCTTAACACACCTGGCCTTCAAATCACTCAAAGCTTGCAGTAAAATACTTACAAAACTTCCAAAGACTGATATCTGAGTTTAGTTTAAATCACAATAATACTGTGATGCTCCCAAACAAAATTTCACATAAACTACCCTATCAATTTCAAACTAACTTGCATGAACATTTATATTAGAGGCATCAATCACTCCAGTCAAATCTCCTAAATGATTGTGATATCAAAGTGCTAAACCAGATAAACCAAGTAGAAAATCAAGAACAATGAAACTTCTGAGCAGGGTGAAGCCATGTACAGATAAAAATAGTTATTGCCATATTGCAAAGGTATGCCTGAAGTCCAACAATTGACATCCGATACATCATTCATGAAAGTTTGATAGATTTCTCTACAATTGCTGCTTCAATTGCAAGAAACTTTATGGGTTCGCCCACTGCAAACCATTTATCAATTTTCTTCAGAATGCCCAAAAAAATCCATTCATGATGTGATGCTCACACATCATAATTAAAAGGCCAATTATACAGAGATTTAACCACGCACATGAAAATTCATAGCATTTGAACTATTGCAGAAGCTTATAATTTGGATAACGTACAAGTGGTCCCCGTGACGGACAAGATGAGAGAAGTGAGTTTGAGATGGCTCGGGCATGTAAGAGAAGGTGCACAAATGCACTAGTGAGAAGGTATGAGGGGTTGGATATAGCGGGAGCTAGGAGAGGTAGTAGTAGGCCGAAGAAGAACTGGGGAGATGATTAGACATGGCATGGAGCAACTTCAACTTACAGAGGACATGACCCTAGATAGGAAGGTATGAAGGTCGAGGATTAGGGTAGAAGGTTAGCAGCTAGCCGAGTGTTGTTGCTTTTTATGTGGCAGAGGCAGGGGGCTAACCTCATCTCTCCTCTCCTCCTTACTAATAGTAGAATTAAGTAGTTGTGTAATTTGTTATTCTCCGATGTGTACTACTATATGTTGTTGTTGTATCATTCGCCTGATATTTTGATAGTTGTTGTTGCATTTTCTCGCATCCATACTTCAATAACTTCTCTTTTGAGCTGCGGACTATCAAAAACAACCTCCCTACCCCGCAAAGGTAAGGGTAAGGTTTGTGTACATCCTACCCTCCCCAAACCCCACTTGTGGGAATACACTCGGTATGTTGTTGTTGTTGTAAACTACGTCGATATTATACTTTTGAAGATATTCCAAAGCATAGACTCCGGCAAATCAATGATAGCGACATACAACTAACTGTGATATCAATAAGGGTCTTAAATACAAGTTTCAGGGGATCTTTGATTTTCCTGCATCAATGGTCAACAATATCTCTTCACAGTCATAAACTGATTCACAGGCAAAACTGTACATACTTCACAATTGTTACATGTCTAGTATCAATCCAAACTTATCAACTTTCACACACTAACGTGAAAAATTTAAGAGTCCTTGCTATCCTATTCTTGAGATGTTGTGGCATTGAATACTTGAATTAAACCAAGAAGATTCTCCACAGATCAGAAAAAGGAACACACTTTCATAAAGAAATAATACTTACTACTGTAAAACAAAATTGGACATTACCTGTAAAGATAAAAAGCAGTCAAAACGAACGCAAAGTTATTAAGCACATAACCAGATAATCCAAGAACAGCTCTCTGACCAATAAAGGGTATCAATGGGGCAAACACTGCAAAACAAACATTCCATAACTTTCTCCAATCTAGAAAGTGACAATTCAGGGGAAAAAATGCTAACTTTTCTGAAAATATGGAAAAATAAAAAATAACTGAACAATGAGCATGATTCTTCATGAGAAAGATACTATTCTTGAAGCATGACATGTAACAGATCAGTCAATTCACAGTTTATTTATATCAATACTGTAAAATGCCAATCCTATTGCTTCCATAGTCTCTATTAGAGCCTTTTTGCGAAGCAAAATAGTGACACCATGTTTGTCTATATCTATACTATGAAATGCCAATCCTGTAGCTTACATAGTCTCTCTTAGTGCCTGTTTGGGAGCACGCTTGCTTTCATAAGTACTTTTCAAGTGGTGTCTCTAAAAAAGTACTCTTTCCATGTCAATTTGTTCGTCTAGTTTGACTTAGCACGGAGTTTAAGAATGTAAAGAGAACTTTTGAATTTTGTTGTCTAACTAAAGATATGTAGCATGTACCAAAGTATCTTTTAATTTTTTGATTTTAAACATGTCACGTGAAAAGTTGAAATTAAAGAGTTGCCTAATCCTAAAGGGACATTCTTTTTTAAACAAGAAAAGTAAGATAAATAAATTGAAACGATGGAGTACTTTTAAAAGGCCTTCTTCGATAAGCATTTGACACAATTAGCTTATAAAACAATTTTTAAATTTTCCCATTCACTAAAATAACCATAAAGTACACATTTTTATGCTTCAATTTGATTACAAATCCAAATTGCCTTTTGGAACGAAGCTCGAGGCAGAGGGATTGTTTTCAAAAGATTATTTGTGAGCAACGCACATCAAGAGTGTGCTTATGATAAAAATGTGTGCATGCTTATAATATGATAGTATTGTTAATCCACAAAAATGGTAGCAGAAAATTCAAAAAATTGAAAAAAATTACCTGTTCCTGAAAGCAAAGAGATGCAAATTGGAATCAGAGGCAAAAATGCATAGGTCTGTTCATATTCATATCCACACTGCGCAATTCGTACAAAATACACACTATCCCAGACAATGCTATTCTCGATCGCTGATGCCAATCGCGGGAGGAGAACCGGCGGCGAGTCGGATTTCGAGTAAGAATTTGAACCGGAAAACAAACTAATAATGGAAGTGGTGTTGGAGAGACAGCTCGGGTTTATTGAAGCGGAGGTATCGTAAGGGCTGAGCAGTGATCGCCATAGTACTATTAGAGAGATTAGAACCAGCCTTGAAATGACGGCGTATTTGAGAACGAGATGAGTGTGGTCATGGATACTGGCGGAGTATTTCCCGGCCATTTTCCCGTCGTCGGAGAGGAGGGCAGCGGCGGGTTTACTCGTCGGGGACGGCGACTGTGGAAGTATTCTAAACGTAAAATTGAAATGTTAATTAAGCGCATCATTTTTCCTTTTGTTTTGTTTTGTTTTTTTTTTTTTTAAAAGACTACAATTACATTTCAACTCGTTGATTAAAAAGAAAATTAATCATTAAAAATAAAAATAATTATATTTTACTAATCATGGCAAGGATTGATTCAAAATGTTTATCAATTATTGTTCTATTTTATTTTAAATAATATTATTTATCCTAATGTGAATATACACAATCAAAAATTTATCAAATTAGAGAATAACATTATACAAATAAAGTGAAGTCACAGGTAAAAAACGAGATCATGTTACCTATAGAAGAAGAAAAGACCTTCAAACAACTCGTTTAACTTACTTGTGGTGCTTGAAGAGAAACGAATTAAATCGCGCTAGCCTAACAACTATTTTCAGCAACAAGCTATCATCTAACGACCTCCTGAATTAGGTTGCGGCAAACAGCAACAACATATCCCGTGAAATCTCACGAGTGGAGTCAGGGGAGAATAGAGTGTAGGCACACCTTACCACTACCTCATAGAAATAGAGAGGTTGTTTTGGAAAGACCCTCGACTCAAATATATCAGCCTCAAAAGGAGAAAAATAATAGATATAGAATAGTGACTAAAATAAAAAACAATGACAATTCTATAAATAAAATAAAAATAGCAAAATAAGTGGTGAACAGTAATAACACAATCTATAAGGACACGACTAATTCTACCAACCTATTATATTTCAAGGTAAGACAACATTCTAACCCTATTAATATTCTATTTATATACGTGACCTCCACTCCATTCTATCCAAGTTTATGTCTTTGGTGATATGAAGTTGTGTCATATCCTGTCAAATCACTTCTCCCCAATACATTTTTGGTCTACCTTTACCCCTCTGAGTAACCCCTAAATCCAACATCTCGCACCACCTAATAGAAGCGTCGACTCTCCTCTTTTGTACACAAACCATCTCAATCTCGCTTGTCTGCCACAGAGACCACAATTACCTTCTCCAAAATAATCTCATTTCTAATCTTATCACACCTAGTATATCTCACATCTATCTCTACAACTTGCACCTTCTGAACATACGAATTTTTGACTGGCCAGCGCTTTACCTCACGTAGCAAAAACAGTCTACTTAGTTTAATATAAAATTATATTAAATTGGTGCGAATAAATATTTGCCACGTTGCCATGGTAGAAGTGAGTACAACAGTAGGCCCAGCTAGATTGACTACAACCTAGATTATTCGAGAAAAGAAAAATAATAATAATAAAAGTAACCGATAAAGTTGTTAAATGATCAAGAAATTATAAATTTCAAGTGTGAAAATGATTTTCGTAGGAATATAATTAAGTCTGTATATAATAGATTTTTGTGATTCGATTCTGTTTTAAATCTTTGCATATAACAAGAGTTTACTGTATTCGATTGTCTTTTTTTTATTTGTTAATATTTTTGGTTTTGCCGTTTGCATCAAAAAGTTCCATTTTTGAAGGCAAATGATTTTTATTTAAAACGACTTCATATTGATATTTCAAATTTAAAATACAACACACTAGCAGAGCCAATATTTTCATCTAGGGGTGTATATACTTTTAGAACATGAGGTGAATGATTTTTGTATCAAGGGTGTTCAACAATTGATATGTATATCAAAATATCTATATTTAATCTATATATAAATAAGTTTTTCGACGAAAGGTGTTCATCAAACCACCCTTGGGTGAATGTAGTTCCGTCCCTACAAACAACATGTTCGGTGAAACCTCACAAAGTCGGATTTGAATTTAAAGGACAATTTAATGTATTAAAGTTTTTACTACGCGTAGAGTCCGAAGAAGCGCCTTACCCCTCTAAGATTTATTATAAACAGATTTACTTTAAACATTTCTGCAAAAAATTATTTTCAAGATTTAAAATCATAACCTTCTAATCACAACATGACAACAAATTTAAGATTTCCAATAAAAAAAAAAAGTATTTATCATTTCCCCACAAAATCTTTATTAGTAACAATGTTATGAAACTTTAAAGAACAGCTTTGAGTTTGTTGGATTTGACAGTGTGGGCTTTTATTACATTTTGTGACAGTTGGAAATAGTTGTTTCTTTCATTCATATGGAAGTCCCAGCTGTTTTAGTTAATATACATTAAAAGCCACATTTTGATTGAGGAATAAGTGATTAATTATTTTAGAATTATTATCTTACTTTTAACGCGACATAAAAATAATCATATAATTTTTTTTATGATAATTGATTTTGAGATAAATTATTTCATGATTGTATTCCAATCAAACATAAGATAAATTGATTCTAAAATTGATTTCGAAGTTAGTTATTCTTTATCCCTCGTACCAAATGAGCCTTAAAAGTCGTTGGATACAAGGAATAAAGGATAATACTTGTGGGATCAAATGGAGGATTATTTATTCTACACTTCCGAGAATATTTATCGCACAATTTATACTATAGTGATGGAGATAAATCATCACGTATATATATGTTTGAGAATAACTAATCTCAACCTATGGTATATCTTTATCTGTCCTACCCCCATATTAAACGACCACTTATTATATGAAGCATTTGAGTCGATGCTTTGGAAATAACGTATCTTGCTATCTTCACACAAGATTAAAGTTTGTTTATACTTTATTCTCTTTAAATCTCGAATGATACAAAATATATTATTATTATACACATACACATTAACAATAATTATAAATTGTCACGACTAGATGGGTAAAAATGTAATGTTGAACAACTTTTTTTTCTAAAGGATCGTTTGGTTGAAAATAAGAATATTTAATTATAATTGCGATCTAGATAAAATATTTTCACTTCTTTTTTTTGAGAGAGAGATGTGTTGTCAAAAAATAAATAAAAATCATTAATTATTATGAAAATTTAATGCATTTTGAGCAGTTGGAAGATAAAATTACATTAATTATGATGTCGACTTTTGCCCTACATATTACGACTACATTACCCTAATGCTAGGATATGTACAAAATACATGAGCCTTCTTTTTTTGTCCTAATTTATTTAATTTATTTTAAATTTTTTTAAAATTTAAGTGGGAACGAAACGTGGCACTGAAAGATTTTACTAAGATAAAGATGGGTTGTCTAGAATGTAGAGAAGGTGGGATGAGTTGTTGGTCAAATCTAGTATGAATCATACATGGACAGTAGTTGGAGTCGGTAACTCTCCCAGGGTTCCTCATCTGAGATCTCTGGGCGGAACCCTCCCTTATCGATGTATTTTTACATCCCATAGCTTCGGCAAATCATTAGCCCCGTTCATCTTTGGCGCAAGAGTTCTCGGTCAGTGAGCTATTACGCATTTTTTCAAGGGTGGCTACTTCTAGGCAAACCTTCTAGCTGTAATTTAGACAGAGATTGCCTCCTCTTTAGGGTAATTCATGCGATATGAATTTAATTAGTTTTGAATCCAATGCAAGTATAAGATATGTCAAAAAATGATCTTATTCTTTATATACGTGTGTGTGTACACACACAGACATATATATATATATGTCTCTATGTTGTCAATAAAATTTTAATTTTGATAATCGTGATATATGACTAAACATATCTTCGATTAAACTAGGTTATGTGCTTTTGGTCCTTTAATGTAATGATATAGTTACATTACTTTTTAGAACTCTATTGTCCTCGTATATAAAAGTAACAATACAAACTCGACATAACACATGAACGATAAAATAATATAATGGTCAATAACTCATTAATGTGTAAAGATTCATTTCATTTTTAATAGTATATGATTCAAGCCATGCAAATAAAAAAATCTTATTGGTGCATTTCTCCAAAAAATGAACCTTTCAACGTGCAAATTTTGATTTAATCAGACTTTAATATGAGTACTGGACATTAAGTGGAAAAATGAAAAGAAAAAACTCCAATACAATTTTGGAGATTTGAAAATTTGAAGAGAATTTAATTGAAAAGTACATTATTATGCTATATAATTTCAAAATTTATTAATTAGAGAAAATAATGTTACATAATGGGATTTATAGGTTGGGCTAACTAGATTTAGCATTTAATTTAATAATAAATAATAAAGTGACCCTTCATGACAACCAATTTTTTCATTAAATGAAACTATAGATAAAATTTTATTATTTTCTCATAACACGTGTTGGTTTTTAGTTGCAATAAATAAATCACTTTTCCATCAATATATAAATATATAAAATATTCATTGTTATTTCTATTTAATGGAAGTAACATATATTGACAATAAATAAATTGTTAAAATAGATTATGTTATTACTATGAGTTATTTTTCTATATATTAACGATGAATTTCGTAATTAATTTTTATCATTGTTATAGTATCATAATCAAAATTATCGACATACTTAACAAGTTATTTATCATTGAATATTATATGTAATTATCTTTTAAAGTCTTTAATAAAGTAAAATAATATTTAAAACGTGTGTAATGAGATTGATAGAAACTTTTCACTTTTAATTAAGTGTTCCAATTCAAACTTTGTGAAGAAAAAAAATCCTATAAAATTTTTTTTTTAAAAAAAAATGGTTTTTTTTTTAAAAAATGTTTTGTTTTTTTTTAAAAAAAAATTCTTTTAATTCAAAATCATGAATAAATCCAAAAATAGTCAGGATCACATGTTCACTTAATTATAATATTAAAAAAATATCAAACAACTAATTAATGTAAGAATAAATAAATATTCTTCCATCACATGAGAAGAATATATCATGATCCAATCTAATTATCTATACACAAATTGTGACTTTTTTCATGTTAAGCTAAAATAAATATTTGCTTTCTCTTGGAAAAAATAAAAAATAAAATATAAATTTGAAATTTAAATATTTTAACAAAAATTTTTACTCCATCGATTTTTATTGAACATGTATCCAAGCATCTAGCTTCCTGCTCTACCTTAATTGGAGGTGATCAGATGAACACTCTTTATTGAATAATTATGTTGACTATATAGTTCAAATATTATTCTTATTTATATAATCGAACTCGTAACTAGACAAAATGATCACAAAAAAGATTCATCTAATAATAATGGTAAGTACTACATGACAAATATGTTTTTAGGTTTGGTCTAAATGTCTAATTATTATGACATAAAACTAAGTTAATTAATTAACTATTATCACGGATTAACTAAATATACTATCACGGGTTTAATTTAGATCCATCACGGGATAACATTTGATATTATATTAATTTTGTTTTATATCTTTGGATTTTAGTCCCCAAAAAATAAATCCAAAAATAAAAATAAAAATGAATTAATTTTTCCAAATAAAAATAATAAACTTACACGGTATAAATTCAAATTAGTCAGACAAGTGCATACTTTTCATCGTCAAGAGTTGTGGTAAATCAATGTTTTCGGGTACGTTCCCGACAAGGAGCACTTCTTGCGACATGAACTTGAATTAGTCAAAATCCTGAAATGATTACTCAGGATCATCAAAAATATGATGATGGAATGAATTATGAAAATTTCTTCGCTGAATGAATCTAGAAATGAAGAAAATTTTAAAAAGAAATGTTATTTTCTTTAACGAGCCACACATTCAAATTAATTAAAATCCCAAAAATGAATATAGAATAACCAAATAAAACACAAATACTATGAAAATGGAAAATTTTGGAAGATGAAAGAAACAATTCATTTCTATTTAAGTAAATTTATTTATTTATTTCAAGAAGGGACCATTTGATTTAAATGCAATGGATGACATAGTTAATAAATAATGAAAATGTCAGAAAAACTACTAGATAATAACATGACATCAAGCAAATTTTGTATTTTTAGACTTTCTATATTTACATTATTTAATAAACAATAGTACTAATTTTTTTTTTTAAAAAAAAAAACAAGAAAAGAGAGGTTTCCAATCATTAAGGAATTGAGGGGAAAAAATATTTACAAATTGCATTTGATTAAAAAAAATGGACAAATTCTCCAAAAGCAGAAAAATATTAGTAATTAAAAAGCAATTATTTAGAATTTAAAATAGAATTTCACTTAAATGAATTAATAATGTAAAAAAGATTACACTATTTTAACCTATAGTTCGGATAGATAATACGTCGTATTTTTCAAATGACTAATTTTTCCTCATATAAATTATATTTGTAGTTTTCACCCTTAAATGACTTGATAATGCTATAGAATTGAGGATCTATTTCAAATAACTGCGTATTAACTAGGCAACATATCGAGTGTTCGAGAACGAACCTTTGTGGATCATATTTCAAATCGAAAGTAGAGTTACAACAATATTTATCTAATGAAAAATATAAAAAATAAACTCTCTAAAACAAAATAAATAAGTGAGATTTGATCAAGAACATCATTTAAAGCACTTTTTTAAGGTAAATTTTTTTTTTAAAATAATTACATTATTAAAATATTGATGTGATCATACCATCATTAATACACCAGATTTCATCAGAACATCTATCATCAATAGTTTTAGGATAGACGCCCCTTTAGAAGTCCTCGTATGGCATGTTTCTCTACTTTTATAAGATAAAAATAAAAATTTGCATATATTATACTCTTTCTCGAGCATTATTATATTACCATCGAAATATTATATATATATAAAGTAGTAGGAATATAGTACATTAGCACATGTGAATCCTCCAAAAGTCTATAACTAGACAAACTTTTTAATTAAACTTCAAAACCCATACACAAACCTATTTATTTCTATCTCCTACCACACCTATTTTCCTCCATTCTTTTAGTACACATCACAATAAATACAAATATTGTCACAATAACAAAGCATAAAAAGCAAACAAACAAACTCTCCCATCACTTATACATCTTTCTTTCATACTCCCAAAATTATTCTTCCAAAACAAATTGTTCCAATGAGTTCAAAAAACCTTGTGACTTTTGAATTTTCTTGCTTCTTAATCTTGATCTTGTTATTAGGGTTTTCGAGGGCGGATATCGATAAAGACAAGGAAGAATGTGCTAATCAGCTCGTCGGTTTGGCCACATGTCTTCCTTATGTTAGCGGAGAAGCCAAAGCTCCCACACCGGATTGTTGCACCGGTTTAAAACAAGTCTTAGACAAGAGCAAGATTTGTCTCTGTATCTTGGTGAAAGATAGAAATGACCCTAGCCTTGGCCTCAAGATCAACTCTACACTTGCACTAAGCCTCCCTACCCTATGCCATGCTCCACCTAACATGTCTAATGTCACTATGTGCCTTGGTAAGTACATGACATATATGTATTTTTAAGCTTTTAACTTCTATATACACATTTCGGAAACAATTCCTCAATCTCTATGAGGTAATGATAAGGTCTGCGTACATTTTATGCTTTTCAACCCCACTTTTGGAATTCTACTCAGTATGTTGTTGTTATAATACTGATTATCGAGCCAAGCGAAAGATAGTTAGAATTACTTACCTAAAAAATAAGATACGAGATATATTGTACCTAGATTATATTTTTTAACATTTGGGGTTGTGATTTATTTTTGCAGATTTATTGCATTTGTCACCAAATTCACCAGATGCTAAAGTTTTCCAAGATTTTGCAAAGAGTGCAAAAGGAAGTCCTACTGCTTCATCTGCACCAGGTAACAAAAAAAAAAAATTAATCCAAAAGTTAATTAATTCTTTTTTTTTTCTTGTCTTTATTATTTATCTTTGCGACCCTCTTTCTTTTTTAATCTGTTTTAATAAATATAAAATATTTTTATATATAGAAAACATTTAAAATTTTAACTTCTCATTTTACTTGTCATCTCCCATAGTCAAGGGTAGAGCTAGGAGGTCTATATGGGTTCGTCAAACACCTTTTTCTTTAAATTATTACACTATAAATATGGGATCAAAATTATTTTTATGTATTTATAAATATCCTTTGATTTCTTTGTTGCTTTTGGCCATAATAAAAGTGTCATGTCATATCATTATCAGAAAATGAATCTTTTTCGATCTTCTACAATTTTTTCAATTTATTGTTGATGATATCTTTTACTGATGAACGTCTGCCGGTTTTATCCCCTAAAAAAGGACATGTTTTTAATAGTGTGTCTAATTGGACCACAAGTGATTTTTGGTTTATGTCATTAGTCTTTATTCTTCTTAAATCTTGTGCCTAATCAAATATTGCCGTATAAAAATAAATAGAGCGAGTAATTTTTATTTATTTATTTATTTTTACCATTTTTGACCTTTAGTTAACCTATTTTATACAGTTAGTGGGGACTCTAATGGAAAACCAGCAAATGATTCAGCAAATGACAAGAATGATGGAGGAGATAGAAGGAGATGGATGGGATTTATGGAAATGACTATGGGCTTTTTAGTCATTTTGGTGCTTTCATATCTCACCTAACTTTTTAACACATAATTATCGCTTTTTTTTTTCAAATTTGTAATCCTTTCTTAAAAAAAAAAAAAAAAACTTTTGTGGTGTTGGCTTTTATTAGTGTGCATTTGTTTCTTTTGTAATCTTCAATTTTTGGGAATATCTTTCTTCTTTGAGCTATAAAAAATAGAAAAAATATGTTTGCTATGTATGAAAACTTAGTCATTAGTTTTGGAATCTCTCCCACATATTACGATATTCGGTATTTGCATAGAAGCTCAATAATATGCACTCTAAATTGAATAGTAGAACTTTAGATAAAGAATATCTAAATTTGGCCGGGAGGAAGGGGTCGTTGATGAATGGAGTGAAATATTATATTGATGATAAATGAGAACTTTGGGCTTCTTATATGATTGTGCCTAACTCACACCCTAAAAAGTAGTTCAAAAAGAGAAGAATTACCTAAGTTATATAAGGAATCTAGAGTTCTTATCCATTACCGATATGGTATTTCATTTTATTCTATCACTCTCACCCCCCACAACACACACATGTTCAAATATGAATATTTTTTATCCAAGGTTTCACTGCACATTCGTCACCGATGTGATATTCCATTTCATTGATCAACTAATTAATATTCAACTCGAGTCTAATAATGATATTTGCAAGATAATTTTTTAAAGGATTGTATTTGCACAATTTTTTTTTTTTATAAATAGGAATAAAATATAAATGATAGCCTAAAAAAGAAAAAACTGGCCCAAAAAATAGTCCAATTCTACAAAATCTAAAAGGAAAACTTAAAATAGATATACTAGATTTAGATATACTCAAGCTAGTCCAAATACTTCGCCTGAAAATGTACCCAAGAGCGGTTGATGCTAAACCCTCCGCCTTGAATCTTGAAATTATGATTTCAAGTCATTACGAAAGTCTAAAAAGTAATAGCTTTTATTTATACGCAAGATAAAATAAATAAAAATATTCTATATATAATTATTTTATCCCATCTTCAAACCTTCCATATGAGATCATAATCTCATTATTTTAATATAAATAATTAAACAAACTCAAAAATTAGCTAATTTAATACAATAAGATTAATTTTAATGGATAAAGATACAAACACCCTCCTTCCAAGAAATAGCATTTTTTGTCTTCTTTCTCCCATGTCATCACAAAAGTCTAAACCAAATCTCACCTCTTCTCTCTAACCAATAAAATTGTACCTTCTCATATAGCTTCTCCCTCCAAATTAAAGTACACCTCTTTAAGCAGAAAGTGCATCCATCTTAAGCAAACCTACCCCTTTCAAAGCTCAATTTCTTCATCAAAACCATGGCTTTCACTTCAAGATTCCATCTATATCTTCTTTAAGACTTTAACCAAATAAGCTGTACACCCACCAACCCCCAAGTTAGTACACCTTTGTAAGCAGAAGGTACAACCATCTAAAGCACACCTGCCTTGTTCAACAACCATCCATGGCTTTCCATTCAAGACTCCATTTGGGTGTTTTTCTTTTCTTCATATTAACCCCTTTTACCATCTCTCTCATTCTTAGCCCATCACCAGAACCAGAACCCACACTGTATGATATCCTCCCAGTATATGGGCTCCCACGTGGCATCTTTCCAGACTCTGTGGAATCCTATAATCTTGATAAAGATGGAAACTTTGAAGTTTTTCTGAAAGCCCCATGTTATGTAAACTTTGAATATTTGGTCTATTATGCTGAAAAGATTAGTGGGAAGCTAGGAATTGGATCACTTACTGAGTTAAAAGGGATTGAGGTGAAAAGATTCTTGTTTTGGTTTAATGTTAAAGAAATCAGAGTTGACTTGCCACCTTCTGATAGTATTTACTTTCAGATTGGTCTTATTAACAAGAAGCTTGATATAAATCAGTTTGAGACTATTCATTCTTGTATGGAAAATGGATTTTTGTTGTTGAGCTCTTGTGGAGGATCTTTGAGACAAGCTCTACAGGTAATTAATTTGCTTTCAAAGTCTGTTTATGTGTATAGCTGATCCTAAGTTGTTTGGGATTGAGAGGTAGTTGTTGTTGTTTTATTAAGAGTATATGTTGTTGGGCCCGGAGCTAAACGGGCGAAAAATTATACTGTATATACAAGTTATGTTGCTCGCATTCTACAAAAATGGGATCTTCCAAGAGGTACTACTTTTGGAGGATCTGACACACAGCTATCAACATAGTATAATTTTTCTTTCAAAGTTTTTGTCTTTCTGTTCTGTTTATGAGTATAACCGACCTCAATTTGTTTGGCGTTGACCGAGTGATGAAGGAGCCATTTGGTGCGAGGTATAATGATAATCTTAAGATAAAATGTTGGATTATTTTATTCTCTGTTTAGTTAGAGATATTAGGTACTTATGGCATTATTTATTTCACCATTTATATTTCAATGATGGGATAAGCTTTTTCATATATATGGTGGGATAACTTATCCCTGGATAACGGTAGTTGATCCCATGATGACTTACTCCCAAACAGACGACCCCTAAGAGTATATGTGGTCAGGGTGGAGCTAGAGGGGCGGAACGCTACATTGTATATACAACCTATGTTGTTTTGATTTTTCAGAATGTTGCTGCACCTCATGTATCGGATCCTCCAAAATGTACTACTTTTGTAAGATCCTAGAGACACTATCAACATAGTATATATGGTCACTTTTTTGCACTAAGAAATTAGACACTTCGTGGCATATTGGCACTTTCCAGACTTAGTTTTTTCGTCCGAGTAGATTCTTACCCTCCAAATATATTGTTGCACTCATGTCAGATTCTCCTCCAAAAAGGCATACCTTTTTGTAGGACTTTCCACACACATTTGAAGAGCCTGAGTAACATAGTCTTTGAGTTTGCTGCAACTTCCATTTCAGGACTTTTGAGCCTTTCTTGGTAGAAAAGTGTGATCATTTAATTGGGAAATTTGGTCATGTTAAAAATTGTTGTTTGTGCTACTTTTTTATGGTTTTACCAGAAAGTGAAATATGTTATTAAAGCATCCATTTTTCAGCTTTAAAATATTGCATCTTCATGTGCAAGTGCCTCATAGTACCTTTCAAGGTCTCTAATTTATTTGACATGCAGTTAAAGGATTTTGGGAATTCTGTATTTCACATAATCCATACGATTGAGTCTTTCGGTTTACGAAATAGTATAAAAAGAAGTACTTCGAGTCATTGTTCTAAAAAAGTTAAGGTATTTCGAATTGTTTGTTAACACGGATAGAGTCAGGAAAAATCATCAGCCAACTTGATCACATCCTCCATCAAGAACCATCTCATCAACGCGATATTTCTCCAACCCCTTCATATTTGAAGAACCCTTTTGGTGATTGATCTATTTGAAACTTCTTTTAGTGTTCTTCGCGCTTCTCTTGATGTTGAATTGTTAGTTAAAATGATGATGGGTTGTTGTTTATATAGTTGTTTGTTCATGTGTGGAAGGCATATTCTTATGAATAGTTGAAGGCCAAAAAGGGAAAAACAAATCACTTTTGAAAATTTTAGGTCTTCGGGGTTGTTTGGTAGCTGGTTTGAAAATGACTTGTGCATGTATTGAATTTTGCATAAGTAGTACCACGTTTGATGGCTAGTTAGAAGGTAAGTTATTCATGCATAAAGTCAGTATTACTAATACCTGCATAACTCTAATCAACTACGAAACGACCTCTTAATGTTTCTAAATTGTAACAACAAATTATCTATATATGCAGCTTCCAGCTCCTGTCAATGAAATGCAAATGCTTACTAATGAGTAAATGGGAACAAATATGCAACACAAGCTGAAATTAGCAATGGAAAAATTACTTCATTTGTTGTGAACTGAAGGAAAATCAAGACTGGTTTTAGGTACTTCAACATATGATCAAGATTAAATTAAAGATTGCACGTGCGTGTCGTTCATAACACGATCTGCTGATCTTTGTAGGGTTGTTTTCTTCTATTCAAACTATAAAGGAGTATGTATATTTAATCATTTTCTTGATGTTTAATTACATTAGTTGATGATTTCCAGCTGAGACGAATGTCATTTGTTTCAGTATTTTCGATACGAATCATATAAATATGTGAAGAGTTATTGAAATGATGATGAAAATATAGGGAAGATTAGATAAAAATGAGTGGATTCAAAACTCAAAAGTGTGTCAGAAGTATTTTCTTTTTTCCAATTATTTTCAATCAATTTGTCTCATTTTTAAAACTTATGCCATATAAATTGAGATAAGAATACATAGTAATTAATCATGATTAAGTGATATAAGTTTATTTAGTCAAATACCTCTTAAATTTTTATCGATTTGATATAAATATCAAATGCAACTAAGAACTATTTATAATATTTTAATCCATAAAAGAGAGTAGTATAATATTAGACATCGTGGACAAGTTGGATTAAAAAAATTTAATTTTGTTGTTTCCTCATGACCTTCTTTTTGTACTTTATAAATTCCCCTCTCCAACCCCCCCAAACCCAACTTTTCAAAGTTACAAAATTGAAAAATACTTATTAAAACCCTAATCTTTTTTAACCATCCATTAATGTATTTATAAATTTATGCAAGTTTCTTGCACTGAAAATAAACAACTCTGCAACTTCCATTGAGATGCTAAACCATATTAAAAAACACAAAAAAACTAACAATAAAATAAAAGGGTCATAACGTTTTTGGTCCCTCAGTTATTAATAAATTTCTGATTTGACCTTCAATTATGTGAAAATGTGTGTATTTAGTCCCTTTGAGTAGGAAACATGTTACATTTGGACTATATCTAACACTGTATTATCGTCAAATATGAAATAACAATACAGGCGAAACATAAAATATGGATAACTAAATGGCGGAACGAATAATAATTATGAACAATTTGCCTCCATGTGATCAAGAGGTCACTGGTTCAAGCCTTGAAAACAGTCTCTGGTAAAAATGCAAGAGATCCTTGTGGTCGGGCCCTTTCCAAACCCTGCGCATAGCAGATGCTTTAGCGCATTAGGTTTGCCTTTTTTTAAGTAAATATTCATGAAGAGAGGGATCAGAAAAACGTATATTTCAATTAATTGAAAGTTAAACGTGCTTAGCTAGATATAGCAAGGACTAAAATTGAAATTTAACAATAACTAAAATAAGTGCTTTGCCTTTTCCATTTTGGCTTCAAAGTGTTCATAAGAATGCCTTCCACTCATGAACAAATTAACTAATCTTTCCAACTTTCCTTCTTCTTTCCCTTGCTTTTTTTCCATGAAAAACTCATGCTTTAAAGCTAAGAAAACAACAATTTAAATTCACAATCTTGCAACTATTGTTAAACATCTTTTCAATAGTTAAGAAATCCAACACCATTTAACTCAACTCTTCAACCTCTATCGAAGCGCGAAAAAATACGAAAACAAGCTCCAAATGGATCATCAACACCAAGAAAATTCATCAACAAACATGAAGGGATTGCAGAAAGATGGTGGAAATAGAGAGAGAATCGCGTCGACTAGGCGGCTTTTGGTGGAGGATGTGAACAAGTTGGCTGATGATTTTATCAAGAATTTCAGAAAACAACTTAGGTTTGAAAGAGAAGAATCATTCAAGCAATTTCAAGAAATGCTTAACAGGGGGATTTAAGATATATATGACTCTTTGTTTAGTTCTTTCTTGTTCCATTCATGTCATGTTTTATGCTTTCCTTGAGCCGAGGGTCTATCGAAAATTATATCTCTACTAGTAAAACTGTCTGGATATGTTGTTGTTTAATTTTTTCTTGTGTTTCTTTGAATGGTAATGTTCTCAAGTGAAAATATATGTAGTATACTTGTTTTGTCATTCTTGTGATTTTGAAAAGGGGAGTTTTCAAAAATACCAAGTTTTTGGATAAAAATTACATGCCCCTACCGAATCATTGAAAAATACCATATAAAATACCAACTTTATTTACAAATTTAGGAGAGAGAGTGTTTTGAGTGTGATTATTGTGGTGTGTGGTATGATATAATAGTGTTGGAAAATGAAAAAGAGTGTTTTTTTTGGTATTTTGATAAATAAATTTTAAAGTGTAATTTTGGAGGTGAAAGTTGTTATTTGTGTAAAAATTTCTTTTGGAAAATGAAGTTAGTTGCCAAATGTTATAGATAGACATGACTTTGAACAATAGATTCTTAAAATTTGTTATGCAGTGTATGAGTCTATGATTGTGTGAGTTAGATGCTCGTCACCTGTTTTGAACCTATGACACATAAAAGAAACGAAATTTTAAGTGGAGAAGATACGTGTGTACCAATAGGAATAAATTTTATTGTGTGATTGTGTGAGTTAGACGTTCGTAACCTGATTGTATTTTAGCCATGCATTAAAAATTTATACAACACCAATGAATGTATTAATTTTTCTATTGTATCCTACCAAACGACCCCTTAGCATCAATGTTGCTAGGCTTCTTCAAAATGTTACAGCATCCGTACCGAATCCTCCAAAAAAATGCACTATTTTTTAAGGATCCAACACGCACTAGTTGACATTTTTCAAGAGTTCAAGTAACATAGTTTAGCATCAACAACAACAGCTATGCCTCAAATCCCTAACAAGTTGAGGTCGACCATATCAATCCTCAATGACTACTCTGTTCAAGCTCAGTTCATGCAGTTATCATAATAACTAAACATTTAGCATCACACCTTCAATAAGAAACTTTGGAATTACATTTAACCAAATGTCATCTAACATTACAACAACAGGAAATTCCACGAATATTCATGCGAAAAACGCAACATGTAACTCTTTCAAGATTTTACATTAACCTTTGCAAGCAAGAATACAAACTCAGGCATGTTATGCAAAATCTTGAAAATGTCACATCACTGAACCTAACAGTACTTGTTTCTACAGAACCTTTCGACGAAAAGCACAAGCTTTAGGACACTGAAGCATCCACTATATGTCCTAACCAATGATAAGCAACATATTAAACACCAGGGGCAGCAAATCATAATGCTGGATAGAGAGAACTTCTACGTAAGCTGCTTCAGCAGCCAACGGTTGTAGTTCGATGCCACTCCTATTCCAATTATATTGTGTACAAATCATGAAAAGAAGGCAGAGAAGAAGCTAAGAAGCAGAGATTCTGGCTATATATCCTTCAGGTTCAATGGCCAACCTATGTTCAAAATATGGTATACTAAGACAGGAAACTATCAGTGCAAAGCTACAGGTCAAAAGGATACACAATATATAGAGCTATCTGATCTCATCATGATGCAAAGAAACAGCCTCATTTTTTAATTCCCAAATCATTCACGCAAGCTAGCTCTGCATTTGAACAGACGTTTGCGACAAATTTATGGCAAAAGTATGAAATTACCAGAGAAATCCACACACCAGCTGTTACCGGTGAACGCCTGCCTCTTCAATGCCAATATGGACAATCAAAACACTTCCACACGACAGATACAAATATTAACAGGTTGAGCATTATCTGCAGAGGCTGCAGAAGGTCATCTGGAAGTGAACTGATGCAACAATTTGGTTCACAAACCAGAATGAGACCATGCTGAGGATGTCAAAACTCAAAACTGCTTTAACGGAAAAGATTTTGTTCTTGAGGCTGAACCTATTCTGAGTTCTAGTCAAGAAGGCCGACCTAGACATTATTGCCGATGCTCAGGCTTGCAGAACCTGACAATGCACAATATGGCTCTTCAACCCTCCTCGTCCTGCTATGCTTGACCATAAATTATTAAATAGAGTTCTGAAGTGACCTTTACCAGCAATGTTCTCCCAAAGATGTGGGTTAGTTTCCACTCGTTTATCAGGGCTTGATACATCAACGATACTAATGCTCATGTTGTTACGAATTATACAGAGTTTACCATTAAGAGGAACCAGAGCTGCAGCCTCTAAAGCACGAGAACTTCCAAGATGGAGCTTGCTGTCAATGAATTTATTCCATGAATCCGTGGCTTCGTCATATACTCTAAGTTTACACCCGTCACGACAGTCCAACGCATAAAGGCGACCGTTCATGGAGATGCTTGGGTTGCGCCAACCAGCAACCATCCCGTCACTGACAGGGCTCCATCCATTGATTTCCGGATTATAGGCTTCACTTAGAACTTCTCTGTGGGATCCCAGCCCTTTCAAAAACCATTTCCCGTCATAAATAACCCCAATAAAGGGCACCATAGCTGTGCTCATATCAGCAATAAAGGTCCAGCGGTTCCTATTAGGGTCATAAACTTCAGCTGAACGGAGAGTCCTTTGGATTCCTTCACATTCTCCTCCAGCAACATAAAGACAATTGTTGATTACACAAGAACCAAAGAAATGGCGTTTACGAAGCATGTCTGGTGCCCTGTGCCATTTATTTGTTCGAGCACTATAAAAGATTACCCGTCGCATAGACCCCTTGATTGGATCTTTTCCTCCAAACAAGTAGAGGTGGCAACCACTAAGAACAGCACAACCAAATCCAAGGGCTTCACTGTATTCCCCCGGAACAGGTGGAAGTGGCTGCCAGAGTTGGTATGTCGGATCAAATGCATGCCATGAAATCCTTCCATCACGATCTCTCTTTATCACGTATACCCACTCCTCCGCCATTCCAAGACTCTTCCTGAGAGAGTAAAAGAAGTTTCCAGCAAGAAGCCGATACCACCTTTTGCAGACTAAACGGAGCTTGTTGTGTTCAACACGAGGAACACGTATTAGACAAGCAATTGCTAGATCATCTGGTAGACCAGGCAGAAGAGGTGGCTGCACTCTTGACCTCTCCCTACGGGAGTTTTTAGTCTTGTGTGCGTGAGGATTAATGTCCGGCTGGATGCAAATTTTTGATCCTGGGACAAATTTTCTTGCCCCTGCAACTGTCTTAAACCCTGAGTCAACCTTGCAATAACATGACACGGAATCAACCTGCAAATGCTTACTAATTTAGAAGATTCTAGCAACTGACAAGTATCACAAGCTAACAAATACTAGCAGGAACACTGAAATAAGGACAAAACAGCATTCACTATTTAAGCTAAAATTGGGAGCTGAGGATATGCATAACTGTGAGTTTGAGAAAGCATAGTGCCTGGACAAGTTATAAGCACCGAATCTAAATTATGTAACCGAATAGAAGATTTATTAGCTAAGAGCTCACATAGTAGCCCAACAGAAAATATATCACCTCACTTCAATAATCATTTTAGTATAAGTTCTTTCAGTGTCAGTGATTAGTCCTCATAAATCTGCCATCAGAGTTCATAGTGACGAATCTTGTATGTGTGCCTAAGAAAAAGAATTTGTCCGTTTATTCTAGGGAAGATCCAGTACAAAACTATTGAAAAGGAAAAATACTTTCAAGATACACAAGACAGGCACTTGTTCCATTGTGCTTTACAGCAATGTAACCTAATTTTAACTTCCAAGTGTATGAGACAGTTCTCATAATGCAGGATCCTATTTTTCCGCATTGTACAAACCTATTCATTGGTAAACACCTTTTAAAAACTTTGAAAGGTCATTTAATACAGACCTATATTCAACATTGATCTTAGTCTGAGTAATAGTGCTACATCTCTTCATACTTTACAAGAAATGACAAAACGAAGTATAAAACAGTAAAATCTCAGAGCACCTCTAAGTTGTTCTTTTAGTGAGTAAGTACGGTGTTCGTTGATAATAACAAGACCAACTTGGCCGTATTGAGATATACCAAAAAGGGAGACCTACAGAGATGAATTCAAATGAAAATTCATTGCAGAACTAGCAATGCAGATTATATTATGAGAATCTGGGTTCTTGAAAAAGAAAAACAATATAACAGCCAGTAAGAGAGGGGCTCGTTTTTTTCCCTTTTCTGATAGGCCAGTAAGAGAGGGACTCTTTCCAGCATTGATCACAGTAAAGTGGAATAGCACAGCACCGACAAGTTCACCATATACAAGAAGTGCAGATACTCAGTGTTTCATAAAAATGAAGAGAATCCCTTGATAACGGAAATGGAAGCGGACCGCAAATCAGCTCCATGTTATGGTCCTATAGACAAAACAAATGTCCTCATTTTTTCTCTATGTAATTCGGACCTTGCAAAAATGTTGCTGCACCCATGTTAGATCCACCAAAAATGCATGGCTTTTGGAAGATCCGACACATACATGACAACATATTTGAAGAGACCGAGTAACATACTTATTCCTAACAAATGAATGGAATCAAGAATCAAGATAACACATGCAACTCCAAAGTTCAAACCTTCCTTAGCAATCAGTCTCCTCTGATAAAAGGAAGAAAAAGCTCACACCATAGTACATAGGAGATTCTTCTCACATAACGTAGAGATTCAGTTGAATAAAATGCAATGTAATATTAACTTTAATCACTTATCACAAATAAACATATAATTGAACTCAGCTAATCTTTGACTGTGCACCAGCGATGGGATATTCTATTCCTGAAAGGCAACTATGGTCTAAAAACAGCTCAAAGACTCAAGTCAACTCAACATTTAATCTTCTTTTTTCTAGTTGCTAATTTGAAATAACACAGTTGTTAAAGAGTGCATTAATATAATTGCTAAGAACTAATACCAAAGAGAGCATTAGAAACGTGACCACAACATATAGTTGTTCATAAATAATATTTTTTAATAGCAGTGACGTCGGGGCTAGCTTATGCTCATAGTTGTTCATATCTTTATATGTTGTAAGGCAGGGATAAATCTTCAAATTCATGAAGAGGTAATGTTAGGATAAGCATTTGCTATCATGCCTAAAAGTTATAGTATAGCAAAGGGTGCAATTTTATTTCTTAACTTAGCCCACCAAGCAAGCGTCATGTTTGATCATGACTCTGATCCAGGCTACCTTAGCCTCCTCATGGACCTTGACATAGCCCGGATGTTGGTGTTACCCAACACCTGTCTCATGTTGCTCTTTGAAGTGAACCCATAACCTTGGCTTTGATACCAATAATCAAGATCAAGTGCTTGTCATCATGCCAAAAGCTATAGCATTTGTAAGATCAAGCACTTACCATCGTGTCAAAAGCTATAGCACTTGTTAGGATTAAGCATTTACCATCATGCCTTTGGCTATAGCTACTAGTGAAGACACAGCTTTATCTCTAAATTAAGCCCACCAAGCAAGCGCCAGGTTCGATTATGACTCGGCTCACGACACGTTAACCCAATAAGCATGCTGATAGCAATAGAGGGGGAAAATTCAAAGAGCCCCTTGAAAAGTTGCAAATTCAGCAAATATTCACCTGGACACCTCCTAATTTTCATTCCAATCCAATCCCGAAAAAGGATTAAGACAGACCCAAAATCTATACAAGCTAAGTACCAAAAATCCTTGAAAGATTGAAACTTTAACAAAACAAAAATCATCAGGGTACCTTAAGAAACAAGCTAAATACCAAAAATTCTTATCAAAGTAGCTCCTTTACCGGGAATGTTCATCCGGGTACCTCAAGAAACAAACTAAATACCAAAAACTCTTGGCTCCTTCAAGAAAACTTTCCATCAGGGTACTTCAAAAAACAAACTAAACACAAAAAATTGTTGCTAAGGTAGCTCCTTTACCAGGAATTTTCACCAGGGTACCTCAACAAACAACACAAATGCCAAAAATTCTTGTAATTGTAAAGGTTGTTCCTTTTTCATCAGGTTACCTCAAGAAACAAGACAAATACCAAAAATTCTAGCAAAGGTAGCTCCTTTACCAAGAATTTTCATCAGGGTACCTTAAGAAACAAGACAAAACAGCAAAAATTCTTGACAAGGTAGCTCATTTACCAGGAAATTTCATCAGGTCATTCAAGAAAAAGGCATTAATCAAACAAATTAACAGAAGAAAAAAGTCAAAAAGATTATGAAGACTCACCAGTGGAGCTTGAACTCGAAAACCCCTATGTGCATTTGGAGACCTCTCAATTGTTTGGTCCATTTCTGAAATGAAAATTTCATACACAAAGATTCTGGTCAAAATCCAAAATTTCACACCTCACAAGAATCAGATCAAGAAAACTCAAGCCCAAAGAAGAACTTTGGAATACTCCTTTTCCACTTTATACCCCTTTCAAAATGCCCCAAACAAAAAAACAAAAAAAAAAAAAGCAAAAATATTAGTGCTTGGAAGTTAGAACTACAGCAACTTCAAAACAGTGAAAAACATTTCCTTTTTTCCTCTCTAAATAGACCAAAACTATAACTGAAGATTACAGCTGGAGTGTATTAGCCTTTTCACCTACTTGAAAAAAATTTAAGAAAATCTTTAATTGTACTAGTACTACTATATTATTATTGCAATAATTATGAGAAATTTAATTTATTTTTTTTCTGTTTTTAGTCACAGAAAAAGAAACTCTACCAGATTTGTTTAATGCTTGCATTAATTAATTGAGTCAAACATAAAACTGTTCCCTCTGTCCCTTGTGAGTTGTGGTTAAAATATATTTATGTATATTGAAAATGTCAGCACCAGACTAGTAATATAAGATTTTGTTTGGATGGAACATATAAAGTTAAAATGTATATTTTTTTTAATGTTGAGTAACTTAGGTCCGAAAATAGTCAGTCTATTTTTACGAGATTGTGATAAAGTTTACGTATATTTACCTTTCTCAAACTCCACTTGTGAGATTTCGCTAGTATATTTTTAAAGTAAATGTTCTTTTCAATTTAAATAAGTACTTCTTTCATTTAATTTATAAATTTCTTTTAAATAATCTAATTTAAAATTTTCATTTATATTTAAAATCATACAAATTGACACAAAAAGAGTACTAATTAGATTGTTGCAATTCATAAACATACTATTGTAAGATGCTTGTGTATTAAATTTGATGTATAATATAAATTATACTATATAATGAACATAAAAAAAAAAATCTTTGAATTTACAAGGAAATGATGACTATAAATATCTCTTTTAATAATAGATGTCTCATTACACTATAATTAAGAAATCATAGAATAGAAAGACTTTTTCCTTTCATATTTATTATTCTATTTAAATTAAATATGATAGGACTCAAAATTTTAATATTCAAATACCCTATTTATTTTTGCACTGTCCCAATCAAAGCAAACCTAAAATAAATAATGGTGAAATAAATATTACAAGAATTATTGTAGAAAAAGTCAAACATTTCTAATTTATTTTGTGGTATTGTGAATTAATTGTTCAAAGATTTCTAATTTATTTTAAGGTATTGTGAATTAATTGTAACCCCCCAATTTTAAACCAAGTAGCAACCTCATCTATTTGTAATTTCATTTACATCACTATAATTAAAAAAAGGAAAATTCATCGTTGAATAACTCATTGCTATTAAAATTTTTTGACGATTCACCTTTAAATAAAATTAACAATGTTTTTTTTTTTGTTATTGTTTAGCAATAGAAATTATGTGTCACTAATTCTTATCTCTTTTTTATAATTTAAGTCAATGCACAAATACATGCACTAGTACACCTTTGTAACAACTAACAATGAGTACAAACTTAGAATAATTATATATTTTTTTACTCAAATTCTTATATTCACTACATGGAGGAAAAAAAAAGCCGCTTCAACAGGATCGAAGAAAATATATAAGATATCGAGTGATCAAAGTTTGAGCCACCTTGTACCTAGCTTGTTGAGTTAGGTGGTCAGATAAGCAACTCTGGTCGCCTAAACTAAACTATTTTCCTCCCTATATTGAAAAATAAATTTTAAAGTTAATTTTTATTTTTGATGTTATTTTTTACTTTAATAATATCATACCGTTAGTTGTTGGTAACCATACAAAGAGTTCAAGTAAATGCAAAAATACAATAATTTGAAAAAGACTAGCCTTCACTTATAATTAATGCCTCCACCTAAATCACCAACAAAAAATCTCTTCACAAAAATAAATAAATAAATAATTTTTTTTAAAAAAAAGTGTTCCTTTATGGAGTGAATATTAAGCATTATAATGAGGATTCATTGTTATTTTCTATATAAAAAAAAATTAAAGATATTTTTGTGGTGAATTAAATGTAGAGAATTTTGAAGTGATGTTTACTCCCATGTTTGATATTTAACTATCTTATTATATTTGAGTATTTAATGTAATTTATTTTTAGGATTTTAATTGTTGTGTGCATATGTAATTTGTATAACTAATTTTTTTTTAATGTTGGTAAGTTGTAACAAAAATTTTCTACAACAATTAAAGGTCTCAGATTTAAATGTATAGAACAAAAAGATTTTGTAATAGGCAACGTGAATGTTAATATTATATATATTATATATAATGGTGTTGCCTCCAGCTCAATAAACATGATGGTTGCGCTTGAGCCCACTCATAAATAATGAAATGACAGTGATCAGCTGACAAAACTCGTACAAATCTTGAGCGCAGTACGTACAAATTTTGAAGCATCATAAAGAATTACACGTGTTATTTTGCAACACAGTAAAGTACGAGTATCACCTTGTAACAACAATAACCAACTCTAACGCGTTCAAATCTTTAGCGCAGTACATACAAATTTTGAAGCACCATAAAGAATTACACGTGCTGTTTTGCAACACAGTAAAGGATGAGTATCACCTTGTAACATCAATAACCAACTCTAACGCGTTAACAACAACAACAACAACAAGATGCCATGTGTAATTTCACAAGTATTAAAGGTTCGCAAGGATAGGATATATAAACACCTTATCCTAAGTCATATCTTTGTAAGGTAAAAATATTATTTTCAATAGACTCTGCTCTAACAAAACATATCGAATATAGAATTATAAAAAAAATAATAAAATACAAAATAAATGCAACTATAGATAGTAAATTATTATAGAATTATATATATCATAACAATCAAGATGTTAGAACACAACAATCAATAACCAATTCCTCATAAACATTAATTGATTGGTCAAATAAATATAGTTAGCTCAATTTCCATATATATCAAATTATTGTGGGTCCTTTTTTGATATTAATCAATTATGCCGGCCATTTATAGTTTTTTACAATAAATAATTTTTTACTATTATATAGGTGAAGATTAATAATGACATTTGATTTTATTATGTTTATATTTATCAATATGCAATTATGATTTTTTTTTTTTAAATAAAATTGAGATTCCTTTTTCTACCCTTTATCATTTGTTATTAGGTATATCAAATTAAAAATATTAATCATGATTATATAAAAGTTGGTAATCATCTCACATCACTATTACTAATAACCACTAATTACCTTAGCAAGAATACATTTTTCTCCTAATTATTCCATATTTTTAAATAAATTATCATGCACAATTTAAAATATTTGGTAGATCCTTACGTAATTGTTTTTATTAGAAAAACTTAATTTACAATAAACAAATTTAGCAAAATAGTGGAGTAGCTAAGATTCTTAAGTGTAAAAACAAAAAAGGAGAAAAATAGAAAAAAAAAATGTTGTCATAATATCCTTGGCATGACCTACAAAAATATTGCTCAAATTTTTTTTTTTTAAGGTAGTCGATGTTCAGTCGTACTTGATATTTAGTATCTGTTTTGAGATACTGATCAATAAGAATTCGTGATACGTAAGTCCCGTTAAATAGAGAAGCACACTTTACTAAGATTATTTTGTTGTTGAGACTCGAAAATGGAAATCTCTAATTAAGAATGAAAAGATTTTATCGAACGGGTCGAAAATAAAATTCTTCTTTAACTTTTCATGTGAAGTCTAAACACGAGTTTAGGCAAACTAGAATTGTCCACACCAAACAAGTACTTGCCATTTTGTCTGATTTCTAAAGGTCAAACAATTCCATCTATAAACCTACAAATACCATAAAATCACCACTCAAATAATAATAATAATAATAATAAAACACATATTTTCTCTTCTTCTCGACAAAATACCTCCCCACCTTCCCAACCCCCCGAAACCCTCGCCTCCCCTTTTATTTTTTACATTTATCTCTGTCTTTATACGAGGTAGTGGTAAGGTCTGTCTACATTCTATCCTCCCCAGCCCCCATTTGTGGGATTTCACTGGGTATGTTGTTGTTGTTGTAAACTGATTATCAATTTTTCGCAATTAGATAAGTAAGAAGGACGAATTCAAGATTCTAGCGAAGAAAAGAGGAAAAACAAAATGACAAAAGGAGGAAATAAAATAAAGAAAAAAACATAGATTGAGATGGCAGAAGCTTGGGGTACCACTCTTTTTGTGTTTAATAATAATAGTTTTTTTTTATATTAATAACTCAATCAATTTGTTGAATATATATATTCTATTATCTTTATTTGATAATAGCCAAAAATCTCATGGAAAACAATTTTCATTTTATACTACTTATTAATAAATATTTTTTTTTAAAAAATATACTAGATTTCCTTGGCAACTAAACCACCACTAAAATTATTCAATGAGTATATCATCAAGAAAAGGACCAACAACAACTTCCAAAAAGAAGTTAGTAATGTCAAGTCATCCACAAAATTCAGACAACTCTACAACCAATCATTGAAGGAAAAAAAATGAAATATTAAACGATGCGGTAAATACTCATTCATCATCAATTAAAAATTTTGAGTTTGAACTTGAGTGTAAATTTACTTTTGTTAGAAAACATTTTACACTTAAATCTGAATATCCCTGACGCGAATTAGTTTGACTTAATCAAGTCCTATTGTTGGTACCGAACACCAACAAATCATAATCAATCATAAAGGAGAAATAAATCATTAACCATCTGGATATAGTAGTAAGTACTCCATCTTCTCAAGATTGAGCTTTGGTATAAAGTCGTCTTTATTGGGTTGCACTTTATTCACAAATATGAAATTCTCTGACGTAAATTATCCTGATCTAATCAAGCCCGACAACCATAACCAATCATTAAAAAGAACTAACCAACAAGGGTAGAATGGTAAGGCTTCTTTATCCTCAACCACAAGTCTCGAGTTTGAGCAGACGTACTTACCCCTGAATGTAACTCCCCGACACAAATCATCATGATTTAATCAAGCCCTAAGGTACTGAACACCAACAAACCATAACCAACCAATAAATGAAATCATCTTCGTTTGGAAGCACTTTACTCTTCAACATGGAAGTTTCCCAGGTGCATCTTGATTTGATCGGGCCTCAATGTGAGTAGTGAACAACGAATACGAACAAACCATAACCATTAAATAGCAAATCATTTTTCAAGAACTTCCTCTAATGTGTATTCAATAGAAAATCTGATTAATAGACTTCAGAATATTACAGCAATACTGACTAGAGATGAAACACAACTTCAAACATTTGGTTCAAAGGGCTCTGCAGAAGAAATCTACAACCAACAAAATTGGGTTAAGAGAAGTATAAACCACATCTCTAATGAGGCAAAAAATTCCTAATCTGTTAGTAATTATTCGCCGCCACCTGCCAAGATTTACACATCCCCTAGAGCCCCTACTATATGTCATGAACGACAACCACCATGGAAAGTGAAAACTCGAGTACAATGGAAGAGAACTACCGAATGAGAGCAATAACAAGAGTAAGCTCTAACGTGAGTAGTTTTGCTAGAGTAGAACTTGAAACTACACCTGAATTTGCTAGAGGGGCAAAATGAGGCTAGTTAGTCCCATGCGCTAGTCACACCTGCTGTTCCATATGATGCACTATACCCCCCAGATGCATAGCCACTGTTCATATTGGCACCACCACCATAATAGTCTGTAGCACTAGCACCTCTATTGTAAGAAGAATCTCTTCGAAAGTCACGAGCACCAAAACGAGCTCCACCACGACGATTTTTGCCTCCATAATTGGATCGAGCAGCAAAGCGAGAGAGCCAAGCAGGTACTTCTTGGTTTGCTTCTTGCATCAAGTCGGATAGTGATTTTGCCAGTGAAGAATTGTTCTCGTTGAAGAAGGCAGTAGCTAAACCTGTTTTTCCTGCTCGTCCAGTTCTTCCAATACGGTGCACATAGTCATCAATGTCATTTGGCAGATCAAAGTTGACAACATGTGCAACATGAGGGATATCGAGACCACGTGCTGCCACATCTGTTGCAACCAAGATCGGTGTGATGCCAGTTTTGAAGGATCTCAGGGCATGTTCTCTCTCCTGCCAAAGATGCACAACAATGGATCACGGGTTTAAAAAAAAGTTCTCCAGCAGAAACGCATGAAGGAATAAGGTAAAAAGGCGCCTGGGGTTAGTGAATCCTGACAACTAAAACACCAGGATGACATACAACAAAGAAAGCCGATTTAACTAGTCAAGTCTGGCATTCTTAACTAATCAGGAATCTGCTTTATAGCAGAAAAACGATGGACAAGTCGATGCTCAATGTCAAAATGCCAATACAAATACCTTCCATCGGGAACATAAAGGATGCCATCTCGTACAACATTCCCATATAGAAGCTTAAACTTAATGAACAAGCTTTCATAACAGCACATAAGGAACACAGCAGTGCTTATCTAACCAAAGCCATTGTACAACTCATTGGTTAAAAAAGATATCCGAAGTCATACCCAAACAGATGAAGCAACACAAAGCAACATCTTACTCTACTTTACAAAAAAGCCAGGAGTGTTACATTAAAGAAGCATGCGACTGGGGATTGCAAGCATACAACGGATATACCATTTTATGAGGAGGCAGCTCCCAGCCCAAAAGACAATACTTCTTCCATAGAAATTTGCTTCAAGCAATTTCGACGATAAGAAACTCTGTTGCAGACAACTTAGAAAAAGGAGGCTCCCAGAGGTAGCATTTCAATAAAACTACACATCAAAGCATCTTTCCAGCAAAGAGCTGAAATGTAGCACATTTAAGATTGAACGATTGAGATTTACAAAATCAAACACAGCAGATTACAACATATACATATCAAATGGAAGCACGACGCAGTGTCACCATATGAAATGCCAAGGAAAGAGAAGAAGAAGGGAACTCCCCTCCCCCCTCTTCCTGGTTTCTAGACTATGGCCTTCTAATATTTGGTTTGAAAATGGAAGTGGAGCATAAGGCACTATCCAGCTAATCATCACAGACAATGTAGAAGTTATTTTGAATCTGGAGAAGAACCTAACATAGTGAAGATAACCAGAACGCACTAGGAGTAAGCAACCGTACCTGCTGAGTTCTATCACCATGAATAGCAGTAGCAGGGAAACCATTCATAGAAAGCCAATGCTCCAGTGCATCAGCTCCCTTCTTCGTCTCCACGAACACAAGGGTAAGAGCTTGCTAAAAAACAGAGTGAAGCAGATTATAAATAAGTTGAGAAGTTCGAAACAGGATGATTATAAAGAAAAACATAAATTGAAAATTATGGGATGACAGCCATCATTATAAAAAGGTAAAGTTGAATTTCATGTGGAGTGTTCCACAAATATGAATTTCTATGTTTCAACCACGAGGAGCCAGGATTTCTAATTGTGGGTTTTCAACCACAGTTCATTTTGCTTACTGTGTTCTGAATAGTTTACTTTAACATATTAAATAACTTTTTTAACCCAAATACAGGGCTTGAGCTAAAGTAACTGGGTTGCGAATTCATAACCACCACTGTGGCTGTGCTCCCTACCAACAGTAAATTATCATTGGCATGACATCACAGGGTACACCGGATACACAGAAGTGAAGCAGAATGACCATTTAGACAACTATCACCCTTGGCTGCCTCTTCCTTTAGTACCTAAATTGTCTACCTCCCAAGGTCAAGCTTTAGTGCCTGTACTTGCCTTTTCTTCGTCACAAACACACTTTATTTAGTGAAGGGCAACGCTACCTCGTAAACATGAATAATTGAGTAAATTTGAAACAATAGACAGGAGCTACCTTGCCATGAACACCGTTTTCCTTCTGTGCATGAAGAAGATCCATCAAGTGACTTCTCTTGTCAGTTTCTTGAACATATTCAACTCTTTGGACAATCAAATCTGTGCTAGAGCCGACCCTTCCGACAGCCAAAAAGATATAATTGTATAGAAAATCTGAGGCCAGTCTCTGCATTCAGATTAATATCTTAAGTGTATTAGTTTTGCAACAATCGCTAACAAGACACTCATTCTTATGCTTTAATCGAGTAATATACATCCAAAAATCAGAGAAAAAAGTATGAGTTCCATTCAATTGTAGAAGAGCAAGCAGCTAGAGAATTTGTAATGATTTTTGGAAGGTTGCCAGAATGTTGCTCATCCATGAGGAGGAACCCAAACCAGTTTGTAGTCGGAAGCAACACATTCCACAGGATAATGGAGGTTTAAAATATATTAAGACTAACGCGGAAAATTGAGGATCAATAAATAGTCTGTCAGTGTAGAAAAATAACCTGAATCTCTTTTGGAAAAGTCGCACTGAAAAGCATGGTCTGTCGTACACCCGGTGGAGGCATGTCCATCTGTTGCACTATTTTCCTTATTTGAGGTTCGAAACCCATGTCAAGCATCCGGTCAGCCTCATCTAAAGCCAAATACTTTATCATCTGCAACGAGACTCTTGCTCTCTCAAGTAAATCTACCAATCGCCCAGGGGTTGCCACAAGAATATGCACGCCTCTCTCTAATTCTCGAAGCTGTTAACAGTGTCCCAACATTAAATTGACTGTGAGAAACAAATTACAGCTTTCATGATAAAAGATTTTTTTCTCAACAAGGGCAAAATGTAAGACATAATAGCAATGCAGTCAACCATGCATCAAAGGAATATAAAACTTGTACACATTAAACATTGCAGTGAAGCAATCTCACTCAAGCCTCACCGTTAGATTCTCATATTATTATGAGTTCAAAAGAGTGCCAGCAAAGAATAAATCTAAGGGATAATTCTCTTCATCCCTCTCTCTCTCTCTCTCACACACACACACACACACTCACAGAGAGGCACACACATTCCTTAAATGCACCCATAAGCTTTGCTAATACCAGACAATGCATATTCACCATCTCCAAAACGTTTCTATTATAGCTACCATTGTATTAACAATATCAACTGGTATGAACCTCTTCATGTGCATCAAATTTCAGTGAAATGAAGGCCAATTTCACACTTGTATAAGTTTTTTTGAGACTCGTAAAGTCTCTAATTCAAGGTCAGCATAGTTAAAAGAATCTACACACTTAAGAAGGAGTCCTTATCTAAGAAACTGCTGCTACTACTATTTCCTCGCTGAGGGAGAGATGAGCAAAAAGGTGGATTTTTGATCTATTTCTAAGCCAGGAAGATGCCTCTTCTTTAAATTTATTACAATTCTTTCTCCACAAATATTGGGACTTGAATAGTCCTATTTCTTCAAGAAGCCCGGTTAATCACCCCTTTCAGATAGAACTTGTCTGGGAACTGAAGATTTGATGAGAAGGACACGAAGTGTTGTGTTATTCATTCCACGGGACCTTGGTTGAAAGGTTACGAAGTAAGAAGGTCAAACAACAACATACCCAGTGAAGTAAGAAGGTCCTATCCAAAAAAAAATATTAAGAAAGAAGGTTATAGAAAGTGAAAAAACATAGGCAAGTTCCAGTTTGAACTTGACCAACAACTTGCTCAGAACACGAACCCTCTGGTGGCATAAGAAATCCAAATATCAGAACCTCAGGATCAATCCAATCGACCTATAATTAAGTGGATTTGCCAAAACATTATGAAAGTGACTTGCCGGGGACAATTAACTTTTGTTAGAGCTTGTACCACACAATATACACTCCAGAAAGTGCAGCATCAACAATAAACTGGAATGCTCTACTATGCTATGAAGTAAATGTAGCAACCTAAACACAGACATCATATCATAATATACTTGTTCCCTTTTATTTATCACAGAGATATTACGACATAAGCTAACACTACATGTGAAAGAAAACCCATCAACTAATAATACAAATAAAAAAAGAACCGTTATATGCCAGCAAAACATAACAAATTAAGACTGAAGCATCAAGAAACAAGAGAAAATAGGACCTGCTGGTTTATAGGAGCACCACCATAGGCAACAACCACCCTGACACCAGTTTGATATGAAAATTTTTTAGCCTCATCATGAATCTGCAGATCACAACACAACCCTCAACCTTGTAGATAAAACTTGTTTTGTGAAGCAAACCATATATCAATATACAGAGAACAAAATCCTTCTCATATCTTCTCTTATTCAACTATATAGTCCAAAAACCAGAAAAACTTACTTGGCACGAGAGCTCCCTCGTCGGGGAGAGAATAAGAGCTAGAGGAAATGCCACACGTGGACGTGGAGGTCTAGGAAATTGACCCCTCATGATCCCGCTGATGATGGGGAAGCAGAAAGCAGCAGTCTTTCCAGAACCAGTTTGAGCACAAGCCATCAAATCCCTCCCCGCGAGTGAAATAGGTATAGCATGCCGTTGCACAGGGGTTGGCTTAACATACTTGCACCTCCTAATATTTTCGTTGACAGCTTCACCTAAATCAATTTCTGCAAAAGTATTCACAGGAGGGGGCACATTATCACCGCTTGTTTCCACTGGAATATCCTCATATGCATCAAAATTGATCCCAGAATTCTCTTGTTCATCAACAGGCTCACTATCTGTAAAGGGGTTTACATCCCGATTCTTCCCACGATCCCAACCACCACTTCTGCCATTCCAACCACCACCACGTCTTCCTCCACCAGCATAACCAGATTGGTATTCATTCCTTTGACCACTCCAACGACTCCCAACCACATTTGGGACACCATAACCACTATGGTCATTACCAAATGAAGCAGCCCCAGCATGTGAAGCCTGTGCAGGAGGATCGGTTGAAGGTCTGTTTCGCAGATGTGGTGGAACATATGTTGACTTGGATGGAGCTCCAGCCGAATTTTCAGCAGCAGAAACAGAATCAGCCCACGACATTGACATAGTCAAAACGCCCAAAAATCACACACTCTATACCCTCCCTCAAGTTGCCTAGACAAAAAACAAAGAAGATACCCCCCCTAAAACCAAAATTTCAGCTAATTTTACAAATCCAAGCTACTTAACCTCCGAAAACCAAAATTCAGATCAAAACCTAACAACTTTCGTCTTCAACAAATCAAATTCAAATTCACCCGTGTCTCAAATCAGCCTGCAAATTCCACAACCCAGAAAATCAGTTAATACCCACTTGAAGAAGCACATATTCTATACAAACAACCTCATATCAAGCATAGGCAATTCAAACCCAAATGGAAAACACAGAAAATGCAACAAAAACAGAAACTTTAAAGTAAGAAATCATAACCAAAATGATCACATCCCCACATCAGAACACTCATCACATATATACATGTTAAGAACAATCCCCATCTCAGAAATCAACAAAAGAACCACTAATCTCAAACACCAGAAACATAAAACAATTCTCATCTCAATAATCAGCAAAAAAAAAACACCCAAAAGGAAAAAATAAGGATACCCCATCTCAAAACTAGAAAACACCCAAAAAAAATCATAATCAACAAACACCCACTTCACATAATTGAGATAAAAACAGGAAAAACAAGCAAATACCCATCTCAAAAATCAGTTAAAAACCACAAAATTCCCAAATCAACACAAACCCCAGATCAATACTTGAAGTAAACACCTACAATGTGGAAGAAAAACAAAAAATAAACTTGCAAGTAGATCAGAAAGAAACCTCTAAGCTTGTAAAGCAAAAAAAATATCTTCTTTGTGGTTTGATTATCTTTTTTTTTTCCTTTTTTCTATAATATATACAAAAAAAATTATAAAAAAATCAGGTAATCTTCTTTGTTGTGTTTCTGTTGATTAAACGTAAAGCGTTTGAAACGAAAAAGAAAAAAAAGGGAGATAGAAGAACCAGAAGAGAGAATTGAGACTTCACCGTACGTTATGTATACACAGTTCTTGATTGCGGCTGGCCTAAATTTTTGCCTACTTTTCTTCTTTTTCTTGCAACTATATACTAAATACTACTACTACCATTAAATAACATTTTATTTTTAAATTAAAAAATATTCTTTTTATACGGTGATGTTTGAATCAACGTATGCTTATTAAAAAAATAGATACAGGTGTCTTTTTTTTATCTCGATTTATATGACATGAATAGAATTTAGAGAGTTAACTATTACTTTTTGAAGAGTTTTGTTATTTGAATTGTTAGGTGATTGTATTTTTCAATCTAAACTATTATTAATTATTTATTAAAATGTATCCCCAAAATTAATGAATCAATTATGGTGTGAATGAAATTGTATAGCCAAATTAAGTTTCTTACCTACACAAGCAAGCCTTGATGGAACATAGTTATTGATGGGAGGTGATAAGTGTGTTGGGATTTATATTCTCAAGATCTTGCTTCTTACATGAATTACAGACAACAACCACACGTACGTATCCCATGCAAAGTATGTTGAAAATTAATTCCGGGAATGCCTCTTGAAGAGTGCGTAGATATCTTGAAGCAAATCAGACATCAGTTTCCGAACTTTCTCAACACTTAGGTGAATAAGTATTGTTTATAATACTAAATCTTATTTTCTAGGTTAGATGAACCCTACTTATATAGGACCTTTTCTAATCCAAAAAAAAAAGAACCCAATTTTCTTGAAAACGAGAAAATAATGTGTAACATCTTTTTATTAGAAATAGGATTCCAAATTCTAGTTAAATATAGACAGGAACCACATATTAATTAGCTTCATATTATGAAAATAATTCCAATAAATTTGAATTATTCTTACCATAATAAATTACAAATTATTTCACTAAAAATTCATAACTGCACTCCTCCATTTATATTTCAAAATTCCCCATTAAACACTTATATAATTCTCATGTTGAAATTATAGATACTGATGAATAGATTAAATTACCGATAAATTTAATTTAATGATTAATTTCCTTTAGAGCAATATTCAAGTTATTTTATGTGTCAACTTAAAAAATCTACTGACTGAGCTTGCACATGAAAATTTATAAGTTTCTCATAAAAAGGTATATCATCACTCGCTATTTGAGACATAGATTCCATCAACTAACTCATTATTTCACCATTATATATTATATCATCTAATTTACCAGGCACATCGACCAATTTCAGAATCTCTACTTTTAATAAATCAAAATGATAATTAATATATACAATCCATAATCGTTCTAAATTGGTTAAGAATACAAGTACATTTAATAGTTTAGAGAACCTGTTCTTATCAGTCAATCCAAAACATCTATCTCTATTTGGTTCCATTTAACACATACAAAATGTACTGGGATGAGAGGTTAGAACTACATCATTTCATAATCAAGATAAATTACATATAATCTCATGCTACAATCTTCCCAATGGGTTGTCCAAATTTTCACTCAGATTATGAATTATAACTTTAACTTATAAAAATCGATAATTTGATCTTCTATTTATAAGCTCAAATTCGATACACCAAATCATAGGTATTAAGAAAAATTAATCTAGATATCAAAAATAAAAAAAATTAGTAAAATATAGCTAGATTTGAAAAAAGTGTAAAAGAAAGAAAGAAAATAGAACAAAATTAAAGTTAAAATTGGCTTTTTCATATTCCCCCCTCCTTTTTCCCATTTTCTTTGTTTCCATCACCACCACTCACTCCCTTCTCTTTCTCTCTCTGAGTGGAGCTGAGAAAACGACGTCGTAGAACACGAAAAACCAAATCAAACCCACCCCCATTTCTCCTTTCTCATCTTTGTGTAGATGTGTTAAAAAAGAATCTAGGATTCTTATGCTGTAATTGTGGTAAAAATCTAATCTTTTTTGCATTTTTGTGATTGTTGTGAAGAAAAGCTTCAAACCCACAAGGAAAAAAATGAGCTTGGATCCAGTGGTGTCTTCTCAAGGAAATCTTGATGAGCAGATTGCTCAGCTTATGCAGTGCAAGCCCTTATCTGAACAAGAGGTGGAATTTTTAGTTTTGTCTATTTGATTTTTTTTTGTTGCTTTTTTTTTTAATTTCTTGGGTTTTTTGCATTTCCTGTTGTTTATTGGAAGATTTTTTGATCATTCTTATGTGTTTTCGTGATTCACTGTGTGATATGGTGAGCTGATCTGGGAATTTGTGTGTTTTTTTGTCTATTTTTTGTTTGAATCGTGGTTTTTTTTTTTTTGGAGAGGTGATGTGGAAATTCGTTGAATCCAAATCGTTTTGATGAAGATTTATATGGGTAGTTTTCAAATTCTGAAATAGTTTCAGTTTCCAAAATGAAGAATTTGCTGAATCTTGCTTTTTTTGTTTAAGCTTTATAAGTAAAACTTGGAATCCTGTTCATATTTATCCATACAAATTACAGATTTAAACAGTAAATTGTATCAAGGTAGTGAATTATCACCCCCACCCCTGTTGTGAACTATACTTTTTGTCTTCTTTATGGAAGAAAAAACTGTATTTTTCTCCTTGGCAATGCAAAATGAGAGCTTGGTGAAGTTTGTTATGTAGCTTAAAAAACTGAACTTTCTTAATGATTGATAAATTTCAGTCCTCTGAGAATGACTTGTCTCACAAACTATAGCTCTAAAGCAGTGAATTTTATTGAGACAGTATTTTTGCTAATAAGTAATAGGAGCTTCAATGTGTTTTTCTTTTATTTACGACATCAAGTGGAAAGCTTGGTGAGGTATCGCTGTTTTCTTACCTTAAAATTTATGACTTGTTTGACATACAATGGTTTGTTCCGTCTGGTTACTTTGTCTTCTGAATTGTCTTGATTCTCTTTTCTTTAGACTATCCAAGATCCTAATGGATTCATGTGTCCAGTGGGTAATCGTCCCAAAAGAAAGTAATCTTAATAGAAGTTTGTTGTAGCAACATTTGTCTCTTCTGCTAAACTTGATTTTCAAATTTACATTTGTTGTAGCCCAACGATCATTCTTCAAGATCCAACATGTTAAGCTTTTGAGCATGTCTTTGGCCACTCTTCTCAATGACTTTTCGCGTCTACTCCTTTCTCAATATGCCTTTCTTTTAAGGTTTCTTGTGTGTTTGTCATAAAGGTGTTACATTTATCAGCCTGCAGTTTTTTGTTTTCTTATTTTATTTTAATGTCACTAGGTAAAAGGATTATGTCAGAAAGCAAAGGAAATCTTAATGGATGAAAGCAATGTGCAGGTATGATGCGTGACTGCATTTCTCTTCTTATTTTCTGCTGTGTCTTTTTTCCTTTTTGGCAAGGGAGGAAGGAGGTAACCCTTTGGTCAAGACTTAAAATATCTTGTTTCTAACTTTAGACTTCCTTCACTGAATTGTGTTTGTTAATCACTCTTTTTTCAAGTTCCGAACTGTAACAATTATGGTCTTGATCTGTCTCTTCACGGATGCCAGTGAAGCAATTTCATATGCTTATTTTCTTAGATATTCGTGTTTGTTTTGTTTCTTTAGAAAGTCTTTTTATTTTCATTGACATCACTGCAATGCGAGGTGTAAACTGGGTGGGCTGATGTTAGATAGTTTCTTGATAGATATAGGTTGTCGAGTACTTTTATAAACTTTATTTATTTCCTCTAGATTGTTGAAGCTTAAGTCCACTAAGTGACAAGCATGTAACCAAGGCTTCAGCTAATCCTAATATAATATTACAATAGCTGGTCCAGTTATATGAAACTATCTCATAAAGATCATGTTGATTCATTGTATTAGAGACAGAACTTAAAAATTGATTCAAAGTTACTAGTTCCAAAAAAGAACTTAAAAAATAAATTATTTTTTTATTAGCTTAAGAGATCTCTCAGACTTCCATGTTAAACATATGTGTCTTATCAGAAAGATTTAGATGAGCATGAACATTTGGTTATGGGATTGAATCGTTTTAACTTTCCCCGTTGCAGCCTGTGAAAAGTCCTGTGACTATATGTGGTGATATTCACGGCCAATTCCATGATCTTGCTGAGCTTTTCCGTATCGGTGGGAAGGTACTTGTCCATTTGTCTCTTTCTGGATTTTGTTTCTCTTTGATTAGCAAGTTTATGCTTGGGTAAGAAGAATTGTCTTCTAATTTTCACTTCCTTGCTTGATAGCAATGAACATTTGAAAACACAATAGTCTTTTGGTTGGAAAAAACTTCTCTCTCTCTCTCTTTCTGCTAAGGGAGGAAGGTGAAGTTGTTATTGAGAGATTTGTAGAGCGACAAACAGGGGTGCATATATCATTATCTAGCTATTGAAGTATAGGCTTGTTGCAGTAATCAAATCACTTCCTTTCTTGGTAGCAATGAACATTTGAAAATATGTCAGTCATTTGGTGGGAAAAGACTCTATCTCTGTGCTGAGGAAGGGAGGTGACATTATTCTCGAAATGATTTCTAGAGCAACAAACGGGGGTGAATATTTGGTTATCTACCTGTAGAAGTATAGGCTTGTAGCGATAATCAACTTCTTTCTCCCTCTGAGGGTAGTTTTTTGATATAGCTCCTTCACATAAGCCGAGGGCTAAATAAAACCATATGCAAGGAAGGCTTAAGGATGTGTAATCCTTAGAAACTTTATGAGATGGTGGATATTTGTTTAACAAGCCCTAGACCTATTCTCTTATGGCTAGTAAGCAATAATGTGCTAGTTAAAAAGAGCAAAAAAAATAAATTGTTTTATTACATATTACTGTGGTGCATTTCGTAATAATTTCTCTCTATTATTTTAGATAAAATTGTAGTCTTTTACTTTAAAGAAGGCGATGGTAGTCAAATTTCTTTTTCTAACATGTCCATTTCTTTTGTTTGTTTTACTTGCAGTGTCCAGACACTAACTATCTATTTATGGGAGATTATGTAGATCGTGGATACTATTCTGTGGAGACAGTGACGGTGAGGTTCTTTTTTGTATTATACCTCCAAAGGATTTTTTTAAGTTAATTTTTTTGGACAAGGTAGAGGATTTAATTTTCTTGGACAAGGTAGAGGATTGCATTGTGCACCGGTGATAACTCAGTTGTTTATTTGCAGAATAGCATCATGCTTACTTGTCACCTTCTGTAACTCCCCACACTACTCTTCCCTATTTATTGTATTTACCTTTTGCGGGGAATGTGCATGGGAGGGGGTTATTCCTTTGGGGTTGTTGTACTATTTGAGTGAAACTGGTATATGTCATGGGTTCTTGATTGCATTTCTCTTGGATGAGTAGTTTATATGGGGTCTTAGAATATGACATCATAAAATGCATACAATTGCAGATATTAAGAAAAGCTCTTTACACCTTTAATAGGTGCTAACTTCAATTGGCTCAATATCAACCAAATAATGGTGTCATTTGACTGTTAATTTGCTTGCAGCTTTTGGTGGCTCTCAAAGTGCGGTATCCTCAACGGATTACAATTTTGAGGGGAAATCATGAGAGTCGTCAGGTATATATGATTATACTAAGATTTCAATATTTCATTTTTTACATCTTGTATCAAATGAATGCTTTTTCTCTGTGAGTTGCTTTAAGAACTTTTGTTCATTATGCTTTTATTATGGATTTGGTTTTGGTTCAACTTTATATTTTGAGTTTTGATTGTCTGTTTATATCTTGCAGATTACTCAGGTTTATGGATTTTACGACGAATGTTTACGAAAGTGAGTCCTTCCATATTATACATTTTGTTGATTGCATTGTCATAGCTTTTTTGTTTTTTTGGGTGGGGTGGTGTAACTGCATTATGGTATGTGGATAATAGTTCAATTATCTTATTTTCTTTGTCACCAACATTCATTTTACCATTTGACTTGATATCTGTCTAAGTTCTTTTAAATTTACCTTCTTATGTACATGGTATTTACAGATAGATTCATTTACACTTGTACAGATAGTAGACATTATGTTATAGTGTAATAACTTCTAAAATGTATTCAGCATGCGGTTTAGCAATCTAGGTTATCATTCAGGAGCTGTTCAGCGATGTGCTTAAAATATTAGTAAAATTTCAAGGAAGTGGGATAGATGGGTCAAATGTCTCATGAGAATAAAGTCATTTGAAAGTAGGAGCAGCTTTACTAGTTAGAATTCTTTGAGAGAGGAGATTTCCTGTTCAAGAGGTACCTAATTTGGGACAACACGAAAGAGAAGTGCGTTCAGCAAATTTGGGAAGGATTGCTTGTAGCTAGCGTGCTAGATCAACATCCATTACTTGGATAAAATTACAATTATATACACATCCAAGAGCATATCTTAGTGGTCAATGAAGTGGTTTTGAGAATCATGAGGTTGATAAAATATTCAGTATTTCTTCTGATGTGATTGTAAGTTACATCTGAATTTGAGTATTATACCTGCAAATGTATGCTGATTGACTGCATTTCCACTTAACAGATATGGTAATGCCAATGTCTGGAAGACTTTCACAGATCTCTTTGACTACTTTCCTCTCACAGCTTTGGTTAGTATGCTATACTCAGTTTAGCTATTTTGTGGATGCTATGCACAAGTATTGTTTTTTATTTTTTTTTACATTACAGTACATTCATGTCACTTTGTGGTTCTCTCGTTTTAGAAAATGAATTTGCTACTGATGCTGCTTAAATCGTGTGATATGGAAATTTAAAGACCTTTTAATATTGTTATGGAATTGTATTGGGATGGACTTGATCTTGAATACCAATTCATTGTGTTCGATGTTGCATTACACATCCCATAACTCGCTTTTATATATTTCTTAACTCGAGAGAGGGTGCTAATACTAATATCGCCATGATGGAGAGGCTGCTGGGAAGAAGAAAGCTTACTATTGTTCTGGCCTTGCATTTTACCTTAAGGTTGTAAAATCGAGATTAGCGCTGCTACTAATATGGCAAACATCACTGTCGCCACCGTTATCGCAATACTTGCGTGTTATTTCAAAATGGAGTTCATTTTCTTTCTGTAAATTTCAGGAGGGAAAATATGCCTCCTGTGCCTTTCTTGTTTATACTCTAAAACTGGAAATTTGTGTGATGATTTTCTTGGATCCTTTCTAGGTTGAATCCGAAATTTTTTGCCTCCACGGTGGTTTGTCTCCATCTGTTGAAACTCTTGATAATATTCGTAATTTTGACCGTGTCCAAGAAGTTCCACATGAGGGGGCCATGTGTGATCTTTTGTGGTCTGATCCCGATGATCGTTGTGGGTGGGGTATTTCACCCAGAGGTGCTGGATATACATTTGGCCAAGTAACTTGCCTACTCCTTTTCACCTCATTTTTTTCCAGACGTATGTAGTGGTTCATATGAGCTTGATATCGTGTTATTTGCATTGCAACAGGATATATCTGAGCAGTTTAACCACACCAACAATTTAAAATTAATTGCGAGAGCTCACCAGCTGGTTATGGAGGGATTCAATTGGGCCCATGTAATTGGTTCCATATCTATCTGTATAGTTTGTTTGCAAGTTTGATTCAAGAGAGGCTGATCTAAACAATTTCTTGTTGCAGGATCAAAAAGTGGTTACCATATTTAGTGCCCCTAATTATTGCTACCGCTGTGGTAATATGGCATCCATCTTGGAAGTTGACGATTGCAATGGCCATACATTCATCCAGGTTTGTCCCGCCCACCCTCACTCCCCCAGCCCCACCCCCACCCCACACACAACAATCACCTATGTTGCTCAGGCTCTTCAAAATGTTATTAGGTATGTTGGATCCTTCAAAATAGTGTATTTTTGGAGGATCTGACATAGGTGTGACAACATCTTGCAGAGTCCGAGCAACATAGACGACAACTATGCAGCTATGCCTGCCTCGGGGTTGGTTTAGGAATCCTGCTTTGTCATTTAAACTCATTTCATATCATCATCCTATTAAATAAAATAAGATTGGAAAATAAGCTCATTTAACTTCATTTCGGTCCAATATTATATAAAATAGAAACCAGCATATAAAGTAGCGCAGGCTTTTCATATTTAGTATTGGTGTATAAATCTCAGTCAACACTAAAAGATTCCTAGAAAATGTTGGATAACATTGGACCAAAGTGAATGCACGAATTAATTAGTATCAGTATCACCTATATAGATCTTCTTCTTCCTTTGCGCCCTATTTTTCATATGATTTGCAAGTTTTTGCTAATAATAAGTGGTAGTTTGGTATTCATAATGTTTAAAATAGCCTCCCTCTTTTTCCTTCTTTCTGTTTTGCAGTTTGAACCAGCTCCTAGGAGAGGGGAGCCAGATGTAACGCGAAGAACGCCAGATTACTTCTTATGATCAAGCTGCAGTAACTTGGTGATTTTATTGCATCAGTTTTTGATAAACTGGTCTATATGCCTATGAACTTCTTGGAAATTCTATAGTTATTACAGCTATAGTACTGCGATGCTGCAAATTGCACGAAGCATGTAAATCAGGCAGGTGATGCATTTTTCCTTCCTTACAGTTCTCCTGAAACTTCATGAAAATGCAGCAAAGAGACGGCGAAAACTGTTGAAGGAATAACTATGCATGTATCATTTCCTACAAACAACGATTTTACCTTTTTCTCTCTTTCTTATATTAATTTTTTGTTACTTGTCCATCATTTGGTTCCCCAGTTATTTTATCATCCTTTAGAAGGACGATAACTCTCGTGTGAGCTCTGTAGAGACAAGACATCATTTTTTACCTTATAATGGGTGCTTGAGTAATTTATAATCTTTCACCTTGCTCAGTTTGCACTCTTTTTAGTGGTTTTCTTCAAGATAGCTGGTATTTTGAACTTATACTTGCTAGTTTTCACAATCACCACTTGGTGGTTTGTTACCCACAGTTGCGCCTTAGTTCCAAACAAGTTAGCGTCAGTTATATAATTGCAATTTGCTCATGGTATATTTTGAAGTTTACATGTTTTGTCAATGTGAATCTTACCTAATACACTTCCAAAACACAAATAACAATGGACTCTTTTGTTGCATGTGTATGACTTGATTCTATAAAACAACAACATACCCAGTGAAATTCCGCAAGTGGCGTCTGGGGAGGGTAAAATGTATGTAGATCTTACCACTATCTCATAGAGATAGAGAGATTGTTTTCGGAAGACCATCTTAAAGATATCATCCCAAATGCAGAACATACTTATCATGCTTAGAAGTTTCAAGACAAATTCTTTATATATTAGTAGGATAATTCTTTTATACACTAGATAATTTTCTTGTATTTTGTCTATTAAATGGCCAAACTTGGTAAAGATAAAGCTTTAGCATATGAAATTGGTAAAGTGACCAACTTCTTAGCTCTTCCAACATAAGCTCTCTTTGTTAAGTTATCATAATCATTCTCCTCTATTGCATCCAGTATCTTCCTGTACAAAATTAAGGATGACCAAACCTACAAAATCACAACCATACAATCAACTTCTCAAGATGTTGTAACAAGAGGCGGATTCAAGATTTGAAGTTTACGAGTAAGTCTTACTGGCCAACGACTAGCTTTGTTAAGATGTGAAGCACCTTCCTCAGCAAGACTGAAGTAAAATCTTGCCCTTCCGATCTGCTCCTTCATGAATTCTCTCCATTGATCTGTCACTTTTCTCGCGAACACGTCCTCATCGCGTATTCCAAACTGTGCTAGTTCATCTTGTGGCAGATAAACTCTTCCTCTCAATGCACTAAAACACATATCAATAGTAACATGGTTAGATAATTATAACGCTCATGATAGAGGGCGGATCAAAAAGGGCTGGTCAAAGAGAAAAACCAACAGGCTTCTAAGCTACTGACAAACTTCTAAAGAAGTGAGTTTTATAAGACCTAACACAAGTTCAAATGGTATGTACGCCTAATGGACAAATCCAGAGGCCTGTTAGACCAAATTAGACAATACGTGCCATGGGCTTAGATTGTAACAATAATAAACAATTGGACTAAAAAAGTTTAACTTACTCTTCTCCAACATCTCTTAGAATGTTAGTAAGTTGATTCCCTATGCCCAAATGAAGTGCTGCATTATATACAGTTTGAACTGAAACAGGACATTCTGGTGCAATTCCCATTACTGGTACACTCATTAGGCCAACTGTCCCAGCTACACAGTAGCAGTACATATACAACTCCTGGAAATTTGCATACCGGCTTTTCCTCGTGTCCATTCTCATTCCATCTATCATGTCCTTGAAAGGCTACACATTATAAACGCGAAAATTTTGCATTAACATACCATAAAAGGTGAGTCTTTTTCGACAGGACTAAGGGGATATCGAAAATTTGGGTACCTTGATGTCTAAAGGGAACCTGCAAACGGTATCAGTTAAAGCAGCATCAAGCATGTCATAAGGTTTGTTGTTGAAAATGTCTTCTAATCTTTCTTCCCATCTATCAAGAACTGAGTTGTTCATGTAATTAGCATTAGGACCATCAACTAGTTCATCTGTCCTTCTGCACCATACTGAAAGAAAGGCAACAAAAGAAACGATTTTCAGTTGGACAATCTTCTTAACATGGTATGATATTATCTGCTATGAGCCAAACTCCCACGGTTTTCCCCAGAATGCTTCATACTATCAAGAATATAACATCTTATTAAATTATCTACCAATGTGAGACAGTGAGCCAGGCCCTATGATATCATTTCAATATCTACTGGTTTCGCGGAACCATTGGCTCTGATACTAGTTAAGAACTAGTAATTTAAAATTTTTGAGATCATTAAATTATTTTAGCTTACCATAGATAGCCCATATTGCCTTTTGTCTCTCTTCAGTCATTAGCTTAGTACCTGCAACATGATCAAATTGAACACTAAGTTATATTTAAACTAGGAGATAAAACGATGAAGGGAGTTGGAGACAAGTTAAAAAGGGGAAGGAGGAAAGGGTACTCATAATCCATGTTGCTCAAGACTCTCAAAAAATATTGCCGCACCCATGTCAGTTCCTCTAAAAATGTACTACTTTTGAGGATCCGACAAGCGACATGCCTTAACAGCATCACTCTTGATTGAAAAGGCTTAAGGAAATGGGGAGGGGTGCATCTAAAAATTAACATATTTAGCAATTACAGAAATCCTACGAGTGAGATCTGGGTAGCATAGAGTAAACGCAAACCTTACCCCTATCTCGTAGAGGTAGAAAGGTTTTTTTAGAAGGACCCTCGACTCAAATGCAACAAATCAAAGTAGTTGTGAAAAAAAATGACAACGAAGAAAACATGGCAACTAACAAGGAAAGCAGTGCAAAGCATTTAGGAAAGGAACAATAACAACAACAAAGTAATGGATAACTAAAACACATTAAACAACACAAATCCACAACTTGTACAAGAAAGAGATACCTATTAGTACTACTAGACTATTTGTAACATATCAATCATAAAAACAAAAAGGGATCAAGAAAATGAACCTAAGTAGAAAGTTTTAGCATATTCTGAACAAATTTTCCTGCATAATTCATAAGCTTCATCAAGAAACACAGGATGAAAACTTGAATGACACAAATCACTTGTAACATGTGTTTGTTTCCATACAACTTCGCGAACGCGTTGATGAGTGTGAGCAATTCCTTGCACTGATAATATTTCATGAATGGATTTTTCTCTTTTCTTAGGAGAAACTGTTAGAACTTGATCAGCTCTTATAACAGGTAAGAATTTTCCTCTCCATGAAGAAATTTCATTTCTTGCATTAAGGCAAGAATTTGATGAATTAAAAAGTGTTGATGGACACATCTTTACAACAACAACAAAAGATGTGGAAAAATAAGTGTTATGGAGAATTGGTGATAGTATATTATATACAAGGAACTAACAAGAAACAAATGTTCTCTCAATTATTAATAATTTATAGTATAGTATAAAATAGATAGTTCTTTACTTGAGTCGAGAGTTTATCGAAAATAGTCTCTGTACCTTAACGAGATAGGGGTGAGAAAAGTTGTAAATTTCAAAGTTCTATTATAACTTGACAATCACAATGAAAAGAGATCCATTAATCTGCTTATTATTAGAACTTTTATGCTCAAAGGTAGTTAAAACTTTGTCAATTAATTTTTTTTCATGATTTTTAATATTCGATTTACTTATATATACAAAAGAATATAGTCTGTTGTCTCAAGTAACTATTTTTATTTTTGAGGTTACTAATCTCAATTTTTATGGACGGTAAAAAAATCATCTGCATTGACAATATATATCAGTTAAACTCGAAAATATTTTATTTCAGTCTGCTTTGGACTAGAAGAAGGAGTCTTGAAGCAACAATAAAATAAAGTATCTTCATGCGACCTATAGATTACATTTTTGACTGTCGAATTGGTTAACAATGCTTGCATCAAGCTTGACTACCTACACCATACCTCGTTAGAATTGACTACCTTCTTCCGATCATGCCTAAACGCGAGATGCTTCGTGCATTGGACTTCCTAGAATGTGGATTAGTTTTTTTTTTTCTCTAAAAAATATATTTTTTTATAGTTCTAAGTTAGATATACATAGTATTGTTGGTATTAGAGTCACAATGCTTATTCCCAAAGATGCTATTTTGTCTTTTTATTTACACAAAATGTTAAAAAAAAAATGTTGGAAGAATCGTCCATCATATGCTAAATAATAAGAATTAATTAAGGATCTTGTCTACATATTATACCTCTAAAATGGAACTTATAATTTTTGTTTTTTTCTGCAAATTTATGAAAAATAAAAAAAAAAGATTTGATTTTTGTATGTAGAAGAAAAGTATATGCATTGGAATAATGCTATTTTATGAGTATATTAAATCCATTTAAAAGAGGTCCACATCAAATATATTAGATTGTTTTGTTCTTTTTTCTCCATTAATAGATACCCTTATGAAATGATTAATCAACTTAATTTCAAATGCATTTAAATTTTATGTACTAATAGCATATAAATTTGATTTTTATAAAAATTATGCAAATTTTCATAAGCTTAATATATGATAGCATGAAAAAAAAGTTATGATATTTACTACATATTTTGCACTTGACTATGTGGACAGTTAACTTTGATTTGCCCAATCGGTAGTTGGACAATATTTTTATCTTGTGTGACAATATTACAAGAACGAGTATTTGCTTTTCTAAGGTGGAACACTAGAAAGAAAAGCATATATAGCTTTCATGGAACATGCTATTTTTGCAACATCCTTACAAGGATAGTGATGAGTTTCACGTGCTTTAAACATGACTTGCACACCTAGAAAGATTGGTCACAATCTGAGTGATCCCACCTATGCACCCAATTCTATCATTAATGGTGGAGTCAGGATTCTCACTAACAAGATTCAAAAATACGAAAAAGTAAATATACGAAAAAAATTTGACATCTACTATATATACATAAAAATAGTTTCTTAGCCCTCCCTGACTCCGCTCACAACCAAGTGGAATTCTACGAGGAACATAACTATGATAACTTTGATGGACACCAAAGCGTCTGTAGTCCAACGGTTAGGATAATTGCCTTCCAAGCAATAGACCCGGGTTCGACTCCCGGCAGACGCACTCTTATTTTCCTTTATGTAAGTTTATATACTATTTTTATTTGGGAAATACAACCACGACAACAAAGAAAAGATTGTTTTCGATAGATTTTTGACTCAAATATAAAGCAGTAAACAAAAACTAAGAGGAGGTTGTTTCGAGAACAAGTGTATAAAGCAAATACAGTAGCGAAGAAGTCATGTTGATGGTTTGAGATAATAAACATAAGTTCCCTACCAAAGGATACTGCATTAGTATTAACATTGACAAAGTACATATCTTTGTTGTTCTTGGATACATATACAATTGTATCATAATTCAAGAGTATGTCAATGACTAAAGTCAAATCAAGATTAAAAGTAAACGATTTATCTGTATAAGTCATGGTGGATAGAGTCATCTGGTACCTGTGCAGGCGGGAGGTAGTAGGTACCCCTCGAAATTAATTATGTGGATGTAAGCTGACTCGAACATCACTATTATAACAAAAAAGTACCTGTTTGTTGCTTTGTATTAGCTATACATGAATGTGCAAGGACTATTATGAGGAATTGAGTGTAGTATCATTTGTTTTCTCTTGAACCGGTTATCGGTAGGAACGCTGCCAAAATCACAGATACCTTGGACAATAGAAATCCGATTGTTCCAAGCATGAGATCTTGCGGTGTTAGCACTTTGGCAACGTCTCCGAGAGCATATTTTGCTGCAACGGCTGTAACTGCAAAAGCCAATACTATGTTTAACACTGAACCTTTGAATCCTTTATTGGTTCGATCAAGAGTCTGTGTTCTGTTACTTGGAGTCAATTCTGAAGATGGTATACCATCAACAGACCTCTGCACGAGTAATAGATAGAGGAATCCTCCAACACCACCGGTTAAGAAGGCAATTGCAGACTTCTCCCCCGCTAAGAATGCAATAGACGAGCCAGCAATGGTAAGGATTGCATCGTATAGCAACAAAGATAACTTCAAATCTGCATATTCCTTCATGGTGTCTTCATTTGATATGTTCTGAGTGCTAACGGAAGATGATGGCGAAGTTTTCTCACTTAATGATACGATGTTGTCCTCAGAAAACTCAGTAACCGAACATGGTCTAAACTCCATCAGGGAACTATCACTTTTCTCACCGAGCAAGACATCCTCGATATCAAAGTCATACTGAATAGCTTTACAGTCTGATAATTTCTTCCGGTTTCCTACTGACACGGAATTTAGTAGGGAAATGACAGTTACGCTCATGCCTCCGAGTCTCCACTGACCTGCTTGTTATTAACAGTTTAACACCAAACTTTAGAAAACATTAGTCTTCATGTTTGTTTATTTCCTTTCTGATAATTAAAATATGCATAACAGTAATAAAAAAAATGGTTCACAGCTATGTTGCTCGAACTCTCCAAAAATGTCCAAGCAGTTTTTCTGGTGCTTGATGAACTCTTTTACTGTTGAGTAATCAGGATTCTTACTGATTTGAGATAGATTCAGACATAGTGTGAATCGTAAAATTAGGTGACTACTTTGACAGGTCAAACACAGTTCGATAAATATCAATACGCCAGCCAGATGTACTTTTCCAGACAAAAAAAATCACATCTCAATCCTGGTAAGCATGATTTACATGCGACATGCTCATACTCTTCAGAAATGTCGATGGTTGCGTGCCGTATCCTCCAAACGTAGTGCACTTTGCAAGATCCAACACAGATGCAACAACAATTTTTTGGGAAGTCCGAGCAACATAGCTTTACATGTACATCACTGAGTTGGAAATACTGACCTGATTCTGGGCTGATCCAAACAGCTTCAAGTTTTCCAAGTTTAGGTCCCTCAAACATGAACTCATCTATGGAACCTCTTTGGAAGTAGAGCAGATCGGAACCTTGTGACTGCACAGAATCCCTACCAGCCGATATCCTCTGTAAGATTGAGTCACCATTTTCATCTATCAAACAAAGCAGGACTTCAGAGTTTATGTCAGTAAGATCAGATCCATATGCGCTACTCGTCTGCAGCTTGACTTGGTAAATCGAGTTGGACGTATCCAAATTCGAATGATTGAGCAATGTTTCCAGCGACCAACCTCCACAGAATTTTACATTAGTGGATGGTAGAAGGCGGGAAGGTTTTAAATAGTCCCGAAAATCTGAAAATTAATTGTATGACCAAAGTGAGAAGCTGAAACAAAACATTAGCATAAACGAGTGAATGAAACACTATGTCTACAGTTAGTAAGTCATATATGAATCTAGATAGAGTGGTTTGTTCAACTCTGATTCTCTACTCAACCGAAGTGAACGGAGTACACCATTTAGCTGGAGAATAACTTCATAGATTTAGACGCTAACAGCGACTTAAACCATTCCATTGAACATTACTCCTACATGGAGGATATATTAGCAAGCCATTCACAAAACTCCGTACTCATTAATTTGCTAACGGGTGGATTACTGAAATCACTCACATCTAACAACATTTCATCCAAGATTCTAGATTCATTTGAGGAAAAACTGTGAAATCTGCCCTAAGGATGCTACGTTCTCTACTGTTTTCTCGTCGCCATGTTTGTTGTACTGCTTGTTGGATGTTTCACATTTATTTTCATAGACAGCTAAGACACTTCAAGGCTCTTACAAGAACTCTTCATTTTGCTTACTGCTTTCGTGTCAACATGCTATAGGCAAGGCTACTTAACAGCAACTATGCCCCAGTCCCAAACAAGCTGCTTAGCCATATGAATCTCCCCTTTATTCATTTAAGTTCATTTTATATCGTCGTCATCCTAAATAATAATAACAATAGTATTAGACATTCCCTAACAGGTCTAAAAACTTATTCCCCACTAGTAGATATCACCTTATGCTGGGGTGGAGGTTTCACCGAAGGCAGTATCTTCCGTTCAAATCCTATATTTATCTTACAAAATCATTGAATATGTACAAATTATTAATTTATAACCAGTAACGTAAAAAGATTAGAATCCAAAAACACATAAACTTTAAATTCTAGCTCCGCCTCTGCCTATATAGATCTTATTTTTCCATTGTATCATATCTTTAGCTAAGTCTGCGTTGATTCCAACAATTCATTATTTTGTATGTCTCTCGAGACAACTTCCTTCCTTGTGATTTTAGGTTTATCTCGTCCCTTTTTTAACACCTTCCCTCACCATAGTTTCACACCTACAGATCGAAACATCCATCCAAAAAGGAAATGAAAGTTCAAATACTCTTTTTTCCAGCATTTTGCAAATGTCTCCTACTATCAAGAAACAGAAAACACAATTCATATTGTTTGATGTCCATCTCATTTCCCTAGCCAAAATATCAAAAAAAATTTCAAATCACAAACTACACCTAAAGTAAAAACAACTCAAACATCCTACATACTTCTTCTCCAAAGTAAAATTTCCTCTAACCTCAATATTGCTCGGACTCTTTAAAAATCCCTTCGAATACTCAAAAATACATTTTTAAAGGATCCGACACAAGTGAAACAACATTTTTGGATAATCCGAGCAACATAGCTAACAGGCTAACAGTTAAAACAACAAAGTTGCATAAAAATGTTACACAAAAAGTTAAAAACTACTATTCCCTCTGTCCCAGCTAACAGACTAACAGCTAAGGAAAAAAAAATGATTTTTTCAAAAATTTATAATCTAAAACACTGTTTAACCAGCTATAAATCATTTTATTAACGATTAAAAAAGTAAATTCAAAATTAAATTTTTTTTGATTATATATATTTACTGTTTCAAGAAAAAGGTACCTTGAAAATCAGATTTTTTGAAGCTAATTTTCCAAGAACAGCTACAAATCCTTTTTATACGAATTGGGTTTATTGAATTCCTCTTTGGGACGGATATTTGAGTTGCAAAGATCAAATTTTTCATGAATAATGACTCCATTTTTAGCTAATAATTGAATTTTTCTTGAAGCTGATTTTCAATTTAAGAGTGATAGAAGAAGAAGAAGAAGCGTACAGAAATGGAAGAGCTAAAATATCTTTTTGAGGCCCAATGCTAAACAATAAGAAGGGAGTGTGGGCTATTTTGATTTTCTTGGTTACGGGGTGATCATTAATTTTTGTCTTTGAGTATCGTTAAAATTTTATGAAATCATCTGTAATGAGGCGATGAAATAAGAATTAGGCGATATTTTTTAGTTTTTTGTGCCTATTAATCTATGGATATTTTTAGGTATCATGACCCTGGGCCTATTTTCTCGTGAAAACTTTACGAAATAATTTGTAATGACGTCACTAATAATTCCAGTAGGCTCGACTAGTTTGTGGTGTTTTCAATTTAAGAACCCACAAGTTATTGTGTAAAAAGCACAACTTATGCCGCATTACTTAAATTGTACAGAATTTTATGCCAAGCGAGAAAACAATTATCTAAATTTATTCCTAACAAGATAAGGTTATAGATAAGAACGCTTTAGTTCACAAATTTTAATCAGATGAGTAGCAGGAGCAAAAATTAAAAATTATCGTATTTGAGGATAAAAATTAAAATCGCTTCAAAATAGTGATAATTCGTGCAAAAACTTCATTATTTTCCCAAAAAATAATCAATATATAAGTTCTATATATTTCGGTAATATTAGTAAATAAATTTTTGACAAAATTGTACATATTAATAAATTTTAATTATATTATCTAAATTATTCTTTATCTCACTTAATTTACATTTCACTAAGTAAAACTTAAGAGTAGGGAAGTTTAGTGATGGGGATTTAAACCTAATTTCACCAACTATGTTGAAATTAGGATTTGCTAACAGAAAATTTAAATAGTTCTTAAACATTAATATATAATTAATATTTCCTTTAATCCTTCTTATTTTATCACTTTAACTAAAACTATCTAGTCTAAGCTAATTATTACTTTAGAAAATCAACAAGGTGTTACACATCCTAAGAAAGAGCGATATTTTAGCGCGCGTGGCGTGATTCTACTATTTTTTTTGTATTTGATTGGGTGGACAGTTGATCGGAAGATAACTTCAATTCGCCCGACTAGCAAGTGGGCGGCATAGTTATCTTGTGTGACAACACTACAAAGCAAGTTGCTCTTCCGTCAAATATTTTTCTGAATAATACTAACTTAAATAAATAATTTGTATGACAGACTACCGATGAATATGGTATTTCCTTATTCCTAATCAAATGTGTCGAGTCGAAGCTTCGAAAATATGAGAATGTTTTACCCTTCAGTAGGTTTACTCTATGTGAAATTTAGATTAATCGAGTCAATCAAATTTAAGATGTAATATCTATAAATATTTAATTATGTCTCTAATTATTATTTTATATTTAATTGAGGTCTTCGTAGAAATTAATAAAGTTTAAATCCTTGACCCGCATCGAACGATGATTTATTTTACCCATTTAAGTTCGAATTTCAAAATTTGACAAAATTGAGTGATAATTGATTTTAAGAACAGTATCATATGCTTTTGATATTTACAGATCATATATTCCTCAATTATTTATTCTCTTTTACCTATCAAGATTTTGGTTCCAATCTATCCTACCATAAAAGAGAAAAAGGAAATATGAGTGTTCGGTACGAAGAAAAATATTTTCTTCAAAAATTATTTTTTTTAAAAAATAAGTGATTTTTTTTTGTGTTTAATATGTATATAAAAAATAGAGAATCTTAAAAAATATTATTTTAAAATTATTCATATATAATTTAGACGGTTACTGTGAGAGATGAGGAGTTTGGCGGAGATAGAAGCTATATATGGGAACCGACGGTTGTCCAAGATTAATTGAAAAATATCATCTTTATCTCATAAACAATCAGGATTAAAATCTTATTAAAAATATTAAAATGCTATGTGATTTATTTTCAACTGCTTAAGTCTTGATGCAGAGAATTACCCAATACATATGTTGACGAGTGGCAGCCAATACTCGCTGAAGTAATCGAGGAACATGCAAATTAGTCCCGACCTATTATTATTAAATGAAAAAAATAAAATAAAAGAAAGAGGCTAAGGATGTATTTTCGTGAAAGTTATATTTAGAAAAAAATAATAGTTTTGAACATTATTTCTCTTTATTAACATAATTTATGATCAAACAAATATTTATAACTTATTTTTATTACAAATTTTGAAAATTAATCCTTTTTTTTTTACTTACTTAAATTTCGATAAATACATCACATGCTAAAATGAATTTTTTTTAAGAATTTGCCCACATTTTGGAGTAATAAATTTGACTTCACATGTTAATTGTTGATTGTTTTTTTCTGCTGTTAATTTGTCCACACAATTAATCATGTGAAACATTACTTTCTAATTAATTAATTTTCAAAAATAATATATTATATTTCTCTTATGAAAACTTTTATAGTCAAATAAATAATATGATTTATTTAAGACTTCAAGAATATATTTTAAAGATCATATTCAAACCTACCAAGGGATAATTATTTTTGTCATATGGAATGCGTGTCAAGCTTTTTGGCCAATTAACAAAAAAATAATTGTCCACTTGATATTTAATAATAATTCAATATAAAATATTATAATGATGATTATAATAATAATAATAATGCTATACCTTTTTTCGTGTAATTATTTAGTAATCAATATCATTAATCTGACTAATTTAAAATTTTACCTATTTTTTTTATCCATAGTTTCTTTGATTTTGAAGCTCAAATTTGAAATATCTGATTACTAATGGGCTAATCTATTACGCAATTTGATGATAATAATAATATTTAATTATCCTAAAAAGGAAAAAATTATTGAGATAATAATGACATGTAATAATAATAATTGCCTTCTTTCACATTTATTGCTAAAAGGTCAACTCTCTGTAGATCATGTTCTGATTTTATTTTCATCTCTTCAAATCAAGATTATTTGATATATATAGAAGATATGATATAGGAGATGTCTCGTACAATTAATTGAGATGCACACAAACTGATTCAAACATCATTATTATTATAAAAAAAACATAAAATTATTCCACATTTGAGAACTATGCATGTTTTTTTCCCATCTGTGCAAATCTTTATAGAGTCACTCGATATTTATATTAGTAGGAGGTAACAAATATCCCATATAATTCGTCGAGATACATACAAACTATAATGTATTGATAGAAGAAAATAGATACTACGTACAATTAGTTGAAATACGTACAAACTAATCCAAACACAACCATTATAAAAAAGAAAGCACTACTTAAGATTATTCCACATTTGAAAAACATGAGTAATTCTTTTTTTCCCATCTGTCCAAACCTTAGTAGATAGAGCCACTCGAAACTTACATTAGTAAATACATACAAACTGATGTAGTAATAGGAGGTGGCAAATAATACTCCCATACAAATTAGTTGAGATCTACGTAAACTATTCGAACACCGTCGCAATATATATTTATATATAAAACTACTCCTACTTATATTGCTTGTCCAGCTTCCAAAACCAAATCAAAGCCAATAAAAATGGCACAAAAGATTGACTTACAGAATCTTGAATCACAGATCTCCACCATGAAAGCCACCATAGAACCACCACAAACTAGCCAACAGCTCCTAACAACCACCAACCCCACCACCCCCCAAAAAAACCACAAACTTACCCTCATCCCCTTAATCTTCCTCATATACTTTGAAGTAGCTGGTGGTCCATATGGTGAAGAACCAGCAGTTAAAGCAGCTGGTCCATTACTAGCAATTCTTGGATTTCTAATTTTCCCCTTTATTTGGAGTGTACCAGAAGCCCTTATTACAGCTGAGCTCTCAACAACTTTCCCTGGTAATGGTGGATTTGTTATTTGGGCTGACAAAGCTTTTGGACCCTTTTGGGGTTCTTTGATGGGTTCTTGGAAATTCCTTACTGGTGTCATAAATATTGCTTCTTTCCCTGTTTTGTGTATTAGTTATTTAGAGAAAATTTTCCCAGTTCTAGATTCTGGGGTTCCAAGAAAATTGGCTATTCTTGGCTCAACTTTGTTTTTATCACTTGTTAACTATACTGGTTTGACAATTGTTGGGTATGTTGCTGTGGCACTTGGGGTTATTTCACTTGCCCCTTTTATCATAATGTCATTTATTGCTATCCCAAAGATTCATCCTCATAGATGGTTGAGTTTAGGTCAAAAGGGGGTTAAAAAAGATTGGAACTTGTTCTTCAATACACTCTTTTGGAACTTGAACTTTTGGGATAATGTTAGTACTATGGCTGGTGAAGTTGAAAATCCAAGAAAGACTTTCCCTTTAGCACTTTTTTCTAGTGTAGTGTTCACTTGCTTAGGGTATATTGTTCCACTCATGGCTGTTACAGGCGCAGTCGCGGTGGACCAGCGCGATTGGGACACAGGGTTTATGGCTAACGCGGCGGAGATCATATCAGGGAGGTGGTTGAAATTTTGGATTGAAATAGGTGCTGTGTTATCCACCATTGGATTATTTGAAGCTCAATTAAGTAGTTCAGCATTCCAAATTTTGGGTATGGCTGAAATATCATTTTTACCTAAGTTTTTTGGACTAAGGTCAAAATGGTTCAATACCCCATGGGTTGGGATCGTTTTGTCAACTACAATTTCACTTGGAATGTCTTATATGGACTTTCAAGATATTATTTCTAGTGCAAATTTCTTGTATAGTTTAGGTATGCTTCTTGAGTTTGCATCATTTCTTTGGTTGAGAAGGAAATTTCCATTGATTAAAAGGCCTTATAGGGTGCCAATGAGATTGCCACTTTTGGTGATTATGTGTTTGATTCCATGTGGTTTTTTGGTTTTCATCATGGCTATAGCAACAAAGATTGTGTATTTGATTAGTGGTTTGATGACTATTGGAGGGATAGGATGGTATTTCTTGATGAAGTTTTGTAAGTCAAAGAAGTTGCTAAAGTTCAATGAAAAGGTAGATGATACTTATGAGGGATAATCAGTAGGGAGGTAGTTGGTGTGTAGGACTTCTCTTCTTCTTTATTTTGCAATTTCATATATATTGGAAAGATGTTGCTTTATTCTCAAAGAATTGAATGCAAAAATATCCTTTCTTTTGTCTTATTCATTTTCACAACTCTTTTTTCTTTTTGATTTTTCATTAATGTTTGATACCTATATTAGACCTGCAATTCAATTTTGAACTCGCGCTACTTAAACTTATTTAAGGGAGAAGCACTTCTAACAAAGAGCTCTAAAGAAATTTCATCCATACCACCACACTCTGATCGAAGACAATTACAAGCTTGGATATCCTCCTAATTAACACCTCAAGCTGTCTTATTCATTTTCTCAATTTTTTTTAACTTCTTTTTAATTTTTCATTAATATTGGATGTCTGTATTAGACCTTCACTTAATTCATACTCCCATTGCACAAGGAAAGGGAGCACTCCCTAACATAATTTCTTTCATATTTAGGTCTCCAAAGGGTTCTCATACACCCCATAATTCTTGTTGGTAAATGATTTTGAAGCATCTCATTTAATAGCTAAATTATTGTATTTTATACCTAAGACTTACAAATAATAATAAAATATATATTTGAATTATCACTTTTTTACGAGTTTCACACCTATAATCAATTAGATCAATGACAATTGGAGCCATAGGATGGTACTTCTTTGATGAAGTTTTTGTAAGTCAAAGAAGTTGCAAAAGTTCAACACTTAATGATGATATTAATGTTGAATAATCAATAGGGAGACAAGTGGAGATGAATATATTTGTTGTCTTTTCCAGTTAGTTGCATGTTTTTTTCCTTTCCTTTTTGGCAAGGAAAGACACTATTGATGTGTGAAAACTTTTCATGGATGTAGACTTCATATATGGAAAGAATGTACACTTATATTCACAGAATCTGAATGCAAAATATACTATGCTTTGTCATATTCATTTTCAATTTTCTTTTGTATTTTATGCTTTAAAAGTTAAAGTTATATACTTCGACTGTATAAAGAATATTGACGATGATAATAGTCAGTAGCAGTGTAAGTAAATTTGTAGTGACGAGTTAGACGTCATATTTTTCAAGTTATTAATTTCACTTATTACTAATAAACAACAACATAACCCAGTGAAATCCTACAAATGGGATCGGGGGAATTTCACTTATTACTAATAGTTACCTATAATCATCTCTTAAGTAATTTAATAGTGCAAAAATTATGACGTAGGCTCGACCATTTGAGCTGACCTTAGACTAACACCCTTCCCAAGTGTCGGGAGTTCACCAACCTAGGCCATAGGCCTTCTTGATCGCCCATTGACCCTATCCAAGTAGGTCAATAGGTGGATCGTGCTTTTCTATACCGAAGTCAATTCAAACTGTCCATCTAGTGCTACTATCAAGATCATCATTGGGTTATGAAAACGCGATTCACCCAAGAATTGTACACAAAAAGGTCTCATGAAGGCGAGCTAGTGAAAATTTTCTTGATATTTCAATTTATAGAAGAATATGAGTTGTGTTTTGCATTGTAAATATGTTGTATACAGCTTTCTGTGATATCTCATTGGCCAGAATAACGGGAAGTGAACACTGAGAACTACTGAGGGGTCATGCTAGACTTACCGTCAAGCTTATAAAGAATCCGAGTAATGCACCAGCTATGACTTCAACCACTGTATGACCGACTTGTTCTTTCAATGGAGCAAAACTAGACGATGAGATTCTTCTTTCATCAGGTTTAAGCAATAAAGTAGCATTTCTGAACTTCTGTTGAAATGTACTTGATTCCTCTGGTAATCGAGGACCAGAGCTCTCTGCGTCTGAGGATAATTTCTCTTGTATAGAATCCGTTAAAACATCAAGTTCATTACTAGATGGAACTGAGTTTATTTGATTTCTGAAAAAAACTCTATTGAATGCTTTTGCGTGAATGCCTACTTCCCTTCGAACTCCCTACAGGAAGCAAAATATTGATTGTGAGACAAACCAGGTTGTATAAAGCTAGGAAAATGAACAAAACAGGACGAACATGGAATATGTCGTCCTACTCTTATCGTGATTGAAAAGTTTTACCAATGCAATTCTTCGGTTAATTTTAGAAAATGGAACTTGAAGTTAAAACACTGAACTGGTGAAGCATGAAGCCGTGAAGGATATGGTTTGAGTTTTGGATGTAAGATGAAGCATGAAGCCGTGAAGGATATGGTTCGAGTTTTGGATGTAAGATAGCGCCTAAACATAACTAGCAGCTGAAATGAAAGTAGATAAACATAAAACTCGATGATAAATATTATAAAACAAAATGTTCTCAAGCGGTTGCATTTGTATCATCACAAGCATAGCAAGAACCATATATATCTTACAAGAAGAACCGGATGATACATATTAGATGTAAGATACGGATCGGATCCATAATCGGGTAGTTATGATGGTAAGGTACCTGACACATGTTGGATATAAGATATGGATTGCATTGATAGTCGGGTAGATATGACTGTAAGGTAACCGTTATTGTAGGCTTTATAATATCATATCTAAGATATGTATACCAGAATAGGTTGAGGCTTTACTTTCACAGTTGTGGAAAATTCACCATGGTGGTTCACATCTGTTAAGCTGAGCATAAATTATCTTCCTCGGTTATTTTTTAAAAAAATAATCGTGGTGTCTGGGCTGGCTAGCATGTACCTTGACTAAAACCACAATGTTAATATTCTTTCTTTGTCATCGAAGAGAGCACACAAGTTTTCAAAAACAGTGATTAATGCCTTCTCGAGAGAATATTGACGGACATAACTCCTGTCTCCTGCTAAATTTTACACTTCCAATGTTTGTATTTAGACTTTTAATGCCACAGAGACTTCAGACACCTCTTCTGATCAGAAACTTAGTTTTCAAAATCCAACTTATATTGATAATAACATCAAATAGCACTATTCCGCCTCTCTAAAACTTTTTTCAATTGGGGAACTATCATTCTTAGCCAGAGGCGGAGCTACAATACAAGTAATAGATTTGGCAGAATCCAATAGCTGTAGCTCAATCGAATCCCAAACCAAGTTTGTCCTAGAATTCAGAATCCATAAACTTAAAATCTTGTATCTGCCAATGTATTTTCTCATATCGCAATGTGTGGGTCAAACAATGTCCAAACTCTAAAAGCAAACTTTTTTTGAAGTGGAGCCGGGAAAAAAGAGAGGAGGATTCCGACACATACCTGTGCATCATACATCACAAGGCCGGCATAAACCACTGCTAAACCGAAAATCGAATCAGAAAAGCCCCTGCAGTTATGGCACTGATACCATGTTACTCATAGCTAGAGAAAAGCAACTAGCCAAGAAAACAGAATTAAATGCAACATCACAATGTCTTCTCCCAAGTTGTAATTCAGGTGTGACTTCCTTTAGAGGGAAAATAGAAAAGGGGTAAAATACCTTTCCAAGCCAAGGGCAGTGGCTGTGGCGATTACTGCCTGTCATTTGGAAGTAGATGAAACTAAATGAGACACTAGACAGAAATGCCATGTTGCTCAGACTCTTCAAAAATGTCGCTGTGTGCAGATCCTCCAAAAGTAGTACATTTTTTGAGGATCCAATACCAAAAGTAGTACATTTTTGGAGGATCCAACACGAATGCAACAACACTTTTGGAGAGGAGTCCGAGCAACATAGCAGAAACGAAAAGGACAACAAAGTCGGTACAGTGTGAATAATTAAATTTTCTTTTATCGCAGACTAATTTTGGATTGAAGTGTTGATCAGTTTATCTTAAAACACTGGTTCAGGAATTGGGTGTATAAATGATAGGCGAGGTTATACAAGCACACAAAGGTAGAAATAAAAATCTTACAGATGAGTGTGTGGAAGGAAAACCCCCAGCCTGAAAGACAGTCTTGAAATCAAACTCATTGCCATAAAATAGAGATGAAGTAAAAGGCTTCATTAGCTGACCAACCGCTGCAGATACAGCTGCTGCAACCAAAACCTGCAGCTCGGCTCAAACAAATCAATAGCATTTATGATTTAACGGTATACCCTCATACAGCAATGTGATTTTCTGATGCTTCTTTTCATATACTGTTGCTTTCACGCCTTACAGTGCCTAATCAGACTTTTTCTTTTGGGATTCAATTAGAATGTTAAAGCATAATCTGTCCATTTTCTGGAACCGCATACCAAATAAGTAGAGCTCATACACAACAGCTTTTAATTAAAGAGAGACATCAGAGAGTTCCTGCTTGACATCTGAGCTAATCGCATAGACATTGTGGTGACATAACTTAGTTATCCAAAACCGACGACTAAAAGGACATCTTGCACTATGTTGTTTTGTGTTCACTCTTTTGGGAAATCTCTGATAAACATATTGTGAAAGTGACCTTTACATAAAGATCAAGTCCAATTAGCCAAATGCCTGGAAAAACAACCAAATGAGACATCTTTCAAGTTCACCAAACCTAATAGATATCGAACCAGTTCAGAAATCTGAACCTCATAGATGTACATGATATATAACCAATTAGAATCCCTTTCTTTTCTTTGGTGAACAATTGGGATTGAATTATACAAAAATTAACTTTACAACATATTTAGTATAAATCAATCAATTTAGGGTCCAATTGACAAATTTATATGCATAATTACTAGGTTATCAAGAAATGATTACTTTTTAATTTAATCATCTTTATGAAACTGACCCTCTAACTCTCACCATGAATGATAACTATCCAACTGAGCTTTAGCCCAATTTGATACATAAAGGCACCAACTTTACAACATAGTGTAAATCCAACCAATTTGGGATTCTCTTTTTGTTTTGTTGCGTCTTAATAACTGTGGTGTTTAGACCAGCTTGCACGCGCTTCAACTAATTCTACTGGTACCTAGTAGCTCCCACCAGCACATCTAACTATCCACCAAGGCATCGGACAGATGGGGAGAACAACCAATTTGTGTTCTAATTGACAAGCTTACATACATTATAATAAGTAACAACCATCCAGACAAGTTGTAAGCTATCAAGAAAAGATTACATCTTAATTTAATCATCAATCTGAAACTGACCCTCCAACTATCACCATAAACAATGACAACCCAACTTAACTTTAGCCCAATTAATACATAAAGACACAAGCTTTACACAAAAGAACCTCACAAAAAAGAAAATACCAAGAATTGAGAAAAGATTGCAAATTTCTATCAAAGCTATGAAGTAAAGTGACTCACCTTGTTATGGATTACATCAGTAATGTCTTCTATTGAAAACCCATGAAGACATAGCAATTTAGGCAAAGGTTTATAGGTCAAAGAAGAGGAAGAAAAACATCCACCATGTCTTCTAAGACAGGGAAAAACTAGGATTTTGGTTGTCGGGTTGTTGTAAATTGAAGCATTTTGTCTGCTGGAGAGACTTAAAGAAGCAGCAGATAGACAGCCCATACTCTGCAACAGCAACATCTTCCTAAGAGGAGATGTTCCTCCTTTGGCTGTGTCCTCTGCTTTATTTTGCTCCAACCAAATGAACTACACAAAAGTGGTGGAGTTTATGTGAATTTACCTTTTCAACCCTCTACACTTTTCTTCCTTCTTTTATTATTCACATTTTGTTTTCCTCGCTAATTCAAATTTTGTTGAACGGAGTTATTCTTACTAATGTTATTATCATTCTAAAAAAAATTTAACTTTTTTATAGAATTTATATATATTATCGATATTCTATACTCTCTTTATGATTTGATTGTTTAAATTCGTATCGAAAGATATTATTTAAACTAAATTAATAGAAATGTTCCACCTCAATATATGTATAGGTTAATATTGTGTTAACAATTGATATTATTTTAATTAGACGAGAGCCTTTGGTTAGTATCTCAATAGGTGTATCATTAATTATTTAATTAAAAAAGAGAAATATTTATAATAATGGAATGCCTTATTAAAATTTTGACTCATAATTTTGATTAAAGACTCTTTAATGAAAATCGTTTTATTTATGAATTTCAAACTCCTAATTTTTGATTAAAGAATAAAGAATTACTTATTTTTGCTTACTTTTAATAATTCATATTACATAAATATTATTCCGTAAGGGAGAAAAATCACTTAACTTCCTAAGTTTTTGGATCACAATTAATACAATGATTGAATTCATTAAAGTAATCAAAATTAGCACCTAATAAACATTCAATTTCCCATCTTTGGAAAGAGTTGAAAAAAAGGAAAGCTTTCTTCATTTCCTCTACAATTACACCATCACCATGACAGCTTCTGAAATTCCTTCTTCATCTCAACTCCTTCTTGAAAATGAAGAACAACCCACTTCACCCACCCCCACCAAAAGCTCCAACAAATTAGCTCTTATCCCACTTATTTTCATAATTTTTTTTGAGGTCTCTGGTGGTCCATATGGTGCAGAAGCAGCAATTGGGGCAGCTGGACCCCTTCTTGCTATTCTTGGTTTTTTGATTTTCCCATTTATTTGGAGTGTCCCTGAAGCTCTTGTAACTGCTGAACTTGCCACTACTTTCCCAGGTAATGGGGGGTTTGTTATTTGGGCTGATAAAGCTTTTGGACCCTTTTGGGGTTCTTTAATGGGTTCTTGGAAATTACTTAGTGCTTTTTGTAACTTAGCTTCTTATCCTGTCCTTTGTTTAGATTACATTAAATTGATTTACCCAATTTTTGATTCTGGTTTACCTAGGTATATTGCTATTTTCTTTATATCTATGTTGTTGTCTTTTCTGAATTACTTAGGTTTGTCAATAGTTGGTTACACTGCTGTTGTTTTTGGTGTTCTTGCCCTGTGCCCCTTTTGGTTACTTACATTGTTTTCAATTCCAAAGATTGATCCTAGTAGATGGTTGAGTTTAGGCCAAAAGGGTGTCGAAAAAGATTGGAACTTGTTCTTTAATACCCTTTTCTGGAACTTGAATTTTTGGGATAATGCTAGTACTTTAGCTGGTGAAGTTGAACAACCTCAGAAGACATTTCCTAAAGCACTTTTTTCAGCTGGGATTGTTACATGTATTAGTTATGTGCTGCCACTTTTGGGCACTAGTGGTGCTGTCCCTTTAGAACAAGATAAATGGACTGGTGGCTATTTTGCTAATTTGGCTTCTATGATTGCTGGGAATTGGTTGAAGTATTGGATGGAACTTGGGATTGTTCTGTCTGTGATTGGTTTGTATGAGGCTCAGTTGAGTAGTTGTGCTTACCAAATTCTTGGAATGGCTGAGATCGGGTTGCTGCCTCGGGTTTTCGGTGTAAGATCAGAATGGTTCAATACACCTTGGATTGGGATTCTTGTACCAACACTAGTGGCACTGGTTGTGTCCTACTTGCCATTCACAGACATCGTGTCGTCTGTGAATTTCTTGTATAGTCTAGGGATGCTGCTCGAGTTCGCATCATTTTTGTGGTTGAGGAAGAAAATGCCTAAGGCTAAGAGGCCATACCGAGTGCCGTTGTCAATGCCAGGACTGGTGGTGATGTGCTTCATTCCATCTTGTTTTCTGGTTTATGTTATGGTTGTTGCTCATAGGACCGTGTATATAGTTAGTGCTTTGTTCACCGTTTTCTCCATTGCGTGGTACTTCTTCATGGATTTCTGTAAAACCAAGACGTGGTTTTATTTCGGAAGTGTTGATCAAGACAAAGTTGATGATGAGATTTTCTAATCCACCAAGTTTCAAACTGTGCACCAGCTGGCCCTGGAGGATTTCTTGATATAAAATAAAAAATTAGTTTGATTTATTTATCATTTGTGATGTGTTTTGCTTGTTGTAAAGTATTGGCAACATGAATAATTTGATTCTTTGAGTACACCTTGGATTGGAATACTTGTACCAACACTACTAGCATCGGTTGCATCCTTATTGACGTTCACAGACACCGTGTCTTTTATGAATTTCTTTGTACTAGTCCCTGATGCTGCCAGAGTTTGGGTTATTTTTGTGGTTGAGGAGGAAAATACCTAACGCTAAGAGGCCGTATCAACTGCCATTGTCAATGCCAAGGTTGGTGGTGATGTGGTTCATTCCTTCTTGTTTTCTTGTTCATGTTATGGTTGGTACTGCTCCATGGAGTTCTGTAAAACCAAGATGTGGTTTGGTTTTGAAAGTGTTGATCTACAAGGTGGATGATGAGAATTCTTAATCCACCGAGTTTCGAACCGTGCACCAACTTGCTTAAAATATTTCTTGATGTAAAAAAATATATTTCTTAATTTGAATTTTATGTATTATTTAATTAGTGTAAAGTAGTGGGAACATGAACAATGTGATTCTTTCTTAATTTGAGTTGGAGATTTGCTTGTTGACTTGTCTCCAATTATTGCTTAATCTTTACTGTGATAGTTGGAGGGTCAGTTTCGGATTGATTTTAGCTAAGATTCATCAATTTTAATTTTCAAAAAAAACTTTTTTCCGCAAGGTAATTGTTATAGGAACGATTAACATTATCTTATTAGCTATATAAGTGTTTGAAAACAAATCATATTTTCTTAAAAATGGAATTATCATCATTTATGTATAAGGACAATTTGACTGATTAATTATATCAAGAGGAGGTTGATACAATGAGCCAAAATGTTGAAGATCTCAACATCTTACATAAATATATAAAATTACATACTGTAAATTAGTACAGAAGAGCACACAATAAAAGAACTTGACCTTTTTGGGAATCACATCAAAAAAATGGCAGAGGAAATGGAAATGCTCCAATTAGGAGGATGAAAAGGAGTTGAAAGTAAAAGAAATGGTGGAATAATTGGAGTGAATGATTTGATCAGTAGACTGGTGGTGGTGGTGGAGGTGAGGCATAAGTGGGAGTTTGCTTCTTGTAGTTTGTTGGTGGTGGAGGTGAGTAGTATGATGGTGATTGTTCATAGGACTTCGGCGGAGGTGGTGAGTTATAGGTTGTAGGTGATTGTTCTTTGTATTCTAGTGGAGGCGGAGGGGATTTGTAGGAAGAGGTAGATTCTTTGTAGTATGGTGGAGGGGGAGGGGATTTATAGGAAGGGGCAGATTCTTTGTAGTATGGTGGAGGTGGAGGGGATTTGTAGGAAGGCATAAATTCTTTGTAGTATGGTGGAGGGGGAGGAGATTTATAGGAAGACGCAGATTCTTTGTAGTATGGCGGAGGGGGAGGAGATTTATAGGAAGGCGTAGATTCTCTGTAGTATGGTAGAGGGGGAGGGGATTTGTAGGAAGGGGTAGATTCTTTGTAGTATGGTGGAGGCGGAGGAGATTTATAGGAAGGCGTAGATTCTTTGTAGTATGGTGGAGGAGGAGGGGATTTATAAGAAGGGGTAGATTCTTTGTAGTATGGTGGAGGGGGAGGGGATTTATAAGAAGGGGTAGATTCTTTGTAGTATGGTGGAGGGGGAGGGGATTTGTAGGACGATGTAGATTCTTTGTAGTATGGTGGAGGAGGAGGGGATTTGTAGGAAGGGACATATTCTTTGTAGTATGGTGGAGGAGGAGGGGATTTGTAGGAAGGGACATATTCTTTGTAGTATGGTGGAGGGGGTGGGGACTTGTAATAAGAAGGTGATTTCTTATAATAAGTTGGTGGCGGTGATGGAGACTTGTAATACACCGGTGACTTGTAATATTTTGGTGGCAGCGGTGATTTATAGTATTTAGAAAGAGTAGGTGATTTGTAATATTTTGTTGAGGATGGTGACTTGTAGTAATAGTGCACCGATGGAGTAGGCGACTTGTAGTACTTTGCAGGCGATGGCGATTTGTAGTATTTTGGAGGCGATGGTGACTTGTAGTAGTGGTTTGAAGGAATGGGCGATTTGTAGTAGTTCTTTGAAGGAGCATGCGATTTGTAATACTTCGCAACAACAGGTGTCTTGTAGTAGTGGTTCGAAGGAGCATGGGACTTGTAATACTTTGCGACAACAGGTGTCTTGTAGTAGTGCTTCGAAGGAGCACGCGACTTGTAATACTTCGCGACAACCGGTGTCTTGTAGTAATATTTTGAAGGAGCATGTGATTTGTAGTAGTAATGCAATGGAGAATGCTCTACATGTTTTTCTGGTTTCTTGTGGTATGGCAATGGTGATTTGTAGTATTTCTTAGAGTTGTAAGAAGGTGAATGAGAAGTATATACATAAGAGTAATCAGCACCAACATTGCTAGCTATAAAGCAAATTGCCAAAACAAATGCAAGTAGAGGCCATTGCCCCAAATTTCCAAAAGTTCTCATTTTGGTTTTTTGGAGATAGAACTAAGAATTGTGTTGCATAGTTAAGTTGAGATCTTTGATTTTTGTAGTGGCAAAGTAACATCCTTCTTGAGATTAATGCAATGGCTTCATGGTTAGCCACTAAGATCATAGCAATTAAAGTCCAAATAAAGATTAGTTTAGTATAATTAGTGGCAAGCATTTTTTGTTGTGATTGAAAAGATAATTTGCAAGTGGGGTAATTTAGAAAGAATATATAAGTTGACTTGTATATTGAACATGAAGTTCAAAAACAAGGCAAGAGGAATGATATACACACTAGATTATACCTTAATTTAAGTATTAAGGTGAATTATTTTTTGTGGAAAACATTTTTCTTCGTACCAAACACACCCTAAGACTCGTTAGGAACTCACCTTCGATGATGCATTAGTGTGTCGCGAAATCAACACTTCAAGAATGTGTTCAATGCGCAATGCACTGGACTTGTCTCTCTTTTTTCTTTTTTGCGCAAGCGAGTATAATTAGTCTTGTAAATCGAAATTAAAAAAAAAATCCTTTGGTAATCTTTATATCTTGAAAAGCCATCTTTCTTGATCGTAAATTAGAACTTGAAAGAGAATTGAAATTAATAATTAGAGGATTGTGAGTTTTGATGGAACCTTCCATTTAGAAATTTATTAATGTTCTAACTTTTTCAAATTCATTACACTATCTCCATTATTATTTCTTCTTATTCTTCTTGTTCTCAATGAATACACACCCACTATAACAAATAAAAGAATTTGTGGCAATTATTTAATTAGCGACAATAATAAATATGAGTATTCATAACCTTCACTTCATATAAATATTGCTAGATATTTTACCGGCTTTGGGTGTAATATCAGTAACTCAATTACAGGTAAATATTTTTGTAGCAATAAATATTACCATTAAAGAAAAACTATTGCCACAAAATGTCTCCTTTGTTGTAGTTGCCATGTGTATAAAGATACAATAACATCATTTAACCATTGGTTACTTGTCGTACATATATTACTCATCACATTACCTATATCAGGTGGTTGTTGTAAACATCCGATGCGAGAAAGTATTTACCTAACTATATTGTATTTGTTGGAGTAAAATTACTTGGTACCTATATTAGTGGGAGCCAGGTAGCGAGTATGTAATGAAATAGTTGTGGCACACATAAGTTGATCTAGACACAACTCAATTAGACAGAGATTCAAATAATAATATTAACAAAAAGTATCATAATTCATTTTATTTGTCAAGAGGTTGTTTCCAAGATAAATTTTTGGTTTTAAATTTACAATCTAATGTATTTATTTTTATTTTATACTATTCGCGAATTTATTAAAAAAAAATAGAGTAGATTTTACCCATTTTTTTAGTAGATAGGTTACAAAACCACCTCATTTCAATTAACAATTTTGATACAATATTACAGAAAAGAAGTGAAGATAGGTAGCAAACTATTAATCTTGATACAATGAGGAAAACTTAATTCTCAAGTAATACATAGTACAAATCATTAAAACAAAACAATATCGAATACACAATAAACAAAGATGATCATTTCAATAAGAATACATGTAATCAAAATAAGATGTAAAAGTCATAGAAACGATAGAGTTATTGAATGTTTAGTAGTATGGAGGGGATGGAGGTGAAGCATAGGTGGGAGTTTGCTTATAGATTGGTAATGGTGGAGGTGGTGAGTTATAAGTTGTAGGCGATTGCAAATAGTACTTTGGTGGAGGAGGAGGGGAGTTATAGGAAGGGTTAGATTCTTCGTAGTATGGTGGAGGGGGAGGGGATTTGTACGAAGGCATAGATTCCTTGTAGTATGGTGGAGGGGGAGGGGATTTGTAGGAAGGAGTCGATTCTTTGTAGTATGATGGAGGGGGAGGAGATTTATAGGAAGGAGTAGATTCTTTGTAGTATGGTGGAGGGGGAGGAGACTTGTAGTAAGAAGGTGATTTCTCATAATAAGTTGGTGGTGGTGGTGGAAACTTGTAATAAACTTGTGACTTATAATATTTTGATGGTGATGATGATTTATAGTATTTAGAAGGAGCGGGTGATTTGTAATATTTTGATGAGGATGGTGACTTGTAGTAATAGTGTGTTGATGGAGTAGATAACTTGTAGTATTTTGTATGGGATGGAGTTTTGTAGTACTTTGCAGGTGATGGTGACTTGTAGTAGTGCTTTGAAGGGGCAGGCGACTTGTAATAGTTCTTTGAAGGGGCAGGCGATGTGCCGCATCTTCACAAAAAAAAGATCAATAATGAAAAGAGTAGCCTTAGAAGAGAAAAATGTCGATAAGCCTTGGCTTCTTTATGTTGCCTTTTCCTCTTCTCTATGCTAAAAACAGAATTGTTGAAATGATGCATTTGCTTAAGTCCAAATGCCTCTTTATTTCGTTCTTATTCTGTTTATTTTGTATAATTTTACTTTCTCAAACGCTAATGAGTACAATTACCAGAGACTATATTCAGAAGTGGTTTCTCTTCATATAAGAGTTTAGCATAGATTTCCAGAAGGTGAATGCTTATGGAACAATGAAAGAACTAACAAATAAGAGCAAACAATATTTGATAAAGAAGAAGATAGTATTACACAAAGTGAAACTCTCAAGAGATTACACCAAAAAGAATCTTGATACAGTGAACCAAACTGAGGGAGATCTTGAGGATCTCAAACAATGCATATTACAAATTATTAAAAGAAAAGACACACAGAACAAGCAAAACCTTCTTGAAGCATACATATGAATTTGGTTGAGGAAATAGAGATACTCAAAGGAGGATTTAGAATTCATGGAAATGGTAGAATTAGTAACTATTAATAGTAGGTTGGTGGGGGTGGAGGCGAAGCATACGTTGCAGGTGATTGCTCCTAGTATTTTGGTGGAGGTGGAGGAGATTTATAGGAAGGTGTGGATTCTTTGTAGTATGGCGGAGGTGGAGGGGATTTATAGGAAGGCGTGGATTCTTTGTAGTATGGTGGAGGTGGAGGGGATTTATAGGAAGGCGTGGATTCTTTGTAGTATGGTGGAGGGGGAGGGGATTTATAGGAAGGCGTAGATTCTTTGTAGTACGGTGGAGGGGGAGGGGATTTATAGGAAGGCGTGGATTCTTTGTAGTACGGTGGAGGGGGAGGGGATTTATAGGATGGGGTGGATTCTTTGTAGTAGGGTGGAGGGGGAGAGGATTTATAGGAAGGGGTGGATTCCTTGTAGTACGGTGGAGGGGGAGGGGATTTGTAGGATGGAGTCGATTCTTTGTAGTATGGTGGAGGGGGAGGGGATTTGTAGGAAGGGGTGGATTCCTTGTAGTATGGTGGAGGGGGAGGGGATTTGTAGGAAGGGGTGGATTCCTTGTAGTATGGTGGAGGGGGAGGGGGAGGGGATTTGTAGGAAGGAGTCGATTCCTTGTAGTATGGTGGAGGGGGAGGGGATTTGTAGGAAGGAGTCGATTCCTTGTAGTATGGTGGAGGTGGAGGGGATTTGTAGGAAGGGGTAGATTCCTTGTAGTATGGTGGAGGTGGAGGGGATTTGTAGTAAGAAGGTGATTTCTCATAATAAGTTGGTGGTGGAGGAGGAGACTTGTAGTAAATTGGTGACTTGTAATATTTTGGTGGTGGTGGTGATTTATAGTATTTAGAAGGAGTGGGTGGTTTGTAATATTTTGCAGGGGATGGTGACTTATAGTAATAGTGCTTTGATGGAGCAGGCGATTTGTAGTATTTTGCAGGCGATGGAGCTTTGTAGTACTTTGATGGGGAAGGTGACTTGTAGTAATAGTGCTTCGATGGAGCAGGCGACTTGTAGTATTTTGCAGGCGATGGAGCTTTGTAGTACTTTGATGGGGATGGTGACTTGTAGTAATAGTGCTTTGATGGAGCAGGCGATTTGTAGTATTTTGCATGCGATGGAGCTTTGTAGTACTTTGATGGGGATGGTGACTTGTAGTAATAGTGCTTTGATGGAGCAGGAGACTTGTAGTATTTTGCAGGGGACGGAGATTTGTAGTACTTTGATGGGGATGGTGACTTGTAGTAATAGTGCTTTGATGGAGCAGGCGACTTATAGTATTTTGCAGGTGATGGTGATTTGTAGTATTTTGTAGGCGATGGAGATTTGTAGTACTTTGCAGGGGATGGTGACTTGTAGTACTTTGAAGGGGCAGGTGCCTTGTAGTACTTCTTGGAAGGGGCAGGTGACTTGTAATAGTACTTTGAAGGAGCTGGTGATTTGTAATACTTCACTGCTACTGGCGATTTGTAGTAGTGCTTTGAAGGAGTAGGCGATTTGTAATAGTCATGCTTGGAAGGCACCGGTGACTTGTAATAGTGTGATGGAGAATGTTCAGCATGCTTCTCCGGTTTCTTGTAGTATGAAGTAGGTGCATGATAGTTGGACGGAGATGGTGATTTGTAGTACTTCTTAGAGTTGTAGGAAGGTGAGAAAGAAGTATAGCCATAAGAGTAATCAGCAACAACAGTGCTAGCTACAAAGCAAAGTACCAAAGCAAATGCAAGCAGAGGCCATTGCCCCATATTACCAAAGCCTCTCATTTTTTATTTTTGGAGAAAGAAAAAGGATAGAACTAAGACTTGTGATGCATAGTTGAGTTAGGATCTCTGGTTTTTATACTGCAATGTGACATTCTTCTAAACATTTATGTATTTGCTTCATGGTTAGCCACTAAGATGATAGCAAAGTTCAAATAAAGAACAGGTCAGTACTAAGACTTGTATTTTCATAATACCTTCATGGTTACCCACTAAAAAGGAAGGATACCCCTAAGTTATGGCATGCTACTAAGTATTAGGTTGACTTTTTCTTAAAATATGACTAGAAAAAAAAATTGGGAAATTCTCTTTCTTCCTCTATCTACACCATGACACTAAATATTTAACATAAACTTCAAAAAAAGAACAGTGAATTCACACCATACAACGTATGATTTGGTTGCAGGTTCCACCTAGAACCAACAGACCTACCAGAAGTTCTCAACAAGCAAATAAAGCAACAGGTCTAAATGTGAAATTTGGAAAATTAGTTTACAGAGGCCAAATTTATTTATATGAATTATATACAGGTTGTAAGTTTAAATATCGTCTACAACAGCTCTTCAATGCTTGTTAAACTTCAAACTAAGCAGTGGCTGACCTGAACTTGTTAAAGAAGTTCCACATCAAGTTCATCTTTCACCTTGCAAATCTCAGTGTCCACTGTGTAGCTATTTCATCATGTTTGGCTTTATCTCCCAAGTATAAGTGAGCAATACCTGGAACAACCGGCTTATCTGCAACAAGCGGGAATATAAATACAGAAGAAAGGTATTCGTTTTAATATTAATTCATGCAAACCATATAGGGGGACGGTATTCAACATGAATCTATAAACCACTTCACCAAGCAATACATGAATACTCTTTTATGTTTTTCCTCTCTTTATAAAATTAATATTTTTCATAAATGACTTGGTAAGATTAGGAACGAGGTCATTCGGGAGAAGCTAGAGGTGGCCCCTATAGCTGACAAGATGAGGGAAGCGAGACTGCGATGGTTTGGACATGTACAGAGAAGGAGTACCGATGCTCCTGTTAGAAGATGTGAGAGGCTAGATTTGGGAGCTACAAGGAGGGGTAGAGGTAGACCAAAGAAGTATTGGGGGGAGGTGATTAGATATGATATGGTGAAACTTGATCTCACCAAGGACATGACCTTAGACAGGAAGGAGTGGAGGTCGAGAATTAGAGTAGCAGGCTAATAGGGTAGATAGGAAGGAGTGGTAATTGTCTGTCTTTATATGTTCTTATCTACCTTTACATGTTTACTATCCTGTATCTACATATTATCATGTGTTCTTCTCTTTCTTGCCTGTTTATCATATCTAGCTTATTCTGCTGATGGGTTTTCGTGACGAGGGTTTCCAGGAAACAGCCTCTCTACCTATGTGGTAGTGGTAAGGTCTGCGTACATCTTACCCTCCCGAGACCCCACATGTGGGATTTCACTGGGTATGTTGTTGTTGTTTCATAAATGACTTGGTAGTTTGCTTATATGGAATTGAGCAATCCTCCCCTCATGAGCTAGTTTATGGGGTTGAGTTAGGCCCTAGTGTCATATCTTTACATGGTATCACAGTAAAGCTCATCCCTGTTTGGACTCCCAACTCACGCTTCAATTGGGCTTTGGGCGTGAAGGGGGTGTGGCAGTGGGTTAGAGTCCCACATTAGTGGGGAATGGAGTAGTGGTTTGCTTATATGGACTTGGGCAATCTTCAATCATGAGCTAGCTTTTGGGGTTGAGTTAAGCCAAAGTGCGTATCTTTACTGTCTGTTTCACTTTTCATGAGACAGCACATAAGACGGAAGATAGAAGATGTACTTACAAGTTTCAGGATTGGTGAACATTGATCTCAGAGCAAGTAGCACCTTTGAGATTGTTAATGCTGGACTCCAGTTCTCTGTTAGGATGTCCAAGCTAACATTGCCAGAAGGATCAACGTTACAATGATATATGCGAGTTTTGAATACAACCTGCAAAAGCCTGAGGTCAGCATTTACCATTTCTATCTTAGTTCTATTCAGCAGAATGAACTCCTCAAACATTTTGTCAGAAGACGGTGAACAAGGATGTTTGCGCTTCATCCTAGTTTTAAAGTTTACATCAGAAGCAATGGTATAACTGATGGAGACTATTGGAAGTTGGTTGCTAAGATAAAATACAAAAGGATATGCCTGGATCGCGAAAAATACAACATTAAATGCATAGTACATTCACTGTGTGTAATCGTCAACATACCTTTGGAGGTTTAAATGGATAATCAGACGGAAAGGTTATATCAAGAAAAAATATTCCACCCTCATAAGGTGTTCCTGAAAGAAACATGAAGACTTCAGTTAGAGAAGTAACAGAGACCCTCCAATAAATTGAAAGCAATAAACTTATTCATCTAATTATCGGAAAATCAAGCAGAAACACAACCAGATTTATACACTCTACCCTTTACAAACCCCACATGTAGGATTGCACCAGATATGTTGTTCTTGTTTCATAACTTAAACCCTTATCCTAAATATTACTTCATGCATAATGAATCAATGTCCTATTTTTCTCTTTGCTCATTTGATAAAGGATTGACTGATCTTTCAGGTGCACTTCTATTTGTAACTTTCTTCTCTGATCAACAGCTTCTTCAAGTGGCTCCTTCAAGTTAACACTTAATTTTTTTACCAGAAAGAATTCAGTTCGGATGTCGAATATCTATCAAGAAGTTTTTGCAACTCAATCTACTCAACTTCAAATACTACTATTCCGTTGGGGAATGGAGAATAAATAAATATATATATGTTTAGTCCAAAACTAATAATTATAAGCGTGAATAACAAACATATGGATAAGAAAATTGAATAGTCAATAACAATAAAGTGAAATATTCATTGTTTAGTGTTGCCTCCTTGACAAACACTAATTGGCATGGAAAAGTATATCTTAGAGTCTTGATGCAATACTGAGTGCACATTAAGCGAGTGCTCAACATGTTTTGACAACACCGATATGTAATACATACTCGAAAAGTAAAAAGTAAAATTAGTTATAGTCACACAATACTTATTTTAGAGCACAAGTCAAGTTAAACGCTATCACATAAATCAAGATAGAGAGAATAAACTTTTTTCTTTTTTTCAAATATCACACTTTTTATGTCCGAACTTCAAACGTGAATGTGGATGATAGTAAAAATAGGAAAAGAAAATACTCCCTATGCGGCACACTTTTCTTTTTATTCCATTTAAACTAAATGTCTATTAAAAATAATTAACTTTAAAATTTTCCTTTTACCTTATAAATTATTTTGAACCACAAGTTTTAAAATTCCTCTAAATGCGGCCAAGTAAACAACATCATATATGCACCCTTTGACTTGGCATCATGATGATTTTTAAAATTTGTAATCTAAAATCATTTCTTATTCTTAAATAATTGTGTAGTTGAGAATCATTTTCATTAAGCTGTAAGGTGACAACGGACCAAAAAGAAAGAGTGCGTATAAGATGGATGAAGGGAGTAATATAGGACAGAGTGAGTAACTGATAGTTGAGGGGTGTTTTAATACGTACATAATGATAGTTCAAATACGAGAAAGGAACAAAATAATTATAGTTGAAGTATGAAAATCACAAAAAATAAGTTTTTCAATTTTTTTTAAAAAAATAGAAAGATTAAATCTTTATAGCTAAATAAAGAGAACTTACCTTGTGGACCAAAGAGAGTAGCCACCCAATGGTAAAGATTATCTCCTTTAGGTCCAGCTGCACAATCTGGTGGTGCCTCCATGCTTAATTCTGTCATTTCTTTCTGTATTCTCTTCCCTGATGTTGACACCGACGTCGTCGACGGCCATGTTCTTCCTCTTCCGCCGCCGCCACTGCCACTACCGCCGATTCCTATTCCGCCGGACGGAGCTCCGCTGTACATTTTGATTTTTTTTTCCGGCTAGAAGATAAATCTTTCAGCTTATATCCAAGTGGAAGCCTTTTGCTCGCTCTCCTACGACGTCGTTTTGGAGTTTGATTCTTTGTTTAAATTTTTTTTTTTAAAGAAAAAAACTTTAGGGGTTGTTTGGTCGGAGGTTCAAGATTATGGATAATACATAAGTATTTTTAATTTGGTTCTAGCTGAAATCTAAGCATTTCAATTTTGGGTGTATATAAGGAAACATTTAAATTTTATCAAGTTGAACAAGTAGATATATACGTCTTACGTGGCATGATACACTTATTATACCACATAAAAATCCGTGTATGATCTACGCCAAGTAAGACGTGTGTATACTTGTTCAAAGTTGAAGGACCTAAAATTTTATGCTTCATATTAAATTTATTGAATTTAGATGAATTTGATGTTAGATCGTGACTTAAACATCACTATTATAAAGAATATAAAGGTAATTATAATTATAATTGTAAGCTTTTTTTTTCTTTTAGTATTTTTTAATTAAAAAAAGAATATCAACTTTGAAAATGGTGGGAACCATTTTGTCAAGTTCTATCCTTTTAAAATCTCAACATTCAAAGAGTAACTTCATCCACAAGGACTTTGCAAATTTTTCTTATCCAAATATTCCTTCATCTTCAAAAATAAAGATTAAGAAAATTCTTTTGAAAAAAATATAATTCCACAACTTCACAAATAGTTTCTTTCTTGATAGAAAGTAATTTATTCATGTTTAAATTTCGATAAAAAATAATTTTTTCTCGTATATTTTAAAACTTCAATAGGAAAAACTATTTCATGTTTATTTGTGATGGAAAGTAATTTCCTTTCACATGTTTAAACATTAACGAAAAGTAAATTCTTCTCACATGTCTGAGCATTGATGGGAAGTGAATTCATCTTGTATGTCTAGATGATCTATATTCATTAAATTAAAGATTGACATTTTATTAGTGATAAATTTATTAAAATTACAATTATTTATCCTCAAATAATTATTATTCTCTTAACAAGTCAAAAACCACAAAAAATAATCTACTTTGATCTAATTACATGAAATAAAAAATCTCATAATAGTTCTAAGAGCATAATTGGAAAGAAACTTTTATGGAATTTTAAACCAAACACAAAATTAAATGGAAAATAATAAATCAAACACGGGATAAAAAATAATCTCAGCGTTACTAATCCATGCATAACTAATTCCTGCCAAGCCAGCTACTGTAGTTGTCTTGTGCCATTTGGTGGGCCAAAGTAGTCTACCGGCGGTGAAACAACCCCTAATAAACTAACAGAGCTGGTTCAATTTTCCTGCAAAATACACGGAGAGAATCCAAAAATGCAAAGATCTCATTTCCTAAAGATGCTAGAAAACAAAATGTCCATTCACATCAAGCATCAACAAAGCCAAAAATACAACAATTGTGTAAGCAAGAACGGGCGATTGAATCGTTGAACTCTGAGAAGTCGCACCGATGGGTCCAAATGCTGCTGGAGGGAACACCCGCCCACCCGGTTCCGAACTGCAGATGAAAAAGAAGCAATTAGAGGCAATATTTGTGCAAACATAGCATGTTAGCATAGTCAAGCTTCTCTGTAACATCATTTCTCCAGATCATTTTTGGCTGCTACGGCGAAATGATGTAATAGAGAACATATAATATTAGACATTATACATAATCAGACAAACTTGACATCAATTGACAAGCTTTGTGTATGCACATCTAGACACCTCAACTCGTCTGCATTGTGTGAGTTGGAACATTCTAACTTACAAAATAATCATCTAGACACATACAAAATTTCTGTACCACATCAGCATCAGGTTTCTATTGGGACGAACTAGAGTGTTTTGTTGTCAGTCGAGATGTCTAGATATGCACTCTCAAAGTCGGAGTACTTGCAAAATGAGGCCAAGTTTGAGTGTCAATTTATGTGTTATGCCTATGAAGAATCAGTTACAAAGAAAACTCGACCATTATAGTGAAATATTATTATGGAGAGACCTGATTGTATTCATAAAGATAATTCATACACTGTACTTAGTTTAGATATCTCACCTTCCTGTAAATTTACATGTTCTGGAACCTGCACCAAGAGAACAATCAAATGAATCAGGTTTCAGAAAAGAAAGCGAAAAAATGGTTCTGTTAACATACACAAAGGATGAAAAAGGTTGCACAATTGTAATTTATACTGCCTAAGATTGTTATCGATGATTTTGTAAGTGTGATTAAGACAAGGAGCTAAAAAGCAAAAGATAACGGGAGAGCAAAACAGCTTCGTATAGACTAAAATGCAAGGTCTGCATGTTAAAATGTTACTTAGAAATATACTGCTAGAAGGATTTTGCAATAATGCAGAAACACATACTTTGCATGTTGCGTCACAACTCGGAGAATCATTGGTTAATCTGTGACGTAGGCTTTCTTGCGAATAAGCAATGTTTCAGTCCCAAAAATCACACACAAGCATTTGAAATTATTGTCATTCATCTAATATAAGCCGTAAAAATAAAGATCTTGAACAACTAAAACAACATTTCCATCAACTTAGCCCCTCTCCAACGGGAAAAAAACCTTTGTAAGGAGCAATAGAACTTGACTTATGCAAATAGAATGCATTTGCACTCTATCTTCATCAAGTAAAATGAACTAAAATATGTGATATTACATTATGCCAAACTCGATGGGAGTTGATTTATTCAATTCAGCATGGGACAATAAGATCTCCAGGAGCACATTTGCCTTCAAACGGACGGGCAAAATAGATTCTTACTGATTCGGGAATGAGAAATAAAAGAGGGTTATCAACATGTCATTAATTGTTAATTTACCAAATCACCATTATCAGAGAAAAAGATCCAGACACCAATCAGTCGGTTCTCAAAACTTCATGTAAAGACAAAAAAGATACTGCATACTCCCTCGGTTTCAATTTGTTTGAGTGTTTTTGCCTTGGCACAGAGTTTAAGAAAGTAAAGAATACTAAATTCATATGGGAAGTTAGAATTAAGCAGTTGTCAGAAAATGAAAGAGACATTCTCTTTTAAACGGACTAAAAAGGAAAGTAAGACAAAACAAATTGAAATGGAAGGAGTACTAAAACACTAGATATGGTAACTTACTCGGATCTTGTGTTGTCATTGTTGCTGTACCATCAAAATCACATGTTCCACCAACACTGCGCATTCTCTGATAATAGTCGTTGTAAGCATAAGAAGCATGATTCTGCAGAGTATCTGGGAAATAACAAGGCTGCCCAGATTGAATTGCACTGCAATTAGCATGTCCCTGGCCACAAGCCCAGTTGAGTCCATCTTGCAATTTGTTCTCATCTGCACCCGGTTTCGCTACACAAAAAGCTGTACTAGAATTGTCAGAAATGCTGTCCGACGAACCCAGACCAAGGGTATAAACATTGCTCCCATTAGTAGAAAAGATCCCCCAACTTCTTTCTGAGATTGGCCCAGGTCTTTTGTCTTCATTGAACATCTCGTAAATAAAGGTGTTAATGGGAAATTTGGGCTGACTAGGTGGACCGGTACCATTTAAAACACGCCGAATCAGGTTATTATTAAAAGTTTCCGCATTTTCCTTAGTAGCATCTGGCTCTTTGGAACCGCCATCCCATGGCCAACCAGTCTCCGTCACAACAACAGGGATATCTGAAAAGTTGAGCGCTTCTATAGAATTGTATGTAGCATCAACTAAAGCATCAAACATGCTTTCATAATGGAACAAGGTATTCGGATCAACAATTTGCTTCACTGCAGAGAGTGGTTGAAAAAGAGCATATTCAATTGGAAAGATTCCATTAGAGTGAACATACTCATAATATGGATAAGCATTCAACATGTAATACGAGTTTGTATTTTTTAGAAACTGAAGGATCTGGAAGATCGTTGAGTTCCATGAAGAATTGAATGTGGCAGTGGAAGGAGGAAATGCCTTCGCAATCACGTCCATTGATTGCGGGGTTGAAACTTTAACTTGGTTATTTAGTCGTGAAGCTACTAATGCTTTATGTAAGTAATTCATAGCAGGAACCAAAACTGGTGCAGCATTTGGGATTGCAGTGAGAACTTCACTTCCCACAGCAATAGCCGTAATATTTGTCCCCGGCATGTAAGCTGCTACATTTCTATTTACCCAATCAGCTGCAGTTGATGCCGACTCTCCAATCCCCAAGACTTCTTCGTTTGTGACACCAATAATAACTTCAATACTAGTGTTGGCTAAAGCATTCAACATATGAGCATCAGCATTAAATAGGCGCACATGAGTAATCTGACGAGCTTTAAGGAGTGCAACCACATCTGAAGCTGGGGGTAAATTTGTAACATCAGTTCCAATGTTTACTCCAACAAATGCACCTACAATTTTGAAATAGCACACACATTAAAACTCCAAATGAATCAAAGAAGGCCAATATGTAAGAAGCTCAAAAGTTGGATCCAACAGCAAATGAATCACAACACGAAAGACAGGAACAACTAAGAACATAATAAATATCCTGTAAACTACGCTGCCATTCAGTTTGCTGCTCCAACTCTGGTAAACTGCCAACTTCTTTTGCTCTCTTCTGGTCATGTCGCCCAATCACGTCTGCTCCTTCAAGCAATTTACATGCAGAAAAAAGATTTCAAAAGATCCAAAAAAAGACGCCATGTTCTCTTCTTGTTTTTCTTTTTTATTGGGAGTGGGTTGCAAGTTACCTAGGATTGAGGAACTTAAAGTCTCAAAAATCTCTAAATTTGCCAAAGTACTAATTATGAAAATACACTACATGTATAATTTGATATTTATAAAATTCGTGCATCAATGTTGCTTCTTAATAGAGTTACACAAATGATAAGAATCTAATATGCTGGTGCATTGAACCCAATGGAATCGACTGATACTAATTTGGCAGATATATATCCACTGAACTACACAAGTCTAATATCTTTGCACTGCATCATCCAGACTTAAAAGGAAATCAAGCTATCATTAAAAAAGTAGCTAAGTAATCTTTATACAGTTAACGTGCTCTGACCACTGAGCCTTCATGCTGTATTGAACACGCTGGCTGACAGATCATTGTAAGAAGACATCTAAAAGCGGTGGTTTGCATCAATGCCGAACTTAGCATGTGTACTATGCTAAATATTTTTACACAGACAAAATGCATGCATATATTATAATATGTATTCGGTTTAGTTTCACCGGAATGGCAAATTCAGTCTTAAAGCAGCTGCGCTGCTACTAAAGGTGTTTTTGGCGATTTCCAGACATGTGAACAAGCCCAAGGCATAGACTCTCTAGAGGCACTTCTGATTAAATTGGCATGCCAAGACAGCATTTGTATCAAGATGACTGAAGACAACAACAACATACACGGTGTAGTCCCACAAAGTGGAGTCTGTGGAAGATAAAGTGTACGCAGACTTTACGGCTACCTCAAAAAGTAGAGAGGTTTTTAAATAGATCCTCGACTCAAGCAAATAAAGTCCAAAGTAGTTCAGAAAAAGAAGTAATGGTAGTACAGGAAACACCAGCTAGTAACACAAACAAAAAACAACAGGTAGGAACATAAGAGTACTACAACAAAATAAGATAACTAAAGACATCATAGTAATAATTACTGGTTGAAGATCATCCTTCCACTTTTGTTCAGACGTAGAAAAACATGTATGAGAAATCATCAGCATGAAGAATGAATAGCACTGCATATGAGCCGCGTGAAAAATAAATCCAGGAGAGGCCTTTTTAAAGTACTAACTAAGCGATGCTTGATAAGTTATCATTTTACAAAGATATTGTAATTTCATATTTGATGATTCAAGTATGTGTCCCCAAATTTAGCATCTGCTTTTGGATTCTTCGAAGATAATCTAACAATCGATTGATAACAATTAATATTTACAAAAAGACGAACATATAACCAAGGACTCTTGCATGCTATGAACCAATGCTCTGAATCAGTACACAGCAATCACATTATTGAGCTGATCATAAAAACTTACTGCATTACCTATTACGTTTGAGATAATGAAAGGAAATAGTACAAATATGGCAAGCCATGATTTAAGCGTCATTAGAAGCATCCAAAACTTCGCCTCTAATATCAATCAGCCAGTAACTGTTGCTTCAAACGGTATTTGTCGAGAGGGAGCTACAGGAAAAAGAGTACAAAAAGTTAAAGCTAGTTTGATTGAAAAATAAAGCAAATGAACTCAGCAGTATGATCATAACTTCAACTAATAAGCAGAACTACAAAACTCAACAGGCAATAGTCCATAATTATTCAGTTTGGTGAAAATGCTCGAACTTAAATTCAGCATCCTTTTCTATGTCGTTGGTTTTCTCCTAACAGTATTAACCAGGGACGGAGAAACCACCAAATGAATATGAAACAAAGTATACACGTGCCAAGAGTACCAAGGGGAAATGGCTTGAGTCACCACATAATAACTACGGACTAAGTTGCTCGCACTCTTCAAAAATGTTACTGGATGCGTGCAGATCCTCCCAAAGTAGTGCATTTTTGGAGGATCTGAAACGGGTGCAGCTGGATTTTTGAGAGTCCAAGCAACCAACATAGTCTACAGACAATCGTGTTTATAGCAAAGTAATTCAAAACAGAACGTAATAATAGAAGCTGTTTGCTCTCTAACTTAATGGACTGTGCTCAAGTACAGGATCTTGTACTACCAACATGAACTATATTAGAAGAAAATACCATATTCCCATCCACCCCTGCAATAAAAAAAAGGAAACCACACACCCATAACAGACGAAGTCTTAGCATAGTATCCACTAAAAGATTTCTAGCAGAACACTGAATTTCAGCAGTAACAGCACTTAAAACAGTCTGGTTCCATTTAACAAGAACCTAACAAAAGATCCAAACTTTTTGCAGTTTAGCATGCTTGTCTACCCAAACAAGGTCACATGATCCTCAAAAAATGGACATTTCTGTTTCATTAATTAATTATTAGTGCACAAATTGTGCTACAAGTTATCAATTCACTTCACTGCAGTTTTAAAACAAAAGACATTGTCACCAAACAGGTAAGTCATTGATTATGACATGTGCTCTATCAGTTCATAAGAGCAAAACAGCCTCTAATAACCAACAAAACACTCGCTCATCTACTTCACCTGAGCAGGAAATGCTTAAAAGCTTCAAAGAATTAAACTTTATCAAAAAACTAACCAAGGGTGGCTCAACACTAAAATCCACTAAAGCCCCCAAAAGATAAGGGCTTCAAAATGACAAATCCTCCAAAAAAAGTACACAGCATTTCAATCAGAAACAGAAAATGAAAGGAACAAGAGAAGGAAAAGAAACAAAGTACCTGAACTCAACTTCTGCTCCACTATAGCAAGACCAAGAAAATCTGTTCACCAAGATCCTATAAGAGTTGGTAAAACTTAAATGTAAACACCAGATAGATAAGTGACAAAGCTGACAACACAAAAACAAAATTTTGAAGAAAACTCTGAAACCCCTTTTACCCCACTTCACACTACACTTTGTTGGGTACAAGAAACAGAGAAATGAGTGGTCACAAACTTTGCCTAGAGGAAACTGGAAGAGCACAGGACACTAGTCTACTGTAGTAGAGTTGTTCATTAATAAAGATTAAATCTTTAACCTTAAACTATACTTTATATTTTTAAAAAATATAAAATACCCACGTACAGTATTGTCCAAATAATTAATTTATTCATGTTTTTGTGCATATTCACAATTAAAAAGACTATCTTTTTTGGTTACACATTAGGAGAGAAGAAGACAAGAAAGTACAAAGAGGCCTTAAATGTAGCACTTGTGCTCATCTCAATCTCAATCTCAATCTCAATCTCAATTCCAGAACTTTACAGATATATACACACTATAAAATTCTTGTTTTTTTTACTTGTGTCTTTAGATATAGATGAAATAAAAGATAAATTTTATTGAAATATGGAAAAGGGCAAGAAAAAAAGTCTCCTTTTTTCACTTTTCTTTCTTCTCTAGATCTGTATATTCTTGAAAAATGTGACACATTTTGGTGACATATCAATATTTTAGCCGTGTATCTAGCTAAAATTCCCTTAAATTCCTCTTTTATTTTTTTCATTATTTTTTGTGGGGTTTCTTGAAATTAATGTTTTTTAATCTTAAAATTAGAATAAAGTAAAAAGTACTGCTACAAAGCAAAAGAAGGAAAAAAAATCAATAATTTCAGGTTGAAGGAAAAAAAGTATGAGAAGTCTATGTGAAAGAATGATTGAATATTTATGAATAGATTCCTATCTTTTTCTTTAGTTGAATACAACTAAGCATGTGTGTGGACCCATGGAGCCATGGTCTCTAGAATTCAAACATAAATTCAAATACAATAATAGTGGCAATAAGAGATTATAATTTTGAAATGAAATGTTAGATTATTATTTTCCACTTGATGCATAAATTATCCTTTGCTAGCAAGACTTAAAAAGAGTCCTATACTATTAGTGATCGCTTTTTTAACTCAAACTTGTAATATACAAATTTATATGAAAATATAATTATAACATATTTAGTAACATTCCACAAATGAAATCTGAATAAGTTACAAGAGATAATTTTACAATTGTTATTGCTCTTTGTTTTTTCTGTTATTTTGTATTTATTGTTTTTTCTCTTACTTGGGGTAGATAGATTTGAGCTAAGGATCTTTCAGAAACAATTTCTCTATCTCCATAAGATAGAAATACTGGTTAGATCTGCGTACACTCTATCCTTCCCAAACCTTACTTTGTGTGATTTCATTAGATATGTTGTTGTTATTACATGGAGATAATTTTATTGTTACTTCCAAAATTTTCTTTTTGATTTTACATTAGTTAAATATTTTATTTTGCATTTAACAATGTCAATATTGTTGTAATCTAGAATTAGTTATACTATAATTATGATATATTTATATCACCTTCAATAATAGATAATATTTTCTTCATGCTTTTTTAGTTGTCATAGTTTTCTCTTTTAGAGTCAAATGATATGAACTTTAATTAATATTTTAAGATACAAAATTTTTAATCATATTGATATGGAAAAAAAAAAATCAATTTGAAGCTTCTTATTGACATCCAATTTTGATACTCTAGAAAATAATTAATTATCGAGTTTCTTTGATTTAAAAAATTGAAATAATCATTTTTGAAAAACACAAAAATGTTTTATGTTACTTTCCGAGTAGTTTTGCAACAATTATGGTTTACATTGTTAAATATATGTATGTATAGATCTATGTCATATAGTTTTTTTGAATATTTAATTTTTATTTTAATATATAAAGCTAATGCAATCTAATTTAACATTGAAAGTTAGTCAAAACACAACATATCAACTTCATAGGAGGAGATGGAGTAGTTCGAAACTACTAATTTCCTAAATAAATTACTAATTCCGAAATTACTAAGATGCTCTTCCTCAGACTCTTCTCCCAAGGTTTTTCAAAAAATAATATAAGGCTAAAATAATCTAGAATTGTAGGACAATCCCAATGACCAGGAGAACCATGCCCTTGGACTTTTTTGGTGGTATGGTTCAGTTAGTATTTTCATGAAACTTTTGTGAAATCATTCGTAATGATCTGGGAAAGAATTTTAATGGCCTAGATCGAATCTCGAGGAGGGACTGTTGGGGCTCCGAGCCTATTTTTCTCAAAAAATTCTAGGAACCCGTCCGTAACAAGCCTGTTAAATGTCCCAATAGGCCCAGTGGCACTGGACGATGTTGGAAAGCATTTTATGGGCTCCAAAATAGGAATTAGACAATTTTGATAATTTTTCGAGGGTGTTAGCTCATGGATTCTGGAGCTAACGGGGCTTCGAGCCTATTTTTCCCTGAGAATTCCATGAACCCGTCCGTAATGAGCCCACCAAGAGTCCCAGTAGGCTTGGTGGCGATGGATGGCGCTTGAGAGCATTTTATGAGCTCCAAAACAGGAATCATATAATTTTGATAGTTTTTCGTATATGTTAGCCCATGGATTCTAGGGCTACCGGGGTCCAGGCCCAATTTATTTGGAACTTTTCACAAACCCATCTGTAACGAGTCCGCCAAGAGTCCCATTAGGCGTGGTGGTGGCGGACGATGCCTGAGAGCATTTTTATGGGCTCCAAAACAGGAATTAGGCGATTTTGATAATTTTTTGTGGATGTTAGCCTACGGATTCTAGGGCTTCCGGGGCTTCGGGCCCATTTTCTTGTATAGGAATCAGGCAATTTTGATGGTTTTTCATGGATGTTAGCCCATGGATTCTTGGGCTACCGGGTTCCAAGTCCAATTTATTTGGAACTTTCCACAAACCCATCTGTAACGAGCCCGCCAAGAGTCCTATTAGGCGCGGTGGTGGCGAACGATGCCTGTGAGCATTTTTATGGGCTCCAAAACATGAATTAGGCGATTTTGATAATTTTTTGTGGGTGTTAGTCTACGGATTCTAGGGCTGCCGGGGCTTGGGGTCCATTTTCTTGAAAAATTTCATGAACCCGTTCATAATAAGCCTGCCAAGAGTCCCAGAGGTACCGGACGACGCTTGGGAGCATTTTATGGGTAACTACACGGGAATCAAGCGATTTCGACAGTTTTTTATAGGTGTTAGCCCACATATTCTAGGGTTGCTGGGGTCCGAGCCCGTTTTCCCAAAAATATCCATGAACTCGTTCGTAACGAGCCCAGCAAGATTCCTAGTAGGGCAGGTGGCACCGGATGACGCTTGGGAGCATTTTATGGGCTCCGAAAAAGGAATCAAGCAATTTCGACAATTTTTCTTGGGTATTAGCCTATGGATTCTGGGGCTATCGAGGCTTTAGGCCCATTTTTCTTGGAAAATTCTATGAACCTAATCGTAACGAGCCCACCAAGAGTCCCAGTAGGCTCGATGGCGCCAAACGATGCCTGGAAGCATTTTATGGGCTCTGGAACAGGAATCATGCGATCTTAGATTTTTTTCGTCGGTGTTAGCCCATGAATTCTGGGCTATTGGGGCTCCGAGCCCATTTTTCCTAGAAAATTCCACGAACCCCTCTATAAAGAGTGCGCCAAGAGTTCTGTAGGCCCAGTGGTGTCAAACGATGCCTAGAAGCATTTTATGGACTCCGGAACAATCAGGCGATTTTGATGGTTTTTCGTGGTTGTTGGCCTATGGATTCTAGGGTTGTTGGGGCTCCAAGCCCCTTTTTCCTAGAGAATTCCATGAAACCATGTGTAACGATCCTGTTAAGAGTCTCAATAAGCCCATCAGCATTGGACGATGCCTAGGAGCATTTTATGGGCTTCGAAAAAGGAATTAGGCAATTTCGATAGTTTTTCGTGGGTGTTAGCATGCAAATTCTGGGGCTGCTGGGGCTCTGGGCCTATTTTTCTCAAAAACTTCCATGAACCCATCCATAACGAGCCCGCCAAGAGTCATAGTAGGACTAGTGGCGTTGGATGACTCCTAGAAGCATTTTATGGGCTCCAGAAGAAGAATTAGACGATTTCAATAGATTCTTATGGGTGTTAGCCCATGGATTCTGAGGCTTCCAGGATTCCAGGCCCATTTTTCTCAGTAAATTCCATGAGTCCATCCGTAACGAACCCGCTAAGAGTCCCAGTAGGCCTTGTGATACAAAATAATGCCTAGGAGCATTTTGTGGGGTTTGAAACAGGAACCGGGTGATTTCTATCATGACCTGGACCAATGCTTTTTGGCGCTGACCGGGGATCTGAGCCAACCTTCCCGAGATTGCCTGTTTCCTGTTCGTTGGGCCATAAAATCCTACCAGGCCACCCCTGCCGCCTTCGGGCCCCATGGGCCTCTTGTTGGGCTCGTTGCGGACCCACTCGTATGATTTTTTGGGAAACTTGCACCGGACCCCCATGAAACACCAGAATCCGTGGGCTAGCACCCATAGAAAAGTGTCGAAATTGTCTGTTTCCTTTTCCTTGGCACATAAAATCCTACCAGGCCTCCCTCTCCGCCGCTGGGCCACTTGGGCCTCTTGCCAGGCTCGTAGCGGACCCATTCGTATGAATTTTGGGGAAACTTGTGCCGGACCTCCATGCAGCACCAGAATCCGTGGGCTAACACCCACAAAAAAGTGTCAAAATCACATGTTTCTTGTTTCTTGGCCCATAAAATCCTACCAGACCTCCCCCACCGTTGCCGGCCCCCGGGCCTATTACCAGGCTCGTTGCGAACCCACTAACATGATTTTTGGGAAACTTGCGCTGAACCCCCATGCAGCATCAAAATTCGTGGGCTAACACCCAAAGAAAAGTGCCGAAATCGCCTGTTTCCTGTTTCTTGGCCAATAAAATCCTACCAGGCCTCCCCCGCTGCCGCCGGGCCCCCTAGGCCTCTTGTCAGGCTCGTTGAGGACCGACTAGTATGATTTTTTTGGGAAACTGGACTGGTTGGATTTAATGGGCCAAGGAAGAGGAAACAGGCGATTTCGGCACTTTTCTGTGAGTGTTAGCCCACGGATTCTGGCGCTGCATGGGGTCCGGTGCAAGTTTCCCAAAAAATCATACGAATGGGTCCGCAAGAGGCATGACAAGAGGCCCAGGTGGTCCGGCGGGGTTGGGGGAGGCCTGTTTGGATATCTATGGACCAAGGAAGAGGAAACAGGCGATTTCGACACATTTCTGTGGGTGTTAGCCCACGGATCTGGTGCTGCATGGGGGTCTGGCACAAGTTTCCCGAAAACATATATGAGTGGCTCCTCAAGAGGCACGGAAAGAGGCCAAGGGGGCCGGATGGGGTTGGGGGAGGCCTTGTTGGATTTTATGGGCCAAGCAAGAGGAAACAGGCGATTTCGACACTTTTCTGTGGGTGTTAGCCCACGAATTCTGGCGCTGCATGGGGGTCCGGTGCAAGTTTCTCAAAAAATCATACGAATGGGCTCCGCAAGAGGCCCGATAAGAGGCCCAGGGGGCCGGACGGGGTTTGGGGAGGCTTGGTTGGATTTAATTGGCCAAGGAAGAGGAAACAAGCGATTTCGGCTCATTTCTGTGGGTGTTAGCCCACGGATTTTGGCGCTGCATGGGGTTCCGGCGCAAGTTTCATGAAAAGTCATACGAGGGGTTCCGCAAGAGGCCCGACAAGAGGCCCATGGGTCTCAGTTGGGTTGGTGGAGGCCTGGTGGGATTTTATGGGTGAAGGAATCGGAAACAGGCGATTTTGGCTCATTTCTGTGGGTGTTAGCCCACGGTTTCTGGCACTGCATGGGGTTCCGGTGAAAGTTTCCTGAAAAATCATACGAGGGGGTCCGCAAGATGCTCGACAAGAGGCCCATGGGTCCCGGAGAGGTTGGTGGAGGCCTAATTGGATTTTATGGGCCAAGGAAGTGGAAGCAGGCGATTTCGGCTCATATCTATGGGTGTTAGCCCACGGATTCTGGCGCTGCATGGGGTTCCGGCGCAAGTTTCCAAAAAATCATACGAAGGGGTCCGCAAGAGGCCCGGTTAAGAGGCCTATGGGTCCCAGCGGGGTTGGTGGAGGCCTTGTTGGATTTTATGGGCCAAGGAAGTGGATACAGACAATTTCGGCTAATTTCTGTGGGTGTTAGCCCACGGATTCTGGCGCTGCATGGGGTTCCGGCACAAGTTTCACGAAAAATCATACGAGGGGGCCCACAAGAGGCCCGACAAGAGGCCCATGGGTCCCGTCAGGGTTATTGGAGGCCTGGTTGGATTTTATGGGCCAAGGAAATGGAAACAAGCGCTTTCAACTCATTTCTGTGGGTGTTAGCCCACGGATTCTGGTGCTGCATGGGATTTTGGCGCAAGTTTTTGAATAATAATACGAGAGGGTTCGCAAGAGGCCCGCCAAGAGGCCCCTGGGTCCCAACGGGGTTGGTGGAGGCGTGGTTGGATTTTATGGGCCAAGGAAGTGGAAATTAGCAATTTCGGCTCATTTATGTGGGTGTTAGCCCACGGATTCTGGCGCTACATGGGGTTCCGGTGCAAGTTTCCCAAAAAATCATACTAGAGGGTCCACAAGAGGCTCAGCAAGAGGCCCATGGGTCCCAGCGGGGTTGGTGGAGGCCTGGTTGGATTTTATGTGCCAAGGAAGTGGAAACAGGCGATTTCGGCTCATTTCTGCGGGTGTTAGCCCACGGATTCTGGCGCTGCATGGGGTTCCGGCGCAAGTTTCCAAAAAATTCATACAAGGGGGTCCGTAAGAGGCCCAACAAGAGGCCCATGGGTCCCGTCGGGGTTGGTGGAGGCCTGATTGGATTTTATAGGCCAAGAAAGTGGAAACAGACGATTTCGGCTCATTTCTGTTGGTGTTAGCCCACAGACTCTGGCGCTGCATGGGGTTTCGGCATAAGTTTCCCAAAAACTCATACGAGGGGGTCCGCAAGAGGCCCGGTAAGAGGCCCATGGGTCCCGACAGGGTTGGTGGAGACCTGGATGGATTTTATGGGCCAAGATAGTGGAAACAGGCGATTTCGGCTTATTTCCGTGGGTGTTAGCCCAAGGATTCTGGCGTTGCATGGGGTTCCGGCACACGTTTCCCGAAAAATCATATGAGGGGATCTGCAAGAGGCCCAACAAGAGTCCCATGTGTCCCGACGGGGTTGGTGGAGGCCTGGTTGGATTTTATGAGCCAAGGAAGTGGAAATAGGCGATTTCGGCTCATTTCTATGGGTGTTAGCCCACGGATTCTAGTGCTGCACGGGGTTCCGACGCATGTTTCTTGAAAAATCATACGAGGGGGTCCGCAAGAGGCCCGAAAAGAGGCCCATGGGTCTCTCGGGGTTGGTGGAGGACTGGTTGGATTTTATGGGCCAAGGAAGTGGAAACAGGAAACAGGCGATTTGGGCTCATTTTTGTGGGTGTCAGCCCATGGATTCTTGCGCTGCATGGGGTTCCAACGCAAGTTTCCTGAAATATCATATGAGGGGGTCCGTAAGAGGGCCGAAAAGAGGCCCATGGGTCCCGGCGGGGTTGGTGGAGGCCTGGCTGGATTTTATGGGCCAAGGAAGTGGAAACATGCGATTTCAGCTCATTTCTGTGGGTGTTAGCCCACGAATTCTGGCGCTGCATGGGGTTGCGGCGCACGTTACCCAAAAATTCAGACGAGGGGGTCTGCAAGAGGCCCGGCAAGAGGTCTATGCGTCCCAGCAGGGTTGGTGGAAGCCTGGTTGGATTTTATGGGCCAACGAAGTAGAAACAGGCGATTTCGGCTCATTTATGTGGGTGTTAGCTCATGGATTCTGGCGCTGCATGGGGTTCTGACGCAACTTTCATGAAAAATCATACGAGGGGGCCCACAAGAGGCCCATATGTCCCGTCGGGGTTGGTGGAGGCCTGGTTGGATTTTATGTGCCAAGGAAGTGGAAAAAGGCGATTTTGGCTCATTTCGGTGGGTGTTAGCCCACGGATTCTGGCGCTGCATGGGGTTCTAGCGTAAGTTTTTCAACATTTCATACGAGGGGGTCCGCAAGAGGCTTGGAAAGAGGCCGATGGGTATTGGCAGGGTTGGTGGAGTCCTGGTTGGATTTTATGGGCCAAGGAAGTGGAAAAAGATGATTTCGACTCAATTCTCTAGGTGTTAGCCCACGGATTCTGGCGCTGCATGGTGTTTTGATGCAAGTTTCCCAAAAATTCATACGAAGGGGTTCGCAAGAGGCCCGAAAAGAGGCCCATTGGTCTCTTCAGGGTTGGTGGAGGCCTGGTTGGATTTTATGGGCCAAGGAAGTGGAAAAAGGCAATTTCGGCTCATTTCTGTGGGTGTTAGCCCACGGATTCTGGCGCAGCATGGGTTTCCGGCGCAGGTTTCTTGAAAAATCATACAAGGGGGTACGTATGAGGCCCGACAAGAGGCCCATAGGTACCGGCGGGGTTGGTGGAGGCCTGGTTAGATTTTACGGGCCAAGGAAGTAGAAACAGGCAATTTTGGCTCATTTCTATGGGTGTTAGTCCACGGATTCTGGCGCTGCATGGGGTTCCGGCGCAAGTTTCCAAAAAAGTCATACGAGGGGGTTTGCAAGAGGCCCATCGGTCCCGTCGGGGTGTGTGGAGGCCTTGTTAAATTTTATGGGCCAAGGAAGTGGAAACAGGCGCTTTTGACACATTTCTGTGGGTGTTAGCCCACAGATTCTGGCGCTGCATGGGGTTCTGGTGTAAGTTTCCTAAAAAATCATACAAGGGGGTCCGCAAGAAGCTCGGGAAGAGGCCCATGGGTCCCGGCGGTGTTGGTGGAGGCCTTGTTGGATTTTATGCGCCAGGGAAGTGGAAACAGGCAATTTCAGCTCATTTCTGTGGGTGTTAGCCCACGGATTCTAGCGCTGCATGGGGTTCCGGCGCAAGTTTTTTGAAAAGTCATACGAGGGGGTCCATAAGAGGCCCGAGAAGAGGCCAATGGGTCCCGGTGGGGTTGGTGGAAGCGTGGATGGATTTTATGGGCCAAGGAAGTGGAAATAGGCGATTTCGGCTCATTTATGTGGGTGTTAGCCCACAGATTCTGGCGTTGCATGGGATTCCGGTGCAAATTTCTTGAAAATCATACGAGGGGGTTCCGCAAGAGGCCCGAAAAAAGGCCCATGGGTCTCGTTAGGGTTGGTGGAGGCCTCGTTAGAATTTATGGGCCAAGGAAGTGGAAACAAGCGATTTCGGCTCATTTGTGTGGGTGTTTGCCCACGGATTCTCGCGCTGCATGGGGTTTTTGCGCAAGTTTCCTGAAAAATCATACGAGGGGGTCCGCAAGAGGCCCGACAAGAGGCTATGGGTCCCGTTGGGGTTGGTGGAGGCCTGGTTGGATATTATGGGCTAAGGAAGTGGAAACAGGTGATTTCGGCTCATTTCTGTGGGTGTTATCCCACGGATTCTGGCGCTGCATGGGGTTCCGGCACAAGTTTCTTGAAAAATCATACGAGGGGGTCAACAAGAGGCCGACAAGAGGCCCATGGGTCCCGGTGGGGTTGGTGGAGGCGTGGTTGGATTTTATGGGCTAAGGATGTGGAAACAGGCGATTTCGGCTCATTTCTGTGGGTGTTAGCCCACGGATTCTGGCGCTGCATGGGATTCTAGTGCAAATTTCTCAAAACATCATACGAGGGGGTCCGCAAGAGGCCCATGGGTCCCGTCAGGGTTAGTGGAGGCCTCGTTGGATTTTATGGGCCAAGGAAGTGGAAACAAGCGATTTCGGCTCATTTGTGTGGGTGTTTGCCCACGGATTCTGGCGCTGCATGGGGTTTTTGCGCAAGTTTCCTGAAAAATCATACGAGGGGTCCGCAAGAGGCCCGACAAAAGGCCTATGGGTCCCGTTGGGGTTGGTGGAGGCCTGGTTGGATATTATAGGGCAAGGAAGTGGAAACAGGTGATTTCGGCTCATTTCTGTGGGTGTTATCCCACGGATTCTGGCGCTGCATGGGGTTCCGGCACAAGTTTCTTGAAAAATCATACGAGGGGGTCCACAAGAGCCCGAGAAGAGGCCCATGGGTCCGGTGGGGTTGGTGGAGGCGTGGTTGGATTTTATGGGCTAAGGATGTGGAAACAGGCGATTTCGGCTCATTTCTGTAGGTGTTAGCCCACGGATTCTGGCCCTGCATGGGATTCTAGTGCAAATTTCTCGAAACATAATACAAGGGGGTCCGCAAGAGGCCCGTAAAGAGGCCCATGGGTCACGTTAGGGTTGGTGGAGGCCTCGTTGGATTTTAAGGCCCGGCAAGAGGTCCATGTTTCCCGACGGGGTTGGATGTGGCCTGGTTGGATTTTATGGGCCAAGGAAGTGGAAACAAGCGATTTCGGCTCATTTCTGTGGGTGTTAACCCACGGATTCTGGCGCTGCATGGGGTTCCGGCGCAAGATTCTCGAAAAATCATACGAGGGGGTCCGCAAGAGGCCCGGCAAGAGGTCCATGTTTCCCGGCGGGGTTGGATGAGGGCTGGTTGGATTTTATGGGCCAAGGAAGTGGAAACAGGCGATTTCGGCTCATTTCTATGGGTGTTAGCCCACGGATTCTGGCGCTGCATGGGGTTCCGGCGCAAGATTCTCGAAAAATCATACGAGGGGGTCCGCAAGAGGCCCGACAAGAGGTCCATGTTGCCCGATGGGGTTGGATGAGGCCTGGGTGGAGTTTATGGGCCAAGGAAGTGGAAACAGGCGATTTCGGCTCATTTATGTGGGTGTTAGCCCACGGATTCTGGCGCTGCATGGGGTTCCGGCGCAAGATTCTCGAAAAATCACACTAGAGGGTCCGCAAGAGGCCCGGCAAGAGGTCCATGTTGCCTGGCGGGGTTTGATGAGGCCTGGTTGGATTTTATGGGCCAAGGAAGTGGAAACAGGCGATTTCGGCTCATTTCTGTGGGTGTTAGCCCACGGGTTCTGGCGCTGCATGGGGTTCCGGCGCAAGATTTTCGAAAAATCATACGAGGGGGTCCGCAAGAGGCCCGGCAAGAGGTCCATGTTGCCCGGCGGGGTTAGATGAAGCCTGGTTGGATTTTATGGGCCAAGGAAGTGGAAACAGGCGATTTCGGCTCATTTATGTGGGTGTTTGCCCACGGATTCTGGCGCTGCATGGGGTTCCGGCGCAAGATACTCGAAAAATCATACGAGGGGGTCGGCAAGAGGCCCGGAAAGGGGTCCATGTTGCCCGGCGGGGTTGGATGAGGCCTGGTTGGATTTTATGGGCCAAGGAAGTGGAAACAGGCGATTTCGGCTCATTTCTGTGGGTGTTAGCCCACGGATTCTGGCGCTGCATGGGGTTCCGGCGCAAGATTCTCGAAAAATCATACGAGGGGGTCCGCAAGAGGTCCATGTTGCCCGACGGGGTTGGATGAGGCCTGGTTGGATTTTATGGGCCAAGGAAGGGGAAACAGGCGATTTTGGCTCATTTCTGTGGGTGTTAGCCCCCGGATTCAGGCGCTGCATGGGGTTCCGGCGCAAGATTCTCGAAAAATCAAACGAGAGGGTCCGCAAGAGGCCCGGCAAGAGGTCCATGTTGCCCGGCGGGGTTGTATGAGGCCTGGTTTGATTTTATGGGCCAAGGAAGTGGAAACAGGCGATTTCGGCTCATTTCTGTGGGTGTTAGCCCACGGATTCTGGCGTTGCATGGGGTTCCGGCGCAAGATTCTCAAAAAATCATACGAGGGGTCCGCAAGAGGCCCGGCAAGAGGTCCATGTTGCCCGGCGGGGTTGGATGAGGCCTGGTTGGATTTTATGGGCCAAGGAAGTGGAAATAGGCGATATCGGCTCATTTCTATGGGTTAGCCCACGGATTCTGGCGCTGCATGGGGTTCCGGCGCAAGATTCTCGAAAAATCACACGAGGGGGTCCGCAAGAGGCCCGGCAAGAGGTCCATGTTGCCCGGCGGGGTTGGATGAGGCGTGGTTGGATTTTATAGGCCAAGGAAGTGGAAACAGGCGATTTCGGCTCATTTCTGTGGGTGTTAGCCCACGGATTTTGGCGCTGCATGGGGTTCCGGCGCATGATTCTCGAAAAATCACACGAGGGGGTCCGCAAAAGGCCCGGCAAGAGGTCCATGTTGCCCGGCGGGGTTGGATGAGGCCTGGTTGGATTTTATAGGCCACGGAAGTGGAAACAGGCGATTTCGGCTCATTTTTGTGGGTGTTAGCCCACGGATTCTGGTGCTGCATGGGGTTCCGGCACAAGATTCTCGAAGAATCACACGAGGGGGTCCGTAAGAGGCCCGACAAGAGGTCCATGTTGCCCGGCGGGGTTATATGAGGCCTGGTTGGATTTTATGGGCCAAGGAAGGGGAAACAGGCGATTTCGGCTCATTTCTGTGGGTGTTAGCCCCCGGATTCTGGCGCTGCATGGGGTTCCGGCGCAAGATTCTCGAAAAATCACACGAAGGGGTCCGCAAGAGGCCCGGCAAGAGGACCATGTTGCCCGGCGGGGTTGGATGAGGCCTGGTTGGATTTTATGGGTCAAGGAAGTGGAAACAGGCGATTTCGGCTCATTTCTGTGGGTGTTAGCCACGGATTCTGGCGCTGCATGGGGTTCCGGCGCAAGATTCTCGAAAAATCACACGAGGGGGTCCGCAAGAGGGCCGGCAAGAGGTCCATGTATCCCGGCAGGGTTGGATGAGGCCTAGTTGGATTTTATGGGCCAAGGAAGTGGAAACAGGCAATTTCGGATCATTTCTGTGGGTGTTAGCCCACGGATTCTAGTGCTGCATGGGGTTCCGGCGCAAGATTCTCGAAAAATCACACGAGGGGGTCCGCAAGAGGCCCGGCAAGAGGTCCATGTTGCCCCGCGGGGTTGGATGAGGCCTGGTTGGATTTTATGGGCCAAGGAAGTGGAAACAAGCGATTTCGGCTCATTTCTGTGGGTGTTAGCCCACGGATTCTGGCCCTGCATGGGGTTCCGGCGCAAGATTCTCGAAAAATCACACGAGGGGGTCCGCAAGAGGCCCGGCAAGAGGTCCATGTTGCCCGGCGGGGTTGGATGAGGCCTGGTTGGATTTTATGGTCCAAGGAAGTGGAAACAGGCGATTTCGGCTCATTTCTGTGGGTGTTAGCCCACGGATTCTGGCGCTGCATGGGGTTCCGGCGCAAGATTCTCGAAAAATCACACGAGGGGGTCCGCAAGAGGTCCATGTTGCCCGGCGGGGTTGGATGATGCCTGGTTGGATTTTATGGGCCAAGGAAGTGGAAATAGGCAATTTCGGATCATTTCTGTGGATGTTAGCCCACGGATTCTGGCGCTGCATGGGGTTCCGGCGCAAGATTCTCGAAAAATCACACGAAGGGGTCCGCAAGAGGCCCGGCAAGAGGTCCATGTTGCCCGGCGGGGTTAGATGAGGCCTGGTTGGATTTTATGGGCCAAGGAAGTGGAAACAGGCGATTTCGGCTCATTTCTGTGGGTGTTAGCCCACGGATTCTGGCGCTGCATGGGGTTCTGGCGCAAGATTCTCGAAAAATCACACGAGGGGGTCCGCAAGAGGCCCGGCAAGAGGTCCATGTTGCCCGGCGGGGTTTGATGAGGCCTGGTTGGATTTTATGGGCCAAGGAAGTGGAAACAGGCGATTTCGGCTCATTTCTGTGGGTGTTAGCCCACGGATTCTGGCGCTGCATGGGGTTCCGGCGCAAGATTCTTGAAAAATCACATGAGTGGGTCCGCAAGAGGCCCGGCAAGAGGTCCATGTTGGCCGGCGGGGTTGGATGACGCCTGGTTGGATTTTATGGGCCAAGGAAGTGGAAACAAGCGATTTCGGCTCATTTCTGTGGGTGTTAGCCCACGGATTCTGGCGCTGCATGGGGTTCCGGCGCAAGATTCTCGAAAAATCACACGAGGGGGTCCGCAGAGGCCCGGCAAGAGGTCCATGTTGCCCGGCGGGGTTGGATGAGGCCTGGTTGAATTTTATGGGCCAAGGAAGTGGAAACAGGCGATTACGGCTTATTTCTATGGGGTGTTAGCCCACGGATTCTGGCGCTGCATGGGGTTCCGTCGCAAGATTCTCGAAAAATCACACGAGGGGGTCCGCAAGAGGCCCAGCAAGAGGTCAATGTTTCCCGGCGGGGTTGGATGAGGCCTGGTTGGATTTTATGGGCCAAGGAAGTGGAAACAGGTGATTTTGGCTCATTTCTGTGGGTGTTAGCCCACGGATTCTGGCGCTGCATGGGGTTCCGGCGCAAGATTATCGAAAAATCACACGAGGGGGTCCGCAAGAGGCCCGACAAGAGGTCCATGTTATCCGGCACGGTTGGATGAGGCCTGGTTGGATTTTATGGGCCAAGGAAGTGGAAACAGGCGATTTCAGCTCATTTCTGTGGGTGTTAGCCCACGGATTCTGGCGCTGCATGGGGTTCCGGTGCAAGATTCTCGAAAAATCACACGAGGGGGTCCGCAAGAGGCCCGGCAAGAGGTCCATGTTGCCCGGCGGGGTTAGATGAGGCCTGGTTGGATTTTCTGGGCCAAGGAAGTGGAAACAGGCGATTTCGGCTCATTTCTATGGGTGTTAGCCCACGGATTCTGGCGCTGCATGGGGTTCCGGCGCAAGATTCTCGAAAAATCACATGAGGGGGTCCGCAAGAGGCTCGGCAAGAGGTCCATGTTGCCCGGCGGGGTTGGATGAGGCCTGGTTGTATTTTATGGGCCAAGGAAGTGGAAACAGGCGATTTCGGCTCATTTTTGTGGGTGTTAGCCCACGGATTCTGGTGCTGCATGGGGTTCCGGCGCACGATTCTCGAAGAATCACACGAGGGGGTCCGTAACAGGCCCGGCAAGAGGTCCATGTTGCCCGGCGGGGTTATATGAGGCCTGGTTGGATTTTATGGGCCAAGGAATGGGAAACAGGCGATTTCGGCTCATTTCTGTGGGTGTTAGCCCCCGGATTCTGGCGCTGCATGGGGTTCCGGCGCAAGATTCTCGAAAAATCACACGAAGGGGTCCGCAAGAGGCCCGGCAAGAGGACCATGTTGCCCGGCGGGGTTGGATGAGGCCTGGGTGGATTTTATGGGTCAAGGAAGTGGAAACAGGCGATTTCGGCTCATTTCTGTGGGTGTTAGCCCACGGATTCTGGCGCTGCATGGGGTTCCGGCGCAAGATTCTCGAAAAATCACACGAGGGGGTCCGCAAGAGGCCCGGCAAGAGGTCCATGTTGCCCGGCGGGGTTAGATGAGGCCTGGTTGGATTTTATGGGCCAAGGAAGTGGGAACAGGCGATTTCGGCTCATTTCTGTTGGTGTTAGCCCACGGATTCTGGCGCTGCATGGGGTTCTGGCGCAAGATTCTCGAAAAATCACACGAGGGGGTCCGCAAAAGGCCCGGCAAGAGGTCCATGTTGCCCGGCGGGGTGGATGAGGCCTGGTTGGATTTTATGGGCCAAGGAAGTGGAAACAGGCGATTTCAGCTCATTTCTGTGGGTGTTAGCCCACGGATTCTGGCGCTGCATGGGGTTCCGGCGCAAGATTCTCAAAAAATCACACGAGGGGGTCCGCAAGAGGCCCGGCAAGAGGTCCATGGATCACAGCAGGGTTGGATGAGGCCTGGTTGGATTTTATGGGCCAAGGAAGTGGGAACAGGCGATTTCGGCTTATTTCTGTTGGTGTTAGCCCACGGATTCTGGCGCTGCATGGGGTTCTGGCGCATGATTCTCGAAAAATCACACGAGGGGGTCCGCAAGAGGCCCGGCAAGAGGTCCATGTTGCCCGGCGGGGTGGATGAGGCCTGGTTGGATTTTATGGGCCAAGGAAGTGGAAACAGGCGATTTCGGATTATTTCTGTCGGTGTTAGCCCACGGATTCTGGCGCTGCATGAGGTTTTGGCGCAAGATTCTCAAAAAATCACACGAGGGGGTCCGCAAGAGGCCCGGCAAGAGGTCCATGTATCCCGGCAGGGTTAGATGAGGCCTGGTTGGATTTTATGGGCCAAGGAAGTGGAAACAGGCAATTTCAGATCCTTTCTGTGGGTGTTAGCCCACGGATTCTAGTGCTGCATGGGGTTCCGGCGCAAGATTCTCGAAAAATCACACGAGGGGGTCGGCAAAAGGCCCGGCAAGAGGTCCATGTTGCCCCGCGGGGTTGGATGAGGCCTGTTTGGATTTTATGGGCCAAGGAAGTGGAAACAGGCGATTTCGGCTCATTTCTGTGGGTGTTAGCCCACGGATTCTTGCGCTGCATGGGGTTCCGGCGCAAGATTCTCGAAGAATCACACGAGGGGGTCCGCAAGAGGCCCGGCAAGAGGTCCATGTTGCCCGGCGGGGTTATATGAGGCCTGGTTGGATTTTATGGGCCAAGGAAGGGGAAATAGGCGATTTCGGCTCATTTCTGTGGGTGTTAGCCCCCAGATTCTGGCGCTGCATGGGGTTCCGGCGCAAGATTCTCGAAACATCACACGAGGGCGTCCGCAAGAGGCCCGGCAAGAGGACCATGTTGCCCGGCGGGATTGGATGAGGCCTGGTTGGATTTTATGGGTCAAGGAAGTGGAAACAGGCGATTTCGGCTCATTTCTGTGGGTGTTAGCCCACGGATTCTGGCGCTGCATGGGGTTCCGGCGCAAGATTCTCGAAAAATCACACGAGGGGTTCCGTAAGAGGCCCGGTAAGAGGTCCATGTTGCCCGACGGGGTTGGATGAGGCCTTGTTGGATTTTATGGGCCAAGGAAGTGGAAACAGGCGATTTCGGCTCATTTCTGTGGGTGTTAGCCCACGGATTCTGGCGCTGCATGGGGTTCCGGCGCATGATTCTCGAAAAATCATACGAGGGGGTCCGCAAGAGGCCCGGCAAGAGGTCCATGTTGCCCGGTGGGGTTGGATGAGGCCTGGTTGGATTTTATGGGCCAAGGAAGTGGAAACAGGCGATTTTGGCTCATTTCTGTGGGTGTTAGCCTACGGATTCTTGCGCTGCATGTGGTTCCGGCGCAAGATTCTCGAAAAATCATACGAGGGGGTCCGCAAGAGGCCCGGCAAGAGGTCCATGTTGCCCGGCGGGGTTGGATGAGGCCTGGTTGGATTTTATGGGCCAAGGAAGTGGAAACAGGCGATTTCGGCTCATTTCTGTGGGTGTTAGCCCACGGATTCTGGCGCTGCATGGGGTTCCGGCGCAAGATTCTCGAAAAATCACACGAGGGGTTCCGTAAGAGGCCCGGCAAGAGGTCCATGTTGCCCGGCGGGGTTGGATGAGGCCATGTTAGATTTTATGGGCCAAGGAAGTGGAAACAGGCGATTGCCCACGGATTCTGGCGCTGCATGGGGTTCCAGCGCATGATTCTCGAAGAATCACACGAGGGGGTCCGCAAGAGGCCCGGCAAGAGGTCCATGTTGCCCGGCGAGGTTATATGAGGCCTGGTTGGATTTTATGGGCCAAGGAAGGGGAAACAGGCGATTTCGGCTCATTTCTGTGGGTGTTAGCCCTCGGATTCTGGCGCTGCATGGGGTTCCGGCGCAAGATTCTCGAAAAATCACACGAGGGGGTCCGCAAGAGGCCCGGCAAGAGGTCCATGTTGCCCGGCAGGGTTGGATGAGGCCTGGTTGGATTATATGGGACAAGGAAGTGGAAACAGGCGATTTCGGCTCATTTCTGTGGGTGTTAGCCCACGGATTCTGGCGCTGCATGGGGTTCCGGCGCAAGATTCTTGAAAAATCACACTAGAGGGTCCGCAAGAGGCCCGGTAAGAGGTCCATGTTGCCTGGCGGGGTTTGATGAGGCCTGGTTGGATTTTATGGGCCAAGGAAGTGGAAACAGGCGATTTCGGCTCATTTTTGTGGGTGTTAGCCCACGGATTCTGGCGCTGCAAGGGGTTCCGGCGCAAGATTCTCGAAAAATCACACGAGGGGGTCCGCAAGAGGCCCGGCAAGAGGTACATGTTGCCCGGCGGGGTTGGATGATGCCTGGTTGGATTTTATGGGCCAAGGAAGTGGAAACAGGCAATTTCGGATCATTTCTGTGGATGTTAGCCCACGGATTCTGGAGCTGCATGGTGTTCCGGTGCAAGATTCTCGAAAAATCACACGAAGGGGTCCGCAAGAGGCCCGGCAAGAGGTCCATGTTGCCCGGCGGGGTTAGATGAGGCCTGGTTGGATTTTATGGGCCAAGGAAGTGGAAACAGGCGATTTCGGCTCATTTCTGTGGGTGTTAGCCCACGGATTCTGGCGCTGCATGGGGTTCTGGCGCAAGATTCTCGAAAAATCACACGAGGGGGTCCGCAAGAGGCCCGGCAAGAGGTCCATGTTGCCCGGCGGGGTTTGATGAGGCCTGGTTGGATTTTATGGGCCTAGGAAGTGGAAACAGGCGATTTCGGCTCATTTCTGTGGGTGTTAGCCCACGGATTCTGGCGCTGCATGGGGTTCCGGCGCAAGATTCTCGAAAAATCAAACGAGGGGGTCCGCAAGAGGCCCGGCAAGAGGTGCATATTGCCCGGCAGGGTTGGATGAGGCCTGGTTGGATTATATGGGACAAGGAAGTGGAAACAGGCGATTTCGGCTCATTTCTGTGGGTGTTAGCCCACGGATTCTGGCGCTGCATGGGGTTCCGGCGCAAGATTCTCGAGAAATCACACGAGGGGGTCCGCAAGAGGCCCGGCAAGAGGTCCATGTTGCCCGGCGGGGTTGGATGAGGCCTGGTTGGTTTTAATGGGCCAAGGAAGTGGAAACAGGCGATTTCGGCTCATTTCTGTGGGTGTTAGCCCACGGATTCTAACGCTGCATGGTGTTCCGGCGAAAGATTCTCGAAAAATCATATGAGGGGGTCCGCAAGAGGCCCGGCAAGAGGTCCATATTTCCCGGCGGGGTTGGATGAGGCCTGGTTGGATTTTATGGTCGAAGGAAGTGGAAACAGGCGATTTCGGCTCATTTCTGTGGGTGTTAGCCCACGAATTCTGGCGCTGCATGGGGTTCCGGCACAAGATTCTCGAAAAATCACACGAGGGGGTCCGCAAGAGGCCCGGCAAGAGGTCCATGTTGCCCGGCGGGGTTGGATGAGGCCTGGTTGGATATTATGGGCCAAGGAAGTGGGAACAGGCGATTTCGGCTCATTTCTGTTGGTGTTAGCCCACGGATTCTGGCGCTGCATGGGGTTCTGGCGCAAGATTCTCGAAAAATCACACGAGGGGGTCCGCAAGAGGCCCGGCAAGAGGTCCATGTTGCCCGGTGGGGTGGATGAGGCCTGGTTGGATTTTATGGGCCAAGGAAGTGGAAACAGGCGATTTCGGATCATTTCTGTCGGTGTTAGCCCACGGATTCTTGCGCTGCATGGGGTTCCGGCGCAAGATTCTCAAAAAATCAAACGAGGGGGTCCGCAAGAGGCCCGGCAAGTGGTCCATGTATCCCGGCAGGGTTGGATGAGGCCTGGTTGGATTTTATGGGCCAAGGAAGTGGAAACAGGCAATTTCGGATCATTTCTGTGGGTGTTAGCCCACGGATTCTAGTGCTGCATGAGGTTCCGGCGCAAGATTCTCGAAAAATCACACGAGGGGGTCCGCAAGAGGCCCGGCAAGAGGTCCATGTTGCCTCGCGGGGTTGGATGAGGCCTGTTTGGATTTTATGGGCCAAGGAAGTGGAAACAGGCGATTTTGGCTCATTTCTGTGGGTGTTAGCCCACGGATTCTGGCGCTGCATGGGGTTCCGGCGCAAGATTGTCGAAAAATCACACGAGGGGGTCCGCAAGAGGCCCGGCAAGAGGTCCATGTTGCCCGGCGGGGTTGGATGAGGCCTGGTTGGATTTTATGTTCCAAGGAAGTGGAAACAGGCGATTTCGGCTCATTTCTGTAGGTGTTAGCCCACGGATTCTGGCGCTGCATGGTGTTCCGGCGCAAGATTCTCAAAAAATCACATGAGGGGGTCCGCAAGAGGCCCGGCAAGAGGTCCATGTTGCCCGGCGGGGTTGGATGAGGGCTGGTTGGATTTTATGGGCCAAGGAAGTGGAAACAGGCGATTTCGGCTCATTTTTGTGGGTGTTAGCCCACGGATTCTGGCGCTGCATGGTGTTCCGGCGCAAGATTCTCGAAAAATCACACGAGGGGGACCGCAAGAGGCCCGGTAAGAGGTCCATGTTGCCCGGCGGGGTTGGATGAGGCCTGGTTGGATTTTATGGGCCAAGGAAGTGGAAACAGGCGATTTCGGCTAATTTCTGTGGGTGTTAGCCCACGGATTCTGGCGCTGCATGGGGTTCTGGCGCAAGATTCTCGAAAAATTACACGAGGGGGTCCGCAAGAGGCCCGGCAAGAGTTCCATTTTGCCCGACGGAGTTGGATGAGGCCTGGTTGGATTTTATGGGCCAAGAAAGTGGAAACAGGCGATTTCGGCTCATTTCTGTGGGTGTTAACCCACGGATTCTGGCGCTGCATGGGGTTCCGGCGCAAGATTCTCGAAAAATCACACGAGGGGGTCCGCAAGAGGCCCGGCAAGAGGTCCATGTTGCCTGTCGGGGTTGGATGATGCCTGGTTGGATTTTATGGGCCAAGGAAGTGGAAACAGTCAATTTCGGATCATTTCTGTGGATGTTAGCCCACGGATTCTGGCGCTGCATGGGGTTCCGGCGCAAGATTCTCGAGAAATCACACGAGGGGGTCCGCAAGAGGCCCGGCAAGAGGTCCATGATGCCCGGCGGGGTTGGATGAGGCCTGGTTGGATTTTATGGGCCAAGGAAGTGGAAACAGGCGATTTTGGCTCATTTCTGTGGGTGTTAGCCCACGGATTCTGGCGCTGCATGGGGTTCTGGCGCAAGATTCTCGAAAAATCACACGAGGGGGTCCACAAGAGGCCCGGCAAGAGGTCCATGTTGCCCGGCGGGGTTGGATGAGGCCTGGTTGGATTTTATGGGCCAAGGAAGTGGAAACAGGCGATTTCGGCTCATATTTGTGGGTGTTAGCCCACGGATTCTGGCGCTGCATGGGGTTCCGGCGCAAGATTCTCGGAAAATCACATGAGTGTGTCCGCAAGAGGCCCGGCAAGAGGTCCATGTTGGCCGGCGGGGTTGGATGAGGCCTGGTTGGATTTTATGGGCCAAGGAAGTGGAAACAGGCGATTTCGGCTCATTTCTGTGGGTGTTAGCCCACGGATTCTGGCGCTGCATGGGGTTCCGGCGCAAGATTCTCGAAAAATCACACGAGGGGGTCCGCAGAGCCCCGGCAAGAGGTCCATGTTTCCCGGCGGGGTTGGATGAGGCCTGGTTGGATTTTATGGGCCAAGGAAGTGGAAACAGGCGATTTCGGCTTATTTCTGTGGGTGTTAGCCCACGGATTCTGGCGCTGCATGGGGTTCCATCGCAAGATTCTCGAAAAATCACACGAGGGGGTCCGCAAGAGGCCCGGCAAGAGGTCAATGTTTCCCGGCGGGGTTGGATGAGGCCTGGTTGATTTTATGGGCCAAGGAAGTGGAAACAGGTGATTTTGGCTCATTTCTGTGGGTGTTAGCCCACGGATTCTGGCGCTGCATGGGGTTCCGGCGCAAGATTCTTGAAAAATCATACGAGGGGGTCCGCAAGAGGCCCGGCAAGAGGTCCATGTTCCCCGGCGGGGTTGGATGAGGCCTGGTTGGATTTTATGGGCCAAGGAAGTGGAAACAGGCGATTTCGGCTCATTTCTGTGGGTGTTAGCCCACGGATTCTGGCGCTGCATGGGGTTCCGGCGCAAGATTCTCGAAAACTCATACGAGAGGGTCTGCAAGAGGCCCGGTAAGAGGTCCATGTTGCCCGACGGGGTTGGATGAGGCCTTGTTGGATTTTATGGGCCAAGGAAGTGGAAACAGGCGATTTCGGCTCATTTCTGTGGGTGTTAGCCCACGGATTCTGGCGCTGCATGGGGTTCCGGCGCAAGATTCTCGAAAAATCATACGAGGGGGTCCGCAAGAGGCCCGGCAAGAGGTCCATGTTTCCCGGTGGGGTTGGATGAGGCCTGGTTGGATTTTATGGGCCAAGGAAGTGGGAACAGGCGATTTTGGCTCATTTCTGTGGGTGTTAGCCTACGGATTCTTGCGCTGCATGTGGTTCCGGCGCAAGATTCTCGAAAAATCATACGAAGGGGTCCGCAAGAGGCCCGGCAAGAGGTCCATGTTGCCCGGCGGGGTTGGATGAGGCCTGGTTGGATTTTATGGGCCAAGGAAGTGGAAACAGGCGATTTCGGCTCATTTCTGTGGGTGTTAGCCCACGGATTCTGGCGCTGCATGGGGTTCCGGCGCAAGATTCTCGAAAATCATACGAGGGGGTCCGCAAGAGGCCCGGCAAGATTTCCATGTTGCCCGGCGGGTTTGGATGAGGCCTTGTTGGATTTTATGGGCCAAGGAAGTGGAAACAGGCGATTTCGGCTCATTTCTGTGGGTGTTAGCCCACGGATTCTGGCGCTGCATGGGGTTCCGGCGCAAGATTCTCGAAATATCATACGAGGGAGTCCACAAGAGGCCCGGCAAGAGGTCCATGTTGCCCGGCGGGGTTGGATGAGGCCTGGTTGGATTTTATGGGCAAAGGAAGTGGAAACAGGCGATTTCGGCTCATTTCTGTGGGTGTTAGCCCACGGATTCTGGCGCTGCATGGGGTTCCGGCGCAAGATTCTCGAAAAATCCTACGAGGGGGTCCGCAAGAGGCCTGGCAAGAGGTCCATGTTGCCCGGCGGGGTCGGATGAGGCCTGGTTGGATTTTATGGGCCAAGGAAGTGGAAACAGGCGATTTCGGCTAATTTCTGTGGGTGTTAGCCCACGGATTCTGGCGCTGCATGGGGTTCCGGCGCAAGATTCTCGAAAACTCATACGAGAGGGTCTGCAAGAGGCCCGGTAAGAGGTCCATGTTGCCCGACGGGGTTGGATGAGGCCTTGTTGGATTTTATGGGCCAAGGAAGTGGAAACAGGCGATTTCGGCTCATTTCTGTGGGTGTTAGCCCACGGATTCTGGCGCTGCATGGGGTTCCGGCGCAAGATTCTCGAAAAATCACACGAGGGGGTCCGCAGAGGCCCGGCAAGAGGTCCATGTTTCCCGGCGGGGTTGGATGAGGCCTGGTTGGATTTTATGGGCCAAGGAAGTGGAAACAGGCGATTTCGGCTTATTTCTGTGGGTGTTAGCCCACGGATTCTGGCGCTGCATGGGGTTCCATCGCAAGATTCTCGAAAAATCACACGAGGGGGTCCGCAAGAGGCCCGGCAAGAGGTCAATGTTTCCCGGCGGGGTTGGATGAGGCCTGGTTGGATTTTATGGGCCAAGGAAGTGGAAACAGGTGATTTTGGCTCATTTCTGTGGGTGTTAGCCCACGGATTCTGGCGCTGCATGGGGTTCCGGCGCAAGATTCTCGAAAAATCATACGAGGGGGTCCGCAAGAGGCCCGGCAAGAGGTCCATGTTGCCCGGCGGGGTTGGATGAGGCCTGGTTGGATTTTATGGGCCAAGGAAGTGGAAACAGGCGATTTCGGCTCATTTCTGTGGGTGTTAGCCCACGGATTCTGGCGCTGCATGGGGTTCCGGCGCAAGATTCTCGAAAACTCATACGAGAGGGTCTGCAAGAGGCCCGGTAAGAGGTCCATGTTGCCCGACGGGGTTGGATGAGGCCTTGTTGGATTTTATGGGCCAAGGAAGTGGAAACAGGCGATTTCGGCTCATTTCTGTGGGTGTTAGCCCACGGATTCTGGCGCTGCATGGGGTTCCGGCGCATGATTCTCGAAAAATCATACGAGGGGGTCCGCAAGAGGCCCGGCAAGAGGTCCATGTTGCCCGGTGGGGTTGGATGAGGCCTGGTTGGATTTTATGGGCCAAGGAAGTGGAAACAGGCGATTTTGGCTCATTTCTGTGGGTGTTAGCCTACGGATTCTTGCGCTGCATGTGGTTCCGGCGCAAGATTCTCGAAAAATCATACGAGGGGGTCCGCAAGAGGCCCGGCAAGAGGTCCATGTTGCCCGGCGGGGTTGGATGAGGCCTGGTTGGATTTTATGGGCCAAGGAAGTGGAAACAGGCGATTTCGGCTCATTTCTGTGGGTGTTAGCCCACGGATTCTGGCGCTGCATGGGGTTCCGGCGCAAGATTCTCGAAAATCATACGAGGGGGTCCGCAAGAGGCCCGGCAAGATTTCCATGTTGCCCGGAGGGTTTGGATGAGGCCTTGTTGGATTTTATGGGCCAAGGAAGTGGAAACAGGCGATTTCGGCTCATTTCTGTGGGTGTTAGCCCACGGATTCTGGCGCTGCATGGGGTTCCGGCGCAAGATTCTCGAAATATCATACGAGGGAGTCCACAAGAGGCCCGGCAAGAGGTCCATGTTGCCCGGCGGGGTTGGATGAGGCCTGGTTGGATTTTATGGGCCAAGGAAGTGGAAACAGGCGACTTCGGCTCATTTCTGTGGGTGTTAGCCTACGGATTCTGGCGCTGCATGGGGTTCCGGCGCAAGATTCTCGAAAAATCATACGAGGGGGTCCGCAAGAGGCCCGGCAAGAGGTCCATGTTGCCCGGCGGGGTTGGATGAGGCCTGGTTAGATTTTATGGGCCAAGGAAGTGGAAACAGGCGATTTTGGCTCATTTCTGTGGGTGTTAGCTTAGAAATTCTGGCGCTGCATGGGGTTCCGGCGCAAGATTCTCGAAAAATCATACAAGGGGGTCCGCAAGAGGCCCGGCAAGAGGTCCATGTTGCCGGGCGGGGTTGGATGAGGCCTGGTTGGCTTTTATGGGCCAAGGAAGTGGAAACAGGCGATTTCGGCTCATTTCTGTGGGTGTTAGCCCACGGATTCTGGCGCTGCATGGGGTTCCGGCGCAAGATTCTCGAAAAATCATACGAGGGGGTCCGCAAGAGGCTCGGCAAGAGGTCCATGTTGCCCAACGTTCTTGGATGAGGCCTGGTTGGATTTTATGGGCCAAGGAAGTGGGAACAGGCGATTTCGGCTCATTTCTGTGGGTGTTAGACAATAGATTCTGGCGCTGCATAGGGTTCCGGCGCAAGATTCTCGAAAAATCATACGAGGGGGTCCGCAAGAGGCCCGGCAAGAGGTCCATGTTGCCCGGCGGGGTTGGATGAGGCCTGGTTGGATTTTATGGGCCAAGGAAGTGGAAACAGGCGATTTCGGCTCATTTCTGTGGGTGTTAGCCCACGGATTCTGGCGCTGCATGGGGTTCCGGCGAAAGATTCTCGAAAACTCATACGAGAGGGTCTGCAAGAGGCCCGGTAAGAGGTCCATGTTGCCCGACGGGGTTGGATGAGGCCTTGTTGGATTTTATGGGCCAAGGAAGTGGAAACAGGCAATTTCGGCTCATTTCTGTGGGTGTTAGCCCACGGATTCTGGCGCTGCATGGGGTTCCGGCGCAAGATTCTCGAAAAATCATACGAGGGGGTCCGCAAGAGGCCCGGCAAGAGGTCCATGTTGCCCTGTGCGGTTGGATAAGGCCTGGTTGGATTTTATGGGCCAAGGAAGTGGAAATAGGCAATTTCGGCTCATTTCTGTGGGTGTTAGCCCACAGATTCTGGCGCTGCATGGGGTTCCGGCGCAAGATTCTCGAAAAATAATACGACGGGGTCCGCAAGAGGCCCGGCAAGAGGTCCATGTTGCCCGGCGGGGTTGGATGAGGCCAGGTTGGATTTTATGGGCCAAGGAAGTGGAAACAGGCGATTTCGGCTCATTTCTGTGGGTGTTAGCCCACGGATTGTGGCGCTGCATGGGGTTCCGGCGCAAGATTCTCGAAAAATCATACGAGAGGGTCTGCAAGAGGCCCGACAAGAGATCCATGTTGCCCGGTGGGGTTGTATGAGGCCTGGTTGGATTTTATGGGCCAAGGAAGTGGAAACAGGCGATTTTGGCTCATTTCTGTGGGTGTTAGCTTAGAAATTCTGGCGCTGCATGGGGTTCCGGCGTAAGATTCTCGAAAAATCATACGAGGGGGTCCGCAAGAGGCCCGGCAAGAGGTCCATGTTGCCCGACGGGGTTGGATGAGGCCTGGTTGGCTTTTATGGGCCAAGGAAGTGGAAACAGGCGATTTCGGCTCATTTTTGTGGGTGTTAGCCCACGGATTCTGGCGCTGCATGGGGTTCCGGCGCAAGATTCTCGAAAAATCATACGAGGGGGTCCGCAAGAGGCTCGGCAAGAGGTCCATGTTGCCCGGCGTTGTTGGATGAGGCCTGGTTGGATTTTATGAGCCAAGGAAGTGGAAACAGGCGATTTCGGCTCATTTCTGTGGGTGTTAGCCCACAGATTCTGGCGCTGCATGGGGTTCCGGCGCAAGATTCTCGAAAAATCATACGAGGGGGTCCGCAAGAGGCCCGACAAGAGGTCCATGTTGCCCGGCGGGGTTGGATGAGGCCTGGTTGGATTTTATGGGCCAAGGAAGTGGAAACAGGCGATTTCGGCTAATTTCTGTGGGTGTTAGCCCACGGATTCTGGCGCTGCATGGGGTTCCGGCGCAAGATTCTCGAAAAATCATACGAGGGGGTCCGCAAGAGGCCCGGCAAGAGGTCCATGTTGCCCGGTGCGGTTGGATATGGCCTGGTTGGATTTTATGGGCCAAGGAAGTGGAAACAGGCAATTTCGGCTCATTTCTGTGGGTGTTAGCCCACAGATTCTCGCGCTGCATGGGGTTCCGGCGCAAGATTCTCGAAAAATAATACGACGGGGTCCGCAAGAGGCCCGGAAAGAGGTCCATGTTGCCCGGCGGGGTTGGTTGAGGCCAGGTTGGATTTTATGGGCCAAGGAAGTGGAAACAGGCGATTTCGGCTCATTTCTGTGGGTGTTAGCCCACGGATTCTGGCGCTGCATGGGGTTCCGGTGCAAGATTCTCGAAAAATCATACGAGAGGGTCTGCAAGAGGCCCGGCAAGAGATCCATGTTGCCCGGTGGGGTTAGATGAGGCCTGGTTGGATTTTATGTGCCAAGGAAGTGGAAACAGGCGATTTCGGCTCATTTCTGTGGGTGTTAGCCCACGGATTCTTGCGCTGCATGGGGTTTCGGCGCAAGATTCTCGAAAAATCATACAAGGGGGTCCGCAAGAGGCCCGACAAGAGGTCCATGTTGCCCGGCAGGGTTGGATGAGGCCTGGTCGGATTTTATGGGCCAAGGAAGTGGAAACAGGCGATTTCGGCTCATTTCTGTGGGAGTTAGTCCACGGAATCTGGCGCTGCATGGGGTTCCGGCGCAAGATTCTCGAAAAATCATACGAGAGGGTCCGCAAGAGGCCCGGTAAGAGGTCCATGTTGCCCGGCGGGGTTGGATGAGGCCTGGTTGGATTTTATGGGCCAAGGAAGTGGAAACAGGCGATTTCGGCTCATTTTTGTGGGTGTTAGCCCACGGATTCTGGCGCTGCATGGGGTTCCGGCGCAAGATTCTCGAAAAATCATACGAGGGGGTCCGAAAGAGGCCCGGCAAGAGGTCCATGTTGCCCGGAGGGGTTAGATGAGGCCTGGTTGGACTTTATGGGCCAAGGAAGTGGAAACAGGCGATTTCGGCTCATTTTTGTGGGTGTTAGCCCACGGATTCTGGCGCTGCATGGGGTTCCGGCGCATGATTCTCGAGAAATCATTCGAGGGGGTCCGCAAGAGGCCCGGCAAGAGGTCCATGTTGCCCGGCGGGGTTGGATGAGGCCTGGTTGGATTTTATGGGCCAAGGAAGTGGAAACAGGCGATTTCGGCTCATTTCTGTGTGTGTTAGCCCACGGATTCTGGCGCTGCATGGGGTTCCGGCGCAAGATTCTCGAAAAATAATACGAGGGGGTCCGCAAGAGGCCCGGCAAGAGGTCCATGGTTCTTGGCGGGGTTGGATGAGGCCTGGTTGGATTTTATGGGCCAAGGAAGTGGAAATAGGCGATTTCAGCTCATTTCTGTAGGTGTTAGCCCACGGATTCTGGCGCTGCATGGGGTTCCGGCCTAAGATTCTCGAAAAATCATACGAGGGGGTCCGCAAGAGGCCCGAAAAGAGGTCCATGTTGCCCGGCGGGGTTGGATGAGGCCTGGTTGGATTTTATGGGCCAAGGAAGTGGAAACAGGCGATTTCGGCTCATTTCTTTGGGTGTTAGCCCACGGATTCTGGCGCTGCATGGGGTTCCGGAGCAAGATTCTCGAAAAATCATACGAGGGGGTCCGCAAGAGGCCCGGCAAGAGGTCCATGTTGCCCGGCGGGGTTGGATGTGGCCTGGTTGGATTTTATGGGCCAAGAAAGAGGAAACTAGCGATTTCGTCTCATTTCTGTGGGTGTTAGCCCACGGATTCTGGCGCTGCATGGGGTTCCGGTGCAAGATTCTCGAAAAATCATACGAGGGGGTCCGCAAGAGGCCCGGCAAGAGGTCCATGTTGCCCGGCGGGGTTGGATGAGGCCTGGTTGGATTTTATGGGCAAAGGAAGTGGAAACAGGCGATTTCGGCTCATTTCTGTGGGTGTTAGCCCACGGATTCTGGCGCTGCATGGGGTTCCGGCGCAAGATTCTCGAGAAATCATACGAGGGGGTCCGCAAGAGGCCCGGAAAGAGGTCCATGTTGCCCGGCGGGGTTGGATGAGGCCTGGTTGGACTTTATGGGCCAAGGAAGTGGAAACAGGCGATTTCGGTTCATTTTTGTGGGTGTTCGCCCACGGATTCTGGCGCTGCATGGGGTTCCGGCGCATGATTCTCGAGAAATCGTTCGAGAGGGTCCGCAAGAGGCCCGGCAAGAGGTCCATGTTGCCCGGCGGGGTTGGATGAGGCCTGGTTGGATTTTATGGGCCAAGGAAGTGGAAACAGGCGATTTCGGCTCATTTCTGTGGGTGTTAGCCCACGGATTCTGGCGCTGCATGGGGTTCCGGCGCAAGATTCTCGAAAAATCATACGAGGGAGTCCGCAAGAGGCCCGGCAAGAGGTCCATGTTGCCCGACGGGGTTGGATGAGGCCTGGTTGGATTTTATGGGCCAAGGAAGTGGAAACAGGCGATTTCGGCTCATTTCTGTGGGTGTTAGCCCACGGATTCTGGCGCTGCATGGGGTTCCGGCGCAAGATTCTCAAAAAATCATACGAGGGGATCCGCAAGAGGCCCGGCAAGAGGTCCATTTTGCCCGGCGGGGTTGCATGAGGCCTGGTTGGATTTTATAGGCCAAGGAAGTGGAAACAGGCGATTTCGACTCATTTCTGTGGGTGTTAGCCCACGGATTCTGGCGCTGCATGGGGTTCTGGCGCAAGATTCTCGAAAACTCTTACGACGGGGTCCGCAAGAGACCCGGCAAGAGGTCCATGTTTCCCGACGGGGTTGGATGAGGCCTGGTTGGAATTTATGGGCCAAGGAACTGGAAACAGGCGATTTCGTCTCATTTCTGTGGGTGTTAGCCCACGGATTCTGGCGCTGCATGGGGTTCCGGCGCAAGATTCTCGTAAAATCATACGAGGGGGTCCGCAAGAGGCCCGAAAAGAGCTCCATGTTGCCCGGCGGGGTTGGATGAGGCCTGGTTGGACTTTATGGGCCAAGGAAGTGGAAACAGGCGATTTCGGTTCATTTTTGTGGGTGTTCGCCCACAGATTCTGGCGCTGCATGGGGTTCCGGCGCATGATTCTCGAGAAATCGTTCGAGAGGGTCCGCAAGAGGCCCGGCAAGAGGTCCATGTTGCCCGGCGGGGTTGGATGAGGCCTGGTTGGATTTTATGGGCCAAGGAAGTGGAAACAGGCGATTTCGGCTCATTTCTGTGGGTGTTAGCCCACGGATTCTGGCGCTGCATGGGGTTCCGGCGCAAGATTCTCGAAAAATCATACGAGGGGGTCCGCAAGAGGCCCGGCAAGAGGTCCATGGTTCTTGGCGGGGTTGGATGAGGCCTGGTTGGATTTTATGGGCCAAGGAAGTGGAAATAGGCTATTTCGGCTCATTTCTGTAGGTGTTAGCCCACGGATTCTGGCGCTGCATAGGGTTCCGGCTCAAGATTCTCGAAAAATCATACAAGGGGGTCCACAAGAGGCCCGGCAAGAGGCCCATGTTGCCCGGCGGGGTTGGATGAGGCCTGGTCAGATTTTATGGGCCAAGGAAGTGGAAACAGGCGATTTCGGCTCATTTCTGTGGGTGTTAGCCCACGGATTCTGGCGCTGCATGGGGTTCCGGCGCAAGATTCTCGAAAAATCATACGAGGGGGTCCGCAAGAGGCCCGGCAAGAGGTCCATGTTGCCCGGCGGGGTTGGATGAGGCCTGGTTGGACTTTATGGGCCAAGGAAGTGGAAACAGGCGATTTCGGTTCATATTTGTGGGTGTTAGCCCACGGATGCTGGTGCTGCATGGGGTTCCGGCGCATGATTCTCGAGTAATCGTTCGAGGGGGTCCGCAAGAGGCCCGGCAAGAGGTCCATGTTGCCCGTCGGGGTTGGATGAGGCCTGGTTGGATTTTATGGGCCAAGGAAGTGGAAACAGGCGATTTCGGCTCATTTCTGTGGGTGTTAGCCCACGGATTCTGGCGCTGCATGGGGTTCCGGCGCAAGATTCTCAAAAACTCATTCGAGGGGGTCCGCAAGAGGCCCGGCAAGAGGTCCATGTTGCTCGGCGGGGTTGGATGAGGCCTGGTTAGATTTTATGGGCCAAGGAAGTGGAAACAGGCGATTTCGGCTCATTTCTGTGGGTGTTAGCCCACGGATTCTGGCGCTGCATGGGGTTCCGGCGCAAGATTCTCGAAAAATCATACGAGGGGGTCCGCAAGAGGCCCGGCAAGAGGTCCATGTTCCCTGACGGGGTTGGATGAGGCCTGGTTGGATTTTATGGGCCAAGGAAGTGGAAATAGGCGATTTCGGCTCATTTCTGTGGGTGTTAGCCCACGGATTCTGGCGCTGCATGGGGTTCCGGCTCAAGATTCTCGAAAAATCATACGAGGGGGTCCACAAGAGGCCCGGCAAGAGGCCCATGTTGCCCGCCGGGGTTGGATGAGGCCTGGTTGGATTTTATGGGCCAAGGAAGTGGAAACAGGCGATTTCGGCTCATTTCTGTGGGTGTTAGCCCACGGATTCTGGCGCTGCATGGGGTTCCGGCGCAAGATTCTCAAAAACTCATTCGAGGGGGTCCGCAAGAGGCCCGGCAAGAGGTCCATGTTGCCCGGCGGGGTTGGATGAGGCCTGGTTAGATTTTATGGGCCAAGGAAGTGGAAACAGGCGATTTCGGCTCATTTCTGTGGGTGTTAGCCCACGGATTCTGGCGCTGCATGGGGTTCCGGCGCAAGATTCTCGAAAAATCATACGAGGGGGTCATCAAGAGGCCCGGCAAGAGGTCCATGTTGCCCGACGGGGTTGGATGAGGCCTGGTTGGATTTTATGGGCCAAGGAAGTGGAAACAGGCGATTTCGGCTCATTTCTGTGGGTGTTAGCCCACGGATTCTGGCGCTGCATGGGGTTCCGGCGCAAGATTCTCAAAAAATCATACGAGGGGGTCCGCAAGAGGCCCGGCAAGAGGTCCATATTGCCCGGCGGGGTTGGATGAGGCCTGGTTGGATTTTATGGGCCAGGGAAGTGGAAACAGGCGATTTCGGCTCATTTCTATGGGTTTTAGCCCACGGATTCTGGCGCTGCATGGGGTTCTGGCCCAAGATTCTCGAAATATCATACGAGGGGGTCCGCAAGAGGCCCGGCAAGAGGTCCATATTGCCCGCGCGGGGTTGGATGAGGCCTGGTTGGATTTTATGGGCCAGGGAAGTGGAAACAGGCGATTTCGGCTCATTTCTATGGGTTTTAGCCCACGGATTCTGGCGCTGCATGGGGTTCCGGCCCAAGATTCTCGAAATATCATACGAGGGGGTCCGCAAGAGGCCCGGCAAGAGGTCCATATTGCCCGCGCGGGGTTGGATGAGGCCTGGTTGGATTTTATGGGCCAAGGAAGTGGAAACAGGAAATTTCGTCTCATTTCTGTGGGTGTTAGCCCATGGATTTTGGCGCTGCATGGGGTTTCGGCGCAAGATTCTCGAAAAATCATACAAGGGGGTCCACAAGAGGCCCGGCAAGACGTCCATGTTGCCCGGCGGGGTTGGATGAGGCCTGGTTGGATTTTATGGGCCAAGGAAGTGGAAACAGGCGATTTCGGCTCATTTCTGTGGGTGTTAGCCCACGGATTCTGGCGCTGCATGGGGTTCCGGCGCAAGATTCTCGAAAAATCATACGAGGGGGTCCGCAAGAGGCCCGGCAAGAGGTCCATGGTTCTTGGCGGGGTTGGATGAGGCCTGGTTGGATTTTATGGGCCAAGGAAGTGGAAATAGGCTATTTCGGCTCATTTCTGTGGGTGTTAGCCCACGGATTCTGGCGCTGCATGGGGTTCCGGCGCAAGATTCTCAAAAAATCATACGAGGGGGTCCGCAAGAGCCCCGGCAAGAGGTCCATGTTGCCCGGCGGGGTTGGATGAGGCCTGGTTGGACTTTATGGGCCAAGGAAGTGGAAACAGGCGATTTCGGTTCATTTTTGTGGGTGTTAGCCCACGGATTCTGGCGCTGCATGGGGTTCCGGCGCATGATTCTCGAGAAATCGTTCGAGAGGGTCCGCAAGAGGCCCGGCAAGAGGTCCATGTTGCCAGGCGGGGTTGGATGAGACCTGGTTGGATTTTATGGGCCAAGGAAGTGGAAACAGGCGATTTCGGCTCATTTCTGTGGGTGTTAGCCCACGGATTCTGGCGCTGCATGGGGTTCCGGCGCAAGATTCTCGAAAAATCATACGAGGGGGTCCGCAAGAGGCCCGGCAAGAGGTCCATGTTCCATGACGGGGTTGGATGAGGCCTGGTTGGATTTTATGGGCCAAGGAAGTGGAAATAGGCGATTTCGGCTCATTTCTGTGGGTGTTAGCCCACGGATTCTGGCGCTGCATGGGGTTCCGACTCAAGATTCTCGAAAAATCATACGAGGGGGTCCACAAGAGGCCCGGCAAGAGGCCCATGTTGCCCGCCGGGGTTGGATGAGGCCTGGTTGGATTTTATGGGCCAAGGAAGTGGAAACGGGCGATTTCGGCTCATTTCTGTGGGTGTTAGCCCACGGATTCTGGCGCTGCATGGGGTTCCGGCGCAAGATTCTCAAAAACTCATTCGAGGGGGTTCGCAAGAGGCCCGGCAAGAGGTCCATGTTGCCCGGCGGGGTTGGATGAGGCCTGGTTAGATTTTATGGGCCAAGGAAGTGGAAACAAGCGATTTCGGCTCATTTCTGTGGGTGTTAGCCCACGGATTCTGGCGCTGCATGGGGTTCCGGCGCAAGATTCTCGAAAAATCATACGAGGGGGTCATCAAGAGGCCCGGCAAGAGGTCCATGTTGCCCGACGGGGTTGGATGAGGCCTGGTTGGATTTTATGGGCCAAGGAAGTGGAAACAGGCGATTTCGGCTCATTTCTGTGGGTGTTAGCCCACGGATTCTGGCGCTGCATGGGGTTCCGGCGCAAGATTCTCAAAAAATCATACGAGGGGGTCCGCAAGAGGCCCGGCAAGAGGTCCATGTTGCCCGGCGGGGTTGGATGAGGCCTGGTTGGATTTTATGGGCCAGGGAAGTGGAAACAGGCGATTTCGGCTCATTTCTATGGGTTTTAGCCCACGGATTCTGGCGCTGCATGGGGTTCCGGCCCAAGATTCTCGAAATATCATACGAGGGGGTCCGCAAGAGGCCCGACAAGAGGTCCATATTGCCCGCGCGGGGTTGGATGAGGCCTGGTTGGATTTTATGGGCCAGGGAAGTGGAAACAGGCGATTTCGGCTCATTTCTATGGGTTTTAGCCCACGGATTCTGGCGCTGCATGGGGTTCCGGCCCAAGATTCTCGAAATATCATACGAGGGGGTCCGCAAGAGGCCCGGCAAGAGGTCCATATTGCCCGCGCGGGGTTGGATGAGGCCTGGTTGGATTTTATGGGCCAAGGAAGTGGAAACAGGAAATTTCGTCTCATTTCTGTGGGTGTTAGCCCATGGATTTTGGCGCTGCATGGGGTTTCGGCGCAAGATTCTCGAAAAATCATACAAGGGGGTCCACAAGAGGCCCGGCAAGACGTCCATGTTGCCCGGCGGGGTTGGATGAGGCCTGGTTGGATTTTATGGGCCAAGGAAGTGGAAACAGGCGATTTCGGCTCATTTCTGTGGGTGTTAGCCCACGGATTCTGGCGCTGCATGGGGTTCCGGCGCAAGATTCTCGAAAAATCATACGAGGGGGTCCGCAAGAGGCCCGGCAAGAGGTCCATGGTTCTTGGCGGGGTTGGATGAGGCCTGGTTGGATTTTATGGGCCAAGGAAGTGGAAATAGGCTATTTCGGCTCATTTCTGTGGGTGTTAGCCCACGGATTCTGGCGCTGCATGGGGTTCCGGCGCAAGATTCTCGAAAAATCATACGAGGGGGTCCGCAAGAGCCCCGGCAAGAGGTCCATGTTGCCCGGCGGGGTTGGATGAGGCCTGGTTGGACTTTATGGGCCAAGGAAGTGGAAACAGGCGATTTCGGTTCATTTTTGTGGGTGTTAGCCCACGGATTCTGGCGCTGCATGGGGTTCCGGCGCATGATTCTCGAGAAATCGTTCGAGAGGGTCCGCAAGAGGCCCGGCAAGAGGTCCATGTTGCCAGGCGGGGTTGGATGAGACCTGGTTGGATTTTATGGGCCAAGGAAGTGGAAACAGGCGATTTCGGCTCATTTCTGTGGGTGTTAGCCCACGGATTCTGGCGCTGCATGGGGTTCCGGCGCAAGATTCTCAAAACATCATACGAGGGGGTCCGCAAGAGGCCCGGCAAGAGGTCCATGTTGCCCGGCGGGGTTGCATGAGGCCTGGTTGGATTTTATAGGCCAAGGAAGTGGAAACAGGCGATTTCGGCTCATTTCTGTGGGTGTTAGCCCACGGATTCTGGCGCTGCATGGGGTTCTGGCGCAAGATTCTCGAAAACTCTTACGACGGGGTCCGCAAGAGACCCGGCAAGAGGTCCATGTTGCCCGACGGGGTTGGATGAGGCCTGGTTGGAATTTATGGGCCAAGGAAGTGGAAACAGGCGATTTCGGCTCATTTCTGTGGGTGTTAGCCCACGGATTCTGGCGCTGCATGGGGTTCCGGCGCAAGATTCTCGAAAAATCATACGAGGGGGTCCGCAAGAGCCCCGGCAAGAGGTCCATGTTGCCCGGCGGGGTTGGATGAGGCCTGGTTGGACTTTATGGGCCAAGGAAGTGGAAACAGGCGATTTCGGTTCATTTTTGTGGGTGTTAGCCCACGGATTCTGGCGCTGCATGGGGTTCCGGCGCATGATTCTCGAGAAATCATTCGAGAGGGTCCGCAAGAGGCCCGGCAAGAGGTCCATGTTGCCAGGCGGGGTTGGATGAGACCTGGTTGGATTTTATGGGCCAAGGAAGTGGAAACAGGCGATTTCGGCTCATTTCTATGGGTGTTAGCCCACGGATTCTGGCGCTGCATGGGGTTCCGGCGCAAGATTCTCGAAAAATCATACGAGGGGGTCCGCAAGAGGCCCGGCAAGAGGTCCATGGTTCTTGGCGCGGTTGGATGAGGCCTGGTTGGATTTTATGGGCCAAGGAAGTGGAAATAGGCTATTTCGGCTCATTTCTGTAGGTGTTAGCCCACGGATTCTGGCGCTGCATGGGGTTCCGGCTCAAGATTCTCAAAAAATCATACAAGGGGGTCCACAAGAGGCCCGGCAAGAGGCCCATGTTGCCCGGCGGGGTTGGATGAGGCCTGGTTAGATTTTATGGGCCAAGAAAGTGGAAACAGGCGATTTCGGCTCATTTCTGTGGGTGTTAGCCCACGGATTCTGGCGCTGCATGGGGTTCCGGCGCAAGATTCTCGAAAAATCATACGAGGGGGTCCGCAAGAGGCCCAGCAAGAGGTCCATGTTGCCCGGCGGGGTTGGATGAGGCCTGGTTGGACTTTATGGGCCAAGGAAGTGGAAACAGGCGATTTCGGTTCATTTTTGTGGGTGTTAGCCCACGGATTCTGGCGCTGCATGGGGTTCCGGCGCATGATTCTCGAGAAATCGTTCGAGGGGGTCCGCAAGAGGCCCGGCAAGAGGTCCATGTTGCCCGGCGGGGTTGGATGAGGCCTGGTTGGATTTTATGGGCCAAGGAAGTGGAAACAGGCGATTTCGGCTCATTTCTGTGGGTGTTAGCCCACGGATTCTGGCGCTGCATGGGGTTCCGGCGCAAGATTCTCGAAAAATCATACGAGGGGGTCCGCAAGAGGCCCGGCAAGAGGTCCATGGTTCTTGGCGGGGTTGGATGAGGCCTGGTTGGATTTTATGGGCCAAGGAAGTGGAAATAGGCTATTTCGGCTCATTTCTGTAGGTGTTAGCCCACGGATTCTGGCGCTGCATGGGGTTCCGGCTCAAGATTCTCGAAAAATCATACAAGGGGGTCCACAAGAGGCCCGGCAAGAGGCCCATGTTGCCCGCCGGGGTTGGATGAGGCCTGGTTGGATTTTATGGGCCAAGGAAGTGGAAACAGGCGATTTCGGCTCATTTCTGTGGGTGTTAGCCCACGGATTCTGGCGCTGCATGGGTTTCCGGCGCAAGATTCTCAAAAACTCATTCGAGGGGGTCCGCAAGAGGCCCGGCAAGAGGTTCATGTTGCCCGGCGGGGTTGGATGAGGCCTGGTTAGATTTTATGGGCCAAGGAAGTGGAAACAAGCGATTTCGGCTCATTTCTGTGGGTGTTAGCCCACGGATTCTGGCGCTGCATGTGGTTCCAGCGCAAGATTCTCGAAAAATCATACGAGGGGGTCCGCAAGAGGCCCGGCAAGAGGTCCATGTTGCCCGACGGGGTTGGATGAGGCCTGGTTGGATTTTATGGGCCAAGGAAGTGGAAATAGGCGATTTCGGCTCATTTCTGTGGGTGTTAGCCCACGGATTCTGGCGCTGCATGGGGTTCCGGCTCAAGATTCTCGAAAAATCATACGAGGGGGTCCACAAGAGGCCCGGCAAGAGGCCCATGTTGCCCGCCGGGGTTGGATGAGGCCTGGTTGGATTTTATGGGCCAAGGAAGTGGAAACAGGCGATTTCGGCTCATTTCTGTGGGTGTTAGCCCACGGATTCTGGCGCTGCATGGGGTTCCGGCGCAAGATTCTCAAAAACTCATTCGAGGGGGTCCGCTAGAGGCCCGGCAAGAGGTCCATGTTGCCCGGTGGGGTTGGATGAGGCCTGGTTAGATTTTATGGGCCAAGGAAGTGGAAACAGGCGATTTCGGCTCATTTCTGTGGGTGTTAGCCCACGGATTCTGGCGCTGCATGGGGTTCCGGCGCAAGATTCTCGAAAAATCATACGAGGGGGTCCGCAAGAGGCCCAGCAAGAGGTCCATGTTGCCCGACGGGGTTGGATGAGGCCTGGTTGGATTTTATGGGCCAAGGAAGTGGAAACAGGCGATTTCGGCTCATTTCTGTGGGTGTTAGCCCTCGGATTCTGGCGCTGTATGGGGTTCCGGCGCAAGATTCTCAAAAAATCATACGAGGGGGTCCGCAAGAGGCCCTGCAAGAGGTCCATGTTGCCCGGCGGGGTTGCATGAGGCCTGGTTGGATTTTATAGGCCAAGGAAGTGGAAACAGGCGATTTCGGCTCATTTCTGTGGGTGTTAGCCCACGGATTCTAGCGTTGCATGGGGTTCCGGTGAAGGATTCTCGAAAAGTCATACGAGGGGGTCCGCAAGAGGCCATACAAGAAGTCCATGTTGCCCGGCGGGGTTGGATGAGGCCTGGTTGGATTTTATGGGCCAAGGAAGTGGAAACAGGCGATTTCGGCTCATTTCTGTGGGTGTTAGCCCACGGATTCTGGCGCTGCATGGGGTTCCGGTGCAAGATTCTCGAAAAATCATACGAGGGGGTCCGCAAGAGGCCCGGCAAGAGGACCATGTTGCCCGGCGGGGTTGGATGAGGCCTGGTTGGATTTTATGGGCCAGGGAAGTGGAAACAGGCGATTTCGGCTCATTTCTATGGGTTTTAGCCCACGGATTCTGGCGCTGCATGGGGTTCCGGCGCAAGATTCTCAAATATTCATACGAGGGGGTCCGCAAGAGGCCCGACAAGAGGTCCATGTTGCCCGGCGGGGTTGCATGAGGCCTGGTTGGATTTTATAGGCCAAGGAAGTGGAAACAGGCGATTTCGGCTCATTTCTGTGGGTGTTAGCCCACGGATTCTGGCGCTGCATGGGGTTCTGGCGCAAGATTCTCGAAAACTCTTACGACGGGGTCCGCAAGAGACCCGGCAAGAGGTCCATGTTGCCCGACGGGGTTGGATGAGGCCTGGTTGGAATTTATGGGCCAAGAAAGTGGAAACTAGCGATTTCGGCTCATTTCTATGGGTGTTAGCCCACGGATTCTGGCGCTGCATGGAGTTCCGGTGCAGGATTCTCGAAAAATCATACGAGGGGGTCCGCAAGAGGCCCGGCAAGAGGTCCATGTTGCCCGGCGGGGTTTGATGAGGCCTGGGTTGATTTTATGGGCCAAGGAAGTGGAAACAGGCGATTTCGGCTCATTTCTGTGGGTGTTAGCCCACGAATTCTGGCGCTGCATGGGGTTTCGGCGCAAGATTCTCGAAAAATCAGACGAGGGGGTCCGCAAGTGGCCTGGCAAGAGGTCCATGTTGCCCGGCGGGGTTGGATGAGGCCTGGTTGGATTTTATGGGCCAGGGAAGTGGAAACAGGCGATTTCGGCTCATTTCTATGGGTTTTAGCCCACGGATTCTGGCGCTGCATGGGGTTCCGGCCCAAGATTCTCGAAACATCATACGAGGGGGTCCGCAAGAGGCCCGGCAAGAGGTCCATATTGCCCGGCGGGGTTGGATGAGGCCTGGTTGGATTTTATGGGCCAAGGAAGTGGAAACAGGCGATTTCGGCTCATTTCTGTAGGTGTTAGCCCACGGATTCTGGCGCTACATGGGGTTCTAGCGCAAGATTCTCAAAACATCATACGAAGGGGTCCGCAAGAGGCCCGGCAAGAGGTCCATGTTGCCCGCGCGGGGTTGGATGAGGCTTGGTTGGATTTTATGGGCCAAGGAAGTGGAAACATGAAATTTCGTCTCATTTTTGTGGGTGTTAGCCCATGGATTTTGGCGCTGCATGGGGTTTCGGCGAAAGATTCTCGAAAAATCATACAAGGGTGTCCGCAAGAGGCCCGGCAAGACGTCCATGTTGCCCGGCGGGGTTGGATGAGGCCTGGTTGGATTTTATTGGCCAAGGAAGTGGAAACAGGCAATTTCAGCTCATTTCTGTGGGTGTTAGCCCACGGATTCTAGCTCTGCATGGGGTTCCGGCGCAAGATTCTCGAAAAATCATACGAGGGGGTCCGCAGGAGGCCCGGCAAGAGGTCCATGTTGCCCGGCGGGGTTGGATTAGGCCTGGTTGGATTTTATAGGCCAAGGAAGTGGAAACAGGCGATTTAGGCTTATTTCTGTGGGTGTTAGCCCACGGATTCTAGCGCTGCATGGGGTTCCGGCGCAAGATTCTCAAAAAGTCATACGAGGGGGTCCGCAAGAAGCCCGGCAAGAGGTCCATGTTGCCCGGCGGGGTTGGATGAGGCCTGGTTGGATTTTATGGGCCAAGGAAGTGGAAACAGGCGATTTCGGCTCATTTCTGTGGGTGTTAGCCCACGGATTCTGGCGCTACATGGGGTTCCGGCGCAAGATTCTCGAAAAATCATACGAGGGGGTCCACAAGAGGCCCGGCAAGAGGTCCATGTTGCCCGACGGGGTTGGATAAGGCCTGGTTGGATTTTATGGGCCAAGGAAGTGGAAACAGGCGATTTCGGCTCATTTCTGTGGGTGTTAGCCCACGGATTCTGGCGCTGCATGGGGTTCCGGCGCAAGATTCTCAAAAAATCATACGATGGGGTCCGCAAGAGGCCCGGCAAGAGGTCCATGTTGCCCGGCGGGGTTGCATGAGGCCTGGTTGGATTTTATAGGCCAAGGAAGTGGAAACAGGCGATTTCGGCTCATTTCTGTGGGTGTTAGCCCACGGATTCTGGCGCTGCATGGGGTTCAGGCGCAAGATTGTCGAAAACTCTTATGACGGGGTCCGCAAGAGACCCGGCAAGAGGTCCATGTTGCCCGACGGGGTTGGATGAGGCCTGGTTGGAATTTATGGGCCAAGGAAGTGGAAACAGGCGATTTCGGCTCATTTCTGTGGGTGTTAGCCCACGGATTCTGGCGCTGCATGGGGTTCCGGCGCAAGATTCTCGAAAAATCATACGAGGGGGTCCGCAAGAGCCCCGGCAAGAGGTCCATGTTGCCCGGCGGGGTTGGATGAGGCCTGGTTGGACTTTATGGGCCAAGGAAGTGGAAACAGGCGATTTCGGTTCATTTTTGTGGGTGTTAGCCCACGGATTATGGCGCTGCATGGGGTTCCGGCGCATGATTCTCGAGAAATCGTTCGAGAGGGTCCGCAAGAGGCCCGGCAAGAGGTCCATGTTGCCCGGCGGGGTTGGATGAGACCTGGTTGGATTTTATGGGCCAAGGAAGTGGAAACAGGCGATTTCGGCTCATTTCTGTGGGTGTTAGCCCACGGATTCTGGCGCTGCATGGGGTTCCGGCGCAAGATTCTCGAAAAATCATACGAGGGGGTCCGCAAGAGGCCCGACAAGAGGTCCATGGTTCTTGGCGGGGTTGGATGAGGCCTGGTTGGATTTTATGGGCCAAGGAAGTGGAAATAGGCTATTTCGGCTCATTTCTGTAGGTGTTAGCCCACGGATTCTGGCGCTGCATGGGGTTCCGGCTCAAGATTCTCGAAAAATCATACAAGGGGGTCCACAAGAGGCCCGGCAAGAGGCCCATGTTGCCCGGCGGGGTTGGATGAGGCCTGGTTAGATTTTATGGGCCAAGGAAGTGGAAACAGGCGATTTCGGCTCATTTCTGTGGGTGTTAGCCCACGGATTCTGGCGCTGCATGGGGTTCCGGCGCAAGATTCTCGAAAAATCATACGAGGGGGTCCGCAAGAGGCCCGGCAAGAGGTCCATGTTACCCGGCGGGGTTGGATGAGGCCTGGTTGGACTTTATGGGCCAAGGAAGTGGAAACAGGCGATTTCGGTTCATTTTTGTGGGTGTTAGCCCACGGATTCTGGCGCTGCATGGGGTTCCGGCGCATGATTCTCGAGAAATCGTTCGAGGGGGTCCGCAAGAGGCCCGGCAAGAGGTCCATGTTGCCCGGCGGGGTTGGATGAGGCCTGGTTGGATTTTATGGGCCAAGGAAGTGGAAACAGGCGATTTCGGCTCATTTCTGTGGGTGTTAGCCCACGGATTCTGGCGCTGCATGGGGTTCCGGCGCAAGATTCTCGAAAAATCATACGAGGGGGTCCGCAAGAGGCCCGGCAAGAGGTCCATGGTTCTTGGCGGGGTTGGATGAGGCCTGGTTGGATTTTATGGGCCAAGGAAGTGGAAATAGGCTATTTCGGCTCATTTCTGTAGGTGTTAGCCCACGGATTCTGGCGCTGCATGGGGTTCCGGCTCAAGATTCTCGAAAAATCATACAAGGGGGTCCACAAGAGGCCCGGCAAGAGGCCCATGTTGCCCGCCGGGGTTGGATGAGGCCTGGTTGGATTTTATGGGCCAAGGAAGTGGAAACAGGCGATTTCGGCTCATTTCTGTGGGTGTTAGCCCACGGATTCTGGCGCTGCATGGGGTTCCGGCGCAAGATTCTCAAAAACTCATTCGAGGGGGTCCGCAAGAGGCTCGGCAAGAGGTCCATGTTGCCCGGCGGGGTTGGATGAGGCCTGGTTAGATTTTATGGGCCAAGGAAGTGGAAACAGGCGATTTCGGCTCATTTCTGTGGGTGTTAGCCCACGGATTCTGGCGCTGCATGGGGTTCCGGCGCAAGATTCTCGAAAAATCACACTAGAGGGTCCGCAAGAGGCCCGGCAAGAGGTCCATGTTGCCCGGCGGGGTTTGATGAGGCCTGGTTGGATTTTATGGGCCAAGGAAGTGGAAACAGGCGATTTCGGCTCATTTCTGTGGGTGTTAGCCCACGGATTATGGCGCTGCATGGGGTTCCGGCGCAAGATTCTCGAAAAATCATACGAGGGGGTCCGCAAGAGGCCCGGCAAGAGGTCCATGTTGCCCGGCGGGGTTGGATGAGGCCTGGTTGGATTTTATGGTCCAAGGAAGTGGAAACTGGCGATTTCGGTTCATTTTTGTAGGTGTTAGCCCACGGATTCTGGCGCTGCATGGGGTTCCGGCGCATGATTTTCGAGAAATCGTTCGAGAGGGTCCGCAAGAGGCCCGGCAAGAGGTCCATGTTGCCCGGCGGGGTTGGATGAGACCTGGTTGGATTTTATGGGCCAAGGAAGTGGAAACAGGCGATTTCGGCTCATTTCTGTGGGTGTTAGCCCACGGATTCTGGCGCCGCATGGGGTTCCGGCGCAAGATTCTCGAAAAATCATACGAGGGGGTCTGTAAGAGGCCCGGCAAGAGGTCCATGTTGCCCGGTGGGGTTGGATGAGGCCTGGTTGGATTTTATGGGCCAAGGAAAGGCTATTTTGGCTCATTTCTATGGGTGTTAGCCCACGGATTCAGGCGCTGCATGGGGTTCCGGCGCAAGATTCTCGAAAACTCATACGAGGGGGTCCGCAAGAGGTCCGGAAAGAGGTCCATGTTGCCCGGCGGGGTTGGATGAGGCCTGGTTGGATTTTATGGGCCAAGGAAGTTGAAACAGGCGATTTCGGCTCATTTCTGTGGGTGTTAGCCAACGGATTCTGGCGCTGCATGGGGTTCCGGCGCAATATTCTCGAAAAATCATACGAGGGGGTCCGCAAGAGGCCCGGCAAGAGGTCCATGTTGCCCGGCGGGGTTGGATGAGGCCTGGTTGGATTTTATGGGCCATGGAAGTGGAAACAGGCTATTTCGGCTCATTTCTGTGGGTGTTAGCCCACGGATTCTGGCGCTGCATGGGGTTCCGGCGCAAGATTCTCGAAAAATCATACGAGGGTGTCCGCAAGAGGCCCGGCAAGAGGTCCATGTTGCTCGGCGGGGTTTGATGAGGCCTTGTTGGATTTTATGGGCCAAGGAAGTGGAAACAGGCGATTTCGGCTCATTTCTGTGGGTGTTAGCCCACGGATTCTGGCGCTCCATGGGGTTCCGGCGCAAGATTCTCAAAATATCATACGAGGGGGTCCGCAAGAGGCCCGGCAAGAGGTCCATGTTGCCCGGCGGGGTTGGATGAGGCCTGGTTGGATTTTATGGGCCAAGGAAGTGGAAACAGGCGATTTCGGCGCATTTCTGTGGGTGTTAGCCCACGGATTCTGGCGATGCATGGGGTTCCGGCGCAAGATTCTCGAAAAAGCTCACGAGGGGGTCCGCAAGAGGCCTGGCAAGAGGTCCATGTTGCCCGGCGGGGTTGGATGAGGCCTGGTTGGATTTTATGGGCCAAGGAAGTGGAAATAGGTGATTTCGGCTCATTTCTGTGGGTGTTAGCCCACGGATTCTGGTGCTGCATGGGGTTCAAGTGCAAGATTCTCGAAATATCACACGAGGTGGTCCGCAAGAGGCCCGGCAAGAGGTCCATGTTGCCCGGCGGGGTTGGATGAGGCCTGGTTGGATTTTATGGGCCAAGGAAGTGGAAATAGGCGATTTCGGCTCATTTCTGTGGGTGTTAGCCCACGGATTCTGGCGCTGCATGGGGTTCCGGCGCAAGATTCTCGAAAAATCACACGAGGGGGTCCGCAAGAAGCCCGGCAAGAGGTCCATGTTGCCCGGCGGGGTTGGATGAGACCTGGTTGGATTTTATGGGCCAAGGAAGTGGAAACAGGCGATTTCGGCTCATTTCTGTGGGTGTTAGCCCACGGATTCTGGCGCTGCATGGGGTTCCGGCACAAGATTCTCGAAAAATAACACGAGGGGTTCCGCAAGAGGCCCGGCAAGAGGTCCATGTTGCCCGGCGGTGTCGGATGAGGTCTTGTTTGATTTTATAGGCCAAGGAAGTGGAAACAGGCGATTTCGGCTCATTTCTGTGGGTGTTAGCCCACGGATTCTTGCGCTGCATGGGGTTTCGGCGCAAGATTCTCGAAAAATCACACGAGGGGGTCCGCAAGAGGCCCGGCAAGAGGTCCATGGTTCCCGGAAGGGTTGGATGAGGCCTGGTTTGATTTTAAGGGCCAAGGAAGTGGAAACAGGCGATTTCGGCTCATTTCTGTGGGTGTTAGCCCACGGATTCTGGCGCTGCATGGGGTTCCGGTGCAAGATTCTCGAAAAATCACACAAGGGGGTCCGCAAGAGGCCCGGCAAGAGGTCCATGTTGCCCGACGGGGTTATATGAGGCCTGGTTGGATTTTATTGGCCAAGGAAGGGGAAACAGGCGATTTCGGCTCATTTCTGTGGGTGTTAGCCCACGGATTCTTGCGCTGCATGGGGTTTCGGCGCAAGATTCTCGAAAAATCACACGAGGGGGTCCGCAAGAGGCCCGGCAAGAGGTCCATGGTTCCCGGAGGGGTTGGATGAGGCCTGGTTTGATTTTAAGGGCCAAGGAAGTGGAAACAGGCGATTTCGGCTCATTTCTGTGGGTGTTAGCCCACGGATTCTGGCGCTGCATGGGGTTCCGGTGCAAGATTCTCGAAAAATCACACAAGGGGGTCCGCAAGAGGCCCGGCAAGAGGTCCATGTTGCCCGGCGGGGTTGGATGAGGCCTAGTTGGATTTTATGGGCCAAGGAAGTGGAAACAGGCGATTTCGGCTCATTTCTGTGGGTGTTAGCCCACGGATTCTGGCGCTGCATGGGGTTTCGGTGGAAGATTCTCGAAAAATCACACGAGGGGTCCGCAAGAGGCCCGGCAAGAGGTCCATGTTGCCAGGCGGGGTTGGATGAGGCCTGGTTGGATTTTATGGGCCAAGGAAGTGGAAACAGGCGATTTCAGCTCATTTCTGTGGGTGTTAACCCACGGATTCTGGCGCTGCATGGGGTTCCGGCGCAAGATTCTCGAAGAATCACACGAGGGGGTCCGGAAGAGGCCCGGCAAGAGGTCCATGTTGCCCGACGGGGTTATATGAGGCCTGGTTGGATTTTATTGGCCAAGGAAGGGGAAACAGGCGATTTCGGCTCATTTCTGTGGGTGTTAGCCCCCGGATTCTGGCGCTGCATGGGATTCCGGCGCAAGATTCTCAAAAAATCACATGAGGGGGTCCGCAAGAGGCCCGGCAAGAGGTCCATGTTGCCCGGCGGGGTTGGATGAGGCCTGGTTGGATTTTATGGCCCAAGGAAGTGGAAACAGGCGATTTCGGCTCATTTCTGTGGGTGTTAGCCCACGGGATTCTGGCACTGCATGGGGTTCCGGCGCAAGATTCTCGGAAAATCACACTAGAGGGTCCGCAAGAGTCCCGGGAAGAGGTCCATGTTGCCCGGCGGGGTTTGATGAGGCCTGGTTGGATTTTATGGGCCAAGGAAGTGGAAACAGGCGATTTCGGCTCATTTCTGTGGGTGTTAGCCCACGGATTCTGGCGCTGCATGGGGTTCCGGCGCAAGATTCTCGAAAAATCACAAGAGGGGGTCCGCAAGAGGCCCGGCAAGAGGTCCATGTTGCCCGGCGGGGTTGGATGAGGGCTGGTTGGATTTTATGGGCCAAGGAAGTGGAAACTGGCGATTTCGGCTCATTTCTGTGGGTGTTAGCCCACGGATTCTGGCGCTGCATGGTGTTCCGACGCAAGATTCTCGAAAAATCACACGAGGGGGTCCGCAAGAGGCACGGCAAGAGGTCCATGTTGCCCGGCGGGGTTGGATGAGGCTTGGTTGGATTTTATGGTCCAAGGAAGTGGAAACAGGCGATTTCGGCTCATTTCTGTGGGTGTTAGCCCACGGATTCTGGCGCTGCATGGGGTTCCGGCGCAATATTCTCGAAAAATCACAAGAGGGGGTCAGCAAGAGGCCCGGCAAGAGGTCCATGTTGCCCGGCGGGGTTGGATGAGGGCTGGTTGGATTTTATGGGCCAAGGAAGTGGAAACTGGCGATTTCGGCTCATTTCTGTGGGTGTTAGCCCACGGATTCTGGCGCTGCATGGTGTTCCGACGCAAGATTCTCGAAAAATCACACTAGAGGGTCCGCAAGAGTCCCGGCAAGAGGTCCATGTTGCCCGGCGGGGTTGGATGAGGCCTGGTTGGATTTTATGGGCCAAGGAAGTGGAAACAGGCGATTTCGGCTCATTTCTGTGGGTGTTAGCCCACGGATTCTGGCGCTGCATGGGGTTCCGGCGCAAGACTCTCGAAATATCACACGACGGGGTCCGCGAGAGGCCCGACAAGAGGTCCATGTTGCCCGGCGGGGTTGGATGAGGCCTGGTTGGATTTTATGGGCCAAGGAAGTGGAAACAGGTGATTTCGGCTCATTTCTGTGGGTGTTAGCCCACGGATTCTGGCGCTGCATGGGGTTCCGGCGTAAGATTCTCGAAAAATCATACGAGGGGATCCGCAAGAGGCCCGGCAAGAGGTCCATGTTGCCCGGCGGGGTTGGATGAGGCACGGTTGGAATTTATGGGCCAAGGAAGTGGAAACAGGCGATTTCGGCTCATTTCTGTGGGTGTTAGCCCACGGATTCTGGCGCTGCAAGGTGTTCCGGCGCAAGATTCTCGAAAAATCACACGAGGGGGTCTGCAAGTGGCCCGGAGAGAGGTCCATGTTGCCCGGCGGGGTTGGATGAGGCCTAGTTGGATTTTATGGGCCAAGGAAGTGGAAACAGGCGATTTCGGCTCATTTCTGTGGGTGTTAGCCCACGGATTCTGGCGCTGCATGGGGTTTCGGCGGAAAATTCTCGAAAAATCACACGAGGGGTCCGCAAGAGGCCCGGCAAGAGGTCCATGTTGCCAGGCGGGGTTGGATGAAGCCTGGTTGGATTTTATGGGCCAAGGAAGTGGAAACAGGCGATTTCGGCTCATTTCTGTGGGTGTTAACCCACGGATTCTGGCGCTGCATGGGGTTCCAGCGCAAGATTCTCGAAGAATCACACAAGGGGGTCCGGAAGAGGCCCGGCAAGAGGTCCATGTTGCCCGACGGGGTTATAGGAGGCCTGGTTGGATTTTATTGGCCAAGGAAGGGGAAACAGGCGATTTCGGCTCATTTCTGTGGGTGTTAGCCCCCGGATTCTTGCGCTGCATGGGATTCCGGCGCAAGATTCTCAAAAAATCACATGAGGGGGTCCGCAAGAGGCCCGGCAAGAGGTCCATGTTGCCCGGCGGGGTTGGATGAGGCCTGGTTGGATTTTATGGTCCAAGGAAGTGGAAACAGGCGATTTCGGCTCATTTCTGTGGGTGTTAGCCCACGGGATTCTGGCGCTGCATGGGGTTCCGGCGCAAGATTCTCGGAAAATCACACTAGAGGGTCCGCAAGAGTCCCGGCAAGAGGTCCATGTTGCCCGGCGGGGTTTGATGAGGCCTGGTTGGATTTTATGGGCCAAGGAAGTGGAAACAGGCGATTTCGGCTCATTTCTGTGGGTGTTAGCCCACGGATTCTGGCGCTGCATGGGGTTCCGGCGCAAGATTCTTGAAAAATCACAAGAGGGGGTCCGCAAGAGGCCCGGCAAGAGGTCCATGTTGCCCGGCGGGGTTGGATGAGGGCTGGTTGGATTTTATGGGCCAAGGAAGTGGAAACTGGCGATTTCGGCTCATTTCTGTGGGTGTTAGCCCACGGATTCTGGCGCTGCATGGTGTTCCGACGCAAGATTCTCGAAAAATCACACGAGGGGGTCCGCAAGAGGCCCGGCAAGAGGTCCATGTTGCCCGGCGGGGTTGGATGAGGCTTGGTTGGATTTTATGGTCCAAGGAAGTGGAAACAGGCGATTTCGGCTCATTTCTGTGGGTGTTAGCCCACGGATTCTGGCGCTGCATGGGGTTCCGGCGCAATATTCTCGAAAAATCACAAGAGGGGGTCAGCAAGAGGCCCGGCAAGAGGTCCATGTTGCCCGGCGGGGTTGGATGAGGGCTGGTTGGATTTTATGGGCCAAGGAAGTGGAAACTGGCGATTTCGGCTCATTTCTGTGGGTGTTAGCCCACGGATTCTAACGCTGCATGGTGTTCCGACGCAAGATTCTCGAAAAATCACACTAGAGGGTCCGCAAGAGTCCCGGCAAGAGGTCCATGTTGCCCGGCGGGGTTGGATGAGGCCTGGTTGGATTTTATGGGCCAAGGAAGTGGAAACAGGCGATTTCGGCTCATTTCTGTGGGTGTTAGCCCACGGATTCTGGCGCTGCATGGGGTTCCGGCGCAAGACTCTCGAAATATCACACGACGGGGTCCGCGAGAGGCCCGGCAAGAGGTCCATGTTGCCCGGCGGGGTTGGATGAGGCCTGGTTGGATTTTATGGGCCAAGGAAGTGGAAACAGGTGATTTCGGCTCATTTCTGTGGGTGTTAGCCCACGGATTCTGGCGCTGCATGGGGTTCCGGCGTAAGATTCTCGAAAAATCATACGAGGGGATCCGCAAGAGGCCGGCAAGAGGTCCATGTTGCCCGGCGGGGTTGGATGAGGCACGGTTGGATTTTATGGGCCAAGGAAGTGGAAACAGGCGATTTCGGCTCATTTCTGTGGGTGTTAGCCCACGGATTCTGGCGCTGCAAGGTGTTCCGGCGCAAGATTCTCGAAAAATCACACGAGGGGGTCTGCAAGAGGCCCGGCAAGAGGTCCATGTTGCCCGGCGGGGTTGGATGAGGCCTGGTTGGATTTTATGGGCCAAGGAAGTGGAAACAGGCGATTTCGGCTCATTTCTGTGGGTGTTAGCCCACGGATTCTGGCGCTGCATGGGGTTCCGGCGCAAGATTCTCGAAAAATCACACGAGGGGGTCCGCAAGAGTCCCGGCAAGAGGTCCATGTTGCCCGGCGGGGTTGGATGAGACCTGGTTGGATTTTATGGGCCAAGGAAGTGGAAACAGGCGATTTCGGCTCATTCCTGTGGGTGTTAGCCCACGGATTCTGGCGCTGCATGGGTTCCAGCGCAAGATTCTCAAAAAATCACACGAGGGGGTCCGCAAGAGGCCCGGCAAGAGGTCCATGTTGCCCCGCGGGGTCGGATGAGGCCTTTTTGGATTTTATGGGCCAAGGAAGTGGAAACTGGCGATTTCGGCTCATTTCTTTGGGTGTTAGCCCACGGATTCTGGCGCTGCATGGTGTTCCGACGCAAGATTCTCGAAAAATCACACTAGAGGGTCCGCAAGAGTCCCGGCAAGAGGTCCATGTTGCCCGGCGGGGTTGGATGAGGCCTGGTTGGATTTTATGGGCCAAGGAAGTGGAAACAGGCGATTTCGGCTCATTTCTGTGGGTGTTAGCCCACGGATTCTGGCGCTGCATGGGGTTCCGGCGCAAGACTCTCGAAATATCACACGACGGGGTCCGCGAGAGGCCCGGCAAGAGGTCCATGTTGCCCGGCGGGGTTGGATGAGGCCTGGTTGGATTTTATGGGCCAAGGAAGTGGAAACAGGTGATTTCGGCTCATTTCTGTGGGTGTTAGCCCACGGATTCTGGCGCTGCATGGGGTTCCGGCGTAAGATTCTCGAAAAATCATACGAGGGGATCCGCAAGAGGCCCGGCAAGAGGTCCATGTTGCCCGGCGGGGTTGGATGAGGCACGGTTGGATTTTATGGGCCAAGGAAGTGGAAACAGGCGATTTCGGCTCATTTCTGTGGGTGTTAGCCCACGGATTCTGGCGCTGCAAGGTGTTCCGGCGCAAGATTCTCGAAAAATCACACGAGGGGGTCTGCAAGAGGCCCGGCAAGAGGTCCATGTTGCCCGGCGGGGTTGGATGAGGCCTGGTTGGATTTTATGGGCCAAGGAAGTGGAAACAGGCGATTTCGGCTCATTTCTGTGGGTGTTAGCCCACGGATTCTGGCGCTGCATGGGGTTCCGGCGCAAGATTCTCGAAAAATCACACGAGGGGGTCCGCAAGAGTCCCGGCAAGAGGTCCATGTTGCCCGGCGGGGTTGGATGAGACCTGGTTGGATTTTATGGGCCAAGGAAGTGGAAACAGGCGATTTCGGCTCATTCCTGTGGGTGTTAGCCCACGGATTCTGGCGCTGCATGGGGTTCCAGCGCAAGATTCTCAAAAAATCACACGAGGGGGTCCGCAAGAGGCCCGGCAAGAGGTCCATGTTGCCCCGCGGGGTTGGATGAGGCCTTTTTGGATTTTATGGGCCAAGGAAGTGGAAACAGACGATTTCGGCTCATTTCTGTGGGTGTTAGCCCACGGATTCTGGCGCTGCATGGGGTTCCGGCGCAAGATTCTCGAAAAATCACACGAGGGGGTCCGCAAGAGTCCCGGCAAGAGGTCCATGTTGCCCGGCGGGGTTGGATGAGACCTGGTTGGATTTTTTGGGCCAAGGAAGTGGAAACAGGCGATTTCGGCTCATTTCTGTGGGTGTTAGCCCCCGGATTCTAGCGCTGCATGGGATTCCGGCGCAAGATTCTCAAAAAATCACATGAGGGGGTCCGCAAGAGGCCCGGCAAGAGGTCCATGTTGCCCGGCGGGGTTGGATGAGGCCTGGTTGGATTTTATGCTCCAAGGAAGTGGAAACAGGCGATTTCGGCTCATTTCTGTGGGTGTTAGCACACGGATTCTGGCGCTGCATGGGGTTCCGGCGCAAGATTCTCGAAAAATCACACTAGAGGGTCCGCAAGAGACCCGCCAAGAGGTCCATGTTGCCCGGCGGGGTTTGATGAGGCCTGGTTGGATTTTATGGGCCAAGGAAGTGGAAACAGGCGATTTCGGCTCATTTCTGTGGGTGTTAGCCCACGGATTCTGGCGCTGCATGGGGTTCCGGCGCAAGATTCTCGAAAAATCACAAGAGGGGGTCCGCAAGAGGCCCGGCAAGAGGTCCATGTTGCTCGGCGGGGTTGGATGAGGGCTGGTTGGATTTTATGGGCCAAGGAAGTGGAAACTGGCGATTTCGGCTCATTTCTGTGGGTGTTAGCCCACGGATTCTGGCGCTGCATGGTGTTCCGACGCAAGATTCTCGAAAAATCACACGAGGGGGTCCGCAAGAGGCCCGGCAAGAGGTCCATGTTGCTCGGCGGGGTTGGATGAGGCCTGGTTGGATTTTATGGGCCAAGGAAGTGGAAACAGGCGATTTCGGCTCATTTCTGTGGGTGTTAGCCCACGGATTCTGACGCTGCATGGGGTTCCGGCGCAAGATTCTCGAAAAATCATACGAGGGGGTCCGCAAGAGGCCCGGCAAGAGGTCCATGTTGCCCGGCGGGGTTGGATGAGGCCTGGTTGGATTTTATGGGCCAAGGAAGTGGAAACAGGCGATTTCGGCTCATTTCTGTGGGTGTTAACCCACGGATTCTGGCGCTGCATGGGGTTCCGGCGCAAGATTCTCGAAGAATCACACGAGGGGGTCCGCAAGAGGCCCGGCAAGAGGTCCATGTTGCCCGGCGGGGTTATATGAGGCCTGGTTGGATTTTATTGGCCAAGGAAGGGGAAACAGGCGATTTCGGCTCATTTCTGTGGGTGTTAGCCCCCGGATTCTGGCGCTGCATGGGATTCCGGCGCAAGATTCTCGAAAAATCACACGAGGGGGTCCGCAAGATGCCCGGCAAGAGGTCCATGTTGCCCGGCGGGGTTGGATGAGGCCTGGTTGGATTTTATGGTCCAAGGAAGTGGAAACAGGCGATTTCGGCTCATTTCTGTGGGTGTTAGCCCACGGATTCTGGCGCTGCATGGGGTTCCGGCGCAATATTCTCGAAAAATCACAAGAGGGGGTCCGCAAGAGGCCCGGCAAGAGGTCCATGTTGCCCGGCGGGGTTGGATGAGGGCTGGTTGGATTTTATGGGCCAAGGAAGTGGAAACTGGCGATTTCGGCTCATTTCTGTGGGTGTTAGCCCACGGATTCTGGCGCTGCATGGTGTTCCGACGCAAGATTCTCGAAAAATCACACTAGAGGGTCCACATGAGTCCCGGCAAGAGGTCCATGTTGTCCGGCGGGGTTGGATGAGGCCTGGTTGGATTTTATGGGCCAAGGAAGTGGAAACAGGCGATTTCGGCTCATTTCTGTGGGTGTTAGCCCACGGATTCTGGCGCTGCATGGGGTTCCGGCGCAAGACTCTCGAAATATCACACGACGGGGTCCGCGAGAGGCCCGGCAAGAGGTCCATGTTTCCCGGCGGGGTTGGATGAGGCCTGGTTGGATTTTATGGGCCAAGGAAGTGGAAACAGGTGATTTCGGCTCATTTCTGTGGGTGTTAGCCCACGGATTCTGGCGCTGCATGGGGTTCCGGCGTAAGATTCTCGAAAAATCATACGAGGGGATCCGCAAGAGGCCCGGCAAGAGGTCCATGTTGTCCGGCGGGGTTGGATGAGGCACAGTTGGATTTTATGGGCCAAGGAAGTGGAAACAGGCGATTTCGGCTCATTTCTATGGGTGTTAGCCCACGGATTCTGGCGCTGCATGGGGTTCCGGCGCAAGATTCTCGAAAAATCACACGAGGGGGTCCGCAAGAGTCCCGGCAAGAGGTCCATGTTGCCCGGCGGGGTTGGATGAGACCTGGTTGGATTTTATGGGCCAAGGAAGTGGAAACAGGCGATTTCGGCTCATTCCTGTGGGTGTTAGCCCACGGATTCTGGCGCTGCATGGGGTTCCAGCGCAAGATTCTCAAAAAATCACACGAGGGGGTCCGCAAGAGGCCCGGCAAGAGGTCCATGTTGCCCCGCGGGGTTGGATGAGGCCTTTTTGGATTTTATGGGCCAAGGAAGTGGAAACAGGCGATTTCGGCTCATTTCTGTGGGTGTTAGCCCACGGATTCTGGCGCTGCATGGGGTTCCGGCGCAAGATTCTCGAAAAATCACACGAGGGGGTCCGCAAGAGTCCCGGCAAGAGGTCCATGTTGCCCGGCGGGGTTGGATGAGACCTGGTTGGATTTTATGGGCCAAGGAAGTGGAAACAGGCGATTTCGGCTCATTCCTGTGGGTGTTAGCCCACGGATTCTGGCGCTGCATGGGTTTCCAGCGCAAGATTCTCAAAAAATCACACGAGGGGGTCCGCAAGAGGCCCGGCAAGAGGTCCATGTTGCCCCGCGGGGTTGGATGAGGCCTTTTTGGATTTTATGGGCCAAGGAAGTGGAAACAGGCGATTTCGGCTCATTTTTGTGGGTGTTAGCCCACGGATTCTGGCGCTGCATGGGGTTCCGGCGCAAGATTCTCGAAAAATCACACTAGAGGGTCCGCAAGAGTCCCGGCAAGAGGTCCATGTTGCCCGGCGGGGTTTGATGAGGCCTGGTTGGATTTTATGGGCCAAGGAAGTGGAAACAGGCGATTTCGGCTCATTTCTGTGGGTGTTAGCCCACGGATTCTGGCGCTGCATGGGGTTCCGGCGCAAGATTCTCGAAAAATCACAAGAGGGGGTCTGCAAGAGGCCCGGCAAGAGGTCCATGTTGCCCGGCGGGGTTGGATGAGGGCTGGTTGGATTTTATGGGCCAAGGAAGTGGAAACTGGCGATTTCGGCTCATTTCTGTGGGTGTTAGCCCACGGATTCTGGCGCTGCATGGTGTTCCGACGCAAGATTCTCGAAAAATCACACGAGGGGGTCCGCAAGAGGCCCGGCAAGAGGTCCATGTTGCTCGGCGGGGTAGGATGAGGCCTGGTTGGATTTTATGGGCCAAGGAAGTGGAAACAGGCGATTTCGGCTCATTTCTGTGGGAGTTAGCCCACGGATTCTGGCGCTGCATGGGGTTCCGGCGCAAGATTCTCGAAAAATCACACGAAGGGGTCCGCAAGAGGCCCGGCAAGAGGTCCATGTTGCCCGGCAGGGTTGGATGAGGCCTGGTTGGATTTTATGGGCCAAGGAAGTGGAAACAGGCGATTTCGGCTCATTTCTGTTGGTATTAGCCCACGGATTCTGGCGCTGCATGGGGTTCCGGCGCAAGATTTTCGAAAAATCACACGAGGGGGTCCGCAAGAGGCCCGGCAAGAGGTCCATGTTGCCCGGCGGGGTTGGATGAGGCCTGGTTGGATTTTAGGGGCCAAGGAAGTGGAAACAGGCGATTTTGGCTCATTTTTGTGGGCGTTAGCCCACGGATTCTGGCGCTGCATGGGGTTCCGGCGCACGATTCTCGAAAAATCACACGAGGGGGTCCGCAAGAGGCCCGGCAAGAGGTCCATGTTGCCCGGCGGGGTTGGATGAGGCCTGGATGGATTTTATGGGCCAAGGATGTGGAAACAGGCGATTTCGGCTCGTTTCTGTTGGTGTTAGCCCACGGATTCTGGCGCTGCATGGGGTTCCGGCGCAAGATTCTCGAAAAATCACACGAGGGGGTCCGCAAGAGGCCCGGCAAGAGGTCCATGTTGCCCGGCGGGGTTGGATGAGACCTGGTTGGATTTTTTGGGCCAAGGAAGTGGAAACAGGCGATTTCGGCTCATTTCTGTGGGTGTTAGCCCCCGGATTCTAGCGCTGCATGGGATTCCGGCGCAAGATTCTCAAAAAATCACATGAGGGGGTCCGCAAGAGGCCCGGCAAGAGGTCCATGTTGCCCGGCGGGGTTGGATGAGGCCTGGTTGGATTTTATGCTCCAAGGAAGTGGAAACAGGCGATTTCGGCTCATTTCTGTGGGTGTTAGCACACGGATTCTGGCGCTGCATGGGGTTCCGGCGCAAGATTCTCGAAAAATCACACTAGAGGGTCCGAAAGAGTCCCGGCAAGAGGTCCATGTTGCCCGGCGGGGTTTGATGAGGCCTGGTTGGATTTTATGGGCCAAGGAAGTGGAAACAGGCGATTTCGGCTCATTTCTGTGGGTGTTAGCCCACGGATTCTGGCGCTGCATGGGGTTCCGGCGCAAGATTCTCGAAAAATCACAAGAGGGGGTCCGCAAGAGGCCCGGCAAGAGGTCCATGTTGCCCGGCGGGGTTGGATGAGGGCTGGTTGGATTTTATGGGCCAAGGAAGTGGAAACTGGCGATTTCGGCTCATTTCTGTGGGTGTTAGCCCACGGATTCTGGCGCTGCATGGTGTTCCGACGCAAGATTCTCGAAAAATCACACGAGGGGGTCCGCAAGAGGCCCGGCAAGAGGTCCATGTTGCTCGGCGGGGTTGGATGAGGCCTGGTTGGATTTTATGGGCCAAGGAAGTGGAAACAGGCGATTTCGGCTCATTTCTGTGGGTGTTAGCCCACGGATTCTGGCGCTGCATGGGGTTCCGGCGCAAGATTCTCGAAAAATCATACGAGGGGGTCCGCAAGAGGCCCGGCAAGAGGTCCATGTTGCCCGGCGGGGTTGGATGAGGCCTGGTTGGATTTTATGGGCCAAGGAAGTGGAAACAGGCGATTTCGGCTCATTTCTGTGGGTGTTAACCCACGGATTCTGGCGCTGCATGGGGTTCCGGCGCAAGATTCTCGAAGAATCACACGAGGGGGTCCGCAAGAGGCCCGGCAAGAGGTCCATGTTGCCCGGCGGGGTTATATGAGGCCCGGTTGGATTTTATTGGCCAAGGAAGGGGAAACAGGCGATTTCGGCTCATTTCTGTGGGTGTTAGCCCCCGGATTCTGGCGCTGCATGGGATTCCGGCGCAAGATTCTCGAAAAATCACACGAGGGGGTCCGCAAGAGGCCCGGCAAGAGGTCCATGTTGCCCGGCGGGGTTGGATGAGGCCTGGTTGGATTTTATGGTCCAAGGAAGTGGAAACAGGCGATTTCGGCTCATTTCTGTGGGTGTTAGCCCACGGATTCTGGCGCTGCATGGGGTTCCGGCGCAATATTCTCGAAAAATCACAAGAGGGGGTCCGCAAGAGGCCCGGCAAGAGGTCCATGTTGCCCGGCGGGGTTGGATGAGGGCTGGTTGGATTTTATGGGCCAAGGAAGTGGAAACTGGCTATTTCGGCTCATTTCTGTGGGTGTTAGCCCACGGATTCTGGCGCTGCATGGTGTTCCGACGCAAGATTCTCGAAAAATCACACTAGAGGGTCCACATGAGTCCCGGCAAGAGGTCCATGTTGTCCGGCGGGGTTGGATGAGGCCTGGTTGGATTTTATGGGCCAAGGAAGTGGAAACAGGCGATTTCGGCTCATTTCTGTGGGTGTTAGCCCACGGATTCTGGCGCTGCATGGGGTTCCGGCGCAAGACTCTCGAAATATCACACGACGGGGTCCGCGAGAGGCCCGGCAAGAGGTCCATGTTTCCCGGCGGGGTTGGATGAGGCCTGGTTGGATTTTATGGGCCAAGGAAGTGGAAACAGGTGATTTCGGCTCATTTCTGTGGGTGTTAGCCCACGGATTCTGGCGCTGCATGGGGTTCCGGCGTAAGATTCTCGAAAAATCATACGAGGGGATCCGCAAGAGGCCCGGCAAGAGGTCCATGTTGTCCGGCGGGGTTGGATGAGGCACAGTTGGATTTTATGGGCCAAGGAAGTGGAAACAGGCGATTTCGGCTCATTTCTGTGGGTGTTAGCCCACGGATTCTGGCGCTGCAAGGTGTTCCGGCGCAAGATTCTCGAAAAATCACACGAGGGGGTCTGCAAGAGGCCCGGCAAGAGGTCCATGTTGCCCGGCGGGGTTGGATGAGGCCTGGTTGGATTTTATGGGCCAAGGAAGTGGAAACAGGCGATTTCGGCTCATTTCTATGGGTGTTAGCCCACGGATTCTGGCGCTGCATGGGGTTCCGGCGCAAGATTCTCGAAAAATCACACGAGGGGGTCCGCAAGAGTCCCGGCAAGAGGTCCATGTTGCCCGGCGGGGTTGAATGAGACCTGGTTGGATTTTATGGGCCAAGGAAGTGGAAACAGGCGATTTCGGCTCATTCCTGTGGGTGTTAGCCCACGGATTCTGGCGCTGCATGGGGTTCCAGCGCAAGATTCTCAAAAAATCACACGAGGGGGTCCGCAAGAGGCCCGGCAAGAGGTCCATGTTGCCCCGCGGGGTTGGATGAGGCCTTTTTGGATTTTATGGGCCAAGGAAAAGGAAACAGGCGATTTCGGCTCATTTCTGTGGGTGTTAGCACACGGATTCTGGCGCTGCATGGGGTTCCGGCGCAAGATTCTCGAAAAATCACACGAGGGGGTCCGCAAGAGTCCCGGCAAGAGGTCCATGTTGCCCGGCGGGGTTGGATGAGACCTGGTTGGATTTTATGGGCCAAGGAAGTGGAAACAGGCGATTTCGGCTCATTCCTGTGGGTGTTAGCCCACGGATTCTGGCGCTGCATGGGTTTCCAGCGCAAGATTCTCAAAAAATCACACGAGGGGGTCCGCAAGAGGCCCGGCAAGAGGTCCATGTTGCCCCGCGGGGTTGGATGAGGCCTTTTTGGATTTTATGGGCCAAGGAAGTGGAAACAGGCGATTTCGGCTCATTTTTGTGGGTGTTAGCCCACGGATTCTGGCGCTGCATGGGGTTCCGGCGCAAGATTCTCGAAAAATCACACTAGAGGGTCCGCAAGAGTCCCGGCAAGAGGTCCATGTTGCCCGGCGGGGTTTGATGAGGCCTGGTTGGATTTTATGGGCCAAGGAAGTGGAAACAGGCGATTTCGGCTCATTTCTGTGGGTGTTAGCCCACGGATTCTGGCGCTGCATGGGGTTCCGGCGCAAGATTCTCGAAAAATCACAAGAGGGGGTCTGCAAGAGGCCCGGCAAGAGGTCCATGTTGCCCGGCGGGGTTGGATGAGGGCTGGTTGGATTTTATGGGCCAAGGAAGTGGAAACTGGCGATTTCGGCTCATTTCTGTGGGTGTTAGCCCACGGATTCTGGCGCTGCATGGTGTTCCGACGCAAGATTCTCGAAAAATCACACGAGGGGGTCCGCAAGAGGCCCGGCAAGAGGTCCATGTTGCTCGGCGGGGTAGGATGAGGCCTGGTTGGATTTTATGGGCCAAGGAAGTGGAAACAGGCGATTTCGGCTCATTTCTGTGGGAGTTAGCCCACGGATTCTGGCGCTGCATGGGGTTCCGCGCAAGATTCTCGAAAAATCACACGAGGGGGTCCGCAAGAGGCCCGGCAAGAGGTCCATGTTGCCCGGCAGGGTTGGATGAGGCCTGGTTGGATTTTATGGGCCAAGGAAGTGGAAACAGGCGATTTCGGCTCATTTCTGTTGGTATTAGCCCACGGATTCTGGCGCTGCATGGGGTTCCGGCGCAAGATTTTCGAAAAATCACACGAGGGGGTCCGCAAGAGGCCCGGCAAGAGGTCCATGTTGCCCGGCGGGGTTGGATGAGGCCTGGTTGGATTTTAGGGGCCAAGGAAGTGGAAACAGGCGATTTTGGCTCATTTTTGTGGGCGTTAGCCCACGGATTCTGGCGCTGCATGGGGTTCCGGCGCACGATTCTCGAAAAATCACACGAGGGGGTCCGCAAGAGGCCCGGCAAGAGGTCCATGTTGCCCGGCGGGGTTGGATGAGGCCTGGATGGATTTTATGGGCCAAGGATGTGGAAACAGGCGATTTCGGCTCGTTTCTGTTGGTGTTAGCCCACGGATTCTGGCGCTGCATGGGGTTCCGGCGCAAGATTCTCGAAAAATCACACGAGGGGGTCCGCAAGAGGCCCGGCAAGAGGTCCATGTTGCCCGGCTGGGTTGGATGAGGCCTGGTTGGATTTTATGGGCCAAGGAAGTGGAAACAGGCGATTTCGGCTCATTTCTGTGGGTGTTAGCCCACGGATTCTGGCGCTGCATGGGGTTCCGGCGCAAGATTCTCAAAATATCATACGAGGGGGTCCGCAAGAGGCCCGGCAAGAGGTCCATGTTGCCCGGCGGGGTTGGATGAGGCCTGGTTGGATTTTATGGGCCAAGGAAGTGGAAACAGGCGATTTCGGCTCATTTGTGTGGGTGTTAGCCCACGGATTCTGGCGCTGCATGGGGTTCCGGCGCAAGACTCTCGAAATATCACACGAGGGGGTCCGCAAGAGGCCCGGCAAGAGGTCCATGTTGCCCGGCGGGGTTGGATGAGGCCCGGTTGGATTTTATGGGCCAAGGAAGTGGAAACAGGTGATTTCGGCTCATTTCTGTGGGTGTTAGCCCACGGATTCTGGCGCTGCATGGGGTTCCGGCGTAAGATTCTTGAAAAATCATACGAGGGGATCCGCAAGAGGCCCGGCAAGAGGTCCATGTTGCCCGGCGGGGTTGGATGAGGCACGGTTGGATTTTATGGGCCAAGGAAGTGGAAACAGGCGATTTCGGCTCATTTCTTTGGGTGTTAGCCCATGGATTCTGGCGCTGCAAGGTGTTCCGGCGCAAGATTCTCGAAAAATCACACGAGGGGGTCTGCAAGAGGCCCGGCAAGAGGTCCATGTTGCCCGGCGGGGTTGGATGAGGCCTGGTTTGATTTTATGGGCCAAGGAAGTGGAAACAGGCGATTTCGGCTCATTTCTGTGGGTGTTAGCCCACGGATTCTGGCGCTGCATGGGGTTCTGGCGCAAGATTCTCGAAAAATCACACGAGGGGGTCCGCAAGAGTCCCGGCAAGAGGTCCATGTTTCCCGGCGGGGTTGGATGAGGCCTGGTTGGATTTTATGGGCCAAGGAAGTGGAAACAGGCGATTTCGGCTCATTCCTGTGGGTGTTAGCCCACGGATTCTGGCGCTGCATGGGGTTCCAGCGCAAGATTCTCGAAAAATCACACGAGGGGGTCCGCAAGAGGCCCAGCAAGAGGTCCATGTTGCCCCGCGGGGTTGGATGAGGCCTTTTTGGATTTTATGGGCCAAGGAAGTGGAAACAGGCGATTTCGGCTCATTTCTGTGGGTGTTAGCCCACGGATTCTGGCGCTGCATGGGGTTCCGGCGCAAGATTCTCGAAAAATCACACGAGGGGGTCCGCAAGAGGCCCGGCAAGAGGTCCACGTTGCCCGGCGGGGTTGGATGAGGCCTGGTTGGATTTTAGGGGCCAAGGAAGTGGAAACAGGCGATTTCGGCTCATTTCTGTGGGTGTTAGCCCAAGGATTCTGGCGCTGCATGGGGTTCCGGCGCAAGATTCTCGAAAAATCACACGAGGGGGTCGGCAAGAGGCCCGGCAAGAGGTCCATGTTGCCCTGCGGGGTTGGATGAGGGCTGGTTGGATTTTAAGGGCCAAGGAAGTGGAAACAGGCGATTTTGGCTCATGTTTGTGGGTGTTAGCCCACGGATTATGGCGCTGCATGGTGTTCCGGTGCAAGATTCTCGAAAAATCACACGAGGGGGTCCGCAAGAGGCCCGGCAAGAGGTCCATGTTGCCCGGCGGGGTTGGATTAGGCCTGGTTGGATTTTATGGGCCAAGGAAGTGGAAACAGGCGATTTCGGCTCATTTCTGTGGGTGTTAGCCCATGGATTCTGGCGCTGCAAGGGGTTCCGGCGCAAGATTCTCGAAAAATCACACGAGGGAGTCCGCAAGAGGCCCGGCAAGAGGTCCATGTTGCCCGGCGGGGTTGGATGAGGCCTGGTTGGATTTTATGGGCCAAGGAAGTGGAAACAGGCGATTTCGGCTCATTTCTGTGGGTGTTAGCCCACGGATTCTGGCGCTGCATGGGGTTCCGGCGCAAGATTCTCGAAAAATCACACGAGGGGGTCCGCAAGAGGCCCGGCAAGAGGTACATGTTGCCCAGCGGGGTTGGATGAGGCCTGGTTGGATTTTATGGGCCAAGGAAATGGAAACAGGCGATTTCGGCTCATTTCTGTTGGTGTTAGCCCACGGATTCTGGCGCTGCATGGGGTTCCTGCGCAAGATTCTCGAAAAATCACACGAGGGGGTCCGCAAGAGGCCCGGCAAGAGGTCCATGTTGCCCGGTGGGGTTGGATGAGGCCTGGTTGGATTTTATGGGCCAAGGAAGTGGAAACAGGCGATTTCGGCTCATTTCTGTGGGTGTTAGCCCACGGATTCTGGCGCTGCATGGGGTTCCGGCGCAAGATTCTCAAAAAATCACACGAGGGGGTCCGCAAGAGGCCCGGCAAGAGGTCCATGTTGCTCGGCGGGGTTGGATGAGGCCTGGTTGGATTTTATGGGCCAAGGAAGTGGAAACAGGCGATTTCGGCTCATTTCTGTGGGTGTTAGCCCACGGATTCTGGCGCTGCATGGGGTTCCGACGCAAGATTCTCGAAAAATCACACGAGGGGGTCCGCAAGAGGCCCGGTAAGAGGTCCATGTTGCCCGGCAGGTTTGGATGAGGCCTGGTTGGATTTTATGGGCCAAGGAAGTGGAAACAGGCGATTTCGGCTCATTTCTGTTGGTATTAGCCCACGGATTCTGGCGCTGCATGGGGTTCCGGCGCAAGATTTTCGAAAAATCACACGAGGGGGTCCGCAAGAGGCCCGGCAAGAGGTCCATGTTGCCCGGCGGGGTTGGATGAGGCCTGGTTGGATTTTATGGGCCAAGGAAGTGGAAACAGGCGATTTTGGCTCATTTTTGTGGGCGTTAGCCCACGGATTCTGGCGGTGCATGGGGTTCCGGCGCAAGATTCTCGAAAAATCACACGAGGGGGTCCGCAAGAGGCCCGGCAAGAGGTCCATGTTGCCCGGCGGGGTTGGATGAGGCCTGGATAGATTTTATGGGCCAAGGATGTGGAAACAGGCGATTTCGGCTCGTTTCTGTTGGTGTTAGCCCACGGATTCTGGCGCTGCATGGGTTTCCGACGCAAGATTCTCGAAAAATCACACGAGGGGGTCCGCAAGAGGCCCGGCAAGAGGTCCATGTTGCCCGGCAGGGTTGGATGAGGCCTGGTTGGATTTTATGGGCCAAGGAAGTGGAAACAGGCGATTTCGGCTCATTTCTGTGGGTGTTAGCCCACGGATTCTGGCGCTGCATGGGGTTCCGGCGCAAGATTCTCAAAATATCATACGAGGGGGTCCGCAAGAGGCCCGGCAAGAGGTCCATGTTGCCCGGCGGGGTTGGATGAGGCCTGGTTGGATTTTATGGGCCAAGGAAGTGGAAACAGGCGATTTCGGCTCATTTCTGTGGGTGTTAGCCCACGGATTCTGGCGCTGCATGGAGTTCCGGTGCAAGACTCTCGAAATATCACACGAGGGGGTCCGCAAGAGGCCCGGCAAGAGGTCCATGTTGCCCGGCGGGGTTGGATGAGGCCTGGTTGGATTTTATGGGCCAAGGAAGTGGAAACAGGTGATTTCGGCTCATTTCTGTGGGTGTTAGCCCACGGATTCTGGCGCTGCATGGGGTTCCGGCGTAAGATTCTCGAAAAATCATACGAGGGGATCCGCAAGAGGCCCGGCAAGAGGTCCATGTTGCCCGGCGGGGTTGGATGAGGCACGGTTGGATTTTATGGGCCAAAGAAGTGGAAACAGGCGATTTCGGCTCATTTCTGTGGGTGTTAGCCCACGGATTCTGGCGCTGCAAGGTGTTCCGGCGCAAGATTCTCGAAAAATCACACGAGGGGGTCTACAAGAGGCCCGGCAAGAGGTCCATGTTGCCCGGCGGGGTTGGATGAGTCCTGGTTGGATTTTATGGGCCAAGGAAGTGGAAACAGGCGATTTCGGCTCATTTCTGTGGGTGTTAGCCCACGGATTCTGGAGTTGCATGGGGTTCCGGCGCAAGATTCTCGAAAAATCACACGAGGGGGTCCGCAAGAGTCCCGGCAAGAGGTCCATGTTGCCCAGCGGGGTTGGATGAGGCCTGGTTGGATTTTATGGGCCAAGGAAGTGGAAACAGGCGATTTCGGCTCATTCCTGTGGGTGTTAGCCCACGGATTCTGGCGCTACATGGGGTTCCAGCGCAAGATTCTCGAAAAATCACACGAGGGGGTCCGCAAGAGGCCCGGCAAGAGGTCCATGTTGCCCCGCGGGGTTGGATGAGGCCTTTTTGGATTTTATGGGCCAAGGAAGTGGAAACAGGTGATTTCGGCTCATTTCTGTGGGTGTTAGCCCACGCATTCTGGCGCTGCATGGGGTTCCGGCGCAAGATTCTCGAAAAATCACACGAGGGGGTCAGCAAGAGGCCCGGCAAGAGGTCCATGTTGCCCGGCGGGGTTGGATGAGGCCTGGTTGGATTTTATGGGCCAAGGAAGTGGAAACAGGCGATTTCGGCTCATTTCTGTGGGTGTTAGCCCAAGGATTCTGGCGATGCATGGGGTTCCGGCACAAGATTCTCGAAAAATCACACGAGGGGGTCCGCAAGAGGCCCGGCAAGAGGTCCATGTTGCCCTGCAGGGTTGGATGAGGGCTGGTTGGATTTTATGGGCCAAGGAAGTGGAAACAGGCGATTTCGGCTCATTTTTGTGGGTGTTAGCCCACGGATTATGGCGCTGCATGGTGTTCCGGTGCAAGATTCTCGAAAAATCACACGAGGGGGTCCGAAAGAGGCCCGGCAAGAGGTCCATGTTGCCCGGCGGGGTTGGATGAGGCCTGGTTGGATTTTATGGGCCAAGGAAGTGGAAACAGGCGATTTCGGCTCATTTCTGTGGGTGTTAGCCCACGGATTCTGGCGCTGCATGGGGTTCCGGCGCAAGATTCTCGACAAATCATACGAGGGGGTCCGCAAGAGGCATCGGCAAGAGGTCCATGTTGCCCGGCGGGGTTGGATGAGGCCTGGTTGGATTTTATGGGCCAAGGAAGTGGAAACAGGCGATTTTGGCTCATTTCTGTGGGTGTTAGCCCACGGATTCTAGCGCTGCATAGGGTTCCGGCGCAAGATTTTCAAAAAATCATACGAGGGGGTCCGCAAGAGGCCCGGCAAGAGTTCCATGTTGCCCGGCGGGGTTGGATGAGGTCTGGTTGGATTTTATGGGCCAAGGAAGTGGAAACAGGCGATTTCGGCTCATTTCTGTGGGTGTTAGCCCACGGATTCTGGCGCTGCATGGGGTTCCGGCGCAAGATTCTCAAAAAATCATACGAGGGGGTCCGCAAGAGGCCCGGCAAGAGTTCCATGTTGCCCGGCGGGGTTGGATGAGGCCTGGTTGGATTTTATGGGCCAAGGAAGTGGAAACAGGCGATTTCAGCTCATTTCTGTGTGTGTTAGCCCACGGATTCTGGCGCTGCATGGGGTTCCGGCGCAAGATTCTCGAAAAATCACACGAGGGGGTCTGCAAGAGGCCCGGCAAAAGGTCCATGTTGCCCGGCGGGGTTGGATGAGTTCTGGTTGGATTTTATGGGCCAAGGAAGTGGAAACAGGCGATTTCGGCTCATTTCTGTGGGTGTTAGCCCACGGATTCTGGCGCTGCATAGGGTTCCGGCGCAAGATTCTCGAAAACTCATATGAGGGGGTCCGCAAGAGGCCCGGCAAGAGTTCCATGTTGCCCGGCGGGGTTGGATGAGGTCTGGTTGGATTTTATGGGCCAAGGAAGTGGAAACAGGCGATTTCGGCTCATTTCTGTGGGTGTTAGCCCACGGATTCTGGCGCTGCATGGGGTTCCGGCGCAAGATTCTCAAAAAATCATACGAGGGGGTCTGCAAGAGGCCCGAAAAGAGGTCCATGTTGCCCGGCGGGGTTGGATGAGGCCTGGTTGGATTTTATGGGCCAAGGAAGTGGAAACAGGCGATTTCGGCTCATTTCTGTGGGTGTTAGCCCACGGATTCTGGCGCTGCATGGGGTTCCAGCGCAAGATTCTCAAAAAATCATACGAGGGGGTCCGCAAGAGGCTCGGCAAGAGGTCCATGTTGCCCGGCGGGGTTGGATGAGGTCTGGTTGGATTTTATGGGCCAAGGAAGTGGAAACAGGCGATTTCGGCTCATTTCTGTGGGTGTTAGCCCACGGATTCTGGCGCTGCATGGGGTTCCGGCGCAAGATTCTCAAAAAATCATACGAGGGGGTCCGCAAGAGGCCCGACAAGAGGTCCATGTTGCCCGGCGGGGTTGGATGAGGCCTGGTTGGATTTTATGGGCCAAGGAAGTGGAAACAGGCGATTTCGGCTCATTTCTGTGGGTGTTAGCCCACGGATTCTGGCGCTGCATGGGGTTCCGGCGCAAGATTCTCGAAAAATCATACGAGGGGGTCTGCAAGAGGCCCGGCAAGAGGTCCATGTTGCCCGGCGGGGTTGGATGTGTTCTGGTTGGATTTTATGGGCCAAGGAAGTGGAAACAGGCGATTTCGGCTCATTTCTGTGGGTGTTAGCCCACGGATTCTGGCGCTGCATAGGGTTCCGGCGCAAGATTCTCGAAAACTCATATGAGGGGGTCCGCAAGAGGCCCGGCAAGAGTTCCATGTTGCCCGGCGGGGTTGGATGAGGTCTGGTTGGAATTTATGGGCCAAGGAAGTGGAAACAGGCGATTTCGGCTCATTTCTGTGGGTGTTAGCCCACGGATTCTGGCGCTGCATGGGGTTCCGGCGCAAGATTCTCGAAAAATCATACGAGGGGGTCTGAAAGAGGCCCGGCAAGAGGTCCATGTAGCCCGGCGTGGTTGGATGAGGTCTAGTTGGATTTTATGGGCCAAGGAAGTGGAAACAGGCGATTTCGGCTCATTTCTGTGGGTGTTAGCCCACGGATTCTGGCGCTGCATAGGGTTTCGGCGCAAGATTCTCGAAAACCCATATGAGGGGGTCCGCAAGAGGCCCGACAAGAGTTCCATGTTGCCCGGCGGGGTTGGATGAGGCCTGGTTGGATTTTATGGGCCAAGGAAGTGGAAACATGCGATTTCGGCTCATTTCTATGGGTGTTAGCCCACGAATTCTGGCGCTGCATGGGGTTCCGGCGCAAGATTCTCAAAAAATCATACGAGGGGGTCTGCAAGAGGCCCGACAAGAGGTCCATGTTGCCCGGCGGGGTTGGATGAGGCCTGGTTGGATTTTATGGGCCAAGGAAGTGGAAACAGGCGATTTCGGCTCATTTCTTTGGGTGTTAGCCCACGGATTCTGGCGCTGCATGGGGTTCCGGCGCAAGATTCTCAAAAAATCATAGGAGGGGGTCCGCAAGATGCCCGGCAAGAGGTCCATGTTGCCCGGCGGGGTTGGATGAGGCCTGGTTGGATTTTATGGGCCAAGGAAGTGGAAACAGGCGATTTCGGCTCATTTCTGTGGGTGTTAGCCCACGTATTCTGGCGCTGCATGGGGTTCCGGCGCAAGATTCTCGAACAATCATACGAGGGGGTCCGCAAGAGGCCCGACAAGAGGTCCATGTTGCCCGGCGGGGTTGGATGAGGCCTGGTTGGATTTTACGGGCCAAGAAAGTGGAAACAGGCGATTTCGGCTCATTTTTGTGGGTGTTAGCCCACGGATTCTGGCGCTGCATGGGGTTCCGGCGCAAGATTCTCGAAAAATCATACGAGGGGGTCCGCAAGAGGCACGTCAAGAGGTCCATGATGCTCGGCGGGGTTGGATGAGGCCTGGTTGGATTTAATGGGCCAAAGAAGTGGAAACAGTTGATTTCGGCTCATTTCTGTGGCTGTTAGCCCACGGATTCTGGCGCTGCATGGGGTTCCGGCACAAGATTCTCGAAAAATCATACGAGGGGGGCCGCAAGAGGCCCAGCAAGAGGTCCATGTTGCCCGGCGGGGTTGGATGAGGCCTGGTTGGATTTTATGGGCCAGGGAAGTGGAAACAGGTGATTTCGGCTCATTTCTGTGGGTGTTAGCCCACGGATTTTGGCGCTGCATGGGGTTCCGGCGCAAGATTCTCGAAAAGTCATACGAGGGGGTCCGCAAGAGGCCCGACAAGAGGTCAATGTTGCCCGGCGGGGTTGGATGAGGCCTGGTTGGATTTTATGGGCCAGGGAATTGGAAACAGGCGATTTCGGCTCATTTCTGTGGGTGTTAGCCCACGGATTCTGGCGCTGCATGGGGTTCCGGCTCAAGATTCTCAAAAAATTATACGAGGGGGTCCGCAAGAGGCCCGGCAAGAGGTCCATGTTGCCCGGCGGGGTTGGATGAGGCCTGGTTGGATTTTATGGGCCAAGGAAGTGGAAACAGGCGATTTCGGCTCATTTCTGTGGGTGTTAGCCCACGGATTCTGGCGCTGCATGGGGTTCCGGCGCAAGATTCTCGAAAACTCATACGAGGGGGTCCGCAAGAGGCCCGACAAGAGGTCCATGTTGCCCGGCGGGGTTGGATGAGGCCTGGTTGGATTTTATGGGCCAAGGATGTGGAAACAGGCGATTTCGGCTCATTTCTGTGGGTGTTAGCCCACGGATTCTGGCGCTGCATGGGGTTCCGACGCAAGATAATCGAAAAATTATACGAGGGGGTCCGCAAGAGGTCCATGTTGCCCGGCGGGGTTGGATGAGGCCTGGTTGGATTTTATGGGCCACGAAAGTGGAAACAGGTGATTTCGGCTCATTTCTGTGGGTGTTAGCCCACGGATTCTGGCGCTGCATGGGGTTCCGGCGCAAGATTCTTGAAAATTCATACGAGGGGGTCCGCAAGAGGCCCAGCAAGAGGTCCCTGTTGCCCGGCGGGGTTGGATGAGGCCTTGTTGGATTTTATGGGCCAAGGAAGTGGAAACAGGCGATTTCGGCTCATTTTTGTGGGTGTTAGCCCACGGATTCTGGCGCTGCATGGGGTTCCGGCGCAAGATTCTCGAAAACTCATACGAGGGGGTCTGCAAGAGGCCCGGCAAGAGGTCCATGTTGCCCGGCGGGGTTGGATGAGGCCTGGTTGGATTTTATGGGCCAAGGAAGTGGAAACAGGTGATTTCGGCTCATTTATGTGGGTGTTAGCCCACGGATTCTGGCGCTGCATGGGGTTCCGGCGCAAGATTCTCAAAAAATCATACGAAGGGGTCCGCAAGAGGCCCGGCAAGAGGTCTATGTTGCCCGGCGGGGATGGATGAGGCCTGGTTGGATTTTATGGGCCAAGGAAGTGGAAACAGGCGATTTCGGCTCATTTCTGTGGGTGTTAGCCCACGGATTCTGGCGCTGCATGGGGTTCCGGCGCAAGATTCTCGAAAGATCATACGAAGGGGTCCGCAAGAGGCCCGGCAAGAGGTCCATGTTGCCCGGCGGGGTTGGATGAGGCCTGGTTGGATTTTATGGGCCAAGGATGTGGGAATAGGCGATTTCGGCTCATTTCTGTGGGTGTTAGCCCACGGATTCTGGCGCTGCATGGGGTTCCAGCGCAAGATTCTCGGATAATCATACGAGGGGGTCCGTAAGAGGCCCGGCAAGAGGTCCATGTTTCCCGGCGGGGTTGGATGAGGCCTGGTTGGATTTTATGGTCCAAGGAAGTGGAAACAGGCGATTTCGGCTCATTTCTGTGGGTGTTAGCCCACGGATTCTGGCGCTGCATGGGGTTCCGGCGCAAGATTCTTAAAAAATCATACGAGGGGGTCCGCAAGAGGCCCGGCAAGAGTTCCATGTTGCCCGGCGGGGTTGGATGAGGCCTGGTTGGATTTTATGGGACAAGGAAGTGGAAACAGGCGATTTCGGCTCATTTCTGTGGGTGTTAGCCCACGGATTCTGGCGCTGCATGGGGTTCCGGCGCAAGATTCTCAAAAAATCATACGAGGGGGTCCGCAAGAGGCCCGGCAAGAGTTCCATGTTGCCCGGCGGGGTTGGATGAGGCCTGGTTGGATTTTATGGGCCAAGGAAGTGGAAACAGGCGATTTCGGCTCATTTCTGTGGGTGTTAGCCCACGGATTCTGGCGCTGCATGGGGTTCCGGCGCAAGATTCTCAAAAAATCATACGAGGGGGTCTGCAAGAGGCCCGACAAGAGGTCCATGTTGCCCGGCGGGGTTGGATGAGGCCTGGTTGGATTTTATGGGCCAAGGAAGTGGAAACAGGCGATTTCGGCTCATTTCTGTGGGTGTTAGCCCACGGATTCTGGCGCTGCATGGGGTTCCGGCGCAAGATTCTCGGATAATCATACGAGGGGGTCCGTAAGAGGCCCGGCAAGAGGTCCATGTTTCCCGGCGGGGTTGGATGAGGCCTGGTTGGATTTTATGGTCCAAGGAAGTGGAAATAGGCGATTTCGGCCCAATTCTGTGGGTGTTAGCCCACGGATTCTGGCGCTGCATGGGGTTCCGGGTCAAGATTCTTGAAAAATCACACGAGGGGGTCCGCAAGAGGCCCGGCAAGAGGTCCATGTTGCCCGGCAGGGTTGGATGAGGCCGGGTTGGATTTTATGGGCCAAGGAAGTGGAAACAGGCGATTTCGGCTCATATGTGTGGATGTTAGCCCACGGATTCTGGCGCTGCATGGGGTTCCGGCGCAAGATTCTCGAAAAATCATACGAAGGGGTCCGCAAGAGGCCCGACAAGAGGTCCATGTTGCCCGGCGGGGTTGGATGAGGCCTGGTTGGATTTTATGGGCCAAGGAAGTGGAAACAAGCGATTTCGGCTCATTTCTGTGGGTGTTAGCCCACGGATTCTGGCGCTGCATGGGGGTTCCGGCGCAAGATTCTCGAAAAATCATACGAGGGGGTCCGCAACAGGCCCGGCAAGAGGTCCATGTTGCCCGGCGGGGTTGGATGAGGCCTGGTTGGATTTTATGGGCCAAGGAAGTGGAAACAGGCGATTTCGGCTCATTTCTGTGGGTGTTAGCCCACGGATTCTGGCGCTGCATGGGTTTCCGGCGCAAGATTCTCAAAAAATCATACGAGGGGGTCTGCAAGAGGCCCGACAAGAGGTCCATGTTGCCCGGCGGGGTTGGATGAGGCCTGGTTGGATTTTATGGGCCAAGGAAGTGGAAACAGGCGATTTCGGCTCATTTTTGTGGGTGTTAGCCCACGGATTCTGGCGCTGCATGGGGTTCCGGCGAAAGATTCTCGAAAACTCATACGAGGGGGTCCGCAAGAGGCCCGGCAAGAGGTCCATGTTGCCCGGCTGGATTGGATGAGGCCTGGTTGGATTTTATGGGCCAAGGAAGTGGAAACAGGTGATTTCGGCTCATTTATGTGGGTGTTAGCCCACAGATTCTGGCGCTGCATGGGGTTCCGGCGCAAGATTCTCAAAAAATCATACGAGGGGGTCCGCAAGAGGCCCGGCAAGAGGTCCATGTTGCCCGGCGGGGATGGATGAGGCCTGGTTGGATTTTATGGGCCAAGGAAGTGGAAACAGGCAATTTCGGCTCATTTCTGTGGGTGTTAGCCCACGGATTCTGGCGCTGCATGGGGTTCCGGCGCAAGATTCTCGGATAATCATACGAGGGGGTCCGTAAGAGGCCCGGCAAGAGGTCCATGTTGCCCGGCGGGGTTGGATGAGGCCTGGTTGGATTTTATGGTCCAAGGAAGTGGGAACAGGCGATTTCGGCTCATTTCTGTGGGTGTTAGCCCACGGATTCTGGCGCTGCATGGGGTTCCGGCGCAAGATTCTCGAAAACTCATACGAGGGGGTCCGCAAGAGGCCCGGAAAGAGGTCCATGTTGCCCGGCGGGGTTGGATGAGGCCTGGTTGGATCTTATGGGCCAAGGAAGTGGAAACAGGCGATTTCGGCTCATTTCTGTGGGTGTTAGCCCACGGATTCTGGCGCTGCATGGGGTTCCGGCGCAAGATTCTCAAAAAATCATACGAGGGGGTCCGCAAGAGGCCCGGCAAGAGGTCCATGTTGCCCGGCGGGGATGGATGAGGCCTGGTTGGATTTTATGGGCCAAGGAAGTGGAAACAGGCGATTTCGGCTCATTTCTGTGGGTGTTAGCCCACGGAATCTGGCGCTGCATGGGGTTCCGGCGCAAGATTCTCGAAAGATCATACGAAGGGGTCCGCAAGAGGCCCGGCAAGAGGTCCATGTTGCCCGGCGGGGTTGGATGAGGCCTGGTTGGATTTTATGGGCCAAGGATGTGGAAACAGGCGATTTCGGCTCATTTCTGTGGGTGTTAGCCCACGGATTCTGGCGCTGCATGGGGTTTCGTCGCAAGATTCTCGAAAAATCACACGAGGGGGTCCGCAAGAGGCCCGGAAAGAGGTCCATGTTGCCCGGCGGGGTTTGATGAGGCCTGGTTGAATTTTATGGGCCAAGGAAATGGAAACAGGCGATTTCGGCTCATTTCTGTGGGTGTTAGCCCACGGATTCTGGCACTGCATGGTGTTCCGTTGCAAGATTCTCGAAAAATCATACGAAGGGGTCCGCAAGAGGCCCGGCAAGAGGTCCATGTTGCCCGGCGGGGTTGTATGAGGCCTGGTTGGATTTTATAGGCCAAGGAAGTGGAAACAGGCGATTTCGGCTCATTTTTGTGGGTGTTAGCCCACGGATTCTAGCGCTGCATGGGTTTCCGTCGCTAGATTCTTGAAAAATCACACGAGGGGGTCCGCAAGAGGCCCGGCAAGAGGTCCATGTTGCCCGGCGGGGTTGGATGAGGCCTGGTTGGATTTTATGGGCCAAGGAAGTGGAAACAGGCGATTTCAGCTCATTTCTGTGGGTGTTAGCCCACGGATTCTGGCGCTGCATAGGGTTCCGTCGCAAGATTCTCGAAAAATCACACGAGGGGGTCCGCAAGAGGCCCGGCAAGAGGTCCATGTTGCCCGGCGGGGTTGGATGAGGCCAAGTTGGATTTTATGGGCCAAGGAAGTGGAAACAGGCGATTTCGGCTCAATTCTGTGGGTGTTAGCCCACGGATTCTGGCGCTGCATGGGGTTCCGTTGCAAGATTCTCGAAAAATCACACGAGGGGGTCCGCAAGAGGCCCGGCAAGAGGTCCATGTTGCCCGGCGGGGTTGGATGAGGCCTGGTTGGATTTTATGGGCCAAGGAAGTGGAAACAAGCGATTTCGGCTCATTTCTGTGGGTGTTAGCCCACGGATTCTGGCACTGCATGGGGTTCCGGCGCAAGATTCTCGAAAAATCACACGAGGGGGTCCGCAAGAGGCCCGGAAAGAGGTCCATGTTGCCCGGCGGGGTTGGATGAGGCCTAGTTGAATTTTATGGGCCAAGGAAATGGAAACAGGCGATTTCGGCTCATTTCTGTGGGTGTTAGCCCACGGATTCTGGCGCTGCATGGGGTTCTGGCGCAAGATTCTCGAAAAATCATACGAGAGGGTCCGCAAGAGGCCTGGCAAGAGGTCCATGTTGCCCCTCAGGGTTGGATGAGGCCTGGTTGGATTTTATGGGCCAAGGAAGTCAAAACAGGCGATTTCGGCTCATTTCTGTGGGTGTTAGCCCACGGATTCTGGCGCTGCATGGTGTTCCGGCGCAAGATTCTTGAAAAATCACACGAGGGGGTCCGCAAGAGGCCCGGCAAGAGGTCGATGTTGCCCGGCGGGGTTGGATGAGGCCTTGTTGGATTTTATGGGCCAAGGAAGTGGAAACAGGCGATTTCGGCTCATTTCTGTGGGTGTTAGCCCACGGATTCTGGCGCTGCATGGGGTTCCGGCGCAAGATTCTCGAAAAATCACAAGAGGGGGTCCGCAAGAGGCTCGACAAGAGGTCCATGTTGCCCGGCGGGGTTGGATGAGGCCTGGTTGGATTTTATGGGCCAAGTGGAAACAGGCGATTTCGGCCCAATTCTGTGGGTGTTAGCCCACGGATTCTGGCGCTGCATGGGGTTCCGGGTCAAGATTCTTGAAAAATCACACGAGGGGGTCCGCAAGAGGCCCGGCAAGAGGTCCATGTTGCCCGGCAGGGTTGGATGAGGCCGGGTTGGATTTTATGGGCCAAGGAAGTGGAAACAGGCGATTTCGGCTCATATGTGTGGATGTTAGCCCACGGATTCTGGCGCTGCATGGGGTTCCGGCGCAAGATTCTCGAAAAATCATACGAAGGGGTCCGCAAGAGGCCCGACAAGAGGTCCATGTTGCCCGGCGGGGTTGGATGAGGCCTGGTTGGATTTTATGGGCCAAGGAAGTGGAAACAAGCGATTTCGGCTCATTTCTGTGGGTGTTAGCCCACGGATTCTGGCGCTGCATGGGGTTCCGGCGCAAGATTCTCGAAAAATCACAAGAGGGGGTCCGCAAGAGGCTCGACAAGAGGTCCATGTTGCCCGGCGGGGTTGGATGAGGCCTGGTTGGATTTTATGGGCCAAGTGGAAACAGGCGATTTCGGCCCAATTCTGTGGGTGTTAGCCCACGGATTCTGGCGCTGCATGGGGTTCCGGGTCAAGATTCTTGAAAAATCACACGAGGGGGTCCGCAAGAGGCCCGGCAAGAGGTCCATGTTGCCCGGCAGGGTTGGATGAGGCCGGGTTGGATTTTATGGGCCAAGGAAGTGGAAACAGGCGATTTCGGCTCATATGTGTGGATGTTAGCCCACGGATTCTGGCGCTGCATGGGGTTCCGGCGCAAGATTCTCGAAAAATCATACGAGGGGGTCTGCAAGAGGCCCGGCAAGAGGTCCATGTTGCCCGGCGGGGTTTGATGAGGCCTAGTTTGATTTTATGGGCCAAGGAAGAGGAAACAGGCGATTTCGGCTCATTTCTGTGGGTGTTAGCCCACGGATTCTGGCGCTGCATGGGGTTCCGGCGCAAGATTCTCGAAAAATCATACGAGGGGTTCCGCAAGAGGCCCGGCAAGTGGTCCATGTTGCCCGGCAGGGTTGGATAAGGCCTGGTTGGATTTTATTGGCCAAGGAAGTGGAAACAGGCGATTTCGGCTCATTTCTGTGGGTGTTAGCCCACGGATTCTGGCGCTGCATGGGGTTCCGGCGCATGATTCTCGAGAAATCATACGAGGGAGTCCGCAAGAGGCCCGGCAAGAGGTCCATGTTGCCCAGTGGGGTTGGATGAGGCCTGGATAGATTTTATGGGCCTAGGAAGTGGAAACAGGCGATTTCGGCTCACTTCTGTGGGTGTTAGCCCACGGATTCTGGCGCTGCATGGGGTTCCGGCGCAAGATTCTCGAAAACTCATACGAGGGGGTCCGCAAGAGGCTCGGCAAGAGGTCCATGTTGCCCGGCGGGGTTGGATGAGGCCTGGTTGGATTATATGGGCCAAGGAAGTGAAAACAGGCGATTTCGGCTCATTTCTGTGGGTGTTAGCCCACGGATTCTGGCGCTGCATGGGGTTCCGGTGCAAGATTCTCGAAAAAACATACGAGGGTGTCCAAAAGAGGCCCGGCAAGAGGTCCATGTGGCCCGGCTGGGTTGGATGAGGCCTGGTTGGATTTTATGGGCCAAGGAAGTGAAAACAGGCGATTTCGGCTCATTTCTGCGGGTGTTAGCCCACGGATTCTGGCGCTGCATGGGGTTCCGGCGCAAGATTCTCGAAAAATCATACGAGGGGTCCGAAAAAGGCCCGGCAAGAGGTCAATGTTGCCCGGCGGGGTTGGATGAGGCATGGTTGGATTTTATGGACCAAGGAAGTGGAAACAGGCGATTTCAGCTTATTTCTGTCGGTGTTAGCCCACGGATTCTGGCGCAGCATGGGTTTCCGGCGCAAGATTCTCGAAAAATCATACGAGGGAGTCCGCAAGAGGCCAGGCAAGAGTTCCATGTTGCCCGGCAGGGTGGATGAAGCCTGGTTGGATTTTATGGGCCAAGGAAGTGGAAACAGGCGATTTCGTCTCATTTCTATGGGTGTTAGCCCACGGATTCTAGCGCTGCATGGGGGTTCCGGCGCAAGATTCTCGAAAAATCATACGAGGGGGTCCGCAACAGGCCCGGCAAGAGGTCCATGTTGCCCGGCGGGGTTGGATGAGGCCTGGTTGGATTTTATGGGCCAAGGAAGTGGAAACAGGCGATTTCGGCTCATTTCTGTGGGTGTTAGCCCACGGATTCTGGCGCTGCATGGGTTTCCGGCGCAAGATTCTTGAAAAATCATACGAGGGGGTCCGCAAGAGGCCCGGCAAGAGGTCCATGTTGCCCGGCGGGGTTGGATGAGGCCTGTTTGGATTTTTTGGGCCAAGGAAGTGGAAACAGGCGATTTCGGCTCATTTCTGTGGGTGTTAGCCCACGGATTCTGGCGTTGCATGGGTTTCCGGCGCAAGATTCTCGAAAAATCATATGAGGGGGTCCGCAAGAGGCCCGGCAAGAGGTCCATGTTGCCCGGCGGGGTTGGATGAGGCCTGGTTGGATTTTATGGGCCAAGGAAGTGGAAACAGGCGATTTCGGCTCATTTCTGTGGGTTAAAGCCCACGGATTCTGGCGCTGCATGGGGTTCCGGCGCAAGATTCTCTAAAAATCATACGAGGGGGTCCGCAAGAGGCCCGGCAAGAGGTCCATGTTGCTCGGCGGGGTTGGATGAGGCCTGGTTGGATTTTATGGGCCAAGGAAGTGGAAACAGGCGATTTCGGCTCATTTCTGGGGTGTTAGCCCACGGATTCTGGCGCTGCATGGGGTTCTGGCGCAAGATTCTCGAAAAATCATACGAGGGGGTCTGCAAGAGGCCCGGCAAGAGGTCCATGTTGCCCGGCGGGGTTGGATGAGGCCTGGTTGGATTTTATGCGCCAAGGAAGTGGAAACAGGCGATGTCGGCTCATTTCTGTGGGTGTTAGCCCACGGATTCTGGCGCTGCATGGGGTTCCGGCGCAAGATTCTTGAAAAATCATACGAGGGGGTCCGCAAGAGGCCTGGCAAGAGGTCCATGTTGCCCGGCGGGGTTGGATGAGGCCTGGTTGGATTTTATGGGCCGAGGAAGTGGAAACAGGCGATTTCGGCTCATTTCTGTGGGTGTTAGCCCACGGATTCTGGCGCTGCATGGGGTTCCGGCGCAAGATTCTCGAAAAATCATACGAGGGGGTCCGCAAGAGGCCCGGCAAGAGGTCAATGTTGCCCGGCGGGGTTGGATGAGGCCTGGTTGGATTTTATGGGCCAAGGAAGTGGAAACAGGCGATTTCGGCTCATTTTTGTGGGTGTTAGCCCACGGATTCTGGCGCTGCATGGGGTTCCGGAGCAAGATTCTCGAAAACTCACACGAGGGGGTCCACAAGAGGCCCGGCAAGAGGTCCATGTTGCCCGGTGGGGTTGGATGAGGCCTGGTTGGATTTTATGGGCCAAGGAAGTGGAAACAGGCGATTTCGGCTCAATTCTGTGGGTGTTAGCCCACGGATTCTGGCGCTGCATGGGGTTCCGGCGCAACATTCTTGAAAAATCACACGAGGGGGTCCGCAAGAGGCCTGGCAAGAGGTCCATGTTGCTCGGCAGGGTTGGATGAGGCCTTGTTGGATTTTATGGGGCAACGAAGTCGAAACAGGCAATTTCGACTCATTTCTGTGGGTGTTATTCCACAGATTCTGGCGCTGCATGGGGTTCCGTCGCAAGATTCTCGAAAAATCACACGAGGGGGTCCGCAAGAGGCCCGACAAGAGGTCCATGTTGCCCGGCGGGGTTGGATGAGGCCTGGATGAATTTTATGGGCCAAGGAAATGGAAACAGGCGATTTCGGCTCATTTCTGTGGGTGTTAGCCCACGGATTCTGGCGCTGCATGGGGTTCCAGCGCAAGATTCTCGAAAAATCATACGAGGGGGTCCGCAAGAGGCCCGGCAAGAGGTCCATGTTGCCCGGAGGGGTTGGATGAGGCCTGGTTGGATTTTATGGGCCAAGGAAGTGGAAACAGGCGATTTTGGCTCATTTCTGTGGGTGTTAGCCCACGGATTCCGGCGCTGCATGGGCTTCCGGCGCATGATTCTCGAAAAATCATACGAGGGGGTCCGCAAGAGGCCCGACAAGAGGTCCATGTTGCCCGGCGGGGTTGGATGAGGCCTGGTTGGATTTTATGGGCCAAGGAAGTGGAAACAGGCGATTTCGGCTCAATTCTGTGGGTGTTAGCCCACGGATTCTGGCGCTGCATTGGGTTCCGGCGCAAGATTCTCGAAAAATCATATGAGGGGGTCCGCAAGAGGCCCGACAAGAGGTCCATGTTTCCCGGCGGGGTTGCATGAGGCTTGGTTGAATTTTATGGGCCAAGGAAATGGAAACATGCGATTTTGGCTCATTTCTGTGGGTGTTAGCCCACGGATTCTGGCGCTGCATGGGGTTCCGGCGCAAGATTCATTAAAAATTATACGAGGGGGTCCGCAAGATGCCCGGCAAGAGGTCCATGTTGCCCGGCGGGGTTGGATGAGGCCTGGTTTGATTTTATGGGCCAAGGAAGTGGAAACAGGCGATTTCAGTTCATTTCTGTGGGTGTTAGCCCACGGATTCTGGCGCTGCATGGGGTTCCAGCGCAAGATTCTCGAAAATTCATACGAGGGGGTCCGCAAGAGGCCCGACAAGAGGTCCATGTTGCCCGGCGGGGTTGGATGAGGCCTGGTTGGAATTTATGGTCCATGGAAGTGGAAACAGGCGATTTCGGCTCATTTCTATGGGTGTTAGCCCACGGATTCTGGCGCTGCATGGGGTTCCGGCGCAAGATTCTCGAAAACTCATACGAGGGGATCCGCAAGAGGCCCGGCAAGAGGTCCATGTTGCTAGGCGGGGTTCGATGAGGCCTGGTTTGATTTTATGGGCCAAGGAAGTGGAAACAGGCGATTTCGGCTCATTTTTGTGGGTGTTCGCCCACGGATTCTGGCGCTGCATGGGGTTCCGGCGCAAGATTCTTGAAAAATCATACTAGGGGGTCCGCAAGAGGCCCGGCAAGAGGTCCATGTTGCCCAGCGTGGTTGGATGAGGCCTGGTTGGATTTTATGGGCGAAGGAAGTGGAAACAGGCGATTTCGGCTCATTTCTGTGGGTGTTAGCCGACGGATTCTGGCGCTGCATGGGGTTCCAGCGCAAGATTCTCGAAAAATCATACGAGGGGGTCCGCAAGAGGCCCGGCAAGAGGTCCATGTTGCCCGGCGGGGTTGGATGAGGCCTGGTTGGATTTTATGGGCCAAGGAAGTGGAAACAGGCGATTTCAGCTCATTTCTGTGGGTGTTAGCCCAAGGATTCTGGCGCTGCATGGGTCCCGGCGCAAGATTCTCAAAATATCATACGAGGGGGTCCTCAAGAGGCCCGTCAAGAGGTCCATGTTGCCGGTGGGGTTGGATGAGGCCTGGTTGGATTTTATGGGCCAAGGAAGTGGAAACAGGCGATTTCGGCTCATTTCTGTGGGTGTTAGCCCACGGATTCTAGCGCTGCATGGGGTTCCGGCGCAAGATTCACGAAAAATCATACGAGGGGGTCCGCAAGAGGCCCGACAATAGGTTCATGTTGCCCGGCGGGGTTGGATGAGGCCTGGTTGGATTTTATGCGCCAAGGAAGTGGAAACAGGCGATTTCGGCTCATTTCTGTGGGTGTTAGCCCACGGATTCTGGCGCTGCATGGGGTTCCGGCGCAAGATTCTCGAAAAATCATACGAGGGGGTCCGCAAGAGGCCCGGCAAGAGGTCCATGTTGCTAGGCGGGGTTCGATGAGGCCTGGTTGGATTTTATGGGCCAAGGAAGTGGAAACAGGCGATTTCGGCTCATTTCTGTGGGTGTTAGCCCACGGATTCTAGCGCTGCATGGGGTTCCGGCGCAAGATTCTCTAAAAATCATACGAGGGGGTCCGCAAGAGGCCCGGAAAGTGGTCCATGTTGCTCGGCGGGGTTGGATGAGGCCTGGTTGGATTTTATGGGCTAAGGAAGTGGAAACAGGCGATTTCGGCTCATTTCTGTGGGTGTTAGCCCACGGATTCAGGCGCTGCATGGGGTTCCGGCGCAAGATTCTCGAAAAATCATACGAGGGGGTCTGCAAGAGGCCCGGAAAGAGGTCCATGTTCCCCGGCGGGGTTGGATGAGGCCTGGTTGGATTTTATAGGCCAAGGAAGTGGAAACAGGCGATTTCGGCTCATTTCTGTGGGTGTTAGCCCACGGATTCTGGCGCTGCATGGGGTTCCGGTGCAAGATTCTCTAAAAATCATACGAGGGGGTCCGCAAGAGGCCCGGCAAGAGGTCCATGTTGCCCGGCGGGGTTGGATGAGGCCTGGTTGGATTTTATGGGCGAAGGAAGTGGAAACAGGCGATTTCGGCTCATTTCTGTGGGTGTTAGCCCACGGATTCAGGCGCTGCATGGGGTTCCAGCGCAAGATTCTCGAAAAATCATACGAGGGGGTCCGCAAGAGGCCCATCAAGAGGTCCATGTTGCCCGGCGGGGTCGGATGAGGCCTGGTTGGATTTTATGGGCCAAGGAAGTGGAAACAGGCGATTTCGGCTTATTTCTGTGGGTGTTAGCCCACGGATTCTGGCGCTGCATGGGGTTCCGGCGCTAGATTCTCGAAAAATCATACGAGGGGGTCCGCAAGAGGCCCGGCAAGAGGTCCATGTTGCCCGGCGTGGTTGGATGTGGCCTGGTTGGAGTTTATGGGCCAAGGAAGTGGAAACAGGCGATTTCGGCTCATTTCCGTGGGTGTTAGCCCACGGATTCTAGCGCTGCATGGGGTTCCGGCGCAAGATTCTCGAAAAATCATACGAGGGGGTCCGCAAGAGTACCGGCAAGAGGTCCATGTTGCCCGGCGGGGTTGGATGAGGCCTGGTTAGATTTTATGGGCCAAGGAAGTGGAAACAGGCGATTTCGGCTTATTTCTGTGGGTGTTAGCCCACGGATTCTGGCGCTGCATGGGGTTCCGGCGCAAGATTCTCGAAAAATCATACGAGAGGGTCCGCAAGAGGCCCGGCAAGAGGTCCATGTTGCCCGGCGTGGTTGGATGTGGCCTGGTTGGAGTTTATGAGCCAAGGAAGTGGAAACAGGCGATTTCGGCTCATTTCTGTGGGTGTTAGCCCACGGATTCTAGCGCTGCATGGGGTTCCGACGCAAGATTCACGAAAAATCATACGAGGGGGTCCGCAAGAGGCCCGACAATAGGTCCATGTTGCCCGGCGGGGTTGGATGAGGCCTGGTTGGATTTTACGCGCCAAGGAAGTGGAAACAGGCGATTTCGGCTCATTTCTGTGGGTGTTAGCCCACGGATTCTGGCGCTGCATGGGGTTCCGGCGCAAGATTCTCGAAAAATCATACGAGGGGGTCCGCAAGAGGCCCGGCAAGAGGTCCATGTTGCTAGGCGGGGTTCGATGAGGCCTGGTTGGATTTTATGGGCCAAGGAAGTGGAAACAGGCGATTTCGGCTCATTTCTGTGGGTGTTAGCCCACGGATTCTGGCGCTGCATGGGGTTCCGGCGAAAGATTCTCTAAAAATCATACGAGGGGGTCCGCAAGAGGCCCGGCAAGTGGTCCATGTTGCTCGGCGGGGTTGGATGAGGCCTGGTTGGATTTTATGGGCCAAGGAAGTGGAAACAGGCGATTTCGGCTCATTTCTGTGTGTGTTAGCCCACGGATTCAGGCGCTGCATGGGGTTCCGGCGCAAGATTCTCGAAAAATCATACGAGGGGGTCTGCAAGAGGCCCGGAAAGAGGTCCATGTTCCCCGGCGGGGTTGGATGAGGCCTGGTTGGAATTTATGGGCCAAGGAAGTGGAAACAGGCGATTTCGGCTCATTTCTGTGGGTGTTAGCCCACGGATTCTGGCGCTGCATGGGGTTCCGGCGCAAGATTCTCTAAAAATCATACGAGGGGGTCCGAAAGAGGCCCGGCAAGAGGTCCATGTTGCCCGGCGGGGTTGGATGAGGCCTGGTTGGATTTTATGGGCGAAGGAAGTGGAAACAGGCGATTTCGGCTCATTTCTGTGGGTGTTAGCCCACGGATTCAGGCGCTGCATGGGGTTCCAGCGCAAGATTCTCGAAAAATCATACGAGGGGGTCCGCAAGAGGCCCGTCAAGAGGTCCATGTTGCCCGGCGGGGTTGGATGAGGCCTGGTTGGATTTTATGGGCCAAGGAAGTGGAAACAGGCGATTTCGGCTTATTTCTGTGGGTGTTAGCCCACGGATTCTGGCGCTGCATGGGGTTCCGGCGCAAGATTCTCGAAAAATCATACGAGGGGGTCCGCAAGAGGCCCGGCAAGAGGTCCATGTTACCCGGCGTGGTTGGATGTGGCCTGGTTGGAGTTTATGGGCCAAGGAAGTGGAAACAGGCGATTTCGGCTCATTTCTGTGGGTGTTAGCCCACGGATTCTAGCGCTGCATGGGGTTCCGGCGCAAGATTCTCGAAAAATCATACGAGGGGGTCCGCAAGAGTACCGGCAAGAGGTCCATGTTGCCCGGCATGGTTGGATGAGGCCTGGTTGGATTTTATGGGCCAAGGAAGTGGAAACAGGCGATTTCGGCTTATTTCTGTGGGTGTTAGCCCACGGATTCTGGCGCTGCATGGGGTTCCGGCGCAAGATTCTCGAAAAATCATATGAGGGGGTCCGCAAGAGGCCCGGAAAGAGGTCCATGTTGCTAGGCGGGGTTGGATGAGGCCTGGTTGGATTTTATGGGCGAAGGAAGTGGAAACAGGCGATTTCGGCTCATTTCTGTGGGTGTTAGCCCACGGATTCTAGCGCTGCATGGGGTTCCGGCGCAAGATTCACGAAAAATCATACGAGGGGGTCCGCAAGAGGCCCGACAATAGGTCCATGTTGCCCGGCGGGGTTGGATGAGGCCTGGTTGGATTTTATGCGCCAAGGAAGTGGAAACAGGCGATTTCGGCTCATTTCTGTGGGTGTTAGCCCACGGATTCTGGCGCTGCATGGGGTTCCGGCGCAAGATTCTCGAAAAATCATACGAGGGGGTCCGCAAGAGGCCCGGCAAGAGGTCCATGTTGCTAGGCGGGGTTCGATGAGGCCTGGTTGGATTTTATGGGCCAAGGAAGTGGAAACAGGCGATTTCGGCTCATTTCTGTGGGTGTTAGCCCACGGATTCTAGCGCTGCATGGGGTTCCGGCGCAAGATTCTCTAAAAATCATACGAGGGGGTCCGCAAGAGGCCCGGAAAGTGGTCCATGTTGCTCGGCGGGGTTGGATGAGGCCTGGTTGGATTTTATGGGCCAAGGAAGTGGAAACAGGCCATTTCGGCTCATTTCTGTGGGTGTTAGCCCACGGATTTAGGCGCTGCATGGGGTTCCGGCGCAAGATTCTCGAAAAATCATACGAGGGGGTCTGCAAGAGGCCCGGAAAGAGGTCCATGTTCCCCGGCGGGGTTGGATGAGGCCTGGTTGGATTTTATAGGCCAAGGAAGTGGAAACAGGCGATTTCGGCTCATTTCTGTGGGTGTTAGCCCACGGATTCTGGCGCTGCATGGGGTTCCGGTGCAAGATTCTCTAAAAATCATACGAGGGGGTCCGCAAGAGGCCCGGCAAGAGGTCCATGTTGCCCGGCGGGGTTGGATGAGGCCTGGTTGGATTTTATGGGCGAAGGAAGTGGAAACAGGCGATTTCGGCTCATTTCTGTGGGTGTTAGCCCACGGATTCAGGCGCTGCATGGGGTTCCAGCGCAAGATTCTCGAAAAATCATACGAGGGGGTCCGCAAGAGGCCCGTCAAGAGGTCCATGTTGCCCGGCGGGGTCGGATGAGGCCTGGTTGGATTTTATGGGCCAAGGAAGTGGAAACAGGCGATTTCGGCTTATTTCTGTGGGTGTTAGCCCACGGATTCTGGCGCTGCATGGGGTTCCGGCGCAAGATTCTCGAAAAATCATACGAGGGGGTCCGCAGGAGGCCCGGCAAGAGGTCCATGTTGCCCGGCGTGGTTGGATGTGGCCTGGTTGGAGTTTATGGGCCAAGGAAGTGGAAACAGGCGATTTCGGCTCATTTCTGTGGGTGTTAGCCCACGGATTCTAGCGCTGCATGGGGTTCCGGCGCAAGATTCTCGAAAAATCATACGAGGGGGTCCGCAAGAGTACCGGCAAGAGGTCCATGTTGCCCGGCGGGGTTGGATGAGGCCTGGTTGGATTTTATAGGCCAAGGAAGTGGAAACAGGCGATTTCGGCTCATTTCTGTGGGTGTTAGCCCACGGATTCTGGCGCTGCATGGGGTTCCGGTGCAAGATTCTCTAAAAATCATACGAGGGGGTCCGCAAGAGGCCCGGCAAGAGGTCCATGTTGCCCGGCGGGGTTGGATGAGGCCTGGTTGGATTTTATGGGCGAAGGAAGTGGAAACAGGCGATTTCGGCTCATTTCTGTGGGTGTTAGCCCACGGATTCAGGCGCTGCATGGGGTTCCAGCGCAAGATTCTCGAAAAATCATACGAGGGGGTCCGCAAGAGGCCCGTCAAGAGGTCCATGTTGCCCGGTGGGGTCGGATGAGGCCTGGTTGGATTTTATGGGCCAAGGAAGTGGAAACAGGCGATTTCGGCTTATTTCTGTGGGTGTTAGCCCACGGATTCTGGCGCTGCATGGGGTTCCGGCGCAAGATTCTCGAAAAATCATACGAGGGGGTCCGCAAGAGGCCCGGCAAGAGGTCCATGTTGCCCGGCGTGGTTGGATGTGGCCTGGTTGGAGTTTATGGGCCAAGGAAGTGGAAACAGGCGATTTCGGCTCATTTCTGTGGGTGTTAGCCCACGGATTCTAGCGCTGCATGGGGTTCCGGCGCAAGATTCTCGAAAAATCATACGAGGGGGTCCGCAAGAGTACCGGCAAGAGGTCCATGTTGCCCGGCGGGGTTGGATGAGGCCTGGTTGGATTTTATGGGCCAAGGAAGTGGAAACAGGCGATTTCGGCTTATTTCTGTGGGTGTTAGCCCACGGATTCTGGCGCTGCATGGGGTTCCGGCGCAAGATTCTCGAAAAATCATACGAGAGGGTCCGCAAGAGGCCCGGCAAGAGGTCCATGTTGCCCGGCGTGGTTGGATGTGGCCTGGTTGGAGTTTATGAGCCAAGGAAGTGGAAACAGGCGATTTCGGCTCATTTCTGTGGGTGTTAGCCCACGGATTCTAGCGCTGCATGGGGTTCCGGCGCAAGATTCACGAAAAATCATACGAGGGGGTCCGCAAGAGGCCCTACAATAGGTCCATGTTGCCCGGCGGGGTTGGATGAGGCCTGGTTGGATTTTACGCGCCAAGGAAGTGGAAACAAGCGATTTCGGCTCATTTCTGTGGGTGTTAGCCCACGGATTCTGGCGCTGCATGGGGTTCCGGCGCAAGATTCTCGAAAAATCATACGAGGGGGTCCGCAAGAGGCCCGGCAAGAGGTCCATGTTGCTAGGCGGGGTTCGATGAGGCCTGGTTGGATTTTATGGGCCAAGGAAGTGGAAACAGGCGATTTCGGCTCATTTCTGTGGGTGTTAGCCCACGGATTCTGGCGCTGCATGGGGTTCCGGCGCAAGATTCTCTAAAAATCATACGAGGGGGTCCGCAAGAGGCCCGGCAAGTGGTCCATGTCGCTCGGCGGGGTTGGATGAGGCCTGGTTGGATTTTATGGGCCAAGGAAGTGGAAACAGGCGATTTTGGCTCATTTCTGTGTGTGTTAGCCCACGGATTCAGGCGCTGCATGGGGTTCCGGCGCAAGATTCTCGAAAAATCATACGAGGGGGTCTGCAAGAGGCCCGGAAAGAGGTCCATGTTCCCCGGCGGGGTTGGATGAGGCCTGGTTGGATTTTATGGGCCAAGGAAGTGGAAACAGGCGATTTCGGCTCATTTCTGTGGGTGTTAGCCCACGGATTCTGGCGCTGCATGGGGTTCCGGCGCAAGATTCTCTAAAAATCATACGAGGGGGTCCGCAAGAGGCCCGGCAAGAGGTCAATGTTGCCCGGCGGGGTTGGATGAGGCCTGGTTGGATTTTATGGGCGAAGGAAGTGGAAACAGGCGATTTCGGCTCATTTCTGTGGGTGTTAGCCCACGGATTCAGGCGCTGCATGGGGTTCCAGCGCAAGATTCTCGAAAAATCATACGAGGGGGTCCGCAAGAGGCCCGTCAAGAGGTCCATGTTGCCCGGCGGGGTTGGATGAGGCCTGGTTGGATTTTATGGGCCAAGGAAGTGGAAACAGGCGATTTCGGCTTATTTCTGTGGGTGTTAGCCCACGGATTCTGGCGCTGCATGGGGTTCCGGCGCAAGATTCTCGAAAAATCATACGAGGGGGTCCGCAAGAGGCCCGGCAAGAGGTCCATGTTGCCCGGCGTGGTTGGATGTGGCCTGGTTGGAGTTTATGGGCCAAGGAAGTGGAAACAGGCGATTTCGGCTCATTTCTGTGGGTGTTAGCCCACGGATTCTAGCGCTGCATGGGGTTCCGGCGCAAGATTCTCGAAAAATCATACGAGGGGGTCCGCAAGAGTACCGGCAAGAGGTCCATGTTGCCCGGCATGGTTGGATGAGGCCTGGTTGGATTTTATGGGCCAAGGAAGTGGAAACAGGCGATTTCGGCTTATTTCTGTGGGTGTTAGCCCACGGATTCTGGCGCTGCATGGGGTTTCGGCGCAAGATTCTCGAAAAATCATATGAGGGGGTCCGCAAGAGGCCCGGCAAGAGGTCCATGTTGCCCGGCGTGGTTGGATGTGGCCTGGTTGGAGTTTATGGGCCAAGGAAGTGGAAACAGGCGATTTCGGCTCATTTCTGTGGGTGTTAGCCCACGGATTCTAGCGCTGCATGGGGTTCCGGCGCAAGATTCACGAAAAATCATACGAGGGGGTCCGCAAGAGGCCCGACAATAGGTCCATGTTGCCCGGCGGGGTTGGATGAGGCCTGGTTGGATTTTATGCGCCAAGGAAGTGGAAACAGGCGATTTCGGCTCATTTCTGTGGGTGTTAGCCCACGGATTCTGGCGCTGCATGGGGTTCCGGCACAAGATTCTCGAAAAATCATACGAGGGGGTCCGCAAGAGGCCCGGCAAGAGGTCCATGTTGCCCGGCGGGGTTGGATGAGGGCTGGTTGGATTTTATGGGCCACGGAAGTGGAAACAGGCGATTTCGGCTCATTTCTGTGTGTGTTAGCCCACGGATTCTGGCGCTGCATGGGGTTCCGGCGCAAGATTCTCGAAACATCATACGAGGGGGTCCGCAAGAGGCCCTGCAAGAGGTCCATGTTGGCCGGAGAAGTTGGATGAGGCCTGGTTGGAATTTATGGGCCAAGGAAGTGGAAACAGGCGATTTCGGCTCATTTCGGTGGGTGTTAGCCCACGAATTCTGGCGCTGCATGGGGTTCCGGCACATGATTCTCGAAAAATCATACGAGGGGGTCCGAAAGAGGCCCGGCAAGAGGTCCATGTTGCCCGGCGGGGTTGGATGAGGCCTGGTTGGATTTTATGGGACAAGGAAGTGGAAACAGGCGATTTCGGCTCATTTTTGTGGGTGTTAGCCCACGGATTCTGGCGCTGCATGGGGTTCCGGCGGAAGATTCTCGAAAAATCATACGAGGGGGCCGCAAGAGGCCCGGCAAGAGGTCCATGTTGCCCGGCGGGGTTGGATGAGGCCTGGGTGGAGTTTATGGGCCAAGGAAGTGGAAACAGGCGATTTCGGCTCATTTCTGTGGGTGTTAGCCTACGGATTCTGGCGCTGCATGGAGTTCCGGCTCAAGATTCTCGAAAAATCATATGAGGGGGTCCGCAAGAGGCCCGATAATAGGTCCATGTTGCCCGGCGGGGTTGGATGAGGCCTGGTTGGATTTTATGGGGCCAAGGAAGTTGAAACAGGCGATTTCGGCTCATTTCTGTGGGTGTTAGCCCACGGATTCTGGCGCTGCATGGGGTTCCGGCGCAAGATTCTCAAAAAATCATACGAGGGGGTCCGCAAGAGGCCCGGAAAGAGGTCCATGTTGCTCGGCGGGGTTGGATGAGGCCTGGTTGGAGTTTATGGGCCAAGGAAGTGGAAACAGGCGATTTCGGCTCATTTCGGTGGGTGTTAGCCCACGGATTCTGGCGCTGCATGGGGTTCCGGCGCAAGATTCTCGAAAAATCATACGAGGGTGTCCGCAAGAGGCCCGGCAAGAGGTCCATGTTGCCCGGCGGGGTTGGATGAGGCCTGGGTGGAGTTTATGGGCCAAGGAAGTGGAAACAGGCGATTTCGGCTCATTTCTGTGGGTGTTAGCCTACGGATTCTGGCGCTGCATGGAGTTCCGGCTCAAGATTCTCGAAAAATCATATGAGGGGGTCCGCAAGAGGCCCGATAATAGGTCCATGTTGCCCGGCGGGGTTGGATGAGGCCTGGTTGGATTTTATGGGGCCAAGGAAGTTGAAACAGGCGATTTCGGCTCATTTCTGTGGGTGTTAGCCCACGGATTCTGGCGCTGCATGGGGTTCCGGCGCAAGATTCTCGAAAAATCATACGAGGGTGTCCGCAAGAGGCCCGGCAAGAGGTCCATGTTGCTCGGCGGGGTTGGATGAGGCCTGGTTGGAGTTTAAGGGCCAAGGAAGTGGAAACAGGCGATTTCGGCTCATTTCGGTGGGTGTTAGCCCACGGATTCTGGCGCTGCATGGGGTTCCGGCGCAAGATTCTCGAAAAATCATACGAGGGTGTCCGCAAGAGGCCCGGCAAGAGGTCCATGTTGCCCGGCGGGGTTGGATGAGGCCTGGGTGGAGTTTATGGGCCAAGGAAGTGGAAACAGGCGATTTCGGCTCATTTCTGTGGGTGTTAGCCTACGGATTCTGGCGCTGCATGGAGTTCCGGCTCAAGATTCTCGAAAAATCATATGAGGGGGTCCGCAAGAGGCCCGATAATAGGTCCATGTTGCCCGGCGGGGTTGGATGAGGCCTGGTTGGATTTTATGGGGCCAAGGAAGTTGAAACAGGCGATTTCGGCTCATTTCTGTGGGTGTTAGCCCACGGATTCTGGCGCTGCATGGGGTTCCGGCGCAAGATTCTCAAAAAATCATACGAGGGGGTCCGCAAGAGGCCCGGAAAGAGGTCCATGTTGCTCGGCGGGGTTGGATGAGGCCTGGTTGGAGTTTATGGGCCAAGGAAGTGGAAACAGGCGATTTCGGCTCATTTCTGTGGGTGTTAGCCTACGGATTCTGGCGCTGCATGGGGTTCCGGCTCAAGATTCTCGAAAAATCACACGAGGGGGTCCGCAAGAGGCCCGACAATAGGTCCATGTTGCCCGGCGAGGTTGGATGAGGCCTGGTTAGATTTTATGGGGCCAAGGAAGTTCAAACAGGCGATTTCGGCTCATTTCTGTGGGTGTTAGCCCACGGATTCTGGCGCTGCATGGGGTTCCGGCGCAAGATTCTCAAAAAATCATACGAGGGGGTCCGCAAGAGGCCCGGCAAGAGGTCCATGTTGCCCAGCGGGGTTGGATGAGGGCTGGTTGGATTTTATGGGCCAAGGAAGTGGAAACAGGCGATTTCGGCTTATTTTTGTGGGTGTTAGCCCACGGATTCTGGCGCTCCATGGGGTTCCGGCGCAAGATTCTCGAAAAATCATACGAGGGGGTCCGCAAGAGGCCCGGCAAGGGGTCCATGTTGCCTGGCGGGGTTGGATGAGGCCTTGTTGGATTTTATGGGCCAAGGAAGTGGAAACAGGCGATTTCGGCTCATTTCTGTGGGTGTTAGCCCACGGATTCTGGCGCTGCATGGGGTTCCGGCGCAAGATTCTCGAAAAATCATACGAGGGGGTCCGCAAGAGGCCTGGAAAGAGGTCCATGTTGCCCGGCGGGGTTTGATGAGGCCTGGTTGGATTTTATGGGCCAAGGAAGTGGAAACAGGCGATTTCGGCTCATTTCTGTGAGTGTTAGCCCACGGATTCTGGCGCTGCATTGGGTTCCGGCGCAAGATTCTCAAAAAATCATACGAGGGCGTCCGCAAGAGGCCCCGCAAGAGGTCCATGTTGCCCGGCGGGGTTGGATGAGGCCTGGTTGGATTTTATGGGCCAAGGAAGTGGAAACAGGCGATTTCGGCTCATTTCTGTGGGTGTAAGCCCACGGATTCTGGCGCTGCATGGGTTTCCGGCGCAAGATTCTCGAAAAATCATACGAGGGGGTCCGCAAGAGGCCCAGCAAGAGGTCCATGATTCCCGGCGGGGTTGGATGAGGGCTGGTTGGATTTTATGGGCCAAGGAAGTGGAAACAGGCGATTTCGACTCATTTCTGTGGGTGTTAGCCACGGATTCTGGCGCTGCATGGGGTTCCAGCGCAAGATTCTCGAAACATCATACGAGGGGGTCTGCAAGAGGCCCCGCAAGAGGTCCATGTTGGCCGGCGGGGTTGGATGAGGCCTGGTTGGAATTTATGGGCCAAGGAAGTGGAAACAGGCGATTTCGGCTCATTTCTGTGGGTGTAAGCCCACGGATTCTGGCGCTGCATGGGGTTCCGGCGCAAGATTCTCGAAAATTCATACGAGGGGGTCCGCAAGAGGCCCGGCAAGAGGTCCATGTTGCCCGGCGGGGTTGGATGAGGCCTGGTTGGATTTTATGGGCCAAGGGAGTGGAAACAGGCGATTTCGGCTCATTTCTGTGGGTGTTAGCCCACGGATTCTGGCGCTGCATGGGGTTCCACGCAAGATTCTCGAAAAATCATACGAGGGGGTCCGCAAGAGGCCCGGCAAGAGGTCCATGTTGCCCGGCGGGGTTGGATGAGGCCTGGTTGGATTTTATGGGCCAAGGATGTGGAAACAGGCGATTTCGGCTCATTTCTGTGGGTGTTAGCCCACGGATTCTGGCGCTGCATGGGGTTCCGGCGCAAGATTCTCGAAAAATCACACGAGGGGGTCCGCAAGAGGCCCGGCAAGAGGTCCATGTTGCCCGGCGGGGTTGGATGAGGCCTGGTTGGATTTTATGGGCCAAGGAAGTGGAAACAGGCGATTTCGACTCATTTCTGTGGTGTTAGCCCACGGATTCTGGCGCTGCATGGGGTTCCGGCGCAAGATTATCGAAAAATCATACGAGGGGGTCCGCAAGAGGCCTGGCAAGAGGTCCATGTTGCCCGGCGGGGTTGGATGAGGCCTGGTTGGATTTTATGGGCCAAGGAAGTGGAAACAGGCGATTTCGGCTCATTTCTGTGGGTGTTAGCCCACGGATTCTGGCGCTGCATGTGGTTCCGGCGCATGATTCTCAAAAAATCACAGGTGGGGGTCCGCAAGTGGCCCGGCAAGAGGTCCATGTTGCCCGGCGGGGTTGGATGAGGCCATGTTGGATTTTATGGGCCAAGGAAGTGGAAACAGGCGATTTCGGCTCATTTCTGTGGGTGTTAGCCCACAGATTCTGGCGCTGCATGGGGTTCCGGCGCAAGATTCTCGAAAAATCATACGAGGGGGTCCGCAAGATTCCCGGCAAGAGGTCCATGTTGCCCGGCGGGGTTGGATGAGGCCTGGTTGGATTTTATGGGCCAAGGAAGTGGAAACAGGCGATTTCGGCTCATTTCTGTGGGTGTCGGCGCAAGATTCTCGAAAAATCATACGAGGGGGTCCGCAAGAGGCCCGGCAAGAGGTCGATGTTGCCCGGCGGGGTTGGATGAGGCCTGGTTGGATTTTATGGGCGAAGGAAGTGGAAACAGGCGATTTCGGCTCATTTCTGTGGGTGTTAGCCCACGGATTCTGGCGCTGCATTGGGTTCCGGCGCAAGATTCTCGAAAAATCATATGAGGGGGTCCGCAAGAGGCCCGGCAAGAGGTCCATGTTGCCCGGCGGGGTTGGATGAGGCCTGGTTGGATTTTATGGGCCAAGGAAGTGGAAACAGGCGATTTCGGCTCATTTCTGTGGGTGTTAGCCCACGGATTCTGGCGCTGCATGGGGTTCCGGCGCAAGATTCTCGAAAACTCACACGAGGGGGTCCGCAAGAGGCCCGGCAAGAGGTCTATGTTGCCCGGCGGGGTTGGATGAGGCCATGTTGGATTTTATGGGCCAAGGAAGTGGAAACAGGCGATTTCGGCTCATTTCTGTGGGTGTTAGCCCACGGATTCTGGCGCTGCATGGGGTTCCGGCGCAAGATTCTCGAAAAATCACACGAGGGGGTCCGCAAGAGGCCCGGCAAGAGGTCCATGTTGCCCGGCGGGGTTGGATGAGGCCTGGTTGAATTTTATGGGCCAAGGAAGTGGAAACAGGCGATTTCGGCTCATTTCTGTGGGTGTTAGCCCACGGATTCTGGCGCTGCATGGGGTTCCGGTGCAAGATTCTTGAAAAATCACACAAGGGGGTCCTCAAGAGGCCCGGCAAGGGGTCCATGTTGCCCGGCGGTGTTGGATGAGGCCTGGTTGGATTTTATGGGCCAAGGAAGTGGAAACAGGCGATTTAGGCTCATTTCTGTGGGTGTTAGCCCACGGATTCTGGCGCTGCCTGGGGTTCCGGCCCAAGATTCTTGAAAAATCACACGAGGGGGTCCGCAAGAGGCCCGGCAAGAGGTCCATGTTGCCCGGCGGGGTTGGATAAGGCCTGGTTTGATTTTATGGGCCAAGGAAGTGGAAACAGGCGATTTCGGCTCATTTCTGTGGGTGTTAGCCCACGAATTCTGGCGCTGCATGGGGTTCCGGCGTAAGATTCTCGAAAACTCACACGAGGGGGTCCCCAAGAGGCCCGGCAAGAGGTCCATGTTGCCCGGCGGGGTTGGATGAGGCCTGGTTGGTTTTTATGGGCCAAGGAAGTGGAAACAGGCAATTTCGGCTCATTTCTGTGGGTGTTAGCCCACGGATTCTGGCGCTGCATGGGGTTCTGGCGCAAGATTCTCGAAAAATCACACGAGGGGGTCCGCAAGAGGCCCGGCAAGAGGTCCATGTTGCCCGGCGGGGTTGGATGAGGCCTGGTTGGATTTTATGGGCCAAGGATGTGGAAACAGGCGATTTCGGCTCATTTCTGTGGGTGTTAGCCCACGGATTCTGGCGCTGCATGGGCTTCCAGCGCAAGATTCTCGAAAAATCACACAAGAGGGTCCGCAAGAGGCCCGGCAAGAGGTCCATGTTGCCCGGCGGGGTTGGATGAGGCCTGGTTGGATTTTATGGGCCAAGGAAGTGGAAACAGGCGATTTCGGCTCATTTCTGTGGGTGTTAGCCCACGGATTCTGGCGCTGCATGGGGTTCCGTCGCAAGATTCTCGAAAAATCACACGAGGGGGTCTGCAAAAGGCCCGGCAAGTGGTCCATGTTTCCCGGCGGGGTTGGATGAGGCCTGGTTGGATTTTATGGGCCAAGGAAGTGGAAACAGGCGATTTCGGCTCATTTTTGTGGTTGTTAGCCCACGGATTCTGGCGCTGCATGGGTTTCCGTCACTAGATTCTCGAAAAATCACACGAGGGGGTCCGCAAGAGGCCCGGCAAGAGGTCCATGTATCCCGGCGGGGTTGGATGAGGCCTGGTTGGATTTTATGGGCCAAGGAAGTGGAAACAGGCGATTTCGGCTCATTTCTGTGGGTGTCGGCGCAAGATTCTCGAAAAATCATACGAGGGGGTCCGCAAGAGGCCCGGCAAGAGGTCGATGTTGCCCGGCGGGGTTGGATGAGGCCTGGTTGGATTTTATGGGCGAAGGAAGTGGAAACAGGCGATTTCGGCTCATTTCTGTGGGTGTTAGCCCACGGATTCTGGCGCTGCATGGGGTTCCGGCACAAGATTCTCGGAAAATCATACGAGGGGGTCCGCAAGAGGCCCGGCAAGAGGTCCATGTTGCCCGGCGGGGTTGGATGAGGCCTGGTTGGATTTTATTGGCCAAGGAAGTGGAAACAGGCGATTTCGGCTCATTTCTACGGGTGTTAGCCCACGGATTCTGGCGCTGCATGGGGTTCCGGCACATGATTCTCGAGAAATCATACGAGGGGGTCCTCAAGAGGCCCGGCAAGAGGTCCATGTTGCCCGGTGGGGTTGGATGAGGCCTGGATAGATTTTATGGGCCTAGGAAGTGGAAACAGGCGATTTCGGCTCACTTCTGTGGGTGTTAGCCCACGGATTCTGGCGCTGCATGGGGTTTCGGCGCAAGATTCTCGAAAACTCATACGAGGGGGTCCGCAAGAGGCTCGGCAAGAGGTCCATGTTTCCAGGCGGGGTTGGATGAGGCCTGGTTGGATTTTATGGGCCAAGGAAGTGGAAACAGGCGATTTCGGCTAATTTCTGTGGGTGTTAGCCCACGGATTCTGGCGCTGCATGGGGTTCCGGCGCAAGATTCTCTAAAAATCATACGAGGGGGTCCGCAAGAGGCCCGGCAAGAGGTCCATGTTGCCCGGCGGGGTTGGATGAGGCCTGGTTTGATTTTATGGGCCAAGGAAGTGGAAACAGGCGATTTCGGCTCATTTCTGTGGGTGTTAGCCCACGGATTCTGGCGCTGCATGGGGTTCCGGCGCAAGATTCTCGAAAAATCATACGAGGGGGTCCGCAAGAGTCCTGACAAGAGGTCCATGTTGCCCGGCGGGGTTGGATGAGGCCTGGTTGGATTTTATGGGCCAAGGAAGTGGAAACAGGCGATTTCGGCTCATTTCTGTGGGTGTTAGCCCACGGATTCTGGCGCTGCATGGGGTTCCGGCGCAAGATTCTCGAAAAATCATACGAGGGGGTCCGCAAGAGGCCCGGCAAGAGGTCAATGTTGCCCGGCGGGGTTGGATGAGGCCTGGTTGGATTTTATGGGCCAAGGAAGTGGAAACAGGCGATTTCGGCTCATTTTTGTGGGTGTTAGCCCACGGATTCTGGCGCTGCATGGGGTTCCGGAGCAAGATTCTCGAAAACTCACACGAGGGGGTCCACAAGAGGTCCGGCAAGAGGTCCATGTTGCCCGGCGGGGTTGGATGAGGCCTGGTTGGATTTTATGGGCCAAGGAAGTGGAAACAGGCGATTTCGGCTCAATTCTGTGGGTGTTAGCCCACGGATTCTGGCGCTGCATGGGGTTCCGGCGCAAGATTCTTGAAAAATCACACGAGGGGGTCCGCAAGAGGCCTGGCAAGAGGTCCATGTTGCTCGGCAGGGTTGGATGAGGCCTAGTTGGATTTTATGGGGCAACGAAGTCGAAACAGGCGATTTCGGCTCATTTCTGTGGGTGTTAGCCCACAGATTTTGGCGCTGCATGGGGTTCCGGCGCTAGATTCTTGAAAAATCACACGAGGGGGTCCGCAAGAGGCCCGACAAGAGGTCCATGTTGCCCGGCGGGGTTGGATGAGGCCTGGATGAATTTTATGGGCCAAGGAAATGGAAACAGGCGATTTCGGCTCATTTCTGTGGGTGTTAGCCCACGGATTCTGGCGCTGCATGGGGTTCCGGTGCAAAATTCTCAAAAAATCATACGAGGGGGTCCGCAAGAGGCCCGGCAAGAGGTCCATGTTGCCCGGCGGGGTTGGATGAGGCCTAGTTGGATTTTATGGGCCAAGGAAGTGGAAACAGGCGATTTCGGCTCATTTCTGTGGGTGTTAGCCCACGGATTCCGGCGCTGCATGGGCTTCCGGCGCATGATTCTCGAAAAATCATACGAGGGGGTCCGCAAGAGGCCCGGCAAGAGGCCCGGCAAGAGGTCCATGTTGCCCGGCAGGGTTGGATGAGGCCTGGTTGGATTTTATGGGCCAAGGAAGTGGAAACAGGCGATTTCGGCTCATTTCTGTGGGTGATAGCCCAGGGATTCTGGCGCTGCATGGGGTTCCGGCGCAAGATTCTCGAAAAATCGTACGAGGGGGTCCGCAAAAGGCCCGGCAAGATGTCCATGTTGCCCGGCGGGGTTGGATGAGGCCTGGTTTGATTTTATGGGCCAAGGAAGTGGAAACAGGCGATTTCGACTCATTTCTGTGGGTGTTAGCCCACGGATTCTGGCGCTGCATGGGGTTCCAGCGCAAGATTCTTGAAAATTCATACGAGGGGGTCCGCAAGAGGCCCGACAAGAGGTCCATGTTGCCCGGCGGGGTTGGATGAGGCCTGGTTGGATTTTATGGGCCAAGGAAATGGAAACAGGCGATTTCGGCTCAATTCTGTGGGTGTTAGCCCACGGATTCTGGCGCAGCATTGGGTTTCGGCGCAAGATTCACGAAAAATCATACGAGGGGGTCCGCAAGAGGCCCGACAAGAGGTCCATGTTTCCCGACGGGGTTGCATGAGGCTTGGTTGAATTTTATGGGCCAAGGAAATGGAAACAGGCGATTTCGGCTCTTTTCTGTGGGTGTTAGCCCACGGATTCTGGCGCTGCATGGGGTTCCGGCACAAGATTCTCGAAAAATCATACGAGGGCGTCCGCAAGAGGCCCGGAAAGTGGTCCATGTTGCCCGGCGGGGTTGGATGAGGCCTTATTGGATTTTATGGGCCATGGAAGTGGAAACAGGCGATTTCGGCTCATTTCTGTGGGTGTTAGCCCACGGATTCTGGCGCTGCATGGGGTTCCGGCGCAAGATTCTTGAAAAATCATACGAGGGGGTCCGCAAGAGGCCCGGCAAGAGGTCCATGCTGCTCGGCGGGGTTGGATGAGGCCTGGTTAGATTTTATGGGCAAAGGAAGTTGAAACAGACGATTTCGGCTCATTTCTGTGGGTGTTAGCCCACGGATTCTGGCGCTGCATGGGGTTCTGGCGTAAGATTCTCGAAAAATCATACGAGGGGGTCTGCAAGAGGCCCGGCAAGAGGTCCATGTTGCCCGGCGGGGTTGGATGAGGCCTGGTTGGATTTCATGGGCCAAGGAAGTGGAAACAGGCGATTTCGGCTCATTTCTGTGGGTGTTAGCCTACGGATTCTGGCGCTGCATGGGGTTCCGATGCAAGATTCTCGAAAAATCATACGAGGGGGTCCGCAAGAGGCCCGGCAAGAGGTCCATGTTGCCCGACGGGGTTGGATGAGGCCTGGTTGGATTTTATGGGCCAAGGAAGTGGAAACAGGCGATTTCGGCTCATTTCTGTGGGTGTTAGCCCACGGATTCTGGCGCTGCTTTGGGGTTCCGGCGCAAGATTCTCGAAAAATCATACGAGGGGGTCCGCAAGAGGCCCGGCAAGAGGTCCATGTTGCCCGGCGGGGTTGGATGAGGCCTTGTTGGATTTTATGGGCCAAGGAAGTGGAAACAGGCGATTTCGGCTCATTTCTGTGGGTGTTAGCCCACGGATTCTGGCGCTGCAAGGGGTTCCGGCGCAAGATTCTCGAAAAATCATACGAGGGGGTCCGCAAGAGGTCCATGTTGCCCGGCGGGGTTGGATGAGGCCTGGTTGGATTTTATGGGCCAAGGAAGTGGAAACAGGCGATTTTGGCTCATTTCTGTGGGTGTTAGCCCACGGATTCTGGCACTGCATAGGGTTCCGGCGCAAGATTCTCGAAAAATCATACGAGGGGGTCCGCAAGAGGCCCGACAAGAGGTCCATGTTGCCCGGCAGGGTTGGATGAGGCCTGGTTGGATTTTATGGGCCAAGGAAGTGGAAACAGGCAATTTCACCTCATTTCTGTGGGTGTTAGCCCACGGATTCTGGCGCTGCATGGGGTTCCGGAGCAAGATTCTTGAAAAATCATACGAGGGGGTCCGCAAGAGGCCCGGCAAGAGGTCCATGTTTCCCGGCGGGGTTTGATGAGGCCTGGTTGGATTTTTTGGGCCAAGGAAGTGGAAACAGGCGACTTCGGCTCATTTCTGTGGGTGTTAGCCTACGGATTCTGGCGCTGCATGGGGTTCCGGCGCAAGATTCTCGAAAAATCATACGAGGGGGTCCGCAAAAGGCCCGGCAAGAGGTCCATGTTGCCCGGCAGGGTTGGATGAGGCCTGGTTGGATTTTATGGGCCAAGGAAGTGGAAACAGGCGATTTCGGCTCATTTCTGTGGGTGTTAGCCCACGGATTCTGGCGCTGCATGGGGTTCTGGCGTAAGATTCTCGAAAAATCATACGAGGGGGTCTGCAAGAGGCCCGGCAAGAGGTCCATGTTGCCCGGCGGGGTTGGATGAGGCCTGGTTGGATTTCATGGGCCAAGGAAGTGGAAACAGGCGATTTCGGCTCATTTCTGTGGGTGTTAGCCCACGGATTCTGGCGCTGCATGGGGTTCCAATGCAAGATTCTCGAAAAATCATACGAGGGGGTCCGCAAGAGGCCCGGCAAGAGGTCCATGTTGCCCGACGGGGTTGGATTAGGCCTGGTTGGATTTTATGGGCCAAGGAAGTGGAAACAGGCAATTTCGGCTCATTTCTGTGGGTGTTAGCCCACGGATTCTGGCGCTGCATGGGGTTCCGGCACAAGATTCTCGAAAAATCATACGAGGGGGTCCGCAAGAGGCCCGGCAAGAGGTCCATGATGCCCGGCGGGGTTAGATGAGGCCTGGTTGGATTTTATGGGCCAAGGAAGTAGAAACAGGCGATTTCGGCTCATTTCTGTGGGTGTTAGCCCACGGATTCTGGCGCTGCATGGGGTTCCGGCACAAGATTCTCGAAAAATCATACGAAGGGGTCCGCAAGAGGCCCGGAAAGTGGTCCATGTTGCCCGGCGGGGTTGGATGAGGCCTTGTTGGATTTTATGGGCCATGGAAGTGGAAACAGGCGATTTCGGCTCATTTCTGTGGGTGTTAGCCCACGTATTCTGGCGCTGCATGGGGTTCCGGCGCAAGATTCTTGAAAAATCATACGAGGGGGTCCGCAAGAGGCCCGGCAAGAGGTCCATGCTGCCCGGCGGGGTTGGATGAGGCCTGGTTAGATTTTATGGGCAAAGGAAGTTGAAACAGGCGATTTCGGCTCATTTTTGTGGGTGTTAGCCGACGGATTCTGGCGCTGCATGGAGTTCCGGTGCAAGATTCTCGAAAAATCATACGAGGGGGTCCGCAAGAGGCCCAGCAAGAGGTCCATTTTTCCTGGCGGGGTTGGATGAGGCCTGGTTGGATTTTATGGGCGAAGGAAGTGGAAACAGGCGATTTCAGCTCATTTCTGTGGGTGTTAGCCCACGGATTCTGGCGCTGCATGGGGTTCCGGCACAAGATTCTCAAAAAATCATACGAGGGGGTTCGCAAGAGGCCCGGCAAGAGGTCCATGTTGCCCGGAGGGGTTGGATGAGGCCTGGTTGGATTTTATGGGCTAAGGAAGTGGAAACAGGAGATTTCGGCTCATTTCTGTGGGTGTTAGCCGAAGGATTCTGGCGCTGCATGGGGTTCCGGCACAAGATTCTCGAAAAATCATACGAGGGGGTCCGCAAGAGGCCCGGCAAGAGGTCCATGTTGCCCGGCGGGGTTGGATGAGGCCTGGTTGGATTTTATGGGCCAAGGAAGTGGAAACAGGCGATTTCGGCTCATTTCTGTGGGTGTTAGCTCACGGATTCTGGCGCTGCATGGGGTTCCGGCGCAAGATTCTCAAAAAATCATACGAGGGGGTCCGCAAGAGGCCCGGCAAGAGGTCCATGTTGCCCGGCAGGGTTGGATGAGGCCTGATTGGATTTTATGGGCAAAGGAAGTGGAAACAGGCAATTTCAGCTCATTTCTGTGGGTGTTAGCCCACGGATTCTGGCGCTGCATGGGGTTCCGGAGCAAGATTCTCAAAAAATCATACGAGGGGGTCCGCAAGAGGCCCGGCAAGAGGTCCATGTTTCCCGGCGGGGTTTGATGAGGCCTGGTTGGATTTTTTGGGCCAAGGAAGTTGAAACAGGCGACTTCGGCTCATTTCTGGGGGTGTTAGCCTACGGATTCTGTCGCTGCATGGGGTTCCGGCGCAAGATTCTCGAAAAATCATACGAGGCGGTCCGCAAAAGGCCCGGCAAGAGGTCCATGTTGCCCGGCAGGGTTGGATGAGGCCTGGTTGGATTTTATGGGCCAAGGAAGTGGAAACAGGCGATTTCGGCTCATTTCTGTGGGTGTTAGCCCACGGATTCTGGCGCTGCATGGGGTTCTGGCGTAAGATTCTCGAAAAATCATACGAGGGGGTCTGCAAGAGGCCCGGCAAGAGGTCCATGTTGCCCGGCGGGGTTGGATGAGGCCTGGTTCGATTTTATGGGCCAAGGAAGTGGAAACAGGCGATTTCGGCTCATTTCTGTGGGTGTTAGCCCACGGATTCTGGCGCTGCATGGGGTTCCAATGCAAGATTCTCGAAAAATCATACGAGGGGGTCCTCAAGAGGCCCGGCAAGAGGTCCATGTTGCCCGACGGGGTTGGATTAGGCCTGGTTGGATTTTATGGGCCAAGGAAGTGGAAACAGGCAATTTCGGCTCATTTCTGTGGGTGTTAGCCCACGGATTCTGGCGCTGCATGGGGTTCCGGCACAAGATTCTCGAAAAATCATACGAGGGGGTCCGCAAGAGGCCCGGCAAGAGGTCCATGATGCCCGGCGAGGTTAGATGAGGCCTGGTTGGATTTTATGGGCCAAGGAAGTAGAAACAGGCGATTTCGGCTCATTTCTGTGGGTGTTAGCCCACGGATTCTGGCGCTGCATGGGGTTCCGGCACAAGATTCTCGAAAAATCATACGAAGGGGTCCGCAAGAGGCCCGGAAAGTGGTCCATGTTGCCCGGCGGGGTTGGATGAGGCCTTGTTGGATTTTATGGGCCATGGAAGTGGAAACAGGCGATTTCGGCTCATTTCTGTGGGTGTTAGCCCACGTATTCTGGCGCTGCATGGGGTTCCGGCGCAAGATTCTTGAAAAATCATACGAGGGGGTCCGCAAGAGGCCCGGCAAGAGGTCCATGCTGCCCGGCGGGGTTGGATGAGGCCTGGTTAGATTTTATGGGCAAAGGAAGTTGAAACAGGCGATTTCGGCTCATTTTTGTGGGTGTTAGCCGACGGATTCTGGCGCTGCATGGAGTTCCGGTGCAAGATTCTCGAAAAATCATACGAGGGGGTCCGCAAGAGGCCCAGCAAGAGGTCCATTTTTCCTGGCGGGGTTGGATGAGGCCTGGTTGGATTTTATGGGCGAAGGAAGTGGAAACAGGCGATTTCAGCTCATTTCTGTGGGTGTTAGCCCACGGATTCTGGCGCTGCATGGGGTTCCGGCACAAGATTCTCAAAAAATCATACGAGGGGGTCCGCAAGAGGCCCGGCAAGAGGTCCATGTTGCCCGGCGGGGTTGGATGAGGCCTGGTTGGATTTTATGGGCCAAGGAAGTGGAAACAGGCGATTTCGGCTCATTTCTGTGGGTGTTAGCTCACGGATTCTGGCGCTGCATGGGGTTCCGGCGCAAGATTCTCAAAAAATCATACGAGGGGGTCCGCAAGAGGCCCGGCAAGAGGTCCATGTTGCCCGGCAGGGTTGGATGAGGCCTGATTGGATTTTATGGGCAAAGGAAGTGGAAACAGGCAATTTCAGCTCATTTCTGTGGGTGTTAGCCCACGGATTCTGGCGCTGCATGGGGTTCCGGAGCAAGATTCTCAAAAAATCATACGAGGGGGTCCGCAAGAGGCCCGGCAAGAGGTCCATGTTTCCCGGCGGGGTTCGATGAGGCCTGGTTGGATTTTTTGGGCCAAGGAAGTTGAAACAGGCGACTTCGGCTCATTTCTGTGGGTGTTAGCCTACGGATTCTGGCGCTACATGGGGTTCCGGCGCAAGATTCTCGAAAAATCATACGAGGCGGTCCGCAAAAGGCCCGGCAAGAGGTCCATGTTGCCCGGCAGGGTTGGATGAGGCCTGGTTGGATTTTATGGGCCAAGGAAGTGGAAACAGGCGATTTCGGCTCATTTCTGTGGGTGTTAGCCCACGGATTCTGGCGCTGCATGGGGTTCCGGCGTAAGATTCTCGAAAAATCATACGAGGGGGTCTGCAAGAGGCCCGGCAAGAGGTCCATGTTGCCCGGAGGGGTTGGATGAGGCCTGGTTGGATTTTATGGGCCAAGGAAGTGGAAACAGGCGATTTCGGCTCATTTCTGTGGGTGTTAGCCCACGGATTCTGGCGCTGCATGGGGTTCCGGCACAAGATTCTCGAAAAATCATACGAGGGGGTCCGCAAGAGGCCCGACAAGAGGTCCATGTTGCCCGGCGGGGTTGGATGAGGCCTGGTTGGATTTTATGGGCCAAGGAAGTGGAAACAGGCGATTTCGGCTCATTTCTGTGGGTGTTAGCTCACGGATTCTGGCGCTGCATGGGGTTCCGGCGCAAGATTCTCAAAAAATCATACGAGGGGGTCCGCAAGAGGCCCGGCAAGAGGTCCATGTTGCCTGGCAGGGTTGGATGAGGCCTGATTAGATTTTATGGGCAAAGGAAGTGGAAACAGGCAATTTCAGCTCATTTCTGTGGGTGTTAGCCCACGGATTCTGGCGCTGCATGGGGTTCCGGAGCAAGATTCTCAAAAAATCATACGAGGGGGTCCGCAAGAGGCTCGGCAAGAGGTCCATGTTTCCCGGCGGGGTTTGATGAGGCCTGGTTGGATTTTTTGGGCCAAGGAAGTTGAAACAGGCGACTTCGGCTCATTTCTGTGGGTGTTAGCCTACGGATTCTGGCGCTGCATGGGGTTCCGGCGCAAGATTCTCGAAAAATCATACGAGGCGGTCCGCAAAAGGCCCGGCAAGAGGTCCATGTTGCCCGGCAGGGTTGGATGAGGCCTGGTTGGATTTTATGGGCCAAGGAAGTGGAAACAGGCGATTTCGGCTCATTTCTGTGGGTGTTAGCCCACGGATTCTGGCGCTGCATGGGGTTCCGGCGTAAGATTCTCGAAAAATCATACGAGGGGGTCTGCAAGAGGCCCGGCAAGAGGTCCATGTTGCCCGGAGGGGTTGGATGAGGCCTGGTTGGATTTTATGGGCCAAGGAAGTGGAAACAGGCGATTTCGGCTCATTTCTGTGGGTGTTAGCCCACGGATTCTGGCGCTGCATGGGGTTCCGATGCAAGATTCTCGAAAAATCATACGAGGGGGTCCGCAAGAGGCCCGGCAAGAGGTCCATGTTGCCCGGCGGGGTTGGATGAGGCCTGGTTGGATTTTATGGGCCAAGGAAGTGGAAACAGGCAATTTCGGCTCATTTCTGTGGGTGTTAGCCCACGGATTCTGGCGCTGCATGGGGTTCCGGCACAAGATTCTCGAAAAATCATACGAGGGGGTCCGCAAGAGGCCCGGCAAGAGGTCCATGTTGCCCGGCGGGGTTGGATGAGGCCTGGTTGGATTTTATGGGCCAAGGAAGTGGAAACAGGCGATTTCAGCTCATTTTTGTGGGTGTTAGCCCACGGATTCTGGCGCTGCATGGGGTTCCGGCGCAAGATTCTCGAAAAATCATATGTGGGGGACCGCAAGAGGCCCGGCAAGAGGTCCATGTTGCCCGGCGGGGTTGGATGAGGCCTGGTTGGATTTTATGGGCCAAGGAAGTGGAAACAGGCGATTTTGGCTCATTTCTATGGGTGTTAGCCCACGGATTCTGGCACTGCATGGGGTTCCGGCGCAAGATTCTCAAAAAATCATACAAGGGGGTCCGCAAGAGGCCCGGCAAGAGGTCCATGTTGCCCGGCAGGGTTGGATGAGGCCTGGTTGGATTTTATGGGCCAAGGAAGTGGAAACAGGCAATTTCAGCTCATTTTTGTGGGTGTTAGCCCACGGATTCTGGCGCTGCATGGGGTTCCGGAGCAAGATTCTCGAAAAATCATACGAGGGGGTCCGCAAGAGGCCCGGCAAGAGGTCCATGCTGCCCGGCGGGGTTGGATGAGGCCTGGTTAGATTTTATAGGCAATGGAAGTTGAAACAGGCGATTTCGGCTCATTTTTGTGGGTGTTAGCCGACGGATTCTGGCGCTGCATGGGGTTCCGGTGCAAGATTCTCGAAAAATCATACGAGGGGGTCCGCAAGAGGCCCAGCAAGAGGTCCATTTTTCCTGGCGGGGTTGGATGAGGCCTGGTTGGATTTTATGGGCGAAGGAAGTGGAAACAGGCGATTTCGGCATATTTCTGTGGGTGTTAGCCCACGGATTCTGGCGCTGCATGGGGTTCCGGCACAAGATTCTCAAAAAATCATACGAGGGGGTCCGCAAGAGGCCCGGCAAGAGGTCCATGTTGCCCGGCGGGGTTAGATGAGGCCTGGTTGGATTTTATGGGCTAAGAAAGTGGAAACAGGAGATTTCGGCTCATTTCTGTGGGTGTTAGCCCAAGGATTCTGGCGCTGCATGGGGTTCCGGCACAAGATTCTCGAAAAATCATACGTGGGGGTCCGCAAGAGGCCCGGCAAGAGGTCCATGTTGCCCGGCGGGGTTGGATGAGGCCTGGTTGGATTTTATGGGCCAAGGAAGTGGAAACAGGCGATTTCGGCTCATTTCTGTGGGTGTTAGCCCACGGATTCTGGCGCTGCATGGGGTTCCGGCGCAAGATTCTCGAAAAATCATATGAGGGGGACCGCAAGAGGCCCGGCAAGAGGTCCATGTTGCCCGGCGGGGTTGGATGAGGCCTGGTTGGATTTTATGGGCCAAGGAAGTGGAAACAGGCGATTTTGGCTCATTTCTGTGGGTGTTAGCCCACGAATTCTGGCACTGCATGGGGTTCCGGCGCAAGATTCTCAAAAAATCATACGAGGGGGTCCGCAAGAGGCCCGGCAAGAGGTCCATGTTGCCCGGCAGGGCTGGATGAGGCCTGGTTGGATTTTATGGGCCAAGGAAGTGGAAACAGGCAATTTCAGCTCATTTCTGTGGGTGTTAGCCCACGGATTCTGGCGCTGCATGGGGTTCCGGAGCAAGATTCTCGAAAAATCATACGAGGGGGTCCGCAAGAGGCCCGGCAAGAGGTCCATGTTTCCCGGCGGGGTTTGATGAGGCCTGGTTGGATTTTTTGGGCCAAGGAAGTGGAAACAGGCGACTTCGGCTCATTTCTGTGGGTGTTAGCCTACGGATTCTGGCGCTGCATGGGGTTCCGGCGCAAGATTCTCGAAAAATCATATGAGGCGGTCCGCAAAAGGCCCGGCAAGAGATCCATGTTGCCCGGCAGGGTTGGATGAGGCCTGGTTGGATTTTATGGGCCAAGGAAGTGGAAACAGGCGATTTCGGCTCATTTCTGTGGGTGTTAGCCCACAGATTCTGGCGCTGCATGGGGTTCCGGCGTAAGATTCTCGAAAAATCATACGAGGGGGTCTGCAAGAGGCCCGGCAAGAGGTCCATGTTGCCCGGCGGGGTTGGATGAGGCCTGGTTGGATTTTATGGGCCAAGGAAGTGGAAACAGGCGATTTCGGCTCATTTCTATGGGTGTTAGCCCACGGATTCTGGCACTGCATGGGGTTCCGATGCAAGATTCTCGAAAAATCATACGAGGGGGTCCGCAAGAGGCCCGGCAAGAGGTCCATGTTGCCCGGCGGGGTTGGATTAGGCCTGGTTGGATTTTATGGGCCAAGGAAGTGGAAACAGGCAATTTCGGCTCATTTCTGTGGGTGTTAGCCCACGGATTCTGGCGCTGCATGGGGTTCCGGCACAAGATTCTCGAAAAATCATACAAGGGGGTCCGCAAGAGGCCCGGCAAGAGGTCCATGATGCCCGGCGGGGTTGGATGAGGCCTGGTTGGATTTTATGGGCCAAGGAAGGTGAAACAGGCGATTTCGGCTCATTTCTGTGGGTGTTAGCCCACGGATTCTGGCGCTGCATGGGGTTACGGCACAAGATTCTCGAAAAATCATACGAGGGGGTCCGCAAGAGGCCCGGAAAGTGGTCCATGTTGCCCGGCGGGGTTGGATGAGGCCTTGTTGGATTTTATGGGCCATGGAAGTGGAAATAGGCGATTTCGGCTCATTTCTGTGGATGTTAGCCCACGGATTTTGGCGCTGCATGGGGTTCCGGCGCAAGATTCTCGAAAAATCATACGAGGGGGTCCGCAAGAGGCCCGGCAAGAGGTCCATGCTGCCCGGCGGGGTTGGATGAGGCCTGGTTAGATTTTATGGGCAAAGGAAGTTGAAACAGGCGATTTCGGCTCATTTTTGTGGGTGTTAGCCGACGGATTCTGGCGCTGCATGGGGTTCCGGTGCAAGATTCTCGAAAAATCATACGAGGGGGTCCGCAAGAGGCCCAGCAAGAGGTCCATTTTTCCTGGCGGGGTTGGATGAGGCCTGGTTGGATTTTATGGGCGAAGGAAGTGGAAACAGGCGATTTCAGCTCATTTCTGTGGGTGTTAGCCCACGGATTCTGGCGCTGCATGGGGTTCCGGCACAAGATTCTCAAAAAATCATACGAAGGGGTCCGCAAGAGGCCCGGCAAGAGGTCCATGTTGCCCGGCGGGGTTGGATGAGGCCTGGTTGGATTTTATGGGCTAAGGAAGTGGAAAAGGAGATTTCGGCTCATTTCTGTGGGTGTTAGCCCAAGGATTCTGGCGCTGCATGGGGTTCCGGCGCAAGATTCTCGTAAAATCATACGAGGGGGTCCGCAAGAGGCCAGGCAAGAGGTCCATGTTGCCCGGCGGGGTTGGATGAGGCCTGGTTGGATTTTATGGGCCAAGGAAGTGGAAACAGGCGATTTCGGCTCATTTCTGTGGGTGTTAGCCCACGGATTCTGGCGCTGCATGGGGTTCCGGCACAAGATTCTCAAAAAATCATACGAAGGGGTCCGCAAGAGGCCCGGCAAGAGGTCCATGTTGCCCGGCGGGGTTGGATGAGGCCTGGTTGGATTTTATGGGCTAAGGAAGTGGAAACAGGCGATTTCGGCTCATTTCTGTTGGAGTTAGCCCACGGATTCTGGCGCTGCATGGGGTTCCGGCGCATGATTCTCGAAAAATCGTACGTGGGGGTCCGCAAGAGGCCCGGCAAGAGGTCCATGTTGCCCGGCGGGGTTGGATGAGGCCTGGTTGGATTTTATGGGCCAAGGAAGTGGAAACAGGCGATTTCGGCTCATTTCTGTGGGAGTTAGCCCACGGATTCTGGCGCTGCATGGGGTTCCGGCGCATGATTCTCGAAAAATCGTACGTGGGGGTCCGCAAGAGGCCCGGCAAGATGTCCATGTTGCCTGGTGGGGTTGGATGAGGCCTGGTTGGATTTTATGGGCCAAAGAAGTGGAAACAGGCGATTTCGGCTCATTTCTGTGGGTGTTAGCCCACGGATTCTGGCGCTGCATGGGTTTCCGGCGCAAGATTCTCGAAAAATCATACGAGGGGGTCCGCAAGAGGCCCGGCAAGAGGTCCATGTTTCCCGGCGGGGTTGGATGATGCCTGGTTGGATTTTATGGGCCAAGGAAGTGGAAACAGGCGATTTCAGCTCATTTCTTTGGGTGTTAGCCCACGGATTCTGGCGCTGCATGGGGTTCCGGCGCAAGATTCTCGAAAAATCATACTAGGGGGTCCGCAAGAGGCCCGGCAAGAGGTCCATGTTGCCCGGCGGGGTTGGATGAGGCCCGGATGGATTTTATGGGCCAAGGAAGTTGGAACAGAAGATTTCGGCTCATTTCTGTGGGTCTTAGCCCACGGATTCTGGTGCGGCATGGGGTTCCGGTGCAAGATTCTCGAAAAATCACACGAGGGGGTCCGCAAGAGGCCCGGCAAGAGGTCCATGTTGCCCGTCGGGGTTGGATGAGGCCTGTTGGATTTTATGGGCCAACGAAGTGGAAACAGGCGATTTCGGCTCATTTCTGTGGGTGTTAGCCCACGGATTCTGGCGCTGCATGGGGTTCCGGCGCAAGATTCTCGAAAAATCACACGAGGGGGTCCGCAAGAGGCCCGGCAAGAGGTCCATGTTGCCCGGCGGGGTTGGATGAGGCCTGGTTGGATTTTATGGGCCAAGGAAGTGGAAACAGGCGATTTCGGCTCATTTCTGTGGGTGTTAGCCCACGGATTCTGGCGCTGCATGGGGTTCCGGCACAAGATTCTCCAAAAATCACACGAGGGGGTCCGCAAGAGGCCCGGCAAGAGGTCCATGTTGCCTGGCGGGGTTGGATGAGGCCTGGTTGAATTTTATGGGCCAAGGAAGTGGAAACAGGCGATTTCGGCTCATTTCTATGGGTGTTAGCCCACGGATTCTGGCGCGGCATGGGGTTCCGGTGCAAGATTCTTGAAAAATCACACGAGGGGGTCCGCAAGAGGCCCGGCAAGAGGTCCATGTTGCCTGGCGGGGTTGGATGAGGCCTGGTTGAATTTTATGGGCCAAGGAAGTGGAAACAGGCGATTTCGGCTCATTTCTGTGGGTGTTAGCCCACGGATTCTGGCGCTGCATGGGGTTCCGGCACAAGATTCTTGAAAAATCACACGAGGGGGTCCGCAAGAGGCCCGGCAAGAGGTCCATGTTGCCTGGCGGGGTTGGATGAGGCCTGGTTGAATTTTATGGGCCAAGGAAGTGGAAACAGGCGATTTCGGCTCATTTCTATGGGTGTTAGCCCACGGATTCTGGCGCTGCATGGGGTTCCGTCGCATGATTCTCGAAAACTCACACGAGGGGGTCCGCAAGAGGCCCGGCAAGAGGTCCATGTTGCCCGGCGGGGTTGGATGAGGCCTGGTTGGATTTTATGGGCCAAGGAAGTGGAAACAGGCGATTTCGGCTCATTTCTGTGGGTGTTAGCCCACGGATTCTGGCGCTGCATGGGGTTCTGGCGCAAGATTCCCGAAAAATCATACGAGGGGGTCCGCAAGAGGCCCGGCAAGAGGTCCATGATGCCCGGCGTGGTTGTATGAGGCCTGATTGGATTTTATGGGCCAAGGAAGTTGAAACAGGAGATTTCGGCTCATTTCTGTGGGTGTTAGCCCACGGATTCTGGCGCTGCATGGGGTTCCGGCACAAGATTCTCGAAAACTCATACAAGGGGGTCCTCAAGAGGCCCGGAAAGTGGTCCATGTTGCCCGGCGGGGTTGGATGAGGCCTTGTTGGATTTTATGGGCCAAGGAAGTGGAAACAGGCGATTTCGGCTCATTTCTGTGGGTGTTAGCCCACGGATTCTGGCGCTGCATGGGGTTCCAGCGCAAGATTCTCGAAAAATCACACGAGGGGGTCCGCAAGAGGCCCGGCAAGAGGTCCATGTTGCCCGGCGGGGTCTGGATGAGGCCTGGTTAGATTTTATGGCCAAGGAAGTGGAAACAGGCGATTTCGGCTCATTTTTGTGGGTGTTAGCCGACGGATTCTGGCGCTGCATGGGTTTCCGGTGCAAGATTCTCGAAAAATCATACGAGGGGGTCCGCAAGAGGCCCAGCAAGAGGTCCATTTTTCCCGGCGGGGTTGGATGAGGCCTGGTTGGATTTTATGGGCCAAGGAAATGGAAACAAGCGATTTCAGCTCATTTCTGTGGGTGTTAGCCTACGGATTCTGGCGCTGCATGGGGTTCCGGCACAAGATTCTCAAAAAATCATACGAGGGGGTCCGCAAGAGGCCCGGCAAGAGGTCCATGTTGCCCGGCGGGGTTGGATGAGGCCTGGTTGGATTTTATGGGCCAAGGAAGTGGAAACAGGAGATTTCGGCTCATTTCTGTGGGTGTTAGCCCAAGGATTCTGGCGCTGCATGGGGTTCCGGCACAAGATTCTCGAAAAATCATACGAGGGGGTCCGCAAGAGGCCCGGCAAGAGGTCCATGTTGCCCGGCGCGGTTGGATGAGGCCTGGTTGGAATTTTATGGGCCAAGGAAGTGGAAACAGGCGATTTCGGCTCATTTCTGTGGGTGTTAGCCCACGGATTCTGGCGCTGCATGGGGTTCCGGCGCAAGATTCTCGAAAAATCATACGAGGGGGTCCGCAAGAGGCCCGGCAAGAGGTCCATGTTGCCCGGCGGGGTTGGATGAGGCCTGGTTGGATTTTATGGGCCAAGGAAGTTGAAACAGGCGATTTCGGCTCATTTCTGTGGGTGTTAGCCCACGGATTCTGGCGCTGCATGGGGTTCCGGCGCAAGATTCTCGAAAAATCATACGTGGGGGTCCGCAAGAGGCCCGGCAAGAGGTCCATGTTGCCCGGCGGGGTTGGATGAGGCCTGGTTGGATTTTATGGGCCAAGGAAGTGGAAACAGGCGATTTCAGCTCATTTCTGTGGGTGTTAGCCCACGGATTCTGGCGCTGCATGGGGTTCCGGCGCAAGATTCTCGAAAAATCATACGAGGGGGTCCGCAAGAGGCCCGGCAAGAGGTCCATGTTGCTCAGCGGGGTTGGATGAGGCCTGGTTGGATTTTATGGGCCAAGGAAGTGGAAACAGGCGATTTCGGCTCATTTCTGTGGGTGTTAGCCCACGGATTCTGGCGCTGCATGGGGTTCCAGAGCAAGATTCTCGAAAAATCATACGAGGGGGTCCGCAAGAGGCCCGGCAAGAGGTCCATGTTGCCCGGCGGGGTTGGATGAGGCCTGGTTGGATTTTATGGGCCAAGGAAGTGGGAACAGGCGATTTCGGCTCATTTCTATGGGTGTTAGCCCACGGATTCTGGCGCTGCATGGGGTTCCGGCGCAAGATTCTCGAAAAATCACACGAGGGGGTCCACAAGAGGCCCGGCAAGAGGTCCATGTTGCCCGGCGGGGTTGGATGAGGCCTAGTTGGATTTTATGGGCCAAGGAAGTGGAAACAGGCGATTTCGGCTCATTTCTGTGGGTGTTAGCCCACGGATTCTGGCGCTGCATGGGGTTCCGTTGCAAGATTCTCGAAAAATAATACGAGGGGGTCCACAAAAGGCCCGGAAAGAGGTCCATGTTGCCCGGCGGGGTTGGATGAGGCCTGGTTGGATTTTATGGGCCAAGGAAGTGGAAACAGGCGATTTCGGCTCATTTCTATGGGTGTTAGCCCACGGATTCTGGCGCTGCATGGGGTTCCGGCGCAAGATTCTCGAAAAATCATACGAGGGGGTCCGCAAGAGGCCGGCAAGAGGTCCATGTTGCCCGGCGGGGTTGGATGAGGCCTGGTTGGATTTTATGGGCCAAGGAAGTGGAAACAGGCGATTTCGGCTCATTTCTGTGGGTGTTAGCCCACGGATTCTGGCGCTGCTTTGGGGTTCCGGCGCAAGATTCTCGAAAAATCATACGAGGGGGTCCGCAAGAGGCCCGGCAAGAGGTCCATGTTGCCTGGCGGGGTTGGATGAGGCCTTGTTGGATTTTATGGGCCAAGGAAGTGGAAACAGGCGATTTCGGCTCATTTCTGTGGGTGTTAGCCCACGGATTCTGGCGCTGCATGGGGTTCTGGTGCAAGATTCCCGAAAAATCATACGAGGGGGTCCGCAAGAGGCCCGGCAAGAGGTCCATGATGCCCGGCGTGGTTGTATGAGGCCTGGTTGGATTTTATGGGCCAAGGAAGTTGAAACAGGAGATTTCGGCTCATTTCTGTGGGTGTTAGACCACGGATTCTGGCGCTGCATGGGGTTCCGGCACAAGATTCTCGAAAACTCATACAAGGGGGTCCTCAAGAGGCCCGGAAAGTGGTCCATGTTGCCCGGCGGGGTTGGATGAGGCCTTGTTGGATTTTATGGGCCAAGGAAGTGGAAACAGGCGATTTCGGCTCATTTCTGTGGGTGTTAGCCCACGGATTCTGGCGCTGCATGGGGTTCCAGCGCAAGATTCTCGAAAAATCACACGAGGGGGTCCGCAAGAGGCCCGGCAAGAGGTCCATGTTGCCCGGCGGGGTCTGGATGAGGCCTGGTTAGATTTTATGGCCAAGGAAGTGGAAACAGGCGATTTCGGCTCATTTTTGTGGGTGTTAGCCGACGGATTCTGGCGCTGCATGGGTTTCCGGTGCAAGATTCTCGAAAAATCATACGAGGGGGTCCGCAAGAGGCCCAGCAAGAGGTCCATTTTTCCCGGCGGGGTTGGATGAGGCCTGGTTGGATTTTATGGGCCAAGGAAATGGAAACAAGCGATTTCAGCTCATTTCTGTGGGTGTTAGCCTACGAATTCTGGCGCTTCATGGGGTTCCGGCATAAGATTCTCAAAAAATCATACGAGGGGGTCCGCAAGAGGCCCGGCAAGAGGTCCATGTTGCCCGGCGGGGTTGGATGAGGCCTGGTTGGATTTTATGGGCCAAGGAAGTGGAAACAGGAGATTTCGGCTCATTTCTGTGGGTGTTAGCCCAAGGATTCTGGCGCTGCATGGGGTTCCGGCACAAGATTCTCGAAAAATCATACGAGGGGGTCCGCAAGAGGCCCGGCAAGAGGTCCATGTTGCCCGGCGCGGTTGGATGAGGCCTGGTTGGAATTTTATGGGCCAAGGAAGTGGAAACAGGCGATTTCGGCTCATTTCAGTGGGTGTTAGCCCACGGATTCTTGCGCTGCATGGGGTTCCGGCGCAAGATTCTCGAAAAATCATACGAGGGGGTCCGCAAGAGGCCCGGCAAGAGGTCCATGTTGCCCGGCGGGGTTGGATGAGGCCTGGTTGGATTTTATGGGCCAAGGAAGTTGAAACAGGCGATTTCGGCTCATTTCTGTGGGTGTTAGCCCACGGATTCTGGCGCTGCATGGGGTTCCGGTGCAAGATTCTCGAAAAATCATACGTGGGGGTCCGCAAGAGGCCCGGCAAGAGGTCCATGTTGCCCGGCGGGGTTGGATGAGGCCTGGTTGGATTTTATGGGCCAAGGAAGTTGAAACAGGCGATTTCAGCTCATTTCTGTGGGTGTTAGCCCACGGATTCTGGCGCTGCATGGGGTTCCGGCGCAAGATTCTCGAAAAATCATACGAGGGGGTCCGCAAGAGGCCCGGCAAGAGGTCCATGTTGCTCAGCGGGGTTGGATGAGGCCTGGTTGGATTTTATGGGCCAAGGAAGTGGAAACAGGCGATTTCGGCTCATTTCTGTGGGTGTTAGCCCACGGATTCTGGCGCTGCATGGGGTTCCAGAGCAAGATTCTCGAAAAATCATACGAGGGGGTCCGCAAGAGGCCCGGCAAGAGGTCCATGTTGCCCGGCGGGGTTGGATGAGGCCTGGTTGGATTTTATGGGCCAAGGAAGTGGGAACAGGCGATTTCGGCTCATTTCTATGGGTGTTAGCCCACGGATTCTGGCGCTGCATGGGGTTCCGGCGCAAGATTCTCGAAAAATCACACGAGGGGGTCCACAAGAGGCCCGGCAAGAGGTCCATGTTGCCCGGCGGGGTAGGATGAGGCCTAGTTGGATTTTATGGGCCAAGGAAGTGGAAACAGGCGATTTCGGCTCATTTCTGTGGGTGTTAGCCCACGGATTCTGGCGCTGCATGGGGTTCCGTTGCAAGATTCTCGAAAAATAATACGAGGGGGTCCACAAAAGGCCCGGCAAGAGGTCCATGTTGCCCGGCGGGGTTGGATGAGGCCTGGTTGGATTTTATGGGCCAAGGAAGTGGAAACAGGCGATTTCGGCTCATTTCTATGGGTGTTAGCCCACGGATTCTGGCGCTGCATGGGGTTCCGGCGCAAGATTCTCTAAAAATCATACGAGGGGGTCCGCAAGAGGCCGGCAAGAGGTCCATGTTGCCCGGCGGGGTTGGATAAGGCCTGGTTGGATTTTATGGGCCAAGGAAGTGGAAACAGGCGATTTCGGCTCATTTCTGTGGGTGTTAGCCCACGGATTCTGGCGCTGCTTTGGGGTTCCGACGCAAGATTCTCGAAAAATCATACGAGGGGGTCCGCAAGAGGCCCGGCAAGAGGTCCATGTTGCCCGGCGGGGTTGGATGAGGCCTTGTTGGATTTTATGGGCCAAGGAAGTGGAAACAGGCGATTTCGGCTCATTTCTGTGGGTGTTAGCCCACGGATTCTGGCGCTGCATGGGGTTCCGGCGCAAGATTCTCGAAAAATCATACGAGGGGGTCCGCAAGAGGCCCGGCAAGAGGTCCATGTTGCCCGGCGGGGTTGGATGAGGCCTGGTTGGATTTTATGGGCCAAGGAAGTGGAAACAGGCCATTTCGGCTCATTTCTGTGGGTGTTAGCCCACGGATTCTGGCGCTGCATGGGGTTCCGGCGCAAGATTCTCGAAATATCATACGAGGGGGTCTGCAAGAGGCCCGGCAAGAGGTCTATGTTGCCCGGCGGGGTTGGATGAGGCCTGGTTGGATTTTATGGGCCAAGGAAGTGGAAACAGGCGATTTCGGCTCATTTCTGTGGGTGTTAGCCCACAGATTCTGGCGCTGCATGGGGTTCCGGCGCAAGATTCTCGAAAATTCATACGAGGGGGTCCGCAAGAGGCCCGGCAAGAGGTCCATGTTTCCCGGCGGGGTTGAATGAGGCCTGGTTGGATTTTATGGGCCAAGGAAGTTGGAACAGGCGATTTCGGCTCATTTCTGTGGGTGTTAGCCCACGGATTCTGGCGCTGCATGGGGTTCCGGCGCAAGATTCTCGAAAAATCATACGAGGGGGTCCTCAAGAGGCCCGGCAAGAGGTCCATGTTGCCCGGCGGGGTTGGATGAGGCTTGGTTGGATTTTATGGGCCAAGGAAGTTGGAACTGGCGATTTCGGCTCATTTCTGTGGGTGTTAACCCACGGATTCTGGCGCTGCATGGGGTTCCGGCGCAAGATTTTCGAAAAATCATACGAGGGGGTCCGCAAGAGGCCCGGCAAGAGGTCCATGTTGCCCGGCGGGGTTGGATGAGGCCTGGTTGGATTTTATGGGCCAAGGAAGTGTAAACAGGCGATTTCGGCTCATTTCTATGGGTGTTAGCCCACGGATTCTGGCGCTGCATGGGGTTCCGGCGCAAGATTCTCGAAAAATCATACTGGGGGGGTCTGCAAGAGGCCCGGAAAGAGGTCCATGTTGCCCGGCGGGGTTGGATGAGGCCTGGTTGGATTTTATGGGCCAAGGAAGTGGAAACAGGCGATTTCGGCTCATTTCTGTGGGTGTTAACCCACGGATTCTGGCGCTGCATTGGGTTCCAGCGCAAGATTCTCGAAAAATCATACGAGGGGGTCCGCAAGAGGCCCGGCAAGAGGTCCATGTTGCCCGGTGGGGTTGGATGAGGCCTGGTTGGATTTTATGGGCCAAGGAAGTGGAAACAGGCCATTTCGGCGCATTTCTGTGGGTGTTAGCCCACGGATTCTGGCGCTGCATGGGGTTCCGGCGCAAGATTCTCGAAATATCATACGAGAGGGTCTGCAAGAGGCCCGGCAAGAGGTACATGTTGCCCGGCGGGGTTGGATGAGGCCTGGTTGGATTTTATGGGCCAAGGAAGTGGAAACAGGCGATTTTGGCTCATTTCTGTGGGTGTTAGCCCACGGATTCTGGCGCTGCATGGGGTTCCGGCGCAAGATTCTCGAAAATTCATACGAGGGGGTCCGCAAGAGGCCCGGCAAGAGGTCCATGTTGCCCGGCGGGGTTGGATGAGGCCTGGTTGGATTTTATGGGCCAAGGAAGTGGAAACAGGCCATTTTGGCGCATTTCTGTGGGTGTTAGCCCACGGATTCTGGCGCTGCATGGGGTTCCGGCGCAAGATTCTCGAAATATCATACGAGAGGGTCTGCAGGAGGCCCGGCAAGAGGTACATGTTGCCCGGCGGGGTTGGATGAGGCCTGGTTGGATTTTATGGGCCAAGGAAGTGGAAACAGGCCATTTCGGCTCATTTCTGTGGGTGTTAGCCCACGGATTCTGGCGCTGCATGGGGTTCCGGCGCAAGATTCTCGAAATATCATACGAGGGGGTCTGCAAGAGGCCCGGCAAGAGGTCTATGTTGCCCGGCGGGGTTGGATGAGGCCTGGTTGGATTTTATGGGCCAAGGAAGTGGAAACAGGCGATTTCGGCTCATTTCTGTGGGTGTTAGCCCACAGATTCTGGCGCTGCATGGGGTTCCGGCGCAAGATTCTCGAAAATTCATACGAGGGGGTCCGCAAGAGGCCCGGCAAGAGGTCCATGTTTCCCGGCGGGGTTGAATGAGGCCTGGTTGGATTTTATGGGCCAAGGAAGTTGGAACAGGCGATTTCGGCTCATTTCTGTGGGTGTTAGCCCACGGATTCTGGCGCTGCATGGGGTTCCGGCGCAAGATTCTCGAAATATCATACGAGGGGGTCCTCAAGAGGCCCGGCAAGAGGTCCATGTTGCCCGGCGGGGTTGGATGAGGCCTGGTTGGATTTTATGGGCCAAGGAAGTGGAAACAGGCGATTTTGGCTCATTTCTGTGGGTGTTAGCCCACGGATTCTGGCGCTGCATGGGGTTCCGGCGCAAGATTCTCGAAAATTCATACGAGGGGGTCCGCAAGAGGCCCGGCAAGAGGTCCATGTTGCCCGGCGGGGTTGGATGAGGCCTGGTTGGATTTTATGGGCCAAGGAAGTGGAAACAGGCCATTTCGGCGCATTTCTGTGGGTGTTAGCCCACGGATTCTGGCGCTGCATGGGGTTCCGGCGCAAGATTCTCGAAATATCATACGAGAGGGTCTGCAGGAGGCCCGGCAAGAGGTACATGTTGCCCGGCGGGGTTGGATGAGGCCTGGTTGGATTTTATGGGCCAAGGAAGTGGAAACAGGCCATTTCGGCTCATTTATGTGGGTGTTAGCCCACGGATTCTGGCGCTGCATGGGGTTCCGGCGCAAGATTATCGAAATATCATACGAGGGGGTCTGCAAGAGGCCCGGCAAGAGGTCTATGTTGCCCGGCGGGGTTGGATGAGGCCTGGTTGGATTTTATGGGCCAAGGAAGTGGAAACAGGCGATTTCGGCTCATTTCTGTGGGTGTTAGCCCACGGATTCTGGCGCTGCTTTGGGGTTCCGGCGCAAGATTCTCGAAAAATCATACGAGGGGGTCCGCAAGAGGCCCGGCAAGAGGTCCATTTTGCCCGGCGGGGTTGGATGAGGCCTTGTTGGATTTTATGGGCCAAGGAAGTGGAAACAGGCGATTTCGGCTCATTTCTGTGGGTGTTAGCCCACGGATTCTGGCGCTGCATGGGGTTCTGGCGCAAGATTCCCGAAAAATCATACGAGGGGGTCCGCAAGAGGCCCGGCAAGAGGTCCATGATGCCCGGCGTGGTTGTATGAGGCCTGGTTGGATTTTATGGGCCAAGGAAGTTGAAACAGGAGATTTCGGCTCATTTCTGTGGGTGTTAGCCCACGGATTCTGGCGCTGCATGGGGTTCCGGCACAAGATTCTCGAAAACTCATACAAGGGGGTCCTCAAGAGGCCCGGAAAGTGGTCCATGTTGCCCGGCGGGGTTGGATGAGGCCTTGTTGGATTTTATGGGCCAAGGAAGTGGAAACAGGCGATTTCGGCTCATTTCTGTGGGTGTTAGCCCACGGATTCTGGCGCTGCATGGGGTTCCAGCGCAAGATTCTCGAAAAATCACACGAGGGGGTCCGCAAGAGGCCCGGCAAGAGGTCCATGTTGCCCGGCGGGGTCTGGATGAGGCCTGGTTAGATTTTATGGCCAAGGAAGTGGAAACAGGCGATTTCGGCTCATTTTTGTGGGTGTTAGCCGACGGATTCTGGCGCTGCATGGGTTTCCGGTGCAAGATTCTCGAAAAATCATACGAGGGGGTCCGCAAGAGGCCCAGCAAGAGGTCCATTTTTCCCGGCGGGGTTGGATGAGGCCTGGTTGGATTTTATGGGCCAAGGAAATGGAAACAAGCGATTTCAGCTCATTTCTGTGGGTGTTAGCCTACGAATTCTGGCGCTGCATGGGGTTCCGGCGCAAGATTCTCGAAATATCATACGAGGGGGTCCGCAAGAGGCCCGGCAAGAGGTCCATGTTGCCCGGCGGGGTTGGATGAGGGCTGGTTGGATTTTATGGGCCAAGGAAGTGGAAACAGGCCATTTCGGCTCATTTCTGTGGGTGTTAGCCCACGGATTCTAGCGCTGCATGGGGTTCCGGCGCAGGATTCTCGAAAATTCATACGAGGGGGTCCGCAAGAGGCCCGGCAAGAGGTCCATGTTGCCCGGCGGGGTTGGATGAGGCCTGGTTGGATTTTATGGGCCAAGGAAGTGGAAACAGGCGATTTCGGCTCATTTCAGTGGGTGTTAGCCCACGGATTCTGGCGCTGCATGGGGTTCCGGCGCAAGATTCTCGAAAAGTCATACGAGGGGGTCCGCAAGAGGCCTAGCAAGAGGTCCATGTTGCCCGGCGGGGTTGGATGAGGCCTGGTTGGATTTTATGGGCCAAGGAAGTGGAAACAGGCGATTTCGGCTCATTTCTGTGGGTGTTCGCCCACGGATTCTGGCGCTGCATGGGGTTCCGGCGCAAGATTCTCGAAAAATCATATGAGGGGGTCCTCAAGAGACCCGGCAAGAGGTCCATGTTGCCCGGCGGGGTTGGATGAGGCCTGGATGGATTTTATAAGCCAAGGAAGTGGAAACAGGCGATTTCAGCTCATTTCTGTGGGTGTTAGCCCACGGATTCTGGCGCTGCATGGGGTTCCGGCGCAAGATTCTCGAAAAACCATACGAGGGGGTCCGCAAGAGGCCCGGCAAGAGGTCCATGTTGCCCGGCGGGGTTGGATGAGGCCTGGTTGGATTTTATGGGCCAAGAAAGTGGAAACAGGCGATTTCGGCTCATTTCTGTGGGTGTTAGCCCACGAATTCTGGCGCTGCATGGGGCTCCGGCGCAAGATTCTCGAAAATTCATATGAGGGGGTCCGCAAGAGGCCCGGCAAGAGGTCCATGTAGCCCGGCGGGGTTGGATGAGGCCTGGTGGATTTTATGGGCCAAGGAAGTGGAAACAGGCGATTTCGGCTCATTTCTTTGGGTGTTAGCCCACGGATTCTGGCGCTGCATGGGGTTCCGACGCAAGATTCTCGAAAAATCATACGAGGGGGTCCGCAAGAGGCCCGGCAAGAGGTCCATGTTGCCCGGCGGGGTTGGATGAGGGCTGGTTGGATTTTATGGGCCAAGGAAGTGGAAACAGGTGATTTCGGCTCATTTCTGTGGGTGTTAGCCCACGCATTCTGGCGCTGCATGGGGTTCCGGCGCAAGATTCTCTAAAAATCATACGAGGGGGTCTGCAAGAGGCCCGGCAAGAGGTCCATGTTGCCCGGAGGGGTTGGATGAGGCCTGGTTGAATTTTATGGGCCAAGGAAGTGGAAACAGGCGATTTCGATCATTTCTGTGGGTGTTATCCCACGGATTTTGGCGCTGCATGGGGTTCCGGCGCAAGATTCTTGAAAAATCATACGAGGGGGTCTGCAAGAGGCCCGGATAGAGGTCCATGTTGCCCGGCGGGGTTGGATGAGGCCTGGTTGGATTTTATGGGCCAAGGAAGTGGAAACAGGCGATTTCGGCTCATTTCTGTGGGTGTTAGCCCACGGATTCTGGCGCTGCATGGGGTTTCGGCGCAAGATTCTCGAAAAATCATATGACGGGGTCCGCAAAAGGCCCGGCAAGAGGTCCATGTTGCCCGGCGGGGTTGGATGAGGGCTGGTTGGATTTTATGGGCGAAGGAAGTGGAAACAGGCGATTTCGGCTCATTTCTGTGGGTGTTAGCCCACGGATTCTGGCGCTGCATGGGGTTCCGACGCAAGATTCTCGAAAGATCATACGAGGGGGTCCAAAAGAGGCCCGGCAAGAGGTCCATGTTGCCCGGCGGGGTTGGATGAGGCCTGGTTGGATTTTATGGGCCAAGGAAGTGGAAACAGGCCATTTTGGCGCATTTCTGTGGGTGTTAGCCCACGGATTCTGGCGCTGCATGGGGTTCCGGCGCAAGATTCTCGAAATATCATACGAGAGGGTCTGCAGGAGGCCCGGCAAGAGGTACATGTTGCCCGGCGGGGTTGGATGAGGCCTGGTTGGATTTTATGGGCCAAGGAAGTGGAAACAGGCCATTTCGGCTCATTTCTGTGGGTGTTAGCCCACGGATTCTGGCGCTGCATGGGGTTCCGGCGCAAGATTCTCGAAATATCATACGAGGGGGTCTGCAAGAGGCCCGGCAAGAGGTCTATGTTGCCCGGCGGGGTTGGATGAGGCCTGGTTGGATTTTATGGGCCAAGGAAGTGGAAACAGGCGATTTCGGCTCATTTCTGTGGGTGTTAGCCCACAGATTCTGGCGCTGCATGGGGTTCCGGCGCAAGATTCTCGAAAATTCATACGAGGGGGTCCGCAAGAGGCCCGGCAAGAGGTCCATGTTTCCCGGCGGGGTTGAATGAGGCCTGGTTGGATTTTATGGGCCAAGGAAGTTGGAACAGGCGATTTCGGCTCATTTCTGTGGGTGTTAGCCCACGGATTCTGGCGCTGCATGGGGTTCCGGCGCAAGATTCTCGAAATATCATACGAGGGGGTCCTCAAGAGGCCCGGCAAGAGGTCCATGTTGCCCGGCGGGGTTGGATGAGGCCTGGTTGGATTTTATGGGCCAAGGAAGTGGAAACAGGCGATTTTGGCTCATTTCTGTGGGTGTTAGCCCACGGATTCTGGCGCTGCATGGGGTTCCGGCGCAAGATTCTCGAAAATTCATACGAGGGGGTCCGCAAGAGGCCCGGCAAGAGGTCCATGTTGCCCGGCGGGGTTGGATGAGGCCTGGTTGGATTTTATGGGCCAAGGAAGTGGAAACAGGCCATTTCGGCGCATTTCTGTGGGTGTTAGCCCACGGATTCTGGCGCTGCATGGGGTTCCGGCGCAAGATTCTCGAAATATCATACGAGAGGGTCTGCAGGAGGCCCGGCAAGAGGTACATGTTGCCCGGCGGGGTTGGATGAGGCCTGGTTGGATTTTATGGGCCAAGGAAGTGGAAACAGGCCATTTCGGCTCATTTCTGTGGGTGTTAGCCCACGGATTCTGGCGCTGCATGGGGTTCCGGCGCAAGATTATCGAAATATCATACGAGGGGGTCTGCAAGAGGCCCGGCAAGAGGTCTATGTTGCCCGGCGGGGTTGGATGAGGCCTGGTTGGATTTTATGGGCCAAGGAAGTGGAAACAGGCGATTTCGGCTCATTTCTGTGGGTGTTAGCCCACGGATTCTGGCGCTGCTTTGGGGTTCCGGCGCAAGATTCTTGAAAAATCATACGAGGGGGTCCGCAAGAGGCCCGGCAAGAGGTCCATGTTGCCCGGCGGGGTTGGATGAGGCCTTGTTGGATTTTATGGGCCAAGGAAGTGGAAACAGGCGATTTCGGCTCATTTCTGTGGGTGTTAGCCCACGGATTCTGGCGCTGCATGGGGTTCTGGCGCAAGATTCCCGAAAAATCATACGAGGGGGTCCGCAAGAGGCCCGGCAAGAGGTCCATGATGCCCGGCGTGGTTGTATGAGGCCTGGTTGGATTTTATGGGCCAAGGAAGTTGAAACAGGAGATTTCGGCTCATTTCTGTGGGTGTTAGCCCACGGATTCTGGCGCTGCATGGGGTTCCGGCACAAGATTCTCGAAAACTCATACAAGGGGGTCCTCAAGAGGCCCGGAAAGTGGTCCATGTTGCCCGGCGGGGTTGGATGAGGCCTTGTTGGATTTTATGGGCCAAGGAAGTGGAAACAGGCGATTTCGGCTCATTTCTGTGGGTGTTAGCCCACGGATTCTGGCGCTGCATGGGGTTCCAGCGCAAGATTCTCGAAAAATCACACGAGGGGGTCCGCAAGAGGCCCGGCAAGAGGTCCATGTTGCCCGGCGGGGTCTGGATGAGGCCTGGTTAGATTTTATGGCCAAGGAAGTGGAAACAGGCGATTTCGGCTCATTTTTGTGGGTGTTAGCCGACGGATTCTGGCGCTGCATGGGTTTCCGGTGCAAGATTCTCGAAAAATCATACGAGGGGGTCCGCAAGAGGCCCAGCAAGAGGTCCATTTTTCCCGGCGGGGTTGGATGAGGCCTGGTTGGATTTTATGGGCCAAGGAAATGGAAACAAGCGATTTCAGCTCATTTCTGTGGGTGTTAGCCTACGAATTCTGGCGCTGCATGGGGTTCCGGCGCAAGATTCTCGAAATATCATACGAGGGGGTCCGCAAGAGGCCCGGCAAGAGGTCCATGTTGCCCGGCGGGGTTGGATGAGGGCTGGTTGGATTTTATGGGCCAAGGAAGTGGAAACAGGCCATTTCGGCTCATTTCTGTGGGTGTTAGCCCACGGATTCTAGCGCTGCATGGGGTTCCGGCGCAGGATTCTCGAAAATTCATACGAGGGGGTCCGCAAGAGGCCCGGCAAGAGGTCCATGTTGCCCGGCGGGGTTGGATGAGGCCTGGTTGGATTTTATGGGCCAAGGAAGTGGAAACAGGCGATTTCGGCTCATTTCAGTGGGTGTTAGCCCACGGATTCTGGCGCTGCATGGGGTTCCGGCGCAAGATTCTCGAAAAGTCATACGAGGGGGTCCGCAAGAGGCCTAGCAAGAGGTCCATGTTGCCCGGCGGGGTTGGATGAGGCCTGGTTGGATTTTATGGGCCAAGGAAGTGGAAACAGGCGATTTCGGCTCATTTCTGTGGGTGTTCGCCCACGGATTCTGGCGCTGCATGGGGTTCCGGCGCAAGATTCTCGAAAAATCATATGAGGGGGTCCTCAAGAGACCCGGCAAGAGGTCCATGTTGCCCGGCGGGGTTGGATGAGGCCTGGATGGATTTTATAAGCCAAGGAAGTGGAAACAGGCGATTTCAGCTCATTTCTGTGGGTGTTAGCCCACGGATTCTGGCGCTGCATGGGGTTCCGGCGCAAGATTCTCGAAAAACCATACGAGGGGGTCCGCAAGAGGCCCGGCAAGAGGTCCATGTTGCCCGGCGGGGTTGGATGAGGCCTGGTTGGATTTTATGGGCCAAGAAAGTGGAAACAGGCGATTTCGGCTCATTTCTGTGGGTGTTAGCCCACGAATTCTGGCGCTGCATGGGGCTCCGGCGCAAGATTCTCGAAAATTCATATGAGGGGGTCCGCAAGAGGCCCGGCAAGAGGTCCATGTAGCCCGGCGGGGTTGGATGAGGCCTGGTGGATTTTATGGGCCAAGGAAGTGGAAACAGGCGATTTCGGCTCATTTCTTTGGGTGTTAGCCCACGGATTCTGGCGCTGCATGGGGTTCCGACGCAAGATTCTCGAAAAATCATACGAGGGGGTCCGCAAGAGGCCCGGCAAGAGGTCCATGTTGCCCGGCGGGGTTGGATGAGGGCTGGTTGGATTTTATGGGCCAAGGAAGTGGAAACAGGTGATTTCGGCTCATTTCTGTGGGTGTTAGCCCACGCATTCTGGCGCTGCATGGGGTTCCGGCGCAAGATTCTCTAAAAATCATACGAGGGGGTCTGCAAGAGGCCCGGCAAGAGGTCCATGTTGCCCGGAGGGGTTGGATGAGGCCTGGTTGAATTTTATGGGCCAAGGAAGTGGAAACAGGCGATTTCGATCATTTCTGTGGGTGTTATCCCACGGATTTTGGCGCTGCATGGGGTTCCGGCGCAAGATTCTTGAAAAATCATACGAGGGGGTCTGCAAGAGGCCCGGATAGAGGTCCATGTTGCCCGGCGGGGTTGGATGAGGCCTGGTTGGATTTTATGGGCCAAGGAAGTGGAAACAGGCGATTTCGGCTCATTTCTGTGGGTGTTAGCCCACGGATTCTGGCGCTGCATGGGGTTTCGGCGCAAGATTCTCGAAAAATCATATGACGGGGTCCGCAAAAGGCCCGGCAAGAGGTCCATGTTGCCCGGCGGGGTTGGATGAGGGCTGGTTGGATTTTATGGGCGAAGGAAGTGGAAACAGGCGATTTCGGCTCATTTCTGTGGGTGTTAGCCCACGGATTCTGGCGCTGCATGGGGTTCCGACGCAAGATTCTCGAAAGATCATACGAGGGGGTCCAAAAGAGGCCCGGCAAGAGGTCCATGTTGCCCGGCGGGGTTGGATGAGGCCTGGTTGGATTTTATGGGCCAAGGAAGTGGAAACAGGCGATTTTGGCTCATTTCTGTGGGTGTTAGCCCACGAATTCTGGCGCTGCATGGGGTTCCGGCGCAAGATTCTCGAAACATCATACGAGGGGGTCCGCAAGAGGCCCGGGAAGAGGTCCATGTTTCCCGGCGGGGTTGGATGAGGCCTGGTTGGATTTTATGGGCCAAGGAAGTGGAAACAGGTGATTTCGGCTCATTTCTGTGGGTGTTAGCCCACGGATTCTGGCGCTGCATGGGGTTCCGGCGCAAGATTCTCGAAACATCATACGAGGGGGTCCGCAAGAGGCCTGGCAAGAGGTCCATGTTGCCCGGCAGGGTTTGATGAGGCCTGGTTGGATTTTATGGGCCAAGGAAGTGGAAACAGGTGATTTCGGCTCATTTTTGTGGGTGTTAGCCCACCGATTCTGGCGCTGCATGGGGTTCCAGCGCAAGATTCTCGAAAAATCATACGAGGGGGTCCGCAGGAGGCCCGGCAAGAGGTCTATGTTTCCCGGCAGGGTTGGATAAGGCCTGGTTGGATTTTATGGGCTAAGGAAATTTCGGCTCATTTCTGTGGGTGTTAGCCCACGGATTCTGGCGCTGCACGGGGTTCCGGCGCAAGATTTTCGAAAAATCATACGAGGGGGTCCGCAAGAGGCCCGGCAAGAGGTCCATGTTGCCCGGCGGGGTTGGATGAGGCCTGGTTGGATTTTATGGGCCAAGGAAGTGTAAACAGGCGATTTCGGTTCATTTCTGTGGGTGTTAGCCCACGGATTCTGGCGCTGCATGGGGTTCCGGCGCAAGATTCTCGAAAAATCATACTGGGGGGTCTGTAAGAGGCCCGGAAAGAGGTCCATGTTGCCCGGCGGGGTAAGATGAGGCCTGGTTGGATTTTATGGGCCAAGGAAGTAGAAACAGGCGATTTCGGCTCATTTCTGTGGGTGTTATCCCACGGATTCTGGCGCTGCATGGGGTTCCGCCGCAAGATTCTCGAAATATCATACGAGGGGGTCCGCAAGAGGCCCGGCAAGAGGTCCATGTTGCCCGGCGGGGTTGGATGAGGCCTGGTTGGATTTTATGGGCTAAGGAAGTGGAAACAGGCGATTTCGGCTCATTTCTGTGGGTGTTAGCCCACGGATTCTGCCGCTGCATGGGGTTCCGGTGCAAGATTCTCAAAAAATTATACGAGGGGGTCCGCAAGAGGCCCGGCAAGAGGTCCATGTTTCCCGGCGGGGTTGGATGAGGCCTGGTTGGATTTTATGGGCCAAGGAAGTGGAAACAGGCGATTTCGGCTCATTTCTGTGGGTGTTAGCCCACGGATTCTGGCGCTGCATGGGGTTCCGGCGCAAGATTCTCGAAACATCATACGAGGGGGTCCGCAAGAGGCCCGGCAAGAGGTCCATGTTGCTCGGCGGGGTTGGATGAGGCCTGGATGGATTTTATGGGCCAAGGAAGTGGAAACAGGCGATTACGGCTCATATCTGTGGGTGTTAGCCCACGGATTCTGGCGCTGCATGGGGTTCCGGCGCAAGATTCTCGAAAAATCATACGAGGGGGTCCGCAAGAGGCCCGGCAAGAGGTCCATGTTGCCCGGCGGGGTTGGATGAGGCCTGGTTGGATTTTATGGGCTAAGGAAGTGGAAATAGGCGATTTCGGCTCATTTCTGTGGGTGTTAGCCCACGGATTCTGCCGCTGCATGGGGTTCCGGTGCAAGATTCTCAAAAAATTATACGAGGGGGTCCGCAAGAGGCCCGGCAAGAGGTCCATGTTTCCCGGCGGGGTTGGATGAGGCCTGGTTGGATTTTATGGGCCAAGGAAGTGGAAACAGGCGATTTCGGCTCATTTCTGTGGGTGTTAGCCCACGGATTCTGGCGCTGCATGGGGTTCCGGCGCAAGATTCTCGAAACATCATACGAGGGGGTCCGCAAGAGGCCCGGAAAGAGGTCCATGTTGCCCGGCGGGGTTGGATGAGGCCTGGATGGATTTTATGGGCCAAGGAAGTGGAAACAGGCGATTACGGCTCATTTCTGTGGGTGTTAGCCCACGGATTCTGGCGCTGCATGGGGTTCCGGCGCAAGATTCTCGAAAAATCATACGAGGGGGTCTGCAAGAGGCCCGGCAAGAGGTCCATGTTGCCCGGAGGGGTTGGATGAGGCCTGGTTGAATTTTATGGGCCAAGGAAGTGGAAACAGGCGATTTCGATCATTTCTGTGGGTGTTATCCCACGGATTCTGGCGCTGCATGGGGTTCCGGCGCAAGATTCTTGAAAAATCATACGAGGGGGTCTGCAAGAGGCCCGGCAAGAGGTCCATGTTGCCCGGCGGGGTTGGATGAGGCCTGGTTGGATTTTATGGGCCAAGGAAGTGGAAACAGGCGATTTCGGCTCATTTCTGTGGGTGTTAGCCCACGGATTCTGGCGCTGCATGGGGTTTCGGCGCAAGATTCTCGAAAAATCATATGACGGGGTCCGCAAAAGGCCCGGCAAGAGGTCCATGTTGCCTGGCGGGGTTGGATGAGGCCTGGTTGGATTTTATGGGCGAAGGAAGTGGAAACAGGCGATTTTGGCTCATTTCTGTGGGTGTTAGCCCATGGATTCTGGCGCTGCATGGGGATCCGGCGCATGATTCTCGAAACATCATACGAGGGGGTCCGCAAGAGGCCCGGCAAGAGGTCCATGTTGCCCGGCGGGATTGGATGAGGCCTGGTTGGATTTTATGGGCCAAGGAAGTGGAAACAGGCGATTTTTGCTCATTTCTGTGGGTGTTAGCCCACGGATTCTGGCGCTGCATGGGGTTCCGACGCAAGATTCTCGAAAGATCATACGAGGGGGTCCAAAAGAGGCCCGGCAAGAGGTCCATGTTGCCCGGCGGGGTTGGATGAGGCCTGGTTGGATTTTATGGGCCAAGGAAGTGGAAACAGGCGATTTCGGCTCATTTCTGTGGGTGTTAGCCCACGAATTCTGGCGCTGCATGGGGTTCCGGCGCAAGATTCTCGAAACATCAAACGAGGGGGTCCGCAAGAGGCCCGGCAAGAGGTCCATGTTGCCCGGCGGGATTGGATTAGGCCTGGTTGGATTTTATGGGCCAAGGAAGTGGAAAGAGGCGATTTCGGCTCATTTCTGTGGGTGTTAGCCCACGGATTCTGGCGCTGTATGGGGTTCCGGCGCAAGATTGTCGAAAAATCATATGAGGGGGTCCGCAAGAGGCCCGGCAAGAGCTCCATGTTGCCCGGCGGGGTTGGATGAGGCCTGGTTGGATTTTATGGGCCAAGGAAGTGGAAACAGGTGATTTCGGCTCATTTTTGTGGGTGTTAGCCCACCGATTCTGGAGCTGCATGGGCTTCCGGCGCAAGATTCTCGAAAAATCATATGAGGGGGTCCGCAGGAGGCCCGGCAAGAGGTCTATGTTGCCCGGCAGGGTTGGATAAGGCCTGGTTGGATTTTATGGGCTAAGGAAATTTCGGCTCATTTCTGTGGGTGTTAGCCCACGGATTCTGGCGCTGCACGGGGTTCCGGCGCAAGATTTTCGAAAAATCATACGAGGGGGTCCGCAAGAGGCCCGGCAAGAGGTCCATGTTGCCCGGCGGGGTTGGATGAGGCCTGGTTGGATTTTATGGGCCAAGGAAGTGTAAACAGGCGATTTCGGTTCATTTCTGTGGGTGTTAGCCCACGGATTCTGGCGCTGCATGGGGTTCCGGCGCAAGATTCTCGAAAAATCATACTGGGGGGTCTGCAAGAGGCCCGGAAAGAGGTCCATGTTGCCCGGCGGGGTAAGATGAGGCCTGGTTAGATTTTATGGGCCAAGGAAGTAGAAACAGGCGATTTCGGCTCATTTCTGTGGGTGTTATCCCACGGATTCTGGCGCTGCATGGGGTTCCGGCGCAAGATTCTTCATAAATCATACGAGGGGGTCTGCAAGAGGCCCGGCAAGAGGTCCATGTTACCCGGTGGGGTTGGATGTGGCCTGGTTGGATTTTATGGGCCAAGGAAGTGGAAACAGGCCATTTCGGCTCATTTCTGTGGGTGTTAGCCCACGGATTCTGGCGCTGCATGGGGTTCCGGCGCAAGATTCTCGAAAATTCATACGAGGGGGTCCGCAAGAGGCCCGGAAAGAGGTCCATGTTGCCCGGCGGGGTTGGATGAGGCCTGGTTGTATTTTATGGGCCAAGGAAGTGGAAACAGGCGATTTCGGCTCATTTCTGTGGGTGTTAGCCCATAGATTCTGGCGCTGCATGGGGTTCTGGCGCAAGATTCTCGAAAAATCATACGAGGGGGTCCGCAAGAGGCCCGTCAAGAGGTCCATGTTGCCCTGCGGGGTTGGATGAGGCCTGGTTGGATTTTATGGGCTAAGGAAGTGGAAACATGCGATTTCGGCTCATTTCTGTGGGTGTTAGCCCACGGATTCTGCCGCTGCATGGGGTTCCGGTGCAGGATTCTCGAAAAATCATACGAGGGGGTCCGCAAGAGGCCCGGAAAAGGGTCCATGTTGCCCGGCGGGGTTGGATGAGGCCTGGTTGGATTTTATGGGCCAAGGAAGTGGAAACAGGCGATTTCGGCTCATTTCTGTGGGTGTTAGCCCACGAATTCTGGCGCTGCATGTGGTTCCGGCGCAAGATTCTCGAAAATTCATACGAGGGGGTCCGCAAGAGGCCCGGCAAGAGGTCCATGTTGCCCGGCGGTGTTGGATGAGGCCTGGTTGGATTTTATGGGCCAAGGAAGTGGAAACAGGCGATTTCAGCTCATTTCTGTGGGTGTTAGCCCACGGATTCTGGCGCTGCATGGGGTTCCGGCGCAAGATTCTCGAAAAATCATACGAGGGGGTCCGCAAGAGGCCCGGCAAGAGCTCCATGTTGCCCGGCGGGGTTGGATGAGGCCTGGTTGGATTTTATGGGCCAAGGAAGTGGAAACAGGCGATTTCGGCTCATTTCTGTGGGTGTTAGCCCACGGATTCTGGCGCTGCATGGGGTTCCGGCACAAGATTCTAGAAACATCATACGAGGGGGTCCGCAAGAGGCCCGGCAAGAGGTCCATGTTGCCCGGCGGGGTTGAATGAGGCCTGGTTGGATTTTATGGGCCAAGGAAGTGGAAACTGGCGATTTCGGCTCATTTCTGTGGGTGTTAGCCCACGGATTCTGGCGCTGCATGGGGTTTTGGCGCAAGATTCTCGAAAAATCATACGAGGGGGTCCGCAAGAGGCCCGGCAAGAGGTCCATGTTGCCCGGCGGGGTTGGATGAGGCCTGGTTGGATTTTAAGGGCCAAGGAAGTGGAAACAGGCGATTTCGGCTCACTTCTGTGGTGTTAGCCCACGGATTCTGTCGCTGCATGGGGTTCCGGCGCAAGATTCTCGAAATATCATACGAGGGGGTCCGCAAGAGGCCCGGCAAGAGGTCCATGTTGCCCGGCGGTGTTGGATAAGGCCTGGTTGGATTTTATGGGCCAAGGAAGTTGAAACACGCGATTTTGGCTCATTTATGTGGGTGTTAGCCCACGGATTCTGGCGCTGCATGGGGTTCCGGCGCAAGATTCTCGAAAAATTATACGAGGGGGGTCCACAAGAGGACCGGCAAGAGGTCCATGTTGCCCGGCGGGGTTGGATGAGGCCTGGTTGGATTTTATGGGCCAAGGAAGTGGAAACAGGCGATTTCGGCTCATTTCTGTGGGTGTTAGCCCACGGATTCTGGCGCTGCATGGGGTTCCGGCGCAAGATTCTCGAAAAATCATATGAGGGGGTCCGCAAGAGGCCCGGCAAGAGGTCCATGTTGCCCGGCGGGGTTGGATGAGGCCTGGTTGGATTTTATGGGCCAAGGAAGTGGAAACAGGCGATTTCGGCTCATTTCTGTGGGTCTTAGCCCACGAATTCTGGCGCTGCATGGGGTTCCGGCGCAAGATTCTCGAAAATTCATACGAGGGGGTCCGCAAGAGGCCCGGCAAGAGGTCCATGTTGCCCGGCGAGGTTGGATGAGGCCTGGTTGGATTTTATGGGCCAAGGAAGTGGAAACAGGCGATTTCGGCTCATTTCTGTGGGTGTTAGCCCACGGATTCTGGCGCTGCATGGGGTTCCGGCGCAAGATTCTCGAAAAATCATACGAGGGGGTCCGCAAGAGGCCCGGCAAGAGGTCCATGTTGCCCGGCGGGGTTGGATGAGGCCTGGTTGGATTTTATGGGCCAAGGAAGTGGAAACAGGCGATTTCGGCTCATTTCTGTGGGTGTTAGCCCACGGATTCTGGCGCTGCATGGGGTTCCGGCGCAAGATTCTCGAAATATCATACGAGGGGGTCCGCAAGAGGCCCGGCAAGAGGTCCATGTTGCCCGTCGGTGTTGGATGAGGCCTGGGTGGATTTTATGGGCCAAGGAAGTGGAAACAGGCGATTTCGGCTCATTTCTATGGGTGTTAGCCCACGGATTCTGGCGCTGCATGGTGTTCCGGCGCAAGATTCTCGAAAAATCATACGAGGGGGTCCGCAAGAGCCCCGGCAAGAGGTCCATGTTGCCCGGCGGGGTTGGATGAGGCCTGGTTGGATTTTATGTTCCAAGGAAGTGGAAACAGGCGATTTCGGCTCATTTCTGTGGGTGTTAGCCCACGGATTCTGACATTGCATGGGGTTCCGGCGCAAGATTCTCAAAAAATCATACGAGGGGGTCCGCAAGAGGCCCGGCAAGAGATCCATGTTGCCCGGCGGGGTTGGATTAGGCCTGGTTGGATTTTATGGGCCAAGGAAGTGGAAACAGGCGATATCGGCTAATTTCTGTGGGTGTTAGCCCACGGATTCTGGCGCTGCATGGGGTTCCGGCGCAAGATTCTCGAAAAATAATACGAGGGGGTCCGAAAGAGGTCCGGCAAGAGGTCCATGTTGCCCGGCGGGGTTGGATGAGGCCAGGTTGGATTTTATGGGCCAAGGAAGTGGAAACAGGCGATTTCGGCTCATTTCTGTGGGTGTTAGCCCACGGATTCTGGCGCTGCATGGGGTTCCGGCCCAAGATTCTTGAAAAATCATACGAGGGGGTCCGCAAGAGGCGCGGCAAGAGGTCCATGTTGTCCGACGAGGTTGGATGAGGCCTGGTTGGATTTTATGGGCAAAGGAAGTGAAAACAGGCGATTTCGGCTCATTTCTGTGGGTAATAGCCCACGGATTCTGGCGCTGCATGGGGTTCCGGCGCAAGATTCTCGAAAAATCATACGAGGGGTCCGCAAGAGGCTCGGCAAGAGGTCCATGTTGCCCAGCGGGGTTGGATGAGGCCTGGTTGGATTTTATGGGCCACGGAAGTGGAAACAGCCGATTTCGGCTCCTTTCAGTGGGTGTTAGCCCACGGATTCTGGCGCTGCATGGGGTTCCGGCGCAAGATTCTCGAAAAATCATACGAGGGGGTCCGCAAGAGGCCCGGCAAGAGGTCCATGTTGCCCGGCGGGGTTGGATGAGGCCTGGTTGGATTTTATGCGCCAAGGAAGTGGAAATAGGCGATTTCGGCTAATTTATGTGGGTGTTAGCCCACGAATTCTGGCGCTGCATGTGGTTCCGGCGCATGATTCTCGAAAAATCATACGAGGGGGTCCGCAAGAGGCCCGGCAAGAGGTCCATGTTTCCCGGCGGGGTTGGATGAGGCCTGGTTGGATTTTATGGGCCAAGGAAGTTGGAACAGGCGATTTCGGCTCATTTCTGTGGGTGTTAGCCCACGGATTCTGACGCTGCATGGGGTTCCGGCGCAAGATTCTCGAAAAATTATACGAGGGGGTCCGCAAGAGGCCCGGCAAGAGATCCATGTTGCCCGGCGGGGTTGGATGAGGCCTGGTTGGATTATATGGGCCAAGGAAGTGGAAACAGGCGATTTCGGCTCATTTCTGTGGGTGTTAGCCCACGAATTCTGGCGCTGCATGGGGTTCCGGCGCAAGATTCTCGAAAATTCATACGAGGGGGTCCGCAAGAGGCCCGGCAAGAGGTCCATGTTGCCCGGCGGGGTTGGATGAGGCCTGGTTGGATTTTATGGGCCAAGGAAGTGGAAACAGGCGATTTCGGCTCATTTCTGTGGGTGTTAGCCCACGGATTCTGGCGCTGCATGGGGTTCCGGCGCAAGATTCTCGAAAAATCATACGAGGGGGTCCGCAAGAGGCCCGGCAAGAGGTCCATGTTGCCCGGCGGGGTTGGATGAGGCCTGGTTGGATTTTATGGTCCAAGGAAGTGGAAACAGGCGATTTCGGCTCATTTCTGTGGGTGTTAGCCCACGGATTCTGGCGCTGCATGGGGTTCCGGCGCAAGATTCTCGAAAAATCATACGAGGGGGTCCGCAAGAGGCCCGGCAAGAGGTCCATGTTGCCCGGCGGTGTTGGATGAGGCCTGGTTGGATTTTATGGGCCAAGGAAGTGGAAACAGGCGATTTCGGCTCATTTCTGTGGGTGTTAGCCCACGGATTCTGGCGCTGCATGGTGTTCCGGCGCAAGATTCTCGAAAAATCATACGAGGGGGTCCGCAAGAGCCCCGGCAAGAGGTCCATGTTGTCCGGCGGGGTTGGATGAGGCCTGGTTGGATTTTATGTGCCAAGGAAGTGGAAACAGGCGATTTCGGCTCATTTCTGTGGGTGTTAGCCCACGGATTCTGACACTGCATGGGGTTCCGGCGCAAGATTCTCGAAAAATCATACGAGGGGGTCCGCAAGAGGCCCGGCAAGAGATCCATGTTGCCCGGCGGGGTTGGATGAGGCCTGGTTGGATTTTATGGGCCAAGGAAGTGGAAACAGGCGATATCGGCTCATTTCTGTGGGTGTTAGCCCACGGATTCTGGCGCTGCATGGGGTTCCGGCGCAAGATTCTCGAAAAATAATACGAGGGGGTCCGAAAGAGGTCCGGCAAGAGGTCCATGTTGCCCGGCGGGGTTGGATGAGGCCTGGTTGGATTTTATGGGCCAAGGAAGTGGAAACAGGCGATTTCGGCTCATTTCTGTGGGTGTTAGCCCACGGATTCTGGCGCTGCATGGGGTTCCGGCCCAAGATTCTTGAAAAATCATACGAGGGGGTCCGCAAGAGGCGCGGCAAGAGGTCCATGTTGTCCGACGAGGTTGGATGAGGCCTGGTTGGATTTTATGGGCAAAGGAAGTGAAAACAGGCGATTTCGGCTCATTTCTGTGGGTAATAGCCCACGGATTCTGGCGCTGCATGGGGTTCCGGCGCAAGATTCTCGAAAAATCATACGAGGGGGTCCGCAAGAGGCTCGGCAAGAGGTCCATGTTGCCCGGCGGGGTTGGATGAGGCCTGGTTGGATTTTATGGGCCAAGGAAGTGGAAACAGCCGATTTCGGCTCATTTCAGTGGGTGTTAGCCCACGGATTCTGGCGCTGCATGGGGTTCCGGCGCAAGATTCTCGAAAAATCATACGAGGGGGTCCGCAAGAGGCCCGGCAAGAGGTCCATGTTGCCCGGCGGGGTTGGATGAGGCCTGGTTGGATTTTATGGGCCAAGGAAGTGGAAATAGGCGATTTCGGCTAATTTATGTGGGAGTTAGCCCACGGATTCTGGCGCTGCATGTGGTTCCGGCGCAAGATTCTCGAAAAATCATACGAGGGGGTCCGCAAGAGGCCCGGCAAGAGGTCCATGTTTCCCGGCGGGGTTGGATGAGGCCTGGTTGGATTTTATGGGCCAAGGAAGTTGGAACAGGCGATTTCGGCTCATTTCTGTGGGTGTTAGCCCACGGATTCTGACGCTGCATGGGGTTCCGGCGCAAGATTCTCGAAAAATCATACGAGGGGGTCCGCAAGAGGCCCGGCAAGAGATCCATGTTGCCCGGCGGGGTTGGATGAGGCCTGGTTGGATTATATGGGCCAAGGAAGTGGAAACAGGCGATATCGGCTCATTTCTATGGGTGTTAGCCCACGGATTCTGGCGCTGCATGGGGTTCCGGCGCAAGATTCTCGAAAAATCATACGAGGGGGTCCGAAAGAGGTCCGGCAAGAGGTCCATGTTGCCCGGCGGGGTTGGATGAGGCCTGGTTGGATTTTATGGGCCAAGGAAGTGGAAACAGGCGATTTTGGCTAATTTCTGTGGGTGTTAGCCCATGGATTCTGGCGCTGCATGGGGTTCCGGCGCAAGATTCTTGAAAAATCATACGAGGGGGTCCGCAAGAGGCCCGGCAAGAGGTCCATGTTGCCCAACGAGGTTGGATGAGGCCTGGTTGGATTTTATGGGCCAAGGAAGTGGAAACACGCGATTTCGGCTCATTTCTGTGGGTGTTAGCCCACGGATTCTAGCGCTGCATGGGGTTCCGGCGCAAGATTCTCGAAAAATCATACGAGGGGGTCCGCAAGAGGCTCGGCAAGAGGTCCATGTTGCCCGGCGGGGTTGGATGAGGCCTGGTTGGATTTTATGGGCCAAGGAAGTGGAAATAGCCGATTTCGGCTCATTTCAGTGGGTGTTAGCCCACGGATTCTGGCGCTGCATGGGGTTCCGGCGCAAGATTCTCGAAAAATCGTATGAGGGGGTCCGCAAGAGGCCCGGCAAGAGGTTGCCCGGCAGGGTTGGATGAGGCCTGGTTGATTTTATGGGACAAGGAAGTGGAAATAGGCGATTTCGACTAATTTCTGTGGGTGTTAGCCCACGGATTCTGGCGCTGCATGGGGTTACGGCGCAAGATTCTCGAAAAATCATACGAGGGGGTCCGCAAGAGGCCCGGCAAGAGGTCCATGTTTCCCGGCGGGGTTGGATGAGGCCTGGTTGGATTTTATGGGCCAAGGAAGTTGGAACAGGCGATTTCGGCTCATTTCTGTGGGTGTTAGCCCACGGATTCTGGCGCTGCATGGGGTTCCGGCTCAAGATTCTCGATAAATCTTACGAGGGGGTCCGCAAGAGGCCCGGCAAGAGGTCCATGTTGATCGACGGGGTTGGATGAGTCCTGGTTGGAGTTTATGGGCCAAGGAAGTTGGAACAGGCGATTTCGGCTCATTTTTGTGGGTGTTAGCCCACGGATTCTGGCGCTGCATGGAGTTCCGGCGTAAGATTCTAGAAAAATCATACGAGGGGGTCCGCAAGAGGCCCGGCAAGAGGTCCATGTTGCCCGGCGGGGTTGGATGAGGCCTGGTTGGATTTTATGGGCCAAGGAAGTTGAAACAGGCGATTTCAGCTCATTTTTGTGGGTGTTAGCCCACGGATTCTGGCGCTGCATGGGGTTCCGGCGCAAGATTCTCGAAAAATCATACGAGGGGGTCCACAAGAGGCCCGGCAAGAGGTCCATGTTGCCCGGCGGGGTTGGATGAGGCCTTGTTGGATTTTATGAGCCAAGGAAGTGGAAACAGGCGATTTCGGCTCATTTCTGTGGGTGTTAGCCCAAGGATTCTGGCGCCGCATGGGGTTCCGGCGCAAGATTCTTAAAAAATCATACGAGGGGGTCCGCAAGAGGCCCGGCAAGAGGTCCATGTTGCCTGGCGGGGTTGGATGAGGCCTGGTTGGATTTTATGGGCCAAGGAAGTGGAAATAGGCGATTTCGGCTCATTTCTGTGGGTGTTAGCCCACGGATTCTGGCGCTGCATGGGGTTCCAGCGCAAGATTCTCGAAAAATCATACGAGGGGGTCCGCAAGAGGCCCGGCAAGAGGTCCATGTTTCCCGACGGGGTTGGATGAGGCCTGGTTGGATTTTATGGGCCAAGGAAGTGGAAACAGGCGATTTCGGCTCATTTCTGTGGGTGTTAGCCCAAGGATTCTGGCGCTGCATGGGGTTCCAGCGCAAGATTCTCGAAAAATCATACGAGGGGGTCCGCAAGAGGCCCGGCAAGAGGTCCATGTTGCCCGGAGGGGTTGGATGAGGCCTGGTTGGATTTTATGGGCCAAGGAAGTGGAAACAGACGATTTCAGCTCATTTCTGTGGGTGATAGCCCACGGATTCTGGCGCTGCATGGGGTTCCGGCGCAAGATTCTCGAAAAATCATACGAGGGGGTCCGCAAGAGGTCCATGTTGTCCGGTGGGGTTGGATGAGGCCTGGTAGGATTTTATGGGCCAAAGAAGTGGAAACAGGCGATTTCGGCTCATTTCTGTGGGTGTTAGCCCACGGATTCTGGCACTTTATGGGGTTCCGGCGCATGATTCTCGAAAAATCATACGAGGGGGTCCGCAAGAGGCCCGACAAGAGGTTCATGTTGCCCGGCGGGGTTGGATGAGGCCTGGTTGGATTTTATGGGCCAAGGAAGTGGAAACAGGCGATTTCGGCTCATTTCTTTGGGTGTTAGCCAACGGATTCTGGCGCTGCATGGGGCTCCGGCACAAGATTCTCGGAAAATCATACGAGGGGGTCCGTAAGAGGCCCGACAAGAGGTCCATGTTGCCCGGCGGGGTCGGATGAGGCCTGGTTGGATTTTATGGGCCAAGGAAGTGGAAACAGGCGATTTCGACTCATTTCTGTGGGTGTTAGCCCACGGATTCTGGCGGTGCATGGGGTTCCGGCGCAAGATTCTCGAAAAATTATACGAGGGGGTCCGCAAGAGGCCCGGCAAGAGGTCCATGTTGCCCGGCGGGGTTGGATGAGGCCTAGTTGGATTTTATGGGCCAAGGAAGTGGAAACAGGCGATTTCGGCTCATTTCTGCGGGTGTTAGCCCACGTATTCTGGCGCTGCATGGGGTTCCGGCGCAAGATTCTCGAAAAATCATACGAGGGGGTCTGCAAGAGGCCCGGCAAGAGGTCCATGTTGCCCGGCGGGGTTGGATGAGGCCTGGTTGGATTTTATGGGCCAAGGAAGTGGAAACAGGCGATTTCGGCTCATTTCTGTGGGTGTTAGCCCACGGATTCTGGCGCTGCATGGGGTTCCGGCGCAAGATTCTCGAAAAATCATACGAGGTGGTCCGCAAGAGGCCCGGCAAGAGGTCCATGTTGCCCGACGGGGTTGGATGAGGCCTGGTTTGATTTTAGGGGCCAAGGAAGTGGAAACAGGCGATTTCGGCTCATTTCTGTGGGTGTTAGCCCACGGATTCTGGCGCTGCATGGGGTGCCGGCGCAAGATTCTCGAAAAATCATACGAGGGGGTCCGCAAGAGGCCCGACAAGAGGTCCATGTTGCCCGGCGGGGTTGGATGAGGCCTGATTGGATTTTATGGGCCAGGGAAGTGGAAACAGGCGATTTTGGCTCATTTCTGTGGGTGTTAACCCACGGATTCTGGCGCTGCATGGGGTTCCGGCGCAAGATTCTCAAAAAATCATACAAGGGGGTCCGCAAGAGGCCCGGCAAGAGGTCCATGTTGCCCGGCGGGGTTGGATGAAGCCTGATTGGATTTTATGGGCCAAGGAAGTGGAAACAGGCAATTTCAGCTCATTTCTGTGGGTTAACACTCAAAAAAATAGAGAGAATCACTCAATTCATATTTTGGATGCTTTTTGGAGGTGTTAGTCCATTGAACGATGATTGGCTACGAGTGGACAAATTCGAGAATCACTATCGTTACTCTTATTGTAACTCAGCTTTAACTTGATGGATTAAAAATATACCCACAACAGTACACAGAACTTTTTAACTCTTTCTTAGGACTTTTTTGTTTCCTCAAATGAAATGTTTCTGTTCTCATAAACACTTCATCAAATCAATGAACTTAACAAAAGACAACCACCAAAAAACAGGTATCAAAAATGATCAAATATACATATATTATAAAAAGAACATATACAACTACATCTCGATCCCAAACAAGTCGAAATCGTCTTTATGAATTCGACTTTCTCATTGGTCATCTCATAAATGCACCACAACTTTGTTCCAATGCAAAAACTACATTATGCTACTTCTATACATCATAGTACTTGTACAAAATTTTGCTAAAGTGCAAATGGGAACATAGAGAAGCCTTCCAAAAAAGAAAAACAAATAACTACTAGTTGCTCTAACAGTGTCATAAAAGATGCTTCCATAGAAAACCACTACAAGAGAAAGATTTACACTGTTTGCCACAAATACAATTGAAAGATGAACTAAGAGAGGCTAAAAGAAGAGACATAAGGAAGCAAAAAGAGACTATATAAAGGGAAATTGAGTAAAGAGATGTGAAGAGAAAAAAATTGGGTGCATCCCAATTCTAAAGAAAGGAGAGTAAAGGCAAAAACAAAGATAGCACTTTGTTCTTCACAAGGGTAAGGCTTATCGAACGACACCTCAGAGAACATGTTAATGTACATGTTTAGCAAGCTGTGAGCTGACCGAGTTTTGGTCAGATTTTCACAAAACGAATATCGCTTTGCCCAAAAGCGGTTCCACAAGCAGGACACTTGCGATGACGGATCTCTAGATTTCTTTGGATGCATGGATTGCAGAACAGATGATAACATTTTGTGATCACAACCTGCCAATATTTTAACAATAAAATCAGAATCAGGGTCGTTTGTAGCTCGTAAATAATTAACCAAACTCTATAATACCTACAAGAGAAGCCACTTATAAAATTTACAAAACCCATATGGCCTTAAACTTCACAAACAGACAAGGTTGCTTTAGAGTCTAGATGGAACAAGGGGCATATGAAAACCATATATTCCCTTAAAAAAAAAAAAACTCCCAGAGGGACACTCTGCTCTTGCTTTCAGCGTTTATTCCTAAATAAATAAGGGGACACCTATCTTCCTTTTTGATAAATAATAATATTTTGTAAATGGTAAAACTTCACTGACACGGTGTGTAAAAGATTTTGCAGTGTGAAAAGCCCCCATCACATCTAAAATGGAATCTACATCATTTAAGAAGGTCCTGTTGCACTAAAGGCTAGCAAAGAAATACAATTTTGTTTAAACCTATTACGTTGCTATGTTTGCCTTCAAGAAAGTCAATTGTTTCTTTCCGTCCAACTTGTCCACCAAATGACAATGGAAATAAGCATCTTATCTTCCCGAATTCTTCAAATGTTCAACCAGAAACGATTATCACTTCGGAAGCAAAAAAGAATGCACGAACATACCTCTTTTGGCCGATCAAGACACACTCCACATTTGAGAATACCCTTGGAATCATTGATTTCATCCTGCAGTTTTTGTACTGCAGCCTCCCCGCTTGCAGAAGTCAGTTCATCAACAGTATTATTCAAGTCCACTAGCTCTTCATCAAGCTTCTTTTTCTCACTCCTAGATTGACAAAATTTTCATAAAATCTGGAATCTAGGAACTTGTAGCAGATGCATAAAAAAATTATTTTTTCATGGGCAGGAACATTCTACAATTAGAAATGCATGCACCGGCTAAATCCAACACACAGCTGAATCAATAGGGCTGAATAGACTAAATCAGGACAATTCTAAGAACGCCACACGCTTTAAATATGTACAAAACAGAAAGATAAAGCCAAGCAACCAGCAGATTACTTGTCAGTTCACATTCTACAACAGACATTGGATTAGAGAATGCATATCCACATAAGGCTAAGTCATTGACATCCAATTTGTAAAACAGCGAACTAAATATGCATTTAAACAAAAGTACAGAACTGCCCAAGGATGGGAAGAATATCACCTTTCGGTTTCCAGTTCCATCTGAATTTCATCCAGCTTTCTCTGGAGCTGTTCATTTTCCTTCTCAGTGGAGGAAGCAGCAGATCTCAGCCACTTCAATTCCTTATCAGCATCTCCCAATTCCCGCTTTGCAGTTTCCAGGAGGAGTGCAAGATGTCTATCTTCTTGGGTATGACTTAAAGCTTCTGTAATGTGAACTTTCATCTGCAACATAATGATCATGGCTGAGAAAGAACAAACTATTCTAAATTAGACCTTAACATATGCCAAAAAGAGGCAGAAGGCTACCTGGTCTTCACTTTGAGCTATCCTCATTTTCAGGGATTTGAGATATGTTGTAGACTGCTGAAGTTGTGCTGTTAATTCCTGCTTCCGCGAGAGAAGTAAGCTTTGTTCCTGCTTTATCTTCACGCTCTCAGAAACTAACTGCATTTACATCCCCAAAGTAAATATGACTACAAGTCAACTGCATCACTTCCTATGAATAGCCCCTGGTGTAGGATAGTCATTGCAATCAAAGGAAATATGATAATAGATACCTTTATATTATAATCATCCCTCTCCGCCAATTGCTGGAGAAGATGTTGATTCTGCGTTTGCATGTCTTCATAGGCTTGACCAATAGTCTAAAATGTAAATGGATCAAAAGGATAGCAACAGAAACAAAGTGACGCAACAAATTGTAACAAAAGCAGCCACTTGAGTACCTCAATCTCAGATATATAGGTTTCAGCCTCCCCTTCTTTTATTTTTATCGCCTCTGTTAGCTCTAACACATCCCTGCAGAACAACTTTTATAATTACAGGATAAAAACAAGTAGATCTCTATTACATGGAAGATCACTATAAGATTTTAAATAGATGATGCACACTGGCAAAGCATATATATACATGTCGACATTCAGTTCAATCAATTTTTAAAGTGTGTCAGCAGCATATACATGGAACAGTCAATGAATTCCACTACAATAGAAGATCTACATGACCAAATCCCCTTTTGATGTGACATTATGAAGAACCAAACAGAAGATCTCTCTTGTTCTTCATTCTCAAGAAGAGTGCATCACTAAGATTGCCCTTCCATACAGAATGGTGTGTACTACCTACCATACATCATACAACAAATGAAAAGTTTCTCCACCTAATTTGGTAAACAACTCGACGCCATGTCACACAGAGGTCAGCATAAATTGGTGGGGGTTTTTTTAAACAAGTTGGCATAAATGGTTTAATTGAATTGCAGGCTCCTTAATATAGATATTGATCAGAAAGAGTTTTGCAGAGAACTCAGCTCTCTGTTAACCAAAACAAAAACTCAGATCTCTCGGATATCTCCACGACTACTTCCAATAGCTTGCCCATATCTAGGGGTGGGCATGGTACGGTATTGTATGGTATTTAAAAATTCGGTATGGTAATTTCAGTTTTCAGTATCTAAGGAATACGATACCATTATCATACCAAATTAGCTTGGGATGGTTCGGTATTTCTAATTTCGGTTTCGGTATTTTACGGTATGGTCGTTCGGTAAACATAATTAATTTGACTTTGAAATAATATATTCATATAATAAAGAAGTATAACTTTAATAATATTATAAACGTCTCAAGCAAATCAATTAAGTGATCAAACACTATAACCATTTTCAAGTTGTGGACAATGAATAATACACAAGCTAGTCAATGCTTTCAAATTTGTTTTTCTCAAAATTTTCTTCAACATGGTCTCAAAAGTTTATTTGTATAAATTTATGTCTAAAATAATTTGAAATTTAACACACACACGTGTGTGTGTGTGTTAAAGTTCAAATTATTTTATATATTTTGTGTGTGTATATGTTAAATTTCAAATTATTTTAAATATAAATATATACATAAACTTTTGAGTATTATATTTCGGTATGGTATACGGTATTTCGGTATTTATTTTTTAAATACCATTCCGAATGCCAAAAGAAATTATAAGTCCTACCAAATACCATAACGACCATACCACGGTATTAAAAAATTCGGTTTCAATATGGTATTCGGTATATACTGTACCATGCGCACCCCTACCCATATCAATTGTTAAAAGATCTCTAAATGACATTCTGCCTCAACAGTTACGTTAGAAATTTTTGACAGCTGTCTTTATATATTCTAAACTAGTGCAAATTTTTTTATAAATGCGGTGTCGGAGCCAGCTCATCTTGATTAATTCCATGGTGTACCAGCTACCTCCCACCAGCATAACATTGGTAACTCCGTCCATCAAAGCTTAACAAATAGGAAGAAACCACCTAAGTTTCTTGCGTCCGCTGGGATCTGTACATGAGACCTCATGGTTCTCAACCCCACTTCATTGACCGCTAGGTCAAAACCTTGGGTGCTTCTACTAGTGCATTTGTAAGATGGATTCAACTTAATGCAAGCTCATATAATAATACAAACAACCACTACAGAATTAATCAAGAATAGAAAGCACTGATAGAATGACCAATTGTTCTTGGTGCTGTAAGGAAGCACAAGATTCATTTCAAATAAGTACATTTCTAGACATTCCAGGAAGGCACGAAAAAGATAACACGAAAATCATCATAACGTTAGAAGCTAGTATAAGAGAAAGGGACCTGTCAGAAGCATCCAGTTCTGCCCTTAGTTCTGCAATTTCCGCCTCAGCAGCAGAAAGCCTCTGCTGACAAGCAGACTCAGCTTCATTAGCAGCTTTCACTCTCAATTCCAGATCATGTTCATTCAGAGCAGCTCTCAAAATTTCAGCTTGTGAGTGAGCTCTTCTCTCTGACTCTCTAATTTCCGATATGTCTCTAGCGAAGAGTCAAAAAGTCTTATTGTGAATAAGGAGACAATCAACTAAATGAAAACAAGCTCTTTCTCTTTTTTTTTTCCCCTTTTTTTGACAACCAAGAAATCCCCAACAGCCAGACAGAACGCGATTCGAAAAAACTTGGGGGATAACCGGCCCGCCTCTCTACCCTCCTACAACACTACACATGGACAAAATGGAAACCATCTTTACAACATCCCTTATGGTTGGTTCTCATATGAACCATGAAATTGCTTCATACCCACTCAATAGTTCACAATATTTCTTCTAAACTTCGACAGCCAAAAGAACACTAGAACATATATAACACACCCATATTCACATGTATATATAAATAGACTAATTGAGTTAAAATTTCAAGTGCACTTGAAACTTATATACAAGACCAAAAAAAAAATTAGAACCTGCAATACTAGTATTTGTACGAGTTTAAAAAAAGGTATAATAAAAGTAAACTACCTGTTATCGTAAATTTGCTGGCCAGCCATGTCCAAGAAGATTTGAAGTTCCTGTTTGTCCCTCTGCATCTTCTCAGCCTGCAAGAAGACTCAGGCGCATAACTTTCACTGATAAGGACGGAACTTGGTAATAAAAACGTCTATGCTGAAAAACTTACAAGTTCCTTTAGTGTTTGGATCTCAGCAGTCTGGTGAGCACATCTACTGATCAAGTCTTTGTGCTCAATAGCCTACAGCAGTAAGTGTTACACATTTCAGAATTAGAAACAGAATCACTTGAAATAAATGTGCCTTGATGTTCTCTATTATTTCAGTTCCTGACTTGATGTTCTCTATTATTTCAGTTCCCCTTTTTTGGGCTCACGAGGAGGGGACAAGGAAAGCCAAAGAGAAGTGGGGTTAATAAGATGATTCCTATTTATTAACAAAGAAGTAATCAGATATAAATTATATTACGGTACCAAGACTCAACCTTTCTTTCTAAAGAAGCTTCCAGTGACTGTCTTTCTTCATGTAAAGAAACAGCTTCTTGAGCTGTCTCCTTCCAACGATTTAGGTGAGCTTCCATCATTCCTATTTCTTTTGATAAAGCAGAGCCCATTATCTGAAACTCCTCTTTAATGTCTTTCCTTCCTGCAAAAGTCAACCTTCTGTAAGCAGATTATTACATAAAAATTTTACCAACTAAAACTCTGACTTGAAAATACACTGACCTGAATCTTGAATAGCTTCTTCCATTTTGATTTCCAGCTCATTCTTTTCAATCATGAATCTGTGCATGCGATGCTCCAATTCCTCAATCCTTGATTCAGAGTTATCAACTGCTTTCTTTGCTGCATCCACAGCCTCTGCTTTTACAATCAGTTCTTTCTCTCTTCGTCCAATGAAAGACCTGTCAGCCTGAATTCAATTTTAAGCAAAGACGACATGCTACAATACCACCGAAACCACAATGATACATGAAAAGTAATGTAACTTAACCTGAAGAGAGTCAGCCAGAGCTTTGTATCGTACTGCCTCAGAATTCCAATGATGAAGTTGATCATTGCATAAGGTATAAGCACGAGACGAAGACACATATCTATCGTCTTTTAGTTCATTCTATATGGGTAGAAAATCAAAATTTAGCCTCACGGCATATGGAAGCACTTGACTATATAATTTCAAAAGAAGTTCTAAAGTTTACTGAATATAGGAAATTCTTCTTAAAAACCTGATGATCTTGCAACTGCTTCAACAAATGTAGATTGTCTTCCTGGGAATCTTGAAGCTCAGCGAGGCGGTCCTCTTTCAGTATCTGCAATCAAAACCATCATTTCTAAATGGGCATCATAACGCAGGCATGACACCAGGGTGAATAACAGTCACAGTACCTTTGCCTCTTCTATAGACTCCTTCAGTTCCCGCACACCTTTTGTTCGGTCTGTATGCTTCTCAGGTGACATACTCCCATTAACCGCACTTGAAATTGTTTCCTTCCCCCCACATGCCACATCTTTCTGCATTTTCAAAGTAACCAGCTTCCTTCTACTATCTTCAAGTTCTGTCATTCTTTCCTCCAGCTCACCTTTTACCATTAGCAATTAACACATATTCAAGGGACAGTGGCAGTTGCTCAAAAGACATTAGCCAATACAGATAGTGCACATCCATGTTACCTACCATTATATGCAAGGCCTGAAGATAAACACTACATCTACAATTTGGACATCCATTCACTAAACACAAATCAGTTTGATATCAAAGTTGAACTCTAAATCACAATACTGAATGTACTAAATATCTCACATAACGTAAATGTACGAGCTGAAAAAAAGATATGCACATGACCACACATCCATCCCCTCATACACAACAGTTAACACTAAACATTACAAACAACTACGACAGTCATATGCCCAGAATTTAATATTGATGTTAATCTCAAACACAAAACACTGATTGTACTTGAGAGATCTCATCTACTGTGTTTGTGGAAACAAATGTTGCAAATACCTTCAAGACGTTTTAACTCAGATCGATCCACTAAATGGCTTTGATTACAAGCTTCAATTGCATCGACATATTCTTTGTGTTTCAAATGAAGAACATCAATCACTTGATGGAGATGATTAGCCTCTTCCTTCATCATATCATCAATCTTACTGAGAAGATTGATAGCATCTGATAATCTCAATGATAAAATAATTAGATTACACCTGATACCAGCACCAATTATATAAATAGTAATACAATAACAAAATAACTTCCTAAGGCAACTAAAAGTTGCAATGTAATTAGAGAATAAAGGAGGGGGGAAAGTAGGACAACATCAAGGCGTTCCAGGTTCCCAACCTTCTGCAGATGACATTCCTTCCAAAAGACGAGCAAAATTTTCGGTTTTACTTCGCTGAGCATCAATTGCATTTTCCAATGATTTCATCAGTTCAAGAGTAGAAGAGTGACGCAGATCAAGAGCTTCTCTGATATTCACAATGGATCCATCATTGGCATTGCCTGGAATGGCATTGATTTTCAACACCCTACACAGGAATATCTCCTCCGCAGGACATGATGGAATTGAACCTAAATGTTTTTAGAAATAATCAACGAGTTATTATAACTACAACGAAAAAGAGCTTATTTTTTCCACATCGAACTTTCAGGATGATACAGAAACTCAAATTCAGTTATACTTCTAATAGCCAACCTCCAGAATAATCTTGATGATCCAAGCTTTGTAGAGCAATTTGATCTGCCCCACTGCGTACCCCAAGGATAATCAGATCATCATCTAGCTACATGGAGTTATTAAAACACCATCAAAACGGTGCAAATCACAAGTAGGCCATTTTGGCCATTCAAACACCAAACTATTAGGATAAGCAAATTACCTGATTCCAGATCCGATTTAATGAAACCAAGAAGTCATCATAAGAAGCTTGTTTGACCCTTAATTCTTTCATTTCGGCTTCAAGATCATGTAACTTATGTTTCTGTGCATCTAACTGTTGTACTAGTTTCTGATTTTGATACTGGAGAACTGCAGCATCAACCTGTCAAAAAGAGAAACTCAAAACTATCATCCAATTTTACTAAGATCTGTACATTTCTGGAACCCTTCTATAACTACAATTTATCGACATATACAAAGACAATGCAAAATCTCAATAACATTATTTCCAAACTAAATATCATGTAATTTGTTCATCAAGAGTTATTTATTTTCTTAAGCCGAAGGGGAGAGAGAAAACTGTAAATCAGGCCAAACAAAGATCATTAAGAACAAGATACAGTTTTGCAAATGGACAAATTCGACCGACAGGGATAGCTTTTTTCTTTTTTCTTAATGGTGGTATCCATACCAGCTTGTGCGCACCGCACTAATACTAATTAATTATTTGCAACAGTGAGATTTTACTCTTATGGATTTGCTACTTTACCTTTCTTTTTTTGAGATCCGTACTCAAAACGAACATATGTTAACCAGTAGTTGTACATGGTAAATGCAAAAGTAAGAATGGTTCTTCTCTGCATTACACAAACGGACATATATACACACTGTGGTATTCATGCAACAAACAACAACAACATACCCAATGGAATCCCACAAGTGGGGTTTGGGGAAGGTAAAATATACGCAGACCTTACCACTACCTCACAGAGGTAGAGAGGTTGTTTCCTGGGAACCCAGTGGTATTCATGCAACAGATCCATCTAAAGGAAACTGAATCCGCACAAGATTCCACCAACAAAATCCTTGCTAATTTAATATTTTAATTTATTTTTTTGGCAGGTGAGTCATTGTTTGACTTTTCTAGGAAGAACATTCACAAGCTAACCAAGAATAGTCATGCTACCATCACACTCATTAATTGATTTAGGGCGTGGGCGTGGGCGTGGGCGTGAGGCGAGGCGTAATCCCTAAGACATAGGGCGTAAACCCATGGATCTTTAATATTTTAATTTATAATGTAATCAAATAGCATAATAAAACCAAAAATATAAAAAAGAATATTAGTTTGAAATACTATTAATATGATTAAAGAAACTCATAAAAAATAAAACTTCTAACATAATTTTATAAGTATAAATAATGCAATGACATAAAAGCTATTATGAGAAGCAAATCAGTTTTAACATCTGAACTTTCAAATAACAAAAGAATCATAATTTCTTAAAAGATATTATTGTCATACAATGCAAGTTACTTTCATAAAAGAAAATAATCACATAATTTTATTAGTATTATGAAAAACCATCACGTCGTCATGAACAAAAAAAAGTTACTTTCAAATACAGAAATAATAAAATATGATAAATTGAGCCATATGACAAACACGAAGACCAATGATAAGTAGAGACATAAAATTCGGCAAGTATTTTTAAAAGATATTAATGTGAAGCAATATTCACCCTCACGATGTTCTCAAATAATAAATATGCAATATTAGTACTTGTTATTTGAGTTATTCTTAATCTTCTTATTTATATAAATGACAAAAAACTATTAACTATATCATTTATTAAAAAAAATTATTATTTTGCACCGGGTGTCCGAGTCTCTTTGAGCCCCGACTAATTCGGGGGTGCACAGACCCTCGGCAAGGAGTTTCCTGCAAGTGCACCACGGTTAATTCAGATTTTACCCAATCCGATGGCCCTCAGAAATTGTTTGCACCCAATGGGTTTCGAACTTGAGACCTTTGAAAGGGAGCAAACCCCAAGGCTCAAGTCAATTGCCACCAGGCCAACCCCTGAGGGTTATTTATTAAAAAATCTATGAGGATCAACAATGCTAGCTAATGAATTTGACACACAATTTGTACAAGACATGTTAGGCGAGCCCCAAGCGTTGCGCATGTTTAGGGCGACGAGCGTAGAGTTTGACACTTAGGACGTAAGTCTCACAAAATTAAGCCTCACGTAAGCCTTAGGGCTTTTTTACCTATGCCCGAGCTCAGGGCAAGTCCCAAAACTACCTTTTAAAACAATTATGCAAAAAAAATCATGATGAAATAAATTGACATGAAGTTGAATTTTGTTTAGACATGCAATTTAGAAATTCTTAAATTATATTTTTATCACAAGATGAAAACCCCAAAAGTTGTGAAAACTACAAAATTTCCCCATTTCTAATTCAATCTTTACCAAATGAGAAAATCATAATTCATAAACAAGATATTAGAATGTCTTAGGACGACGCATTGATAAACACAAATTTTCACATGTCCCTTTATGAATAAATGTTTGCCATTACAAACTTTCAAAGATCCATAATTTTATAAACATCCATTAGTCAACAATAGTAATAACTAATATTCTTTAATATAATATCTTCACGCGAGCATGAATCTTTCTTTGCAAAATTTTAAATGATGGATCTTTCTCTTACAAAATCAAGTTTTGCATTTTATAAAAATTGAAATCGTGATTTGGAATCTTGATTCAAGCTTGTTGGAAAATTTGGGATTTGGATGATGATCCCAAATTGCATGTCCAAACGTTGATTCGAAATCATGAAGAGCTTAGCAAGTTTTGTGCTGACAAGGAATCGAGTTTTGCCCCCATTTATTAAAAAAAAAAAGGAAGGAAATAAAGGTTTAAAATAAGTAAATGACACTATGAGCTAAATTCTCCTTAAAAGGTAGATGTTCAAATCAAAATCAACTCATACACAAAGTATGGCCAACTGGTCAGTGAAGTGGGTTGAGCATCAGTTTTAACCTTTGTGGATAGACTTACCAGATATAGGTTGGTGGTTGGTCGTGGATGGTGGAAGGTAGCCCATACAATTAGTCAAGGTCTAGACAACCTAACCTAGACACCACGGTTATTAACAAAAATCAAAACTAAGCCATATGCAGATTTCCTAAATTAGAAATTCCACATAAACTTTAGGAGGAAAAATTCATATCTAAAGTTTGCTCAACCTTAGACTCGTTACAGCCAAAAACAAAACGTAATTCTTCCTCCTATGTGGACCAATGTCCACTTCCCTCCTCTCCTAGCCTTCTAGATAATTATGCCAAATTAGAAAAAGTATTTATTTAGCATGGACATCATACTTAGTTACCTACAGATGTTAACATAGAAGAATGAATAGCATGGAAAATAACAGTAACTACTGCGCCAAACCCCTTGAGCTACAAAAAAATCCACACGAGCTGTCATTTATTAGGCATGAAAATCTGGCAGATGATATCTAGTCAATCCACTTTCACCACCTATTCCTGAATCATATCTTCAATATTATTATGTCCAGGAACTCCCCATTTACATAACCAACGGCCTTCTCAAGGTCCAATTTGCACAAGAATTTCGGCTCTCCTTGCTTCCTTCCTTTGAAGAGTCTCACATCAGTCTATTAAGATTGGGTGGTCTCTTTAATATGGATTGAGCAATCCTCACCTCTTGAACTATCCTTTGAGTTTGAGTTAGCCCAAGGTCCATTTCTTTAATATGGTATAAGAACAAGATCCATCACAATTCTCATTTTCCGATGTTTAGCCCCATATTAAATTGTCTATGCTTCAAATGTCTAGCCTTGAGCATAGAGAAAGTGTGAAAAGTCCCACATCGGTCTTTTAGAATGGGCGGTCTCTTTAATATAGCTTGAGCAATCCTCACCTCTTGAGTTAGCTTTTGAAATTTAGTTAGGCTCAAGGCCCATTTCTTTTAACACTTCTGATGTAGACCTTTCCCTAGTACGAGAGGACCGGGAAGGACGCACCTCTGGTGTACCAGTTATCGTGCCCACGGTAAACGCTGGGTAGCCAAGTGCGGAGCGGATAACTGCCACTTTTTTGCCTTCAAAGTTGCATCTAAGATTTGCTTTTCTTTCAAAAACGCATTCAAAGAGGTAGCCATTGCCTTGTCCAACACTTATTTTAGTCTACTAAAAAGCACCTTAGTTTATCAGACTTTTCACTTTCAGTGTTGCACCCGTAATGATACGGGTGAGTGTAGGATCCATATCGGATTTGGTCCGTGATTTTGGGTACTTTGACCAAATTAATGGAGGAATTTAGGACAAATATAATGATTTTCGTAATAGTAACAAAAGCCAAAGTGAAAATGAAGAAAAATTGAATACCTTGTATATAGAAGTTTTTATGTTAGTCTTGTTCCTTTTATCTTCTTGGATTCTCCTCTTCATCAATATTTTCTCCTTAGAATAATTTGTAAGTTTTCACATAATGCCTTAGACATAGAACTCTATTTTTAGATACTTGAATTATATTTATCCGAAACCCCAAACCTATTTTCGTACTTGGAGCACCTCCAAATCTTAAGATTTAGATCATGAAGGATCCGACCTCTAGATTTGCACCCATATTGGACACTCACACCTGAGTCCGAGCAACTTAGCTTATTAGCATGTAGTCCTTCATGTTTGTAGCTCCCTCTTCTTTTAGTATGATGGTTATGAATGATGTTCTGTTTTGCAATACTAAAAAGAGATAGTTCCTAACTATGATTACTTGCTCCAACTCTCTCTATTCAAACAAAATTTGGATTTATCCAGGATTAAAGTAAATCCATTATGTTAAACTAGAAGTAAATGATGTCCAGTGTTAAATGAATTTCAGCAATTCAAGAAACAATTGAATTCTTACAATTCGATCATCTCCAACTGACTTAGGAAATCAAACCTAATCAATCATACATTTAAAGTACCAGTCACATACAAAGGCTTTTCTAATGATCAAGTTTTCATAATTAATGAAGGTTCATGGTAATTCATACGACAATTTGATATCAAGGACATCCTTGAAACGTATTATCATATATTAGCACTGTATTGGTATTTGACATCAACAGTTTATGGCACCAATCATGACTCACGAGTCCTATACCATCAATTCGTGTTCAATTCAAATTTAAAGTCCTTTCTTTTCTTTGTGTGTGTGTGTGTGTGTGTGTGTGTGTGGGGGGGGGGGGGGGGGGGGTGAACTTACAACTATTTTACCCCCGACCCCAAGAGTCAATAACAGACCTTCCTACTCTGCTTCCTTGGTAACTTAAATTCCTGATCTCAAAATCGGGTGGAAAGCTTCTCAATTGTGGCCTTTATTTCAACAGCAAGTCTATTAATTGGACACCAATGTGTACAAATATTTCCCAAACAGAGATGCCATATTTTGTGTAACACCAGTAATCGGTCGAACAAATACAACGTACTGGAAGAACTAAGTATATAGGTCCAACAAGATGAATGATATTCATATAATAGGTCACTTATGGTTACATCATGCTTTCATGGTATAATTTAGGTTGTACACATGATAATATAACTAAGAAAATTTTATCTAAATGAAGACTTATTATTTAAAGAAAGAAAGGATATAAATCCTTATGGTGATATGTCCTTCAATATTTTTCCAAGTTTCCGGACAAAATTGAACATGCTATGCCTATAAAAGAAGGTCTGCGTAGTGGTAAGGTCTGCGTACATTTACCCTCCCCAGAGCCCACTTGTGGGATTCCACCGGGTATTTTGTTGTTGTATGCCTATAAAAGAATCCATACTCACTTAGCTACTAATATGACAATTTTATTTTATTTTTACGATTTCATTCAACTAACATATGTTGTTGTTGATGATGATGATGATTTTCATTCAACTATTCTGAAGGTTTTACTTTGAAATCTATTAAGTCTCTGGATATGTTTGAGCTCCTCTTAGTGGAACTGATATAGTTTTCAGAAAATGAAACCATGTGAACCATCTGTATGTGGTTGAAGATGTGAGAAAGTCTTTGAACAATAAAACAAATCAGAAAAAAATGGAAGAAAGAGGATAGAACAATATGAAGCACTAATACAGCACTGCAACTCCAATCAAGAAGAGAGAGAATGTCTACTGGGTCTACGCCACTAAATCAGTTTAAGAAACTGCAAATTGTGTTTCAGACTGGACTGGTAATTGTTAAACATATTTAACGGTGATCCACGTTTTGAGACAATAAACTTGAGGAGAGTAAATTCGAGAGAATAAGGACAGGGAAGAACATGCCGTCAGAGGAAGAAGCAACATAAGAAGATAAACTTCCATCAACAGCATCCATCTTTATCTCTTTCTTTAAGACAGCAGAAAACGCAAACTCAATCATTTTGCATCTGCTTGACGCCGTCAAAGAATCCATTCGCTTCTTTATTGAAAAAAAAAAAGGTAGATGGTGCAAATTCTCTTTTGGAGATTTGCACCCATTGCCATATTAAGCACCTAGTAAATGATGGCATGAGATAGTTTACAAGTGCACCCCCTTAAGATTCAGAATAGTCGCATCTTATAAAAAAGTACGTAAAGTTAAACAGCATGTAAAATCCTTTATTAGCTATTGCTCTGTAATCACCACACCACATTTACGGATTACATTAACACTTCAATTGTATCTAATTCATTCACAATTTTAAGCAAAAGCTCACTTCGTGCTTCTAAAGTATTTAGCAATACATTTATATAAATAGTGAGAAAATGAATAGTACGACCATACCAATTGTCATCAAACAATGCTTAAACATTTGAAGGCATAGCAAACAACAAGGATACACTTCTTGGAGAGCACAACTACAGTCTCCCAAAAGGGTTTTGTTTTATAGGAAGAGAAAAGGTATGTTAGAGATGGATTTTTTTGGCTATATTGGGGAACCTTAGCAGCTCGAACTCCTACCCTGTCAGCGAGGATTCGATTCCCCACCTTGTAATCCCCTACCAATTTCCCCTTACCATAACCCAATTTTGAAAATAAAAACACAAGAAGTTTTTTCTGTCTCTTTCTCACTTACAATAGTGACCAGCTTGCACTATTTCAATGAACACACAAAAAAACAAGAAGTGTTTTCTTTGTCTCTTTCTCACTTACAATAGTGACCAGCTTGCACTATTTCAATGAACACACAAAAAAACAAGAAGTGTTTTCTTTGTCTCTTTCTCTCTTTGAGTAGTGACAGCTTGCGCTATTCCAATTAATACATGCATCATCTCACCGACACCTGTACTAGGCAATTCTACCCACCTACGCTAACTGAGATGGGAAAAGATCGCACCTTCGAACTCCATTGAAGCTACGCTACGGCATTTGCATGTGCCATTCATTACTTGCCCTCTACGGCAAATAGTATCCCACTGATCATCCATACAACTAAAAAAAAACATCACCTTGAACAATTTCTCCTCAAGATCACACCTTTACAGCTCATAAAGCCCTAATTTTAGGTTTTATAGCAAAAAACACAAACTTCCCTTTTCATGTCATAAATTACCACACTCTAATTCAGCCAAAAAACTGTAAACCAGTCAGATCATCAATCCCTTTACATCAAAATTAAACCAAAAAACCAACAAAATTTTTGAAAAAATATATTATCTCCTTATGCTAAAACAGATAGAACAGTACATGAAAAGGGGTCAGTCTTCCTTCAACTATGGAACCCTAAAACACATAAATACAAAAAATAACTTCAACTACAAAAAATTAATTGAGGGCATTTAAGAACATGTAAAACAAACTAATCTTACAGCTTTATTATCAGAAGAAGTTTTCAAATGACGAGCCATGGTGGGTGAGGAAAAAACAGAGTTGAGATGAGGACGCTTCTTCTGAGGCTCATCAGATGCAGCAGCCGAGTTCTCCATTTATATCTTTGATGTAAAATTCATGAACCCAACTGTAAGAAGAAAAAAATTACAATCTCCAATCCCAAAAACTTCAAAATTCTCCAAATTCCTGAAATCAAAGTGAAACAAAATGATGAAAAAAACCAAGAAAATGGTATCAATCGGTGAAGAGGAGAAACCCCAGAAAAGTGGTGAGTCGGGTGGGGTTGTTTAAGGGGGGTGGGTAGGGATTGAAGAGAAGTTCACTGAAAATGGAAGAACTCTTGAGTGTGTATTTTTGTGGAGAGAGAAAGCTGAAGTTAAAAAGAAAAAACTGAAATTTTTGTATTATTTAGAATTTTTGGGCCTTAAAAGAGATTTAGATTTGGGCTTTTTTGATAGGAATAATAAGTTATTGGGCCTGATTTATATTTTTGTATAAGTTACATTATTTCCTTACTTTTTTCTAAATTAAAAAAAACTTTTAAAATTTATTAATTTCAGGATACATTACTCAACTTTTAAATATATCAGCAGACATTCAGATATATAGGGAAGAGATGTATTAGAGAGGGGATTGGACATCCGAATACATAGGATAGGGACTTATCCGAGACGAGAATCATGTATCTATCAGGGGAAATATGTAGCAAAGAAAAGAGGGATATATCCAAAGGGGCTAGGAATGTATAAGAGGAGGATGTATCATAGAAGGGATAGAACGTCCTAATAAATAGGGAAGGGATGAATTCGAGAAGGATTGTATGTTTTTGAGAGTAAAGGAATGTATCTGAGAAGGGGATAGGAATATATCAGCAAGAGGAGAATAAGTATTCGATAAGAGATTTTTGAAGATTTTTTAAATTGTAGAAATTTGTAGAAATTATAGTAAAATAAGATATGTATTTAAGTAATCTTTCCTAAATTGATTTCCTAGAATATTTCACGAGTAGGATTACTAACTTTTTATCCTCACATGGAAATAGATACTCTAGGTCATCCTTACAATCAAATGACTTCAGATTTATAGAAAATAGGTGGAAAAAAAATTGTATTCAATACATAAACTACAAATCGAATGGAATATTTGATTTTTAGTTATACTGCATTTGATTTTGTAATTCAATGCGGTTAAAATTACTAAATATATTTTTAGAATAATTCAAAAATGAAATAAAAGTAAGATTGCATATGATATATTGCTACTCAAATTCATGCGTGAGATTGCAGAGTATTTTGTTGTGGTTAAAAATTGAGAATATATTTGAACATTTATCTTCAAAATTTTAGACATGATGAGTCATTTTATTTCGTGCTAAAGTTATATTAACGATAAAAGCAAAGACAAAATGATATAATTACATAAAAAGTATGAATAGACCAAGAAAAAAAAATGAACATATTGAACACTTTTAAGTATATTGAAAAAAAAAAAACATTTGAGTTATAAGCAAGCTTCAAGCTATTTTGTTTTGAAAAACTTTTCTATTAGTATTTTATTTTTTTGAAAAAAAAAATATAGTTTAAGATTTTGACATAATAAAAGAGTCATTTAATAGTTTTCTCAATAATGGTGGATAAATAAATTTTAAAAAAATTTAAAGTTGAAAGATATTGATGGAAGTTATCCCTGGGGATAGAATTGTTAAATGTCAAAACCCCATTACTTGACTTGTGAAAATTGAAAACAATATGACTTATTTTAAAAATATTCATTCGATATTTGAATATTTATTTTATGGCTTTATTTATTGAATTCATGCTTAAAAATTTATTTTAAGAGTTATCTTTTGCTAAAAATAATTTATACTCAAGACTCAAATTTAAAAAAATTCTAACTAAAAATAAAAGAGTATTTATTATTTTATTATAATATTATTTTTATTTAATCAAGATATCGTGAATTTAAATTATAATCGTATTTTATAGAAATATAAAATCAATGTAAATCTAGATTAATTCTTGATTAGACCCTAAAATAAAGTACCAAATAATGAATAAAAAATTAGGACACGTGAAAACTTTAAAGCATAAACCAACTTCTAGGTTCTTATTATTAATTGACAAATAAAATTTGGCCACATACTTTTTAAGAAAAAATTCAAAAAATTATTGATTATGATCAATAACATATACATTATTTAATGACCTTTTATGTATCGTGAATTAAGACTAATTTAAATCATAACGAATATCATATATGGAGTGAGAAAAAAAAAAGTTGATAAAAAGTATTCCTAAGTTCAACTAATATATTAATCTTGATATAATTCATTCGCCGTTATTCCATTAGCAAGATAGCTATAATCCACTCAATCGTAATTAAAAATCTCAAATTCAACACAATTTTTAAATTTAAAAAATAGAAGTATTTATTCTATTCTTGATCCATATTCCATAATTATAATAATAATTTATGATTGTATTTTAAGATAGTGCAACTCAAAATTAAAATATAAAGTCTAAGTACATGATTTTCATAATAAATAAACTAAACAAGATACCTTTAATTACAATTTATACAGATTCCCCACCTATCCTAAGTTTTTCTTACATTTATTTTATTTGGCCTCCTATAACAAGCCACCAAAACAAACCACACAAATTTTGAACCAAATTCCTTCTTCTTCTTTTTTTTTTGGTTCTTTTGTATTCCACAAAGCCAACAATTATTTAATTGTAGGCTTAATCAAACAAAATAAATAAATTAACATACACCCTTATCTAACCAAATCTTTATTTTTGTACGATATCTTTCTCACTACTTAAAAAATGAGAAAAATCAATAGAATCGATCAGAATTCGATGAGAGTATTATCAGTTAATCAAATTTCATAAACGAATTCTGTTATCAAAAGTCCACCGAGATATTCTCATTTTCGATAGTGTTTTATCCTTTTTCTCTTTTTCATCTTTCTATGTCTGATATAGGCGCGAATATTTTTCCCATTTCAAGAAACCTATTTGACTCAACACCATCTTTGCTACTCTTTTGAGCTTCAACATCTTCCAAATCATCTTCTTGTCCCTCAAATTTGCTATCCAAAGATTGATACTCAACTTTCTCTTGGAAAATATTCATAAGAACCAAGTAAAGGGTGACACAAAATATTGTGATCCCAACTATATACCAACTAAATTGTATATTCACTAAAGATTTAGCCCTTTCAAGTGCTTCATGATTTTCACATCTAACCACTTTGTGACCTTCTTCTAAGTTGATAAAACAACCTTTTGGGATGAATTTTGGTGTCCAAAGCATAAACCCCATAACCATTAGCCAAATCCCTTGGAACATAATGCTATAAGACCTCACAAAACTATTCAAGAAACTCTTAGGAAATTGAATTCCCAAAAGTGTAGTGGCTAAACACACAAAAATGGCTATTTGCAAAAGCCAATGGTATTGTCCTTCAACTCCCATATGGTCAGCAGAGTGAAGATGAAAAAGCAATAATTGTTGACCAAAAGCAATAGCACCAAGAAATTGTGTCATCCCATATTTTGTATGGGGTGGAAGTGTCACTTTGTCAAAGATTATGGTGAAAAGTGCATACACAAAGAAAGTTAAAGAGATGTTTGAGTGTTCAAAGTTGTGTAGATGGTTAGAAGGGATAGTTCCATCGTTATCTAAAGGTTGATGTTTTTGTGGACCAATAAAAAGTTCCATTGAAATTGAAGCCAGACAGCCTCCCATAATCAAGAAAAGTTCTAAGTACCTAATTCTTGGAGTTGGGAACCAAGGCAAAGAAGTGTATGATTTTGGGTACAAAGCATGTAATCTAATATGATTAATCAAGTGCCATATACCAATCAAAAAGAAGCCAAATCCTGGTGCTACATGTCCCACCAAAGTGCCCATTTTTCAAATTGTAAAAGTTGCAACTTTAGCCTCTTTTTGCTTCTTCTTGGTTTGGCTAGCCAAATTTGCAAAATTTGACCACTTTTTCTTCTTCTTGAGGGGGGAAATTTTTATAGGAAGTGGTGTGATGGAAAGGAGAGGGAAAAAGAAATGGCCTATATATAAGAAAATTGTGAAGGTGTCTAGAGACTTCTATAAGGGGTTAATTAAGTAAAAGTTTGAATTTTTGGACTTTTTGTAAAAGAGTTTTTTTGGTTTAATTATTTAGGTGACTTGAGGAATAAGAATACAATTAACATTTGGCAATAAGAGTTGACCAATAGGACTTATCTTGTTTTTAGCAATTGGATGAGCTGGCTATTTTCTAGAAGGGATAATAGGGTAGTTTAATTGAATTTAAGTTAATGTAAATTGACAATATAAAAAATATATATGCAATTATATCATTGAGGTATAAGATAAATATAAGTAAATATTTTGCTATTTTAATTCAACTTGAAGTTATATATAATGATTAGAGTTGTCAGAACAGGGTAGCTCAATCTCGTCCTGCCCAAGTCTTGCGGACCAAGGAATTTGAAGGACTAGAACGAGTGAGATCTTCATTTGAAAGGGTCTTGAAATGGACAGTGCAACAAAACCCTAGTAGGGTCGGGGGTTGGAGCGGGCTAGTCCTTCTTTTTAAATTTTTTTTTTCAATCTAAATTTAAACTTAAAATTTTATTAATATATTAAATTTTTTAACATGTCTAACAAAATTATATGAAAAAACATAATAATTACAATTATTATATACATTATACATATAATTAGTGGTGCCTTTAATTACAACCTCATATCTGAAGTATATAACATCAAGAAATAAGAGAATTTTCAAATCAAATATAACAACCAGTGATCGTAAATTTGAGTAATCCTACTACAAATAAATAAAGAAAATTTGAAAAAATAAACTTGTAAACTTAAGAACAATTACGTCTTATAATTTTAGTTCTTTTAATTTAAATTATATAACATTTTTTGTCCATGAGTCCACCGCGACCTAGCCTCGATCAAGCCTCAAGGGTCAAAGGCTTAGTTGGGCCAAGCTTATAAGCCATAGTTCTAAATGGGTTTGAAGTATCACATCCCAATCCTACCTCACCGAGTGGGGTTGAATCGGCCCCACGGGCTAAACCCATTTTGACGACTCTAAATAAATGACAATAAAGATAAATATTTTGATAAGATATAATTGGCAATTCAATATAGAAGATAATAACTTATTATAATAAATTCAAAATTTTTGACTTGTAATATATTTATATTTTTTGGAAAAAGTTTTATAGTGTCATAATTTGAATTAATTTTAATTTTCAATGACAACTTTGTTTTGTTCTCAAAAAGAAACTTTCACATGTTTCCTCCTTTCATTTTCTCTCAAGTGCTAGAAGCCTAGAATATTACTTTTTAGTCTCTTTCACATGAATCTAATTTATTTATTTATTTATTGTTATACCAAAATATTATTGCAAAAAATATAGCATGATACAACAAAAAATAAATATCGATTCCATATAAAATATAATTGTTACGGTGAAATATTATTATGATTAGTTATTGTTATAAAGAGATTGTATTTATAAACAGATACGATATATCATCATTTTGATCAATAATAAAACTAGAATATTCACTAAAGAAATATATATATATATATATATATGTATAAAGTTATATGTCATCATCAGTGACCTCAATGTTGTCTAAAAAAAGAAAATCCAAGTAGGAGGTTTCTTCTTCTTACTAATGAAAAAAAATTAATGTTACCTAGCTCATCTATCTCGTTTTTTAAAAATCAATTTTTCTAGTAAAGAATAAATAAATATATATTTTAAATATTTTGTATTTAGAGCGAATATACACCTCATTGAAAAGATAATATTCATCACTATCATCTAACAAATGATGTGTATTTTACTTTTTTCATTAACAGATTTGAGACTTCTATTTGTTAAATTGAAAAAAAAAATCTACAACTAGGTTTTAAATATTATGTGGTTTAAAAATATTGTCTCACTTGTTTTTTTAATCCCTTATTGTTTTAGTTTGGTAAAGAGGTAAAACAAAAAAGTTGAGGTGACTTTTTAAAGCCATGAACTTTTTTTAATTAAAAAAAATTATTTCTAGATTTTTTTAAATTCAATTTATTAAGGAAAAAGATAAATATGCACCATTTGTTACACAATAAAAGCATATATGCACCATTTATTTGACGAAAAGAGTATATATGCATCATTTTTCATATATATATATATATATATATATGTGTGTGTGTATGTATCATTTGTTTGACGACAAGAGTATATATGCATTTTTTTTTACGAAGAGTATATTCAATCTAAATCACAAAGTTGAGGGATATATTTTCCCTTTTCCCTTATCTAAATCTTGATGATCGAAGTTAAACCTACTCTGTTGATAGTCATTAATAAATTCAAAATTTAAAATTTATATATTTATACATCGAATTTGAATTAATGTGCATTAATTATTGAGGGTCAATTTGGTCAAAATGTACTAAAGAACAATCACAAGTATCATTTGTGGTTAGTAGCTAATTTCCAAAGGTCAAACTTGTACTTCTCTATTTTGATTTCAAACACAAATTGTTTGTTTTATTACTAATACTAGTACAATGTGGGTTTAGTTTTAGCGTATTTATATTGTCTTTATATCTTGTGTTGTCAGTTTTCATTTTGTTACGTTAAATTTATCGTATTTACATACTATCATGTGCTTTTCCTATCCTTTCCTTTTTCTATATTTAGTTTATTCTACTTTTGGGTTTTTGAGACGAGGGTTCCCAAGAAACAGTCGCTCTACCTCTATGAGGTAGTGGTAAGGTAGACGTATATTCTACCCTCCCCAAATCGCACTTGTGAAATTCCACTGGATATATTATTATTATTGTACTTATAAAATATGGAAAAGTACTTTTAAAATTCTATTTTGATTTCAAACATAATTAACAGTCAAAAGGATCATATCTTGTGATGGCTTTTGGTTGTCATTTAACATGTGAAAAAAATTGACATTCTAGTGAGTATAATAAGTTTAAGGTAATTGTAAAAAATATATTTAAATCATTATATATATTTATGTGAGTTTCACATTTTAACCATTGATCAAAGTAGCTAAAGAGCACAATAAAGCGAGAGTGTAGGGCGAGTTGAGCCTAACCCGTAAATTTTTTAAATCATTTCCCCACCTTGCATGATAAATTTTTTTTCTATTTTCAACCCCACCTGTCCTGTCCCGCTCCATATAGACCTGCCCTGCATAAATTTCACCCGTATAAAATTTTAATTTCTTTTATTTAATTGAATTTATGAAAAATAAAAATTCATATTTTTTGGCTAATTAACTTCGACAAAAAATTAAATATTCTAGTTAACATTTCAACAATTGTTTCTTTATCGTTAATTGAAAGTTTTTAATTGATATTTCAACAACTAACAATTTACTAGACATATCTAGTTTGAATTTTAGAAAATAAATTAAAATTAAAGTCAATGTTTAATATATAAAGCTTATATCTTTGATTTTTACTAATTACAAAGATTTAATTTTCTTCAAATTCCTATTTAGTTATTTAAACTCGCAACCCGCCCCATACCACATTAATTTTAAAAGTAGTTACTTCAACCCGGACCGTACCCACCTCGCCCCACATAACTCTAAACCCACCCGTACCCGTCCCGTCCAGCCTCGCCCCACCCCACCCATTGCTATCCCTATGAAAAAATAATACTAGTTTAGATCCATTTTTTTTATCATCAATTCTAATTTTAAATATATATATATAAATCCAAATTCTTGAAGAAGAAAAATAGGACATGAATTGTACTTCAAGTCTCATGGTCTTTTTTTTTTTTTTACATACGATTAAAAAATAAAAAATCATACTTTGAAATAGTCTAGAAAGGAAAAAAAATATATTTGAATTATGTTAAAAAAATATGGAACTTAGGTTAGAAGTGAACATTTGAAGTGTTGATGATATGATATGCTGACCTAATATTGGATAAACAAATAATTAGGGAATGAATCTTTATAATTAATGTGATATCATGATGTACTTACTAAAATTTATTCCTACCATTGGGGACGAAGCCATTTTATATCTCGAGGGTTCATCCGAATTTTCTTCAATCAAAAATCATACTATTTATATATGGTTAAAAATATCTTTCATGCATGTATAGTAAATGTCAAATTCCTCTCGACTAATTCATTGGCTTTCTTTTTCAAATTTTCAACTTGCCTTAATTGAAATCCTGGCTATGCCATTACCTCTCATATTAGGAGATACAATACCTTGAAAATTGAGTTCGGACCACTAACATTAGTTTGAGTATATTTATGAATTACGTAAAGATTTTTGAACCCCACGATCTTATTCCCTCAAATTTAACCTAAGAAAATTAATTGATAAATAAATTATGAGCTTAGTTTTTCCTTTTATTTAGTATATGGATCATATTATCAAGAATTTCAAAAGAGAACAAAAAAATATATTTTGCTTTGACTTAAGAATTAAAGAAATTAAAAGGGAAAAAAATAATTCTTCTTTGCTTGTCAAACAAGATTTTATCCCCCATTTTGATTCCAAAAAGAATTCTAAGTTAGCTTCTTGCTAATTAATTATCATTTAGTTTTGTTTTATGATATGTAACTTAATTTTCACCTAATTTAAGATGAACAAAAATGAAATAAGTTGACTATTGTCATAAAATAATGTTGAAACACTTGTAAAAAAAATTTTGCCAGGTCAATTGCAAATATGAAATTTTGATATTGAAAAATTTTTAACGAGTCAATTTTCGATAGATTTTTATTTAAAACTCGTATTTTTTAAGTCATTCTTTTACTAGATTGAAAGAAAGTTAAAAAAAAAAAAGAAAGAATTCTATAAAAATAACTTTATTTAGGTACACTTTCTTGAAAGTTTGTGATAGTAATCCATTTAATTAATTTTAATAATAATAATCAAAGAACTTTTCTAATAAACCTCACCAATTCTCTGGAAAAAAAATTGCATTAATTAAAATTGTTAACAATTATTCATGAAACATCAAGAATTCTCATAATTTGCTTTATACTTTTTTATGAATGTTGGCTTTCTAGCCTAATCAAACCAACTTTATATCTAATTGCATTAACAAAACTTGTTAATAAATAATAAATGTGTTTTAATGTCGAACAAGTTGAGATTAGTTCTGTTGTAAAAATTCATCAAGAATAAATTAATCATACGTCGATTTATAGCCTACCATGCAATTAAAATAAATAAATTACGACATAATCAAATAATATTTTTCACTTTTCTCAAAGTATTCTTGAAAACAGAAGTAAGAGTGCATATATATCGCTTTTTCTATGAGAGATATATCCGCTCTAAATCACAAAGCTGAGGAGTCTATTTATCCCTTTTTTCCTTGTCTAAATTTTACTTACCACATATAAATATAATGTATTGGTGATGAATGACGAATTCAGAATTTAAAATTTATGTATTTATACGTGTAACTCGAATTAACATTCACTAATAATTGAGGTTACTACAAAAGTTTGTATAGATGTTTGGTGAATTGTTAATACATTTTATATTTAGAGGGAGAATAATTGAGAGTCAATTTGGTCACACAATGTACTAATAAAGAATAATCACAAGTATCATTTGTGGTTAGTAGCTAATTTCAAAAGGTCAAACTTGTACCTCTCTATGTTGATTTCAAATAAAAATTGTTTATTTTATTACTAGTAAAAATATGGAAAAGTACTTTTAAAATTCTATTTTGATTTCAAGCATAATTAATAGTCAAAAGGGCCTTATATTTTAATAGCTTTTGGTTATCATTTAACATGTGAAAAAAATTGAAATTCAAGTGAACATAATAAGTTTTAGAGGTAATCGAAAAGAAATATTATATATATTTTTCTGAGTTTTACGTATCAACTATTCATTAAGGTGGGGGCTTCTTCTTCTTTCCCTTCTTCGAATTCTGATTTTTTGGGATCTCTAAATATGATATAATTAATGTATTTTCTTGTAAATTAGATTCGGACCATTAACATTAGTATGAGTGTATTTACGAATCAATTTAAGAGTTTTGAGCCTCACAATTTTGTCTTCTCAAATTTTGTTCAATCAATAATTAAATTATGAACTCAATTTTATAGGACGCCTAACTTTTCCCTTTTTATTAAGATATGAATAAGCTATCAATAATTCTAATATTGCATATGGATATCAAGAATCTCAAAAGAAAATAAAATCTTTTGCTTTGACTTAAAGGTTTAATGAATTATCATTTAGTTTTGTTTTTCATGCAATTTAAGATGAACAAAAATGAAAGTATTCAATAAGTTGACTATTGGCATAAAAATAACGTCCAAAGACGTGCAAATTTTTTAGGGAGGACAATTACAAATATGAAATTTTGATGAACATTTTTGATTAAAATTTTTCGATGAGTCAATTTTCTAACAGACTTCTATTGACAATTCGTACTTCTTTTAGTAACTTTCTTACCAGATTGGGAAAAAAAAACCCCTCTAAAAGTAACTTCTTTTAGGTACATCTTCTTAAAAGTTTATGATAATACTCTGTTTTATTAATTTTAATGATATTTAAAGAACTTCTTAATAAACCTCACCAATTTTTTTAGAAAATAATATTGCTTCAATTAGAAATTATTAGCAACTATTCTTGAAACATCAAGAATTCTCATAATTTTGCACTAACATGAACTAGCATTTATTTGCTTTATACCTTTTTATGAGCGTTGGCTTTCTAGCCTAATCAAACCAACTTGTATCTAATGGCACTAACAAAATTGTTAATAAATAATAAATGTGTATTAATGTCGAATAAATTGAAAATCAATTCTATTATGAAAATTCATCATGAATGAACTAACTATACGTCCACTGATAATATATCATACTTTTTTTTCTATATATAAATTTGAAATCGAAACGTGATATATATGTGTTAACCAGTAAGTGATAGATACTGATCTTAACTTATAGATAAACAAAGTCATATATATATGTGCTAGCCAATAAGTGATATTTGATCATGATCGATACTGATCTTAGTTTTGATGGACGAAGTCATTTATATGTGCTGACCATTAAGTGGTATTCCATTATGATACTACTTAGTCGAAAATTTTGCTAGGTATGAATAAAAATGTTATACATAACATGTAGACATGATGTAACTTGACGTACTAAACGAAATGTACTTCCTAATATCTCATTGATTAATCACGTTACTAGCTTAACAAAATTTCGAGTTTTAAGTTGATCCAATCTGAAAAAAATTATATACTAAATGTTGTTATAAATATAGTTCTGGAATAAAAACCATTCAAAAATGTAGTGTTATACTTCATTCATCATAGAAAGAAAGACTTTGTAATAAAACACCGTAAATTAAATTAATCAGATTCCAAAATAAATATCGAACACCAAAGTTGGAAATTCACAAAAGGTTGGTAAAGAGATTGTTATAGTGAAGTGAAATATTCATAATGTGTGGGATAGGTTAATTATAATTCATGTTATGATGTAATATAGCACTATATTTTGAAAAGCCAAAATGCAATAATTAACATTTAGTTGTTATGAAATTGTCTCACAAGTGGAATCAAAAAGTTACTCTTTACTAATTATCCCAGGCAGAATTAAAGAAAAGTATTATTATTATTTATTTATTTATTTATTAGCAAACTTAAATAATAACAAATAACAATAATGATACCTCAATTGATTTGATTTAATATAATAATGAAATGAGTTAATATTAAATGAACAAAAATCATTCATATAGTCAATTTCAACATAAATCGCCTATTTGTCAGTAGTAAGAATTGATAGTAAATATTACCTAATCATTCATTTTCTTAATAAGTTATTATTACTTTGTGTTCGATCAAATAATTTCACATTAATTAAAGAACACAAAACCTACTATAAAATAAATAAATAAATAATAGATTTATATTTTTTTTGTAAGAGTAAGATGTATATGTACATAAACTTTCTCTTCCTCCCTAATTAAAGGCCATAAATTATAAACAATACATCCCTACCAAGGGACAAATTCTAATTTCTTAACCATAATTACAATAAGAACATATTCGATCTGCAATTTTATAATTAGAATTTCAAAAGAGTAAAATATATATAAATATTATCCCTATATCATATGAGATGAAGAGATTGTTTTCCATAAATCCTCGACTATTACCTAATCATAATAAAAAACAAATATACATATATACAAGCCATCACCAAACATTTTTTTCCCATTTTTGTACATTCCCTTGCTTTGGCTTTTTAATTAATTAACTCTTCATTTCTTGCCAATTATGTAGCAAACACTTTGCCCATTTCAACAAACTTCTTCTTCAATTCACTTCTCTTTTGAGCTTCAACATCCACAAAATCCACTTCTTGATGATCCTCAAAATTATTTTTTAAGGATTGATACTCAACATTATTTTTTGTGAAAATCTTGAAACCAACCAAGTAAAGAGAGATTACTAAACAAGTGGTTCCAATAATATACCAACTAAATTCAATATTCACTAATGACTTTGCCCTTTCAAGTGCTTTATGTCCATGGCATCTAACAACTTGGTACCCTTCTTCCAAGTTGATAAAACAACCCTTAGGTATAAATTTTGGTGTCCAAAGCATAACACCAATAACCATGAGCCAAAGTCCTTGAAACATAATACTATAAGATCTCACAAAATTATTCAAGAAATTATTAGGAAATGGAATTCCCAAAAGGGTAGTCAATAAAGACACAAAAATGACTATTTGTAAAAGCCAATGATATTGTCCTTCAACACCCATATGGTCAGTTGAGTGAAGATGAAATAGAAGCAATTCTTGGCCAAAAGCAATTGATGCAAGAAAATTTGTAAGTCCATTTTGGGCTTGGGTTGAAGGGGTAATTTTGTCAATTAACATGGATAAAAATGCATAAATAAATAAAGATAAAGAGATACATGAATGTTCAAGATAGTGAAGATGGTTAGAAGGGATTGTTCCATCTGAGTTTAGTAGATTGTGATTACCAAAAAGTTCCATTATTAAGAAAATTAAGGTTGCACACATAATCAAGAAAAGTTCAAAATGTCTTATTTTTGGAGTTGGGAACCATAGTAAAGAAGTGTAGCCATTTGGGTGCAAAGCATGTAGTTTAATATGGTTGAACAAGTGCCAAGTACCTACTAGAAAGAAACCAAAACCTGTTCCTACATGCCCCACCAACTTTGCCATCTATGGGAGGTTAGATTTCGATTGTTGTGCAAGTTACAGAATAAATTTATTTTATCTTTAGTCAAATCGACTCGAAGATGGTGATTTAAATTCACCACATAGAATTTAGAAGTGATGGAACAATACTATCTTAGTAAATATAACAAGAAACATCAATGTTGTTTTCTTGTGCTTCAAAAACCCTTCTATTGTTCCTTGCTAGAGGATACTAGTTTTCTTGTGATTGGTCTACTTACCAATCGCAATAAAACAAATTCGACCAATATTGTGAAAGTTGCTGAATAGATCGATCTATTGTATTCTGACTCAATCTGGATCAGAGGTAGTGGATGAACAACTTGTTGCAGAGTTCAAAAGTGAATAAGAATAGCTTGATGAACGCAATAAGAACCGACAACTTTATCTTTTTGTACTAAAAAAACCCTTCCGTTGGTTCTTGCTAAGGGTAATTTACTTGGTTTGGAGTTTGTGAGAGAGGAGATAAATGATTGTCAGATTTAACTATTGAATAGAGAAGTAAAAAAAGATTCTATATCTAGCTAGAGAATCATTTATTTTCTACTATATATAGTAGGGAACTTTTTTCTTAAAAAAATAATAATAACAACCTAGATGTTATGTTTACTTGTCTGGAGTTCTAAGTTGTCAGAATTTCATTGTTTTATTGAAGAAACCTTAACATCCTAGGCAAGTTATGACAGGAAAGTTTTGTTCATAAAGTTAGTTAAAGGGAAGTAATCATGAGAAGGAGCTTAAAAAACAATATAAGTAATTCCGTAAATAATATGAATATTTATAGATGTAAATACGATATAATCAATTATAATATAGTAAAATGGTATTACGTATATGAGAACACGACACCACTTCAAATAAGATATATTCGAACCTGATTATAAACAATATTTGATTAAATCAATTTCACTTATTTTTGAGTTTGAGTTCTCTACACATATCACTATATAATTTTTGGTTAAATTGACCTACTAATTGCTTGTGCATATACCATTACTTTTAAGTTTTATTTGCATTTATGTTTTTTCTTTTTTTACCAAATAAAGATACTATGTGGTGCTAGTATATTGATTGCTTTTTTCTTTGTTTGCAATGCAATTTTTATATATTAAAAAATCTTCTTTAATTATGTCCAGGAAGAACACAAGCAATCTCTTTCTTATTCCTTTAATCTTAATTTACGTTAGCTAAATTAGTACTGTTATTTAATTTTAATACTTATGATCAAATTTGCATATCTAAATAAGATATTAAATAATATATAATAATAATAGCTGTCGATAAACTGGTCATTAGTGAGTAAATCTTTTTCTATAAAAAAAAATACAAATAGAGCCACATTCTACATACAAATTTGGTTATTATTTGCAAAATGGAAAAATTTCATAAAATACATTTTCTATTAATTAAAAATTTTAATAGATAAACTAGTGACTTTAGTATTTTCTTAATTAATTCTTGTCGTAGTCTAATTGTTTGATTTTTCACATATTAATCTAACGTCTTAAATAATACTATGTGTGTATATTTTCGTAAATATGTATTTTTTGTGAGTGTGTTAGCAATTATTAATTGATATATCAACAAATTTGAATTATCTTGCTTATGATGGGCAATGTATAATCTTTTCCCAAAATTTAATGAAGATTTTTCGAAAAGAGCAAATACTTGAAACGTAATAAGACAAAAATAGCTATAGTTTGCTAATATTACGATTTGTAATTACATATTATAGGAGAGAGACGAGCGAGATCGAGTGAGTGAGGAGAGAGGCAAGCGAGAGAGGACAGAGAGTACGAATTGTATATGTTTATTTATCAAATTGTATGTGTATATCTGTAAAATAATTATATACGTATAACTAATATACACATACATAATTTTATATTTGGCGAACGAGATCAAGAGATGGAGGAGAGTGGAGAGAGACGAATTGAATATGTAAATCTGTCAACATAATTGTATATATGCAACTAGTATACATATGTATTTGTATATCTAGCAAGAGATTGCAGAGAGAGAGGAAGAGAGGAGAGAGAAAATAGCAACAAAAATCTAACTACAACTATAAATTATGATTTTTTAAAACTATAGTGGTATATATACCATACGTTTGCCGAGTTACGTAATTTACCCAAATTTAAATAGTGCCAAAAAAGGAAGTTTGGGTAAGTAAATTAGCCTTACTTGGGCCTTATATGAACTTCATTGCAAGGCCCAATATACTTTCAAGCCCAATAAATTCCAGCCCACCATTTAATACTAAAACCCTACCCCTAAACCCTTCGTCCCAAAAAATCTCAGAAAATTCTGTGTGGGGAATTCTTCGAAGAACTTGTAAGTTTCTTCTATGTAATTTGCTGTTGTCATTCCATCAGTAGAAAATTATACTGTTTATATATAATTATATATACAGGAGATGTTGAATCTCCTTCAGCTTCTTTGTATGTTTTGCTTTTTGTATTTTGAACTCATCTTCGTGAAAATTTTGGGTTCACCATGGATTGAGAGTTTTAAGCTTTAATCACTTAGCTGAAATTTGTCTACTTCAATTGTTGTTGTATTGTTGGCGTTCAGTTCCATGAATGAATGTTGTGAATTTTTAATCATTTACTTAAGCATTCTAGTGGTTAAACAATGGGTTACAAATATGGAGTGAAAAAAAAAAGAAACAGAGCAAAAAAGTGGGCTTGTTAAAAAGATAGGTTTTTATTATATATCAATCCAAAAAAAGACGTATGGTCTATTAGGTGTCTTGTTAGAATTTAGTTCATAGGGTGAAAATTGTAAATTTCAATTTCTGCTGTTGTAATTTTTCAGTGTTGGGTTCATGGTTTGGAAGTTGTAAATTATATATCCTTCTCATAAATAAGAATTTGGAGAAGCCCTTTAATCTGAATTAGTGTAGCTGAATGAGTCCTTGAGTTATTTTTAGTCTGTTAGAGAACTCGGTGGTTGATAGACTTATGTTTGATGTCAACCTTTTCCAAGCCGCCTCCTTTATTTGAGCTTGTGATTGGTAATATTAGTCTTTATGTTTGATGCAACCTTTCCCAACCTGCCTCCTTTACTTGAGATTGTGACTGGTAATTTTAGTCTTATGTATGATGTCAGCCTTTTCCAACTCGCGTCCTTTGTTTGACCTTATGACCGGTAATTTTAGTCTTATCTCAACCTTTCCCAATCTGTCTCCATTATTTGAGCGTTTGACTGGTAATTTTTGTCTTATGTCTACCTTTCCCAACCTGTCTCCATTATCTGAGCTTGTGACAGATAATTTGAGCTAGTCAGTCAGCAACTCTAATATCATATTTTTCACTCTTATCAGAAAGTGTGATTGTGTATGATGGTAGCGGATGAATTGACCATGATGAACCCAGAGAATGAAGATTTCGATCCAGAAACAGAGTCCGAATCGGAAGAAGAAGAAGGAGATCAGCAAGTCATAAAGCTGGCTGAACCTTCAAAAACTGCTGTATATAACCGGGATGGTTTGCTTGAAAGGCTGGCTGATATCCGCTGGCCTGATGATTTGGATTGGATTCACAGGCTTAACATCGACGGGGAGGAGCAAGAAGAGGTGGATGTGAACGATGATTTGGCGAGGGAACATTCATTCTACATGCAGGGGTTGGAGGGTGTACGCCAAGCATACGTCAACTTTCAGTCAACTGGTGAATCGTTTTTGAGGCCCTCTGATTATTATGCAGAAATGGTGAAGTCTGATACTCACATGGAGAAAGTCAAGGGTCGCCTCTTGGCTGAGAAGCGGAAGATCGAGGAGTCCGAGGAGAGAAGGAAGGCCAGAGAAAACAAGAAACTTGCCAAGGAGGTACAAGCACAGAAGATGAAAGAAAGAACTAAGCAGAAGAAGCAGGAGATTGAGTCCGTTAAAAAGTGGAGGAAGCAGAGGCAGAAAAGCGGCTTCGATAAAGAGGATGCTAGCGGTCTAGATTTGGCTTTTGATGGAGGAGACGCTGATAAACCCTTTCAGAGATCAAATAAGAAAAGACCTGGTGTATCTCCCGGAGATCGTTCAGGGGGGAAAGCCACATTTGGTGGAAAAGGGAAAGGATTCGACAAAAAGAGGAAAGGCAGGGAATTCAAGAATTCCAAGTTTGGATTTGGTGGGAGAAAAGGTTTAAAGAAGCAGAACACTGCTGAAACTACCAATGATTTTGGAGAATACCACAAAGGTGATCATTCAGCTAAAAACAAGCGCGCTAAGAGATAGTTCTGCTTATCACTTACTACTTTTTGTTGTACTAGACCAAAGTTATTCCATTGTTGTGCGGATGAATTAGCACTTTATGTGAGCTTTACCTATCAACCAGAACGAATTCAATTCCTCTAAAGGTTTCTGCAAATTGATGATCATTTTTCCTAGCCTTGAAGCTGAATTATGTCTAAGCTTGTCTACTTTATTTCACAACTTCTATACTATACTGAACTGTAACTTTTCCTTTAAATAGAAGTCTATTTCTCAATGTCATTTCATCAATTGCATCTCACATCAGTTTTAGCTTTCAGTTACTTCTGGCTAAATCAGTTGAAGAAAACAGTGAGCCTTTTGCCATCTGATACTTCTGTAATTTTATCATTGAAGTGACTCGTGACTAGTGAAGAAAGTTCAGAAGGAATAGGCCTGCAAAACATACCTTAAAGCAGTGTCCTTGATATTCTCCTGCAATCATCCAGAGAGTGCCCTACACTTCTCCATATATAGCACTTGGCTTTTCTAATCAAACACATCTTTTCCTCTCTCGTGGAACAACTTACTAGGTGGATTGGATGTACCATGCTTTCGTGCTTTAGACTCCCAAGCATGTGCATTCTTCGAAGCATTGTCAAACACCTTGAGCCTGAGTAAAATCACAGTTTATAATAGCATCAGCATTGCTGGCTTGAGAACGTTTAGCATGATTCCACGATCTGATTATGCATCTTGTACTCAAGTCAAATATTAGACATTTTCGAAATCAGTGAAGACAGCTTGTCTTGAGCTCTCAACTCAATATACATAGGGAAAATCTCAACAATGTTTAAACTTGAAGGGAGCTAACTTGTCACATATTTAATTGAGCACAATTTTGCAAAGAAAATCATGCATATAAGATAAATTGATCAAAACTATTAAACATTACATACAATAGCATTTATTTACGCCAAAAGCAGCTAAGCTGACTATCCAAATGTAGCAGTAAATGATGCATACAAATACTCGATACCGATTTCCAACATCTCTTTTGGCCTAAATTTGCCAACTTAACAAAAATATAATGTTAATGCAGAACAACTGCTTGAAGTATACTAATAAGCAATTAGAATTGGATTAATCAGCACCAAAAATCTTCCAGGGGGTGAATAGCTTGTGTATTGGTTAAATGATTTATACTTTATCTAGAGACTCTTCATTGGAAGACCACTTCCTCTAGATATGGAAAATTAGGTGGCAATGTCAGTAATGGTTGCTCTCCTGACAATCCTTTCAATGCCAATGCTAAAGAATACCCTAAAGCCCGGGCAACTGGTACTGCAACTGCATTTCCTACTTGTATGTACCTAAGACACACGAAACAAGATCAAGTCAGATCCTGTAATGAAGAGAACGTTGCTGTAGACTTTGAAATACAACATGTTCTACATATAACGAGAACACGTGTTGATCTCTGCAAATTACACTCTTCGAGCAGGACATTATTCAGATATAATTTGTCGAGAATGTCAAAATTACATGATGATGCAGCAGAAGTTTAGATTTGCATATAACCAAACAGCTCAAATAAAATCATCTACATCTGAGCAGTTCTTTAAAGCTATAGGCTGATCTCTAATTTGATTCCAGAATGTTTAAGTGATTAGATTCATGAGTTCAAGGCGGGCTAAGATTATATTCTACGTTACATATCACTTGGAAAAAAAACATGCCTGATCAGTTGACAGACCTTGTAAGTGATGTAAACAAGAGTAGTTGATTGTTTTTCATGGAAAGAGTAACTAAATAGATCAACACAAATGCACCATCAAGTGGCCACTAGTTTGATTCAGATGTTACCTTTCTTTTATTGGTCCAGTCAATTTGTAGTAATCGGGGAAACCTTGCAGCCGCGCATTTTCACGGATGGTGAGCACTCTGTCCTGCACTGGATGTAATATAGCCTGAAAAAGCAACAAAGAGCATCAGACTAAACCAAGTGAAGATGCACAAGGTGTAATTTTGAGACAAGTTGCAAAGGGAAAAGTACCTGATTGTGGGGCTCTGCTCTTGTAACAACTGTTGAAACAATTTCATCCCACCATAAACGACCAAATGGCCTGCATAATTTCAAGTATCATGACAACAATAGAACCATTATGGTGAGTCACAGGTAGTGGTGCAAGCTAAATCAAATTAGGAAAACATTGTATCATTACTTTTGTGAAGTACCACGAACAAAAGTCATCGCATAGTCAGGGACCTGTGAAGTTGCAGAACCATAAGAAATAAAAACAACCTTCAGAATGACACGGTGGCACAAAAAGCAAATCATACCAAAGGCTTTCCCGAAGTAAGTTTTACTCTTTCCACATCAGGATCCCATTCAACAATATTGTCAGCACGAACACGAACCCCAGGCAAGTCCCTGAAGTTTGCACCCTGCAATTATTGAAGATGGAATCAACAACCCCAGAGATATATATACTCATGTGCTACCACAAATAGCAGGTCACAACAGGTGTAATACCTTCCGTTTGGGAATTTGACATACACGCTGATAGTCATCATCGTTTAACTGAAGGGGCCGATGATCATACAAAACAGTACCCAATGTACCTATGATATAAAAATGCAATCAAAATGTGAAAAGGCTTACACCACCACTAGACGTATCCGAAGGTCTAGATGAATTAGTAAAATGCTAAACTATTTCAGGCAATTCCTAGTTGCACTATACAAAGTTCCAACATCAGAATTATTTTTTGTTGTTGACAAAGTTCACAATATCTAAAAGGTAATACCTTCTAAGTTTATATGCTCACTAACTTTACATATTGCAGAATCAAAGCCACAAAGATATGTTATCACACTTAACTGAAATTTACCCACTATAACAACAAAGTTAACGAAAAAAATTTGTCACAGTAGAATAAATTACAAGCATAAGACTGAAGTTCCAACACCAAGTAATCACAAAAGAACTCACCGTCCCTCTTTGATCTTATGAAACACTGGAAGTCAGATTTCGGCTCATCAGTATATGGCATTTCATCCCTTGGCTCGTTATTTTCTACCTAATATTCAAAATCATTTGCATAAATAAAGGAACACAGAAACATATTAAGTTTATGTTTAACTAACTGGAAGTCTGTCTTTCAAGCAACTTTAATTCTACATACAGGAGGAAGATCTGATAGTGCATCCTCAAGAAGAAGTTCTCTCTTTAGCTCGACCTGCAGACCCTCTTCATATTCTACTGCATTTAACTGTATTTAAATTCAAAATCACATTCACCCAATAGCAATATGAAAGAGTACGTGGTATTTTAACAAATTCAGTAGACTACCTCAAATTCTGTCGGAATGCCACCCCTCACAATAACACTATGTGTGGGCAACGGATATTGTGGCAATTTCTGCAAGACGAGAAGAGATTTAAGTTGAGCAGTGAGCACAGAGAAGAACAAGAAAAGGAATATTTAAAAATAACTGTTTCTTTACCTCTGAAGGAAGAGCACCCCACATGAAGACACGCATACGAAATTGTGGAAGTCCATATGCCCCAGCTACCATCATTCCCATCCGTGCTTGGTAGTTCATTCCAACAAGTCTGCTCAGTGCATATCTTCCAAGGTAACCATTTGCAAACCTGAGCAAGTCCACCACATTTTCCATTAACACGAACCTTGGTTTCAAGAACTCCACAATGCCCATGAATACTTCAAGTTGTTTATTTTTCGGGTCTTGCAATGGATTCGCTGAGTTCCTAAAACGATTAAATCCACTTATGCCCTGACAAGGAGGACCCCCACATATGGCGTCTACTTCCCCCTAAGTGTATAACCAATAAAAAAGTCAAAACCAAAGCCTTGCAATTGGAAAGATAAATTCTTAATGTAGAGATTCAGAACTATACAAGAGATAAAAAGAAGCAGGAGGGAACTTACAGGTAATGGCAAAAGACTTGCTTTGAAGCCCTTGATCACGAAGTCCTTTATTTTTTTCTGGCAACCACTATAGGCAAATATCAATGCATTAGACAAATGTATTAAAAATGAAAAACATGGATTCACGACATGTTGCTTAGTTTGGAGTTCATACTCTAATCCTTCTATCGGTTCCCAAGTGTCTTCATCCGGGCCATAACCCTTCCAACGTACCTAGTCATAAACAGTAAGTGGAAGTGATATGAGGAACAAATGGAAAACCCAATAACTTATCTACAAAGTCTTAAGTTGTTCACTGGAGTAGCCTATACAATACATACCAAAGAGTTAACAGTAAAGAAGGCAAAAACCTCCAAACATGGTGAAAAATACCTTAAAGTAAAGGCCAGGCTTCTTTATTTCATTTGGGTCTCCATAGCAAACTTCTAAAATCTCTTCCACCTCAAAAATTTCACCTTCTTCATTATCACCAGATCCCTCATCCTCATCAGCACCATCATCGTCATCTTCCTCATCCTCTTCCCCTACTGTCAGCAAAGGGTGTGCTGGGGTATTGCTTTTCAACAAGGAGCAGGATGCACAAAGCTGCTCCCACTCCTTTAAAAGCAATAAGAAATCTGAAGCAGGCTCATTTCTTACCTGCATAACCATATAAATTACTCATTTAAAGAATTGACGAATAAAAAGAAAAATGATAAACTCTATGCCTCATCAATCATTACCTCCGTCTCTGGGTGGTTCACTTTTAAGCTATCACAAGCATACCGATTTAGGTCAACAGTCCATTTCTGCAATCAAGATATATGAAGTGCTAAGACAGCAAAATAAATAAAAGTATCCTTTTTATGAAAGCTTAAGCTTTTTGGTGAAGTAGTCATACAATTTGACATGATACCGCAACGTAGAGGTGATGCATTTAAGTCTCATTGCAACTCTTCAACACTTAGTCTTACACACAAGCTTGGCCATCAGTAAAGTAACCACACATGTGAAAGAGTGTATTGATTATGTATTTAAGTAAACAAAAATGTCTCATCTCTAATAGTTTTAAGTTTTCAGATAAAGTGGTTATATAATTCAACAAAAAGAAAACATAAAACTAGAGAAAGGACAAGAACAACAAACTTGGTTAATAGGACATACAGTGACAAGTTTAACACCACAAACATCAGCACCTAAGCACAGTCCAGTGGACATTCCACCACAACCAGAATAGAGATCCAAGAGCTTCTTTTCTTGCTTCTGTTCATTGACCTCTACAACATCACCATCACTTGATATGGTAGAATCTGATTCACTATTGGGACTTGAGACATCTGCAGAAACAGCACTGTCCCTTGTAATCTATATTTTCGGAGAAATATCTCAAGTCTTCAGTACAAAGGAAAATGCTTTCTTCAAAAATTATATTCCTGAAAATGCTTTCTAGTTTTGGTTGGTGAGAGGAAAATATTTTCTAAAAGCTATCTATAAAAGATCAGTTAGTAATGACAACATAACAAATAGTGTTCTGCAAGGCAAGTTTGGATAAGTTTATTAATTGTTAAAATTTGATAACAATGTCGCAAGTATTATTGGAGGGGGAAAATGAAGAATTGAGATATTTGTAAAGAAAATATTTTGCTTTGCCAAATCAAATATAATTTCAGTAAACAATTGACTTTAGTTATTTTGTAAATGAGAAGTATACTTGAAAAGATTACCTGATGGTAAGCTAACAAATGACGAGAACGGGACCAGGTACTTCATGTCATAGTAATAGTCAGATTCTGATGTCAAATTTTCCTTGAACTGTAAGCTTACCTACAAACAATATCCAACATGCATGATTGTTGCTTGGTAAAGCCAAGAGAATCAAAATATCTTCTTAGAGAGTGTAACAATACGGCATTGAGCCTAATCAACTCAAAACTAGCTCATGAGAGGAGGATTGCACAAGACCATAAAACAAACCAGTAATTCATCTTCAACTAATGCAAGACTCTAATCCCCTCTAACACCCCCTTCATGTCCAAGCCCAACTAGAGCATAGGCAATTTAACAGGGAGGTCCAAAAAGGGCCTACCCTAATACAATGTAAATATAAGGCTTTGAACGCAACTCAACCTGAAAACCTTTAACATGGGGGGTCCAAAAAGGACCTGCTCTGATATCATGTAAAGATAAGGCACTTGGACCTAACTCAACCTCAAAACCTAACTCATGAGGAGGTTCTAAAGAACAGAACATAAAAACAGACCACCAATCCATCCTCCGACCTATGTGAAACTCTAACCAACTCAAATGTTAAGTAAAAACTAACATACATTTGAGGGTATTGGAACTATCTTGATTTTTTGTACAAGGCAATCAAGAGGGTTGTCGTCCTTAATTTCTGATAAGAATACACGCTTCTTGTCAATAAACTGGTCATGAGCTTTAATTACCTGATGAAAGAACAAAGGTTAGAGGCAACTTTTTTAAAAATGACAATGAGAAGTAGCCTCCATGTAGGTATTTCTTACAGTATCCTTGGCTCTGTAAAACCATTGAGCAGTAAAATACTTCATATCATCGACTGCTTGAAAAAATTCAACAATCTTGCATATATAATCATCTTCACCATCTGCAGCCTATATAATTAAAAGAAAAATCAAAATTTTCACATGGATTCATCAAATGATCATATAACTATGATTAGGAAGAAATTGTTAGGGAGATTTTGATGCCTGTAGTCATGGATACTTTCCTACTTAAAGGTATTATATGTACCGAAATACCTGTTAATCTTATATTATTAAACATGCCATACGAAAAATTAGAATTAAAAAGTCCCTACAAGGGGAAAGAGGCATTTTTTAAATGGACAAACAAGGAAAGTAAAACCAAATTAAAACAAAGGAGTATTTTAAGGTGTAGTCAATTCAGAACTGAAAGAGAAACGATACTTAGCATTGTAGTATTCACCTTTACATACGCATCATCCCCGAGTTTATAAATCTGACTATCAACCATTGCCTGGGTATAATGGCACTTGGCCTGGATTAATTGGTTGGAATCGTCTTGGCTGAACAAAGTACAAAATATGTACCATAAAGATCAAATGGCCCCAACATAAACGAGATGAAGCTAATAAAGAGGGAAAATCCACAGTGCAATGCGCAACTTATGTAGCCTTTCCAAACTTACCAATTTAAGCTCATAGGTGCACCATTTGCTTTCACCTTATCCTGTTGATTGGTAACAACAAGAATATTACACAAGAGCCCATGGGCACCAAGAATATCACAATGCTAACTATTCTCATTGTTAAAAAGAACCCATGGGCGAAAAGAGACAATGCTAGGCACCATGGTGCCTTAACATCAGCCAACAAACAAAACAACAAGTTTATGTTGCATTGATCTTCAAGACTTAAGCATGCCTCAAAAGGGTCTTCTAATGACAAAAGTACAAGTAAACTACATACTCAATATTTTCAAACATTACAGGCCTAATTTAAAATGCTCAATCAAAATTGAATATTACTTCCTCTGCCTCATTTTATGTGGCATCCTTTCCTTTTTAGCCCGTCCCAAAAAAAATATCTCCCTACTATTAAACACTGTGTCAAGGTAAAGGATACCACATAAAATAAGATGGAGAGTGTAACTTATTTATTAGTTATGCAATTTCTTAAGGTTCAAAAACAATTAGACTAGATCAAAACAACCTTTTCTTGGAAGGTAACAAAACTATGCTAATTTTACTTGGTGAAATGCCCCCAAAGCTTAGCTCGAGTGGCAAAGGGTGGTGGATTTATGGCTAACGTTACAAGTTCAAACCTCACTTCATGCAAGGTGAAGCCTGGTATTTAAGTGGAGAAGAACAAAGGGGCAAGCCCATTATCCAGAGAGTTTAGAAAGTTGTGGTTAGTCCAAAGGTTGGACCACAGAGAGATTTCTCCATAGACAAACGATCTTGGACTTTAGAAAGAGGTAATAAAGGCAAAATATGGAGTTCAAAATCATTATTGCACCAAGCTCTCAATGGGGAATTACTTACAAAAAGAATATAAGAAAACTTTGGGGTGGTTTTCTTGAAAACATTAACTTCAAAGTAAGCAACAGACTTCATATCATATTTTAGAAGGATGGCCTTTTAGCATTATGAGGCTCTACTATGAATTAAAATTAGAGTACTTTCTTCCATCTTTGAAGAATGGAGAGGGTATACAGCAAAAACAGATTCAACTCTAATGAGTGATTACCTTAATCTTCACTAGAAGGTTTGTCACTCAATTTATCCTCGCTCTACAAGAGAGCAACAACTAGAAATTGTTGCTTAGAGGAAATGTATATAATTGGGTGTCTCCCGCCCTACTTAGCCTACTTGCTAGATTGGACAATGGCATAGTGAATGAGCATGTATTTGAAAAATTAAAGTGAAGCAACACAAATGATGTAATATATGTAAAAGCAAGCTACATATAAGCTTGTACACATACTGAAACCATTGGTCTTGGAAGCTAATCTGGAAAATAAAGTTATCAATAGGGGATATATATTTCAGCCAGACAGCACACTATGAAACTTCTTTGACCCCAAGACAACCTTATGAGAAGGTACAAATTGTTAATACATGTTATACATGGATGACCAAAAAAATAGAAACCAAAAGTCAGCTATTTCACCATTGTATAGTTGTTGCAGATCTCCATAACATGTTCTCAACCTTTGGACTCAATGAAGTCACGAAATAAGCATTAAGAAGGCATCTGAATGCAACTTTTGGAAAGTTGATACATCCATCCAAAAAATATAGAAAATGATCCTTGCTAGCCCATTAAGGTACAGTGTACGTCTACATACACCCCACACCCTCTTCAGACCCCACTCATAGAATATACTGATATGTTGTTGATATTGAACCCTGCTAGCATCATTTTTACGTGTTTGGACAACAAGGTCTGCAAATGCTTAATTGAATAGCAACTCCAAACCTCTCATGTAAGGCAAGATATCTCGTGTATAATTTAGTTAATACAATCTATTCTCTATAAAGTTTTTCTGCTAGCTCCTTGATCATAGCATAGCCTGTCATGCATTGGAGCTAGCATAATAAAACTTCGGTTCATCTAAAGAGGTGTGAAATTACTTACTTCACATGTGGACCTAATACTATCCTCCCAGCCTTAGACAAATATGGCATTGTTTATTAAAATAAATAATATCTCTATTTCACTGTAGGTAATGATGTTTGACAAATACAGAATTTAAACTACTAATGAAACTATACATCAGGAACTTCATTAACATAGAAAAAGGTATAAGCTATCTATACACATTAGTAACTTCACAAATATATCCTACTAACACTCTAACATCAATGCAATACAAAGCAAACCTTTATAATGTATCGATGAGGCCATTTCTCCCTAGCTTCATTATCCGGAACAGTTTCACCGGAAAACACACCTTCCTGCTCCTCATTCACTTGCACAACTCTTCTCGACTTCATCTCAGCAAACGATCCATCGTTCACACTATCACATACAGTTTCCTCATCATCAAAACACTCAACCGGAAAATCCTCCGTCGCTTCCTCCACAACTTGATCCGTGATTTCCGTTACTGCCTGTCGTTTCGACGCCGGTGATATCGCCGGTGAGGCTTCCCGTTTGGTCGACATTGCTGGGCAGGGCAGGGAGAAGAAGTCGGGGGAATATATAGAGTTTTTGAAAATTTTGAAAAGATCGTGGGGAACGCGGGAACCCGGATCTTAAGGCATTTCTCGAAAGTGGATTAGATTTTATAGCGTCACGTCCGGGTTAGAAAAAAAAATGAAAAATATTTTTATTTATTCATTTTAAATTTTATGCGTCGCATCCGGGTTAGAAAAAAAAATATTTATTTCAAAAATATTTGTATTTGTTCACTTTGAATTTTACGTGATTAATATGAATATTTTTTACCGAAAGAAAAAAGTTGTAGTGACCCGGACTTTGTACGACCTCAATGGGGCATGAAAATTTGGTTCCGGAAAAGTTTTGGACCAGGGTGACGCTTCGTGAGAGCCCTCATGATCCGTGTGAGATCACACGGCCCGTGTGGAGCCTCCATGGAGTGGTCCTTGGCCTTTGGATGATGTTTGACCCTTAAACGTGGTGTTTTAAACTAAGGCACACCACACTTGGACCCCTCACGGTCCGTGTGACACTTCACGGACCGTGTGGTGGGTCGTAGTCCTTGGCTTGAAATCCCACAATTTTGGGACCAAGTATGGTCACACGGCCAAGTTCACAACTCATGTGGGGTGTCACTGCCTATATGGCCACCCGTAAGGCTTCCGGAGTGAAATTTTTCTAAGTATGGAATCACTGTCTCTTAACTTGACTTTGGAATTTTTCTAAAAAGAGGGGTATGGGCAGTGTCACGGCTCGTGTGGCCTCCCGTGAAGGTGACTCCGTTGAAAAATTCTAAGTATGGGATCTTCAAGCTCAAACTAAGTTCACTTTCAAGCCTTCAATTCAAGCTTATTTATGTTATTTAAGTCCATCATGGGTCTCTTACATCAAGCCAAGTTCAAAGAAATTCCATTGGCTAAGTATGCATGCCTGCAAATTTAGTACATTCAAACGTGCTAACACATACTTTTACCTACATGATCTCACCATGTAGGGACCGAGAACTTTGCTCATCCACTGCATGACGTTTAGCTCGGATCTCAAGTTTTTGCTTGTCGTGGTGAGTCCTATCTTTCAAGGACGAGCCACCATTCCTCCACCTATGGTGATTTACTTGATTTTATTCTCTTTGAGGGTGAGCCCGGGGTATGTCTTGGCCCCCAACCTATCTTATGTTTAGAGACATTGTTGGATATCTTGTACACTTCTTTACGTTTATATGCTAATTGCTATGAATGAAGATTATGTTTGGCTTGGTACTTAGTAGATATTGTTATGTGTTTTGTTAATGAGACTTACGTCTTGATTCATGATATGATGTGAAAGATCCTAACTCCCGAATTGCCCCCATAGTGTGAGTCATACTTGCCCGCCCTTTAATCTGTATGTGCTACGTGTTATGTGAATTCATGTTAATCTCTTCTCCTTATAATATCCCCATAGCGCGAGTCCTACTTTTTTAGTCCCTTAAAATTATGTGTTTATTATTTGAGTACGCTTCCGAACCGATGATGTGAATAGAGATACTTCGAGGCTTGTTTGGGGACTCTCGGGTCCCCATTCACCATGTCACGCCTAGACCCTAGGTCCGGTCGTGACAAAAGTTAACACGTCGACAGAAGATAGCTGGAGTCGGTTCTTCTTCACATGATATACGTTTAACGCAAATAAAAGACACATACTTGTCGTATACAGGACAAACTCTGTAACGTTTTATACTTTTTTGTTCATTTATATTATTACTTAATAATAGACATGTCAAAAGCTATTCTGACTAGTATATATAATAAAATAAAATATACATACGATAAATATGACTTAGAATTTTTCTTTTGAAGTCTGTAATTGACTTACTTTAACAATTTAAGAAATATTTAAATTTGCAAATTTATGTGTTAATTTTTTATTTTATTTTTATCTAGCATAGAAGGGATAATATTTGTCCACACAATTGAAGAAAATACTAAAGTAATAAGCATGTATTGTTGGGTTTCATGTATAATAAAGTATGGATCATCTTCATTAATTTAAGTACACATTATATTAAATATTATCTTTCATGAATCATCACACATTAAATCATACAATTAAATTAAATAAAGTTAAACTCAAACACTAAATAAAGAAGTAAAAGTATGAGATTAAGGAAAGACTCAGCATAAAAATGATTAATAATAATTAATAAACCAAATGTTTAACAAAATATAAATTAAGAGAACATAATTATAAACATATAGTCTAATATAAAATATTTTTTCATCTAATGAATTTCATGAGATATAATTATTTTAGATTAATTCAAATTTCAAAATATATATTAAATATTGAGAATCCGTTTTGACACGAGATATGAATTCAAATCACACAAAATTTTGAAGTTTTAATTAGGCATGCAATTTAAATTTATTGAATCGTATTTTTTTTCTCATAAACACATACACACACAAAAAAAACACGAAGTATGAAAAATATCAATATTTTTCTAACTTTTTTTTTTAATCTACCAAATGAACAAACCAGACTTCATAAATAAGATTTTAGAATATTCTAAATTGATAATTCATATATTTCACGTTTCTTTTTTATGAAATAAATATATGTGATTACAATTTTAAAAAACATAAAGATCCACTAGTCAACAACATTAGTAACTAGGTATTTTTTTTAGTATAATCTCTTCGCACCGAATATGATTTTTTTTTACGAAAATTATGAATCCTTTTTTACCAAAATATAAATTTATAGGTCAAAAATTGTATTTAAATAATTTTAAAATGACAAAAATCATACTTTTATGTAATTTGAAATATATAATCAATTAAAAATTATGAAATCGTGGTCTTGTTTCGCGTTGTGCTCTTTTTTTCTTGATAAAAAAAATTTCATTAATTTTTGTATAAGATTTTTAATGGAGCAACTACCAAACGCATATTACTAAATATATGCATTATTCTTTTTCATTATGACTTTTTTCATCATTTATTTTAGTAAGGTTTTAATGATGCACATATATTTATTAAAAATATATCAAAGAGAGAGTGATTTGGATACACTTAATTGTGAGCGTCTATTCATAGCTCCAATAAGTAGCTCTGCAACAAGTTTCTATAAGCAACTCACAAATTACTCTGCAAGCAGGTTCCTAAAATAACCCTTCAAATAGGTTCCTATAAGTAACTTTGCCAGTAACTTTAATTCTTCTACAATAGGAAGTAATCTAAGTTCATTTATACATCAATTTGAAGTTGAATATTACATCAATCTCTTTCGCGTACACTTTCTCTAGTATATTTACTTTATAGTGTTTTTTTTTAATTACACTGAACACATTTTATACTAATTCATTAAACTTTCATAAGTACCCTTTAGAGGACATTCAATGAAATAAATAAATGAACTTTCAAAAGTTTTAAACTATTCTATGAATTTGAAAGTTATAATGTGGTATTTATTTTTTTGCCTTATTACAAAACTCAATATTTGCTTTTACACATAATTTAAAGCTACGTTGGTTGTGTGTTGCCGAAAACCATTCTCAAAAGCATGTTATGTTAGTTGTGTGTTGCAGAGAACCATTCTCAAAAGCACGCTCTATTAGTTGCGTGTTGTCGAAAATCATTCTCAAAAGCATAATAGAAAGACGACAGAGCAGTATGACGCGAGATGAAACAACATAATAGAAAGATGACAGAGCAAAAGTATGGCGCGAGATGAAACACGTATAATTGAAATTTGTGAAGAAACACTAGAAGAAAAAGTTAACATTGTCAACAAAAGACAATTGGAGTCAATTCTTCTTTATACAATACGCTTCTAAAGTGAATAAAAAACTCATACACTATTATATGCATGACAAATTCTGCCACAATAAATATAACTTATAATAATTTTTTTCAAAGTCTGTAATTGACTTATTTTTACAATTTAAGAAATATTTCAATTTACAAATTTATATGTTAATTCTTTTTGTATCTAGCATAGGAGGGTTAATATTTGTCTGCATAATTGAAGAAAATATTAAATAATAAGTATGTATTGTTGTGTTTTTATTTATATCTATAATATAATCTTTCATGAATTGTCACATATTAAATCTTACAATCAAATTAAATGAACTTACACTCAAAAACTAAATAAATAAGCTACCATCTAATGATATTGATCAATTGGATAAAAATCCATAATATGAATTCTAATATGGAATGTGGATAAAAGTAAAAGTATGAGATTAAGGAAAGACTCAAAATAAAAATGCTCATTTAATAATTAATATACCAAATACTTAACAAAATACAAATTAAGAGAACATAATTACAAACAAATAGTTTAATAGAAAGTTTTTTTTTCCATCTAATGAATTTTCTTTGATACCATTATCGAAATTCAAAGCATATATCAATGACAAAGATCCGTTTAGACATGCGATATGAATTTAAATGATTCAAAATTGAAGTTTTAATTTGATATGTAATTTAGATTTCTTTAATTGTGTTTTTCTTTCATTATCACGAAAAAAACACAAAATCCAAAATCTATCAACATTTCTCAAACTTTTTAAAATCTACCAAATGAATACACTACATCTCATAAATAAGACATTAGAACATCCTAAATTTATAATAATTCACATGCCTCACGCTTCTTTTTATAAATAAATATATGCTTACAAATTTTCCAAAACATAATTTTATAAAGATCTAATAATTAACAAAAGCAGTAATTAATTATATTTTAACATAATCCTTTTATATAGTAACGAACAATCTCTTCACGCTGAATATGATTTTTAAAAAAAAATTAAAAATGCTGATTTTTTTACCAAATAGGTCAATTTTGTATTTAAACAAATATAAAAATATAAAAAATCATACTTTTTATATAATTTAAAATATAAAATCGATTAACAAATTATCTCTTATCTTTATTAATAATTAATAATTTATAAAATAAATAAAACTCTAGAATACTCAATTTCATCATAATTCAATTTTTCTTTTTTAAATATTCATCTATTTTTTTTACAATTAAAAAAGACTAAATCATCTCTTATCTTTATTTTAATAAAATAAATAAAAATTCTAGAATACTCAACTAACACCAACTTTCTTGTGATTTCATTTCTCCAACTTATTTTTCTTACCATAAAAAAAATAAAAAATTAAATTTTGCTCAATAGACCCCTCATTTCTTCCCTAAATTAAATTGTACTCCCCAAACTACAAAAAAATACCTATAAAAGGAAAACAAAAATGAAAATTGATATCCACACCTCAATCTCTCTCCTCCACTTTCTCTCTCTGAAAAAAGTACTCTTTTTTCCATTACAGATCCTTTGTATGTTATTATTATTAAATTAATTGCAGTATATATATGTATATTTGAACAAACCCTAGTATCAAAATCTGATTTTTTTGTTGAAAATTGATTGATAAAGTTTGATTTTTGTTTTTGTTTGTTGTAGAAGCGGATTTGGGGCTGTTGTTTGATGATTAGGGTTTTGATTGTGATGAAGAAAGTGTAAATTATGTGCAATTTGGAAGCTGGTTGTTGTTGTTGTTCAATTTATACAATTTATTATATGGGTAAAGAAGGATGCCGGAGTTGCGGAGTGGGGTACGTCGGCGCCGTGCTCCTCCAGTAGTAGTTGAGAAGGAAAAACCGGAAACGAAGAGAAGGGTTGGTGGTGGTAGGAGTTATATAAAGACTCGTGCTGCTAAGGCGAAAGCTGCAGAAGAAGAAGCAGAAGCAAAGGTTGTGGGAGTAGAGGTTGAGGTTGAGGTGAAGGAGAAGGAAAGAGTAGAGGAAAAGATGGGTGATGAGAGTGGTGGGTTGAGTGCTAATAATAAAGGGACTGGACAAGAAGATGAAAGCGCTTCACTTTTTCCTGATCAGGTCTGTGATCATCGGTTTCTGCATTTGGATTTTCCCTCAAAAAAATGAGTTGGGGTTGGTTTTAATGAGCTGTTTATATCCATATATGCCTGGATTTTATACATGATCTTGATGTTATGGCTTTTTTGTTTGCAGCAAGTGATGTGTTGTATTGCTAGGTGTTATAGGTGTTTAAAAGGATTTTTTTGTTTTGAATCATAATAGATATTATGTATTTCTATGTTAAATTCTGATCTTTTTTGAAAAAATAGTAAATTTGGTATTATATTGACCTGGAGTGGATTGTTGTCGTGTTTGCATCGATGTCATTAGACCTACTCACATACATGGTTTGCATATGTTTTAGCACCTCTCTCTTCCTTGATCAGGTCGGTGATTTGGTATCTGTATTTGAAATCCCCCCAAACCAAAAAAAGAAAAAAACTAGTTGGGGTTGGTTTGGATGAACTGTTTATGTACATATATGCCTGGTTCTTATACATGATCTTGATGTTATGGCTTTTTTGTTTGTAGCAAGTGATGTGTTGTATTGCCAAGTGTTATAGGTGTTTAAAAGGATTTTCTGTTTTGAATTATAATAGATATTATGTATTTCTATGTTAAATTCTGATCATTTCTGAAAAAAAAGTAAATTTGGTATTATATTGACCTGGAGTGGATTGTTGTCGTTTGCATCGATGTCATTAGTCCTACTCACGTACATGGTTTGGATATGTTTTAGCATTGATATCTATATTTAGCACCTCTCTCTTCCTTGATCAGGTCAGTGATCATCGGTTTCTGTATTTGAACCCCAAAGTAAATTTGGTATTATATTGACCTGGAGTGGACTGTTGTCGTTTGCATCGATGTCATTAGTCCTACTCACATACATGGTTTGGATATGTTTTAGCATTGATATCTATATTTAGCACCTCTCTCTTCCTTGATCAGGTCGGTGATCATCGGTGTCTTTTTTTTTGAAACCCCCCACCCACACCCACACACACTCACACCAATAAAAAGAAGTTGGGGTTGGTTTGGATCAATTGTTTATATACATATGTGCCTGGTTCTTATACATGATCTTGTGGTCAGTTGTTTGAAGCAAGTGATGTGTTGTTTTCCTAGGTGTTTAAAAGGATTTTCTGTTTTGAATCATAATAAATATGTATTTCTATGTTAATTTCTGAAAAAAAGAAGAAGTAAATTTGGTATTATATTGACCTGGAGTGGATTGATGTCATTTGTCCTACTCACATACATGGTTTGCGTATGTTTTAGCATTGGTATCTATATTTATCACTTCTCTCTTCCTTGATAAGGTCGGTGATCATCATCCAGGCTGGTTGTAATGAACTATGTACTCCATTATGCTTGCAAATATATGCTATGTTCATATATATGATCATCTTCCTTTGGAAAAAAATTGATATTGTGTCTTTGTTGGTTGAAGCAGGATGTGTTGTTTTGCTAGGTGTTAAAAGGGATTTTGTGTTTTGAGTCATAATAAATGTGTATTTCTCTGTTTAGTTCTGACTATTCTGGAAAAAAGGAAGTAAATTTGGTACTATATTGACCTTGAGTGGATTGTTGTGGATTTCATCGATGTCATTAGTCCTACTCAGATACATATTTTGCATGTGTTTTAGCTATAGTTAGCCATTATCATATATTTGGTAGGTGCGAATGTGAAACAAATAGGAGAATACTAGCATCTGAGCTATAGAATTTCTCAATACAAGTACTTACTAGATCGAAGTTAATTGCACAGTTATACCTGCAATTTAGTAGTTGGAAATTGCTTGATCCAGCCATAGGACCACCCATTCTCCTCCCAAGTGATTCTCATCATCACTGCAAGCCCTGTTAGCTGAAAAAAGCTTGATGACACATGAAATTTAATTGCTAGATATTGAGCTTCAGTGTAGTCGTGTTCTAATTTTTTCCAGATCGTTGGATTGAATGTTGGAATTCTACTCATTTTTTGGTTTCTGTTTGAATTTTGTTTTCAGGTGCAAGTAGGAGGATCACCAGTTTATAAGGTTGAAAGGAAGTTAGGTAAAGGTGGTTTTGGACAGGTGTTCTTGGGACGCCGTCTTACTGGTGGAAATGAACGTGTTAATGGTCCCTTGGCACTGGAGGTAAAGTGGTTACTTATGAACCGTCTAGCCACTTTTTCCCCCTTCTTCTCGACAAGGCTAATGTATCTGTCTACAAATTTTAACATCTCCTGGATGCAATTGTTAATGAAATCTCATTTTACCTGACAAAAGAAAATCACATTGACTTTCTGCTTGGCTCTAGGTCGCTCTGAAGTTTGAGCATCGAAATAGCAAAGGCTGTAGCTATGGCCCTCCTTATGAGTGGCAAGTTTACAAGTAAGGATTGATATCTTTTGAAGTTACTGTGTACACTTATCTGAAATAAGATTTTCAGGACTGAAAGTGTGCTTCTTCTTTATTGTTTTGTTCAGTACTCTTGGAGGCAGCCATGGAGTGCCAAGAGTGCATTATAAAGGACGGGCAGGCGACTATTATGTCATGGTATGTTTACCAGACAGCTTTGCACTGCTTATAGTAATTATGGAGGATAAAAGACATGAGTTGTGGATATTCATTTTTATTAAGAACAGCATCAACAGCATCCTAATTTCTGCCTTCAAAGAGAATTAAATAAAATATATATAATAGGCAGGCAGTGTGATGTATTTCAACTTGTTAAGAGGATCTCATATTTTCTCTTACCAAGCTAACAGATATCATTAATATACAATGGATGTCTTTACTTTTTAATTCACTTGTTGTTGAAGATAGTTTGATGGAAAAAAGATCTAGTTTTTTGAAAATGGGATAAAATTTTGAGACATACCCAGAGGTCAGAAGTTGAGAGGGATAAATATTTTTGATCCGATGAGTCACAAGCAAAGTGGTTGTTAATGATTAGGACCTCTTTTCAATGTGTGGATACGTACTGTATGTTATCTAGATTAGTGAATGCTGTTGTATATGTTAAAAATGAGTGCACTGTACAGTGATGCATATTGACCTTATTATCATGTTTGCAGGTTATGGATATGCTAGGCCCTAGCTTATGGGATGTATGGAATTCCTCTGGGCAATCGTAAGTAGCTACTGCTAGTATAAATCATACTTGTTGAATAAAGACATTTTTAATTGTCAGGCCTCCAGACGTGGCTGTAATCCCACTCTTTCGCTGACTTTTGATTATTATGATAAACTGATGATAGAGATATCATCATTCAGTAAGTCACTAAATAGAGAAGATTAGCTGGCTCCTGCGCAAGGATGACACTCACAGATTGAGAAATGCTCCTATTAAATCACCAATTATTTGACATGAATAACATAGCAATGCTAATATCAAAGTTAAAAATGGGCCTTGATATCCATCCTCATACGCTGGTGTTTTTTTCTTGATAAAGATCACCCTGCAGTGGTGTATAGTATAGATTCTATTTTTCCGGTGTTTATTTCTAAGAACAGCAAAAAGATCGTAACAAATTACTAAGTTCTGGTTTACGATATGTCAATGTGTCAGTTGAATTTTAAGGTCTGCTTATAAATCCTACTTTTGCAGAATGTCTGCAGAAATGGTGGCTTGTATCGCGGTTGAGTCTTTGTCGATTTTGGAAAAGCTGCATGCAAAAGGGTATGAATGCACTCTCTTCTATTTATCTTTTCTTTTTCTTTTCCTTTTGGTGATAAGTAAGGGTATCAATGCGCTCTTGTTGCAATCAGTTTGGTTCTTTCTATGTGCTGGATTTTGAACTATTTTTAATTTGAGGTTATTGTACTTTTCTTTTGGATTCTTCCAAGTGACTGTTTTCTCTTGACCTCAGTTACGTGCATGGAGATGTAAAGCCAGAAAACTTTTTACTTGGCCAGCCATCAACACCTCAAGAGAAGAAGCTGTTCCTAGTTGACTTGGGACTGGGTAAGAGAACTCAGTGTAGGTTTCTGTGTCTGCTATTTTGATAATCCTTTTCCTGATTATTTTATCTACCAATCACAGCTACAAAGTGGAAAGACACTTCAAAAGGGCAGCATGTCGGATATGATCAGCGTCCTGACACATTCAGGTGTGTTGATGTTCTGCTATCCTTTGCCTTATTTTTCTTACATATCTACCCAATATTAACTCCTGGGACGAGGGCTTTCTGGAAACAACCTCTCTATCTCTATGAGGTAGTGGTAAGGTCTACGTACATTTTACCCTCCCCAGACCCCACTTGTGGGATTCCTCTGGGTATGTTGTTGTTATTGTTATCTATCCAATATTAACTCCTGTGTATCAATTTCAGAGGGACTGTCCGATATGCAAGTGCACATGCTCACTTGGGAAGGACTGCCAGTAGAAGAGATGATTTGGAATCACTTGCATACACACTAATTTTTCTTCATCGAGGGAGGCTTCCATGGCAGGGCTATCAGGTCTCTGCTTTACCTGCTTCTTTCCAGTCTTTACACTGCATAGAGTTTGTTTTAGTCATTTAACTCCCGCAACATTCTCTTACAACTTTTATCTTTTGGATTACAGGGTGATAACAAATCATTTCTAGTCTGCAAAAAAAAGATGGCAACATCTCCAGAGATGCTTTGTTGCTTCTGCCCTGCACCTTTTAGAGAATTTCTTGATACAGTAATTAACATGAAATTTGATGAAGAACCAAAATATTCAAAGTTAATCTCTCTATTTGGGAGCTTGCTTGGAGCCGATCCTGCTATTAGGCCGATCAACACAGATGGTGCTCAAAAGGTAAGTACTCAAATTTTATGTAAGCCACTGTATGTAAGCTTTATGTCATAGCGATATGTGGGCTCATGGTGTAATCATTATAGGCTATTCAAGTTGGCCAAAAGCGGGGGAGACTAGCTTTAAACGAGGAAGAAGAGCAGCCTCAGAAGAAAATTCGAGTGGGTGTTCCTGCGACGCAGTGGATTTCAATATACAATGCCAGAAAGCCGATGAAACAGAGGTACACATTTCATGTCATCAAAGTTGGTTCATACTTGCATGTCTTCTTGCTTTGTACAACAGAATTACTGGTCATAATAAAGTCTTAAGAAGGATAATGGAGTTTGCTTTATCTGCTGATGCCATAATCACTAAATATTCTTCAGCAAGATCTGTTTTATCTTCGTCTATGCTCCATGGCATCAGGAGATGATCCTTTTCTATTAGATCATATTGTTGATTGGATAGGTATTGAGGATTGGGTGGTTTTTGTCGAAAACCACGTTCTGCTGTGAGGTTCTCTACTTTTTGATATACTTCTTGTATACAAGCACTTTTTACGTCCTATTAATATGAATATTATTACTTGACAGTTGATACTAAGAAATTTTCATCTTTTGTACCCCAACTCTCCCACTATTAACATCATCACTTTATTAGGTACCACTATAATGTAGCAGACACAAGATTGGCACAGCATGTGGAGAAAGGGTCCGTGGATGGTTTGTCTATAAGTTGTGTAGCATCCTGTTCTAGCTTATGGGCTATTATCATGGACGCCGGAACGAACTTCACCAGCCAAGTTTATGAGCTGTCACCTTTCTTCTTACACAAGGTAATTAGAAGATCTACATAGTCTTCATGTGGCATGCCGCATGCCGCTGTTTAGCTTCAGACACAACTATCTAATCTTCCTAATGCGTGTTACAGGAGTGGATTATGGAGCAGTGGGAGAAAAACTATTATATTAGTTCTCTTGCTGGTGCCACCAATGGAAGCTCTTTAGTTGTAATGTCAAAAGGTGGGTTTTCTTTAATATTCTGTAGGTCAATTCTTTGTGCTTTTTTTGATCTTGTACCCACACTTTTAGAGAATACAACTATATGCCTTTTCTCGCCTTACATTTTAAAATTGGCCATTTTGTTATAAAATGTTTGATTACTTGAAAAATTGTAATTTTGCGGATAGATACCGACATGGGTACTTTCCACAAAGTTTTCTATTATGCTGGAAATGTGCTTGAGACAAGAATAATGATATTGCATCCTGTGGGATTCACATTAGTATTTTGTGTCTGTTTCTATGTTATTCTATCAAGTTAATATGCTTGGTGCCTATGGTTTAGTAGGTCACAGCATAATATTTGGTTGGGCTGTTTGGATTACTGCCAGACATGCTTTCTGTTGGCTTATTTTATTGTTGGTCCCTCTGAAATTTCATATTGCATCGAAAAACCAACTCTACTGCTGGACCCGGATTTTCCTTCCTCCATTTTATGCATCTGACTATAACATGGATCTCTCTCTCTTGTGTTGTGAAGTGGCAAGTTTTTAGTATTATTCATAAACAGCACTAAGAATGTTCTGGAATTATGTACATTGTACCAAAAGTGGGAAGACAAAAGTATAGCCCTATCTTAATATATAATATATGGATTCTTGGATCTCTTAGATTCAGCTTCATTTGCAAGTTCCATTCTGGATTATAACATGGACCTATAACAAATTAAGTTGTAGTTGCTAGGGCAGTTCTCTTCTGATGTCATTCTGTCATTAAAGCTTCTTATATTTGTAAGGCGAATCAGAAGGTGTTAGCTTTTTATCACTTTTTGTAATGTGCGAGTCTAAAAATCCTTTCAGTCTGATGGTGTTTTTTCGATGATAGGTTACCTCTAAAAGATTTATTTTTTTGAAACTGGTAAATGTTGGGTTACGTCTGTGGATATTAAACCATTGTTCTTCATTCAATGGAAATTAACATTTTCTCTTTTCCAGTTTCAGCCTTTTATTCAAGTCAAACATTGGAAAAATAACAATCATCGAGTGTTTATGCCTTTTCTCTTAAGTAATTACACCAACTAAAGTACTTCAGTCGAAATGCAAGAGTTTGTTGCTTGCATTTGACAGTTTAACACTAGTTGTTGGTGATACATAGAAGTTTGATCAGTGAGATGCATTGCATCGTCCAAGTTTTGTGGAGGGTATTTTTTCCTATGATGCGGACTGTTTTGCCAGCTTTGAGCTTTTTAGGTTGCAGCTCTAGGTCCTGAACTGTCTTTATCTTTGTATTTAATACTTAGTTATTTTTTGCAGGCACACAGTTCACTCAACAGTCTTATAAAGTCAGTGAGTCATTTCCCTTTAAATGGATAAGCAAGAAATGGAAAGAAGGGTTCCATGTGACCTCCATGGCAACTGCTGGCTCTAGGTGGGCTGTTGTTATGTCACGCAATTCAGGCTTCAATGACCAGGTTGTTTGCTGCCCCCCTTTTTAACAATCACATACACAAAATATTTAATCTGGAATTAGTGTTGATGTGGTATCCCGTTTCCTTCTGCCCCATCTCATCTACCCGCTCACCCCCCACCCCCCACCCCCACCCTTGTTTCATGGTGACAACCTGGAAACTTATTGTCAAATTTGCCCATAAAGATACCCAAATTTTTCTTCTTTTTTCCTTCCTGGCAACCCGGTGAAGGTCAAAGTTAAGTTTTAATGAGCAATAGTAACTATTCTGCTCACTTGACTTGAATGTAAATGTGAAAACTATTTATAGAAAGCTTGATCATCTGTTAACATGGAAATTTTAATGTTTAATAGGTGGTAGAGCTCGATTTCCTTTATCCCAGTGAAGGTATTCATAAGCGGTGGGACAATGGTTATCGTATTACGGCAACAGCTGCTACGCCAGACCAAACTGCCCTCATCCTGAGTGTACCTCGCCGAAGACCTGGTGACGAGACTCAGGAAACTCTGCGAACATCTCAGTTTCCCAGCACACATGTCAAGGTAATTTTTGTGATATTGTTGTCCCTACTTCAGCTAATTATTTATGAGCTAACTAAGAAAGAGACAGCATTACTCGCCGGGTAATGCTATATTTGCAGATACGTATACTTAGTATTTTCTCTTGAACGTTCATCCTTGTCTCGAGATAAGGTGTAGTATGTCTTAATTTTCCACATTTTCTTATATTTGGTACTTGATAGGTTAAAAGTTTTTGAAAATATTCTTTAGGAAAACATTGTCTTTCATACCAAACTATGTTTCTCGGACTCTCCAAAATTGTTGCCACACCCATGTTGGATTCTAAAAAATGCGCTACTTTTGGAGTATCCAACACGCACCGTTGATATTTTTGATGAGTCCGAGCAATATTGATACCTAACTCCCACCCTTACGTCACTCATTAACTATACAGTTGGGTTCTCTCAATCTCTTCGTCCCTGCCCCAGCCTAATTCAAGCGTGACAGCAGCATCTTCAGTCTTATTCCCAAGTCCCAATCAGTTCGTTTAGCCTATATAGTTCTTCTGCTTCCCTGCAGTTTACTATTACATAATTTGGACAAACATACTGTGTCTGCATCATTTTAGTATATGAGCGAGTTATTGACTTGTGTTCCAACATTGTTTTTGTGCAGGAAAAATGGGGAAAGAATCTGTATCTTTCTTGTCTATGCTATGGACGCACTGTATCTTAAAAAAATCATGACCAAATTGTTGTAAACCCGGCATTTGGATCTTATGTCCCCAACTTCTCATCGTCTTTGTTTCATTGTCCAAGTGTAAATGGATGGTGGTAAAGTTAGATGTCATAGTATGTTGTGCATAGGAAAACTTTAGTTACTGAAACTTATGTATGTAGTAGATGCTCTGCGTAGCAACTTTGTCCTATGATGTTTTTGTTATATCCTAATAGTACAGGAACAATTGCTCTTCTGCAAAACTACTCATTGTTAGATTTTGCAGCAAAAATTGTTTCATGTACTTGTTTTGTATTGCTGGAAAAAAATTAGAGTCATCTTACCTTTTGATTATCTTGTTCTGTGCGCCTTTAGTTGATTCTTCTGAGCTGAGGGTTTATATCGGAAACCTCCCTACCTTATAATAGCAAGGGTAAGACTAGTGGCGGAGCCACATTGGGTTGGGGGTTCCCTTCGGAGAAAAATTTACTATTTATATGTGGTGAAAATATTTTTTTATGTTTATATAATGGATATTGAAACCTCTTTGTTTAGTTCGTGTTTTCATTTCTTAAAATTTTGAACCTCTTGTTGAAAATTCTGACCTGTTATTGGGATAAGACCTGTGTGTATTCTATCTTTTTGGGTGAAGGGTCTTGTTTACTTTTAATTAATGATCGAAATACGTTAATTGTCAACAATAAGGATTGGATTATTTTGTGAAAGATGGTTTGGGGTCTCATAAAAAGGAGAATTTGTGTTTGTGGAAATTATTGATTAATCGGATTAGTGTGAATTGATACCATTTTATAATATCTGATACATTGATTATCTATTATTCATTCATTAGTTCAAGGTAGCTTATGTATAATTAAATTATATATACTTTCTTTTGAAAAAAAAATGTCATAACAATATAACAACAAAAGCAACAATATATTTTACTAGAACTACGTTTATTATTAAAAAAATCATATGTAGTCCAATCAAATATATTAACACTTTCTCTAAAGTTAGACTCTTCCCAAAAATATCAAGTAGATAAAAATAAAAGTTAATAAATGCTTTTTATCGTTAAATTTAGGAGACTCTTGAAATTGATATTTTAAATAAAGTTATAAATAGATGAACTATAAAATATGAATTGTATAAATATTTAAAGTTCGATAACAAGTTCAAAACCTCCGACTTCAATGATGAATTTCTCCTTTTATTAAAAACATTTGTAAAACTTAAAAATTATTTCATTATATGTAAAATAAAAAATTAAATTTATAAGTGAAGTATGATATGTAAATTCAGACAAGTATAAGTTAGCTTGAGAAATATTTCAGAAAAAACCTCTCTACCTTCACGAGGCACCGATGAGGTCTACATACGACACACTATACCCTCGTCAGCATGGATATATTGTAGTGGTGCACAAAAGTCATGTATCTAAACTTAGGGGGGTTAAAATTGAATTAAACATAACTTGAATATTCATACAGAAATTAATGGCTAAGGTTTATCCATGTTGATTCCCTTTCTTTCATTTATCAAAAACAAAACCCAAAACACCCTTTGCTTTCTGTTACCCAAATTGATTTTTTTTAGCTTCAAAATCTCAAATTTCATAATAAAAATCTCAACTTTTTTCACTTACTGTTTTAGTAAAGTGTATATGTAGAAACTGAGAGATAAAAGAGAGAATAAAAGAAAGAGAGAGATGGCTTCCCACCTCTCATTTCCAACTCCTTCAGCTCTATGGGGTTCATACTTAAACTCCAAATCTTCTGCTTTTTCATTATATCAGTGTAAGTTGCTACATAGCTGGATATTGATTAAGCTCATTCTTTATCTTTACTGTTCTGGGTAAATTTTATTTTGGGTTGGATTTTGTAGTTCCCTTGATAGTATTTTGCATACAGATGAAATTTCAAAGTGGGGTTTTTGTTTTTGTTGTTTTTTGATTTGTTGGATGTTATTTTTGGTTGAAAGTTTGTATTTTTCAAAGACCCTTTTGAATTTTTGATACACAATTGAACTGCAATGGGGATATGTTCTCTTTTTTTGGGGGGTGGGGGGTGGGGTTGGGGGCTGGTTGTCATTCTTGATTGTTCTTTCTGATTGGGGCTGTGTTTTCTTGAAAGTTGTTCTCACTCCATTTCAATATGTTTGTTTGGTTTTCACTTGACATGTAGTTTGAGAAATTAAACAACACTTGTGAGATATGTAAAGTGTACCAAACAGGGGCGGAGCTACATTGATCGAAGGGTGGTCAGTTAACACCCTTCGTCGAATTTTTTTTCCCAATATATAGGTTAAATATAGATATTTTGATATATATCAATTGTTGAACACCCTTGAATACAAAAATCACCCACCCATGTTCTAAAAATATGAACACCCTTGATGATAATGCCGACTCCGCCACTGGACTACTAGAAAGTCCCTTTAATTTTATGGTATTAAACAAGTTATATGGAAAGTTGGAATAAAAGAATTGCCGAAAAAGGAAAGAGAGATTCTTTTTTTAAATAAACTAAAAAGAAAGTGAGATAGACAAATTGAAAGGAGTAGTATTTTGAATATTTGGTGTGGAAAATATGTTGGTTCTTGGGAGTAATAATTTTTATCTGTAAATGGCAGTGAATTTGAAGAAGAGGATAGGGTCTCATGTGAGCTGCAGCTCAGAGAATGAGAGTTGTGCTTCAGCTTCTTCTGAGCATTCACAGGAACCTGTAGAGGAAAAGGTTTGTAACTTCTTGATGGAATGCTAATATTTTGAATTTGATGGATCATTGATAATAATATAAAATGAGCTTAAACAAAGAACTGGAGATTCATATAGCCGACCCGAACTTGTTTGGGATTGAGGCGTAGTTTTAGTTGTTGTTATGTTGATGAATCTGGAAATTCTGCTTTTTCTTTTCGTAAATGTATGTTCTATTTCTCCATTACTGGGAAAACTTCAGAATGTGAATGTTGATGATAATTGATATACATGTTTCAGAATTAGATTTTATGTCACTATTATTCAAGTGTTTAATCAATGTGAAATCAACAAAAATGTCCTGCATTTATAGTTTGGTTCAAAAAATATCCTTGATGTCAATACTTTAGTCCAAAAATGCCTTTGTTGTTATTTAATGGGTTGAAAATATCTTTTCTCAAATAAATTTTATTATTTATTTTCTTTTTGAACACATTCCCTAATAATATTTTTTGATAAGTTAACTATGATCTTATATTTATGACATATTATCTGATAGGGTATGGTGTTAGAAATGCAATGCGTTTTTGGAGAGTCTGAGCAACATAGGCTGGAGTAGTGTAGAATTTGACGCCGTTGACAAGGTTGTTGTTCTATAAACGTGTATCTTAAAAGAACATTAGAATAATTTAATATCCTCAGAGTGGCAGCATCTAGGAGAGTTGGCACTGTGCTAAAAAAACTATAGTACTATAGATTAGTATCATATCCAATAAAATTGACTATGCACTATTTCGTCTCAAACTTGGAACTACGTGTTCATAGTGATGCTACAATTACCATTCTGATTATATTTATTGATTTGAGTGCGGTTACTTTTCCGAACAGAGATCTCAAACGTCAGTCTCACGGAGATGGTGTTTGACTTGCCTATGCTCCACTGGAGCTCTGATAACTGCTTCTGGAAATCCGATTTCTGAACCAAAAGCAATTGCCTTAGATGGAAATGCAAGTCCTGGCTGTCGGAATTGTGGGGGTAGTGGCGCTATAATTTGTAAGTGTATATATGGTTTCTGTCTTATTTGCTTCATTCTGACCAACACTGTTACATTTAGCGAAGATGTTATAAGAGTACTTTTCTTATGCTTCTCCATGACTATAAGTAAGTTTCTCAAAAATTTTCATATTAAAATCTGGAAATAATTGAAATGGAAGCCAATATATCCAAAAAACTAGTATCCTCTAAAAAATAGGGATCCAGTACATGCTAAATCTTTGAAAGATAACTTAAAGGCACCTGACTTAACTAAAGCATCTAACTAAATATGTAAAGACTTGCCGAAAGTTTTTAAGTTTTCATTGTGAGTCAGTAGTGGTGTATCACTGAGTATTTACAGGTTCTAATGTTTAGTCCAAAAATGTTCTGCTTTTGAAGTGTTGAACTTGGTAGCAACTACTTAACCAAGTTGAGAATTGCTCAACATAGCAACAACTAAACAAACTATTTTTATCCTGTTGGTCGTTCTTTTGGATAAAGATTTGAGTCATTTTGATACTCGAATCTCAACAATATGCAACATTGTTACTGAAATCCTCTCTCTGTGCTTGATATCTTAGTTTGTGAATCCCTGTTTTACGATTAAGTTCAGAAGCTTGTCTTCTAGGGTCTTTCGGAAACAACCTCTATATCTCCATGAGATAGTGGTAAGGTCTGCATACACTCTACCCTCCCCAGACCCTACTTTGTGGGATTTAACTGGGTATGTTGTTATTTGTCTTCTTGTTTTTCTTGTCTTCTTCCTATCTTTGTCTTGCATTATATCGTAAACCATATCATTTCAGAACGTGTCATGTCCTGTTGAATCATTCGTCTTACTTAGTAAATAGCCAAAAGACAAGACATTGCTATCCGGGACTATAGAATTTCAGAATCTTATAGCCGATTCAGATGAAGAATTTGTTTTCTATATACTACTATACATATAACTACTAGACATAGTTATATGTATATCTTTTTTTATTTTTTTTTCCATTTCAAAGAAAAACTATACATATAACTTATTTTGGTGCTCTCTACTTTAAGATTGTCATTGTATTTTTTATTGAGATAAGTATAAAAAACACACCTAAACTATCGGAGCGTGAATTTCATACCTAAACTATCACTTATTAGTTTGAGAAACATATCTCAGTGGTGTGTGTAATACACTCTCTTTTATTGGAGAAAATGTGCCACATTGACAAAAATGAAATAAAATATTAATATTAGTTAAAAGTAAAAAATTAAAGTATAAACATTCTTCCGTAAAAATATTATTTTCTTAAAAATAAAATTTAAAATATTTTTCTCACCTACTCCACTGCCCACACCCCCGCGTACCCCCCACCCACCCCCAACACCTAAGGTGTATTTTTGACACTTTATCTCTTTTTTATTTAGGTGATATGTGTGGTGGTACAGGAAAATGGAAAGCTCTAAACCGAAAACGAGCTAAAGACGTTTATGAGTTCACTGAATGCCCCAATTGTTATGGTATGTTATTATATCGAACTTGTGTGTCTTGAAGCTGCTCCTATTTACCTCTGCATAACTTCTCTTAATAGGAAGAAGAGAAGTTAAAACAAAAATATAAATATTGTATAAGCTGTAGAATTTTCTTTATCGAGTTGTAAAACAAGAATTGCTCCATTTTCATTGATATACTCTAATGAGACATACCATCAAATATCAAAACTCTTTTCCTTTGATAATCGTTTGCTTTCAGAATGAGTCATTTTAACGACATTTTTTCTTATTGTCTGATCAGGACGAGGGAAATTAGTATGTCCTGTATGTTTGGGAACTGGTGTAGCTAATAATAAAGGTCTTCTTAGACGGCCAGATGCAAAGAAGTTACTTGACAAGATGTATAATGGACGACTGTTGCCAAACTCATAAGGTTAGTTAACTAAACTATTTTATCCTAATTCATTTCTCGTCTTATGAAATCCTGTTTTATTTACCTTTTGTAATGTTCATCAGGTTGAAACACAGACTATCATAGAACTATGGATGTTATGTATTGTCGCACCCACAAAATGTGTACCTGTTAGACCTCTTGATGAACTCTCAACAAATGTTGATACTGGGAAGAGTCGTATTCCCGGAAAATGACCAGCTCCTCACTTGCAGAGCTCCCCTGTTAACACTTTTGAAAGAAATGGGAAGTACATGATAGAGTTAATACATTATTTTGGTTGATCAATTTTTAAATTGTTCAAGTAATAGATGAAAGAAGAGAAAACAGCTGCTGCTGTTTTGTGCTATGGAATTGTACCACTTTTTCTGAAACATTGTCACTTATTTTTTTATATAGTTAAACTTTCAGAGTGAAAATAATTGTTGTTTTCTTTGAACTATTCAAAGAAGAAAAATGGCAACTTAACAAAAAAACATTGAAAATAAAAAGCAATAAACTTACAAGAATCTAAATAAAATCTAACACCATTATTTACAACTTTAACTACATAGTTACTCTTTCTAATCTAATTTGGTAATATAAAAGTACAATCACTATTTTCTTGCCTCTCTCAAATGGCTTCTGCTATTCTTGAACGAATTGTGCCAGGATTTGATATCTTGTTAACACTGCAAAATTAAGATATAGACGTTAGATCTAAATTAACTCCAAAAGTTAGCTCAGAAAGAGAGAGTAAGTAATAGCTCATTTTCCAACCAATATGGAACTCAAACACCACTGCAGGCTTAGGCGGCCAACTGGGTGTGGACAATATAACATGAGTATGAAACAATGATAAAAACGTGAAAGTCTCTTGTAGTTGGCACAGCCTCAAAAGCTAGCTCACGAGGGGAATTACCCAAAGTCCATATAAAGAGACTATCAGTTCATTCCCCGACCAAAGTCCATAGATCTCCTTAACTTATCATAGCTATGGACAAAGCAAACAAATGAAATTGGAACTTGAGATTGTTAGCTTACACTAAGAGGAGGGTTCCGCTAGATGCTGGTTTCTCATAAATCCATTCAGGAGCCAGTTCTTGCAGTATTATGAGTTGCTGTTCAACTTCACCTGCATTAATGAAACATCAAGATTCACAAAGAAGCTCAAATAAATCTCAAGAGGACTACAGAGGCTTCTAAAAATTTGTCAACCAGACTTACTTCTATTCTTTATCTCTAAATGGCTTGAAAGTACTCTTTGCATGAGCTCCTCTTTCGTCATGACAGAACGTTTAATAGATTGAAATAGGAAGTAAATCATGTCAAAGAGGCGAGGCAAACAAGCAATCATCTGTTTGCGCTTTTTCGCCTGGGATATGGCTGGATTTTGCTCAGCTAGTGCTTCACTCTCCGTTTCTCCTATCTGTGGAATCATGAAAGTTAGCTTCTTGTTGCAGAAAACAGAAAGTTAAGCAAATCCCCCGATAATCTCATATGATTCATGAGTGAAGAATATTTTGTAGTTTGACTCCGTTGAGAAATGAAAATTTGGATAAATCCAATGCAGTTGGTCTAAACAAATCTTATCAAGATGGATATGCAAATGTATTTTTTCTTACCGATTGCAGAAGATTCTCAGGAACACTGTCAAGAATATCATCATCAGTTGAAAACTGTCCACTCTCGCAGACTTTATCAGCAGCTTTTGCACTCTTCGCAGGAGTGTCAAAGAGCAATGACCTTCTAGTCGATTGGCGTCTTGCTAGTTTTATTGGTGATTCAGCTGGATCGTCATCAGGACCCATGTAACATCTCTTAGGAGGTTTGAGCATAGGAGTTGCTGGAGCAGACATAAAACCATCTTCTCCCTTTTTGGCTTCAGTAATAGGAGGATCAGGTGGATGGCATGGTGAACTAGCCGAAACAATCCCTCCTACTGCGCATTTCATGCTGCTAGTTTGTCTTAGAGATAATTTAGTAGCATCAGCACATGCTACTGGTTTCTTCTTAGTGGAACTTGTGACTTTAAAGGGTATTGAGGCTGGAGAATTGGGCACGAGCCCAACTCTATCTTCTTCCTTTACATCTGTTCCTCCATTAATAGATGCCTGATTCGAAAAGCATCTCCTAAAAGATTCAGATAGGTGAGATGGAGCTACTGATTGCAGTGGAGATGCACCGTTAGGTGCCTCAGTGGTTAAGGATGAGCCAAAAGGTCTAGATGAATTGGTCACTGCTTGCTTAGTCTGAGTGAATGGGCCTGGCAGCATTTCCTCAGGAATGTCATCACCCTGAAATGCAGTAGTAGTAATTATTACCAACAATGCATGCATAGAGAAAGTGTTGTCATGAAAATAACATCATCCATCTAGCCACCTTCCTTTCACTCTTCTTTGGAGGGACAATAGGATTCAGGTAGAAGCATGCAATTCCACTTTAAGGTCTTAGCTGACAATCTAAATAATTAAAACATCAGAAAAATTGATTACCTCAGGGTGAGACTTGAAGAAATCCAGGAGCCGAGAGCGAAATACTTTCCTCAATATAATACTGCTACTGTTAGCTTTCCACTTCTCACTATTATCAACTGACTTTGCATTTAAAGTGATATGAAGATCTGGCTTCATGAAACAACTGCGCTCATCGTGCTTGAGGATCTTTATCTCAATGGCTTCGGGTAAAATAAACTTCAGCTGAGCTAAATCGCTGTATGTAAACCTCCTAGAAATTTCAAAAAAACGAAAGTATAAACAATCCTCTCGGTACAGAAAATACCATGAATTAAAATGTTTGAACATCGTTAGATCTTACTTATCGATCAAACTCTCTATTTTAGCACTAATATTAGTGAAAGTTGTTGCAGATCCCTTCAAATGCAGCAGTCGAATTGAACTATCCATGCTGTTGAAGAACTCTTCCAACATATGATACCTATACAGTAATGCAAACATACATTATAAGAATTACAGAAGAAAAACAGAACTAAGTCTCTTTACTTTCTCATCACTCTAAGCTAACAAATGAACAAGACTATTACTTGGATTCTCAGAGTCAAGCGAGTTTTTCTTTAATCACAATTTTTTCATATAAACTTTTAAATTGTTAATTATTGTAACTTATACTAATTTTTTTTTCTTAGTAGTTCTCAAATATTTAAGTTTCATTTCAAAAGAAATTGATTCTCGATCTTAATTCACAAAGTTGGAACTATATATGACACATAAATTTGTAACGGAGAGACTACAAGATAGAAAACAATCTTCATTTGGAGAAGTTTGTCCCCAAATCTTTTGTTACTTTAGGCTCTTCAAAAGTCATTTGTACTGTACTTTAACCAAAACTTATTCCTTTGTTCAAGAGATGATGAAACTATCAACTATATGAAAAAAACAAGCAATTTATATTATACTAGAAGTTCCTCAAACATTCAAATTTCTAATTTACAGTGGTTTTACATAATTTTTATAAATAAGAATTATAGATAACTGAATATATTTCATTCAAATCTAAATATATTTTTCCCCATCCAATCCAGAGGAATATCAGTAGTGTTTCAACTCAATATATCGGTCAATTTCAGAGATGCTCACCCATTTGAGCTAACATTCACTTATCAATCTAAATATCTTATTATTTCTTCGAAGAATAGAATTCGTTCAAATTAAATTTCACTCTAAAGTTAATCATATCAAATAACAAAAATATTAAAAATTGTGACAAACATATTGAAGCATATTCAAGCAAGGATCTCGTCAAAGAGGCACAAAATGTATATAAACCAGCAAATCAAAGAGAACAGGAACCACTCACTTTTCCGGCAGCTTTACCGAATTTACATCCTTCTTCCGTTCAGACGCCAGCGATGGCGATTCAGATACCAATGGAGATTTTAGTTCATCGTAGCTTAAAAACGGGTCAGAAACCTCGCGTCGGACCAGATCGGGTTTCCGGAGCTTCCGAGCTGCTTCTCTCACGTCTTTCAGGGATAGCACCGTCCGCGGCATGCGATTTGGGATCTGTTTCTCCGGTGTTCTGGTGCTCCATTGATCTACTACTGGAGCTACTACTACTCCGGCAGATTTTTCACCGGGAGATAAATTCTCCGGCGGTGATTTTCGATTCGACGCTGAAGATCCGGTGAACTCCATTGATGAGAGGCAAAAAATTGAAACAGAAATGATTGAAGAGGATATTTATAGTTAGGTTTTTGGCGCGGGAAAGATGATGACGTGTCTCCTACGTCACGTCAGATTTGGCGCCAAGTTTGCTATTGGGCTTTACAGTGCTAAAGGGAAAGGCCCATGGGCTATTAGCTTGAGAATTTGGGCCCAATAGCTACATGGTCCATGAATAGCTCTTGTAAACATTGTACCCGTTCCCGTCTATTTTTACTTGTTCAGTATCAGCTCGATATACGTGTTCGAGAATTTGATTTGGAATCTCATAGTAAATTTAAAATGCCCTAAATCATTGAGTCGACATCTAGTTTTGTATTTAAGGGTATTCGAAGCCTATATATCTCCAATAAATATGAAAAAAATATCTTATATATACAATATAATTTTTTATCAGAAGTTGGGTGAATACCCTTGCCCTCTCCTAGATCCTCCGTTGCATTAGGAGCAATAAAGAGAATGACAATTATTATATCACTTTTTAGATATAATAAATTTAATATTTTGAAAAGTAACTATAGTTAACAACAAAGGTAAAATTTATAATAAAGGGATAAATTCATTTTAAACTGAATAAATAAAATCTACATCTATTTTTAAATAATAGACAAATAAAAGAGGACAGAGATAGACCAGTTTTGATCCTTTTATTTAAGATATATATAATTTTTTAAAATTATTTAATCAAATTATATTTCGATTATTTCAATTTATTTATTTTATTTTTTTCTAATCTATTTAAACACAAAATATCTTATATTTGTAATAACTCTTTAATATAATTTTTCATCTAATATATTTAAAATTATATAATAATTTATAATTTATCTAACAAAATGTTTCTAGTGTTATAACTTTTGATTTCTCCACAAAGTGCCACACAACATACAAATGGCAAACAAAAACATCAAACACCTAGCAAATAATGGCCAAGAGTTTCTTATTCATCATATTACCATTTTCCAATAAATATCAATTAAAAAGGACATAAAATCAAAATAAAAAATAAATAATTTCACTTTAGTCTATTCTATATATCCTCTTTTTATATTGTTCATTATTTTTCCAATTAATTTTGGATATTTCATCCATATTTTCAAGATGACAAATAACAAAACCTACAAAGGGGGGATTGCAAAATCAATATCAAAAGATGAAGATGATGGTCAATTGGAATTGTACTCACCAAAATATTCACTAAAAGTGAAAGGTAATAATAATTACCAAAAAAAGGAAGATGAAGGAGGTCAATTAAAATTGTATTCACCACAATATGCAATAGAAGTGAATAATTCAGAGGTAATTTCTTTTTTTTAATTTATAAGTATCAAGTTTGTTCATATTCAAATTTCAACAACATCATAAGTGGGCTTTGTGGATAACAGAATATACGCAGACTTTACCACTAACATATTTAAAATTCAGCAAAGATAAAAATATTAGATAATCTTTTTTTCATCTATTGTAATTTTGAGGGATAAATTTGGTTTCGATGCTGGTGATAAATAACAGATATTTCAGAGTCAGTAGAGGAGCATGTAAGCTAGATCGAATATCATAATTATTAAAAATAAAAGAACTTTTTATCAAGTTTGGTTAATTTCCTCTTTTATTCACATTTATATAATTTTTTTTAATTTTATATTTTATATAATAATAGTACATATTTTGAGTTTAATTCAACCTAAAAAAAATGTTAATGTTTTGAGATCCCTAGTAAGGGAGTTCAATCAGATCTTCTTCACATAAATTGAAATATATTGAGTAAAAGAACTCTTTCTAACTTTTCGATATGTATCAACTTCAGGTGAAGGCGAATCAAAAACATGAAATTGAAGAAAAAGAAGAGACTGAGGGTGGTTCACTAGCTACATCTTCACACGTCAAACTTATTTCTAAAATTTAGTCGAGTTTCTATTAGAAATAGTCTCTATTCCTACGAAGACAAAGACGATCTATCCTCTTTAAATTTCATCTTTTATGATAATAGTATCAAGTATGTTGTTGTTCTTTTTTTATTTTGGGTATGACAAATTCTAAATGCACTTGCAAATTGTTCGAATTATGCAAAAATATCAAAAAACTTATAGTAAGGTGTTTGTTAATTTTTTCATATACATTTTTGGAAGATTTGATCTTCGGTCCCCTAGTTAGCTTTCGTCTCTCAGTGTCAAGTCTCTGCCCGGCAGAGAGCTTTCACCGTTGGTGTTCTTTTCGATCTCTACACATTTTACCGTTCCACCGAATATTCCCTCTGCCCCTACCGTACTCTAGCTGGGTAGTTTCCATCGCCAGGGTTGAGCCCTAGGATTTGATGGTGGACTTAAAAAGTCACCTATAGACGCTTTACGTTCAATCATTTCAAATAATATTTGCATCATGTTTGCATCCTCTGTATTACTGCTGTTGCTAGCGTAGAGTTGGCCGATGCTTATTTTTTAGATATCGTCATTGCTTCTTCTCCGAGAAAAAAGTTCATGACCCCTGGGCCTTCTATCTCCATGTAGCATTGCTTCGTCAGGCTTTGACCCATTGCAGAAAATTTTCCATTACTCCTTTTCATAGGAGTTTGGGCCGTGTCTCAGTCCCATTGGAAGATTTGATCTTAGTATGGTATAAAGATATAAAGATAGATGAAGGCAACCTTACATTGCCTTTTTTGGTATGACGAATTCTAAATGCACTTGCAGTTCGAATTATTCAAAAATATCAAAAATCTTATAGTCAGGTGTGTTGAATTTTTCATGTACATTGTTGGAAGATTTGATCTTAGTTTGGTATAAATATAGATGAAGGCAACCTTACCTTGCTTGAATTCTTCAAAAATGTCGTGGAACTAAAATGAAGTTCTTTATATCTTTCAATGAACAATCCCTTATGCTGGATCATATGAATATACACATTTTACAGCACTAGTAGAAATGTTTGTCAAAAACCACAAAAACCCGAATTATCTCAACCTATCGCAACTCTCCTCCTTTATCGCAACTCTCCTCCTTTATCGCGGACATAACATCAAAACCATGAACCTAAGCTTCAGTATTTGGTAGCCTGCTGAGAACAGAGTGCTCTGGTTTATGTTCACATTCAAAATCGAGATGAACGAATGCTCGTTCAACTTCAGGGAGTTTCTCAAGCTTTATTTGTAGAGCTTCTCCGATGTTATGTGCTTCTTTCAAAGACAAATCTTCCGGGAGTTCAATATCAACCTAACGTTAAAGAGAACGACAACGAGTTTCAAAATCATCGATAGAAAAATCATTTACGCTGTTATAGATGAGTGTTTTCGTGGAGAGACTAACCTCTACGAAGTACAAGACACCAAATGTGTAGGCGCGAACTGTATCAATACGCTTCACTTGAGGATGTCTTATAACAAGATATGTTAACTTTTGCAGGTACTCAGGCGGAGCTGATTGTCCCACCAGTGACACTATATGAAGAACAATTGAACATAGTATAATCATATGACGATAAAGAATCCTTCCAGGAACAAAAAGTCTGCGTATATTTTACCTTCCCGAGACCCTACTTGAGGGATTTCACTAGGTATGTTGTTGTTGTTGCTGTTATCGATGCAAATTAAAGTTCTGAAGGAATGAGACAATACCTGCGTTTTCTAAAACAGTTCCTGACCAATTGGTGATGGTGTAAAGTGCAAGAATAATGGCACCAACAGGATCAATCCACCAGTAGAATTTATCACCAAGTACAGCTGCTACCAATCCGACTATATTAGTAACCACATCAAAATAGTGATCCTGATGGAAGTATCTTCAAGTTAGGACCCTAGACGATCAGGATAACAATGCCAAAAACAGAACGCGAAGATACTGTACACACACCTTTGCGTAGGCACGGACAATGTTGTTTCCTGAGCTTCTGCAGTACAGCCAAAGGGCAAGTTTTACCACTGTGGCTGTTATCATGATAGCATATAACCAGATAAGCTGATCTGAGCTCATCTTTTCAGGAGGTATATTCTTAACGAGCTGTTCTACAGCCTGAATCAATACCTGAAAGCCTAAAAAGAAAGAAATGTGAGCATTGTGTCAACAAATGTAACGACTTGATAGATTATAATGGAAATAGAGATCGATCACTTACCAAGTGTAGCCATAACAGCAGCAAAGATAATGATCCCTACTGGCTGCACTCGCAACTTCCCTATGGGATATTTGTAGATGTTGATATTTTTCATCGACAGGTGACTGAGCCACAGTATGCCACCAGCCATGAGATCAAGTAAGGAATCCAATGTAGATGCAGCGATAGCGAGGGAACCACTTTTCACCGTGGCATAGATCTGCAAGATGATAATAGTTACTACTGCCATTATAGAAAGACGCATAAGACGTCATTGCTACTGTTATTATATGAAACTGCGTAGTCACTATAGTGTCTGATTTCACAAAGATAACAGAATAGAACTACTTTTTTATAACTATAGTGTCTCGACTACCTTGCATGCACCTCGACTAATTGCATGGGATACTTGCTACAGTACCAGATAACCCTGTCGACTAAGACTTGGACAGGCGAAAGAAATCACCTAGCGTTTTTTCCCCTGTCGGAAGGCAAAAATACTTCTGTTTACAAGCAGTGCATTACAGGAAGAAATGCATTTGCTCTAATTTAACAAGTGCATGGCTTTCTTATAGGATCTGAGCTACATCAATGTCATGGAGAATTTGATGTAACAGCAACACACTTCATCGACTCAAAATTGTGATATATAATTGAAATTATATACCCACACTATCCTAGATTCATCGACTGTCAAATCATAATGACAGATGCATATGCATATGCATATGCAATCACAAAGGAAAACGGTCAATTCATATATGAGATACAAGAGGTCAGATATGTAAGTTTAGAGTTTCCGCATTCTCGGATCATACATTCAACTGAGCAAGTAATCGTTGTTACCTTAAAAGCTAGTAATAAGACGTTTGCATAATTGGAGATCCTCATTGCCCTCTCATCTTGAGATTCTTCTTCAAGATCCTCATCAACAGTGAAATTAGATGCCATAATGGAATCAACTTCTTCAAATGACTTCAACGTCTCAAATTGTTTTTCATAGTAATCCTTTTCCCCTGTGGTACAAGAAAACCCTCAAAAAATGAGTAATACAATAAAGAAAGTGAAATGGGGTTTAAGGTTACTACTAGCTTGGTTCACGTGAACCCAATAGCTTATGTTCAAACCCTATACGTCTTAAGAAATCCAATAAATATCTTTAAAAAATTGGCAATGAACTCAGGCATTGATGTAGAAACTCGTAAACTTCAAGGACTGGATCAGTTTCTGGTTGTTGGTAACCTTTCTTCAAGCCTTATAATCCTCATTCCCAACCATCTGCGCCCAGGGGGAAAGGGAAGGGAAGGGAAGGGAAAGAGAGGTATAACCAAGTACAGCCACGGGTTCTGAGAGTCCTCAAAACATCATTTTTATCCTAGGATCAGCATCTTCCACAAAATTTCATCTCAATATCACTAACCCAATCCTTTGACGAAAACTGGTAAACAACAATGAGATTCAGCCACACTAATGACTAATATCCTTGACCGTGCTAATTTGAAAAGCGTTGTGTATCAAAAGCTCCTTACAAAATGTTTCATTCCTAGCTATATACTGACTGATCTCTAAGGTTAACGAACTCTTAAGGATTTGTGATATCATCTTGACTGATCAATCAATCAATTAGCTATATACTGATACAAATTGTCGGGACTCGTTTATATGAATGTCATAACAAGACATGGATTATTAAAATGCACACTCAACTATTACCACAAACAATTAGGCCCAGAAAAACCTTTTATACAAAATTTTCAACCAAGAAAACCAAAAAAGATGAAATGGAAAAGGACCCTCCTTCGCATATAGAACACATGCATACGTTATGCTACTACATATAGGGCTTAGGCTATGTATATGTGTTAAAAACGCACTAAATATGAACAAATAATAAATACTGAATCCGTGATGGAAGTGGTAGAATTATGAATTTGAACCTGTTAAGTTCAAATCCTAGATCCGCCTCCGATTTGAAATGTGCTTGAAATTAGAAGCTAAGACAGCAAGTTCAACACAACATAGTCCCAATCTCTTCATACCTTCTCAAAGAAACACAACACATACATGTATGCTGCTTCATATATTCAAAACATGTCATAAAGAAAAATGTTTGGCACTTTATTTCAAACAAAGAGACATTTACTAACATTCTAAAATTGTATTCATTCACCACTTTGACAATATTCTTTTGGCAACTTTTCAATATCCAAATTTAACAACTACGTTTCAGTCCCAGATAAGTTCATGTCGGCTATATGAATGTTCTCTATTCCATTTAAGCTCAAATCACGTCACCGTCACACCAAAAGTGTCTAAATTTTAAGTTCAGTTTAAATCTAGAAGTTGAATAATATAATCTTGAAAAGCAAAAAGCATCAAACAAATTAGAACAAAAGGACACTTCTTTTTCAAATGTAACTTTAATTCCTACATAAAAGGAATTAAAACACATATTTCAATTAATTGAAGGTAAATTGTGCTTGTCTGATATCACAAGGACCGAAATCAAAATTTACCAATAAGAGAGGGACCAACAATGCAATTATCTAGTTCATTTTAACTCCTTAAGATATTATAACTGAATCCTGAAAAGCAAAAAGCACCAAACAAATTAAAACTTAAGGACCTTTTTCCAGACTTTAATATAACTTCCTATACAGAAGGAATAAAAACACATATTTCAATCAATAGAAGGTTAAATGTGCTTCGTCGGATATTATAAGGATCAAACTGGAATTACCAAGAGACCAACAATGCTATTCTCACCAAAATGAAATCATCTACTGCATTTTAACTCCTTTGGTTAGTAAAAGTCGAATCTTAAAAAGCAAAAAGAACCACACAAATTACAAGAGAGGGACCTTTTTTTCTTCTTCCAAATGTAACATTGCTTCCAACATATAAGGACTAAAAACCTGTGCTGCTTGGACTCTTAAAAGATGTCCATGGTTGCTTGTCAGATTCTAGCGGATCCGACATAAATGAGGCAGTATATTTGAAGAGTCCAAGCAACATAGCTAAAAACACATATTTCAAGCAATCCAAGGTTAAACGTGTTTCATCAGACATCACAAGAATCAAAATCAGAATTTACTCATAACCAAAAGACCAGCAATGCTATTATACCAAAAATGAAACTATCTAGTTAATTCTAACTCCTAAAGTTGGTAAAACTTGAAAAGCACCAAACAACTCCTTGGATTAGTAAAAATTGAATCTTGAAAAGCAAAAAGCACAAACTAATTAGAACAGAGAGCCCTTTTTTGTTCCTTCGAAATGTAACATTATTTCCCACATAATGTAGGACTAAAAACACATATCAATCAAAGCCTAATATGCTTCGTCAGATATCACAAGGATCACTTTCACCACTTTAGTTAGTAAAAAGCTGAATCTTGAAAATTGAAACAAAACACCAGACAACTCCTTAAGCTAGTAGGAGTTGAATCCTGAAAAGCAAAAAGCACCAAATAAATTATAACAGAAGAACCTTCCTACATAAAAGGACTAAAAACACATGTCAATTAATTGAAGAATGTGCTTTGTCAATATCACGAGGACCACTTTCACTATTTAATTTAGTAAGAACTTGAATTTTGAAAAAGCAAAAAAGCACCAAACAACTCCTTTAAGCTAGTAAAAGGAGAATCTTTTAAAAGCGAAAAGCATCAAACAGCTCCTTAAAGTTAGTAAAAACTGAATCTTGAATATCAAAAAGCATCAAACAACTCCTTAAGTTAGTAAAATTTGAATTTTGAAAAGCAAAAAGCACAAAACAAACTGTAAAACAGGAATTTCAATGGATCAAAAGTTAAATGTGCCTTGTCATATATTACAAGGATCAAATCAGAATTTACCAATAACAAATAAACCAACAATGCTAATATCTCAGAGATGAAATTATATAGTTCACTTTCATTCCTCAAGTTAGTAGCAACAATGCACCAAACAACTCTCTCCTTATGTTAGTAGCAACAATGCACCAAACAACTCTCTAAGTTAGTTAAAATTGAAAAGCAATAAGCACCATACAATTAGTAGCAGCAAATCATGAAAAGCAAAAAACACCAAACAACTCTATTTAGCTAGTAAAAATTGAATCTTGAAAACCAAAAAGCACCAAACAACTCCTTTAAACTAGGACAAAATGGATCTCGAAAAGCAAAAACCACCACACACACTTCTAACAGGACCCCTTTTTCTCCCCTTTTGTTTGGGGGGTGGGGGTGGGGTGAGGGGGAAAGATTACCTTTAGACAAGCTAGAAGTCTTTGAAATTTCAATGTTTGATGATGAAGATTCAACATCAACATTAACACAAAATTTGACCTTTTCAGGCAATCTTGCCAGGAAATCACCCCTTAGAGTTGTAACTGAGTTCCGCCGCCCACTGCCACTAAGCTTCCACCCATCCAACAATGGAGTTTTCTGTTCATCCTTGATTTCTTCTCCCTCCATTTTTTTCCAAATATCAAACTTTTTTTATTTTTATTTTTTCAATTATGTTAAACCCCATTGACATATTATAGCTCCTCTATATATATATATTTGTATAGAGTTTTTGGTTTTTTGAAATATTTTGTTTTATTTAGATTTTATGAATTTTATTTTTATTTTTGTCTGGTGTTGATAAATAGTTAGATAAATCTTCTAACAAACTTATATATATACATATATTGGGATAAAAGACAAAATAGATTCAGTAGTAATTAAATGTTGTGACGATTTTAGGCAAAATTATTTCGTATTTTCATATTTTAGTTAGAAAGTTTGTTTATTTTTATGAACTCGAAATCTAGATATCTAATTAAGAGTGATGATATCTCGATCATCTTATCGTAATTTTTATTCTATTTGAGTGAATTTCGAGTATTGAAATAAAAAAATTTATCATTGAGTTGTTTCATTTATAACGGAGTAGATTTTATATTAATGGAAGTTCAAATTAATAAATTTTTGACATCAAATTGTTATAAAAAATGAAATAATTTTTACAAATAGGTTCTTACATTTCACTATTTAATTTTAACTTTATTTTAAAAAGTTGTATAAAAGTCTAGACACTAAGGAAGCATTCTAGTTTGATACGCTACTTTCTTGATGTACCGATTCTTAGTAGATAAGACTAGTTTAGATTGAGACGCTCACCTTTCGGTCAAGGACTGCAGTTTTCTCTTTCTGTCGGAAAATGAGCTTCGCTTTTGGCAAAATATCGGAAGGGAGTGTTACTGCTTCTTTAATTCATCAATTCTCATTTATAAAAGGGATCCAATTCGATATCTTACCTACAAATTCATGTTGATTCAAAATGATTCTATCTCTTTTTGTTTCGTTAGAAGAAGGAAAGAAATTCATTTTTTTTTGGTTAAATCTCTTTTTAATTAAAAAAATCTTTAATTAATCAAAGCTCCAAATAATCTATATATTGACCAAAAAATCTTTTTGAGTTAGTTAGAACTTACCATATTAGTTTATTCAATTACATCTAGGGATACAACAACTCATGTGATAGAAAAAAAAAAAAATAGACAAATCTTTCTACCACACTATCTATCCATTAAAATATTATTCATTGTAGTTCACTCATTTTATTTAAGACAAATAGCTTTCAAATCCCACTAAATCATAGTGCATTGTTAATTATGTCAAAAAGTTTTGTACTTATTTACTTTGTCATCACTTCTAGAGAATCATCAAAATTTTAAAATAATTTGAATTATATTTTTTAAATAAATTATTCTCAAGTCAAAAGAAATCATCAAAAACTTGTAACAAGAGATCTAAATCAATTTAATTTTAATTCAATATTCTAATACTAATAAACTTATTTTTATCTTTTAGTAAGTCTTTTCTCAATTAATATATGAAGTTTTTCATAATATTTTTATTTTTAATTTCTTAAAATATGTAATTAAATAAAAAAAAATCAAATTTCAATACAATATTTTTTTCCCTTTATGATCCAAGAAGTAATAAATTGAGTAGTGACTTCCGACCTACCTTTCTCTCCTAGGTACCATAATTATTTTGTCTTGTTCCCCTTTATGTTTTACAAATTTGGAAAAAACAAATAAAATAATGTCTGAAAAATTTTCTTTCCTTTTTGCCCCACCAAATTTCACCTTATTAATGCATTCTTCATTTATTTCCCCTTTTATTTATTCCTTCAACTTTCTCTTTTTATTTTATAAAAAAAATTGCACTTTTCTTGTAATATTTTGTGATTTTATTTTACTATTTATTTCATTATAAAAAAAATTGAAATGTGTGAAGATAGGTATAATTATAGGTGTTATGTATGAGGGAAATATTGTTTTAGATATTTTTTTGTGTTTGGTATGTAAGTAGTTTGCTTACTCTCAAATTTTAATCAGACAATAATTTCTGAATTTGATATTTAGGAATAAATATTTTTCTCTGTACCAAACACACTCTATGTTTTTTTTTTTAGTGTTTCTCTTTGTTCTTGGAAATATTGACTTTGTCTTCTTGTTTATTTATTTGAATATCAAAACTCATCAAATGTACAATAATAACCAAGTATAATCCCGCAAGTCAGGTCTAGGTGGGGGGAGATGTACAAAGATTTTACAACTACCTTTGTGAGATAGAAAGATTATTTCCAATCTAGTTCATCGATCATTTAATATATACTAACAATTATCTCAAAAGACGGCCACCTCAAGTTTTAACAACGAACATAACATCCCCACATCCCACTATGTAGGATTTCATTAAATATGTTGTTGTAACAACGAACTTAATGAGCGCAAAGAGGACAAAGGAAAGAATGATCCGATGAACTCCATTGATGAGAGGCAGAAAATTGAAACCAAAAAAATGAATGAAGAGGAAGGCCCATTGGGCCGTAGCTGGTGTATTTGGAATTTAGGCCCAATAGTTAAATTCAAATTTCTAAGATAAAGGAAGATCAAAAACTATAACATCAACAAAAAATATATTTAGTACGTCCTGCTGTGACATAGTTTGAATTATATTTTATTAGTGAGACTAATAAAATAGAAAAAATTATAGCATGATAGAAAAAATTATAGCGTGATTAAAGCATGTACCTCGATTGATAACAAATATTACATAAAAAATAAAATTTAATTATAAACTTATAAAAAGATAAATAATTTACTAATTTTGATAAATTATTTATTTACATATAGAGAGATTCTATTACTAATTAGAATCATAAATTTTTCTTAGCAACCACGAGGTATTTCTTGATTCAAATAAAGACAGAAAAATTTAGGAGTCTTTCCACGACCGAAAATTCTTATTTTATTATTTCTTTTCATATATTTCAAAAGTCAATATTATTAATATAATTATATTCTTTCCAGGATTACTATTTTGACGTGGTCACCAACGTCGTCGGATCGGTAGCAACTTTACTTTATGATAAACTCTACTGGTGGATTGATCCTGTTGGCACCATTATTATTGCACTCTGTCCTGAGCAGGCTACCAAATATTGAAGCTTAGGTTCACCTTTATTAATGTACTCTTCATTTACTAGTACTTTTTTTTTCCTAGTATTTTATGATTCTTTTTAAGTATTTATTTCATTATAAACAATGAAGATAGACCTAATTATCGGTGCATATTTCTTTGTGTCTGGTATGGAAGTAATTTGCTTACTCTCGTATAAATTGACAATTGAATACGTTAAATCTTTACTCATTTATCGGTACAATCTTTTTTATCCGTCCAAATTCAGAATAAATTAAATAACCAAAACTTCAAAAATCATTGTAATAACAAGATGTATAGATCAACTCATCAAATTTATTAAAAAGCAGGCAAAGGAAAGAATCATGCTACCAAAGAAGTGAAATTCCAAATCTTATCTCAACTATGAGAATAAACTAATTCATGTCATAAGGGGTCATTCCCAAAACAAAGCAAAGAATTCAATCTTGATAAACAAAATTCATCAAATGCAACACCCGGCGCAATTCCACAAGTACTGTCTATAAGGGTGGGTGTACACAAACCTTACAGCTACACTAGCCATGTAGAGAGGTTTCCGGTAGACAGGTTATCAAATGCACGCATCTAGTTCATCAATCATTCAATATTATACTAAAGGAACAAGTATGAAGCTTTTCTTACCTTCAACCGCTGCAGAGAACCAAGTCCAAAGACATCATATACAGGTTCTCTGTACAAAAGAACTTGACAATTTAGATCTATATCAGGCTTCTTATCAAGAGCTATATCAAGAAATGATACTTGGCCCCCAATAAAATATTAAAACATCGGCTGGAGATCAAACAGTAAAGAAGACAAACCAAACACGTAAAGTGCTGTCAAAAATATCGAGCACCAGAAAATAGAAATAGACAAGCTTCAGCTTCTGGTATTGCCATGAACGGATTCATTCCGAGCCACATACCCTAGCCTCCAGTTCTACACGCGCTACTGGACTGGGATGATCATGTTGGTTGAGGCAACTATTTCTCAAAAAAAAATGTTGGTTGAGGGAAACCAACACACAAATAGTTGGATTGTGTCCTTGTATGGAAGTTAAAAAAAAATATAGCAGAAAAAACAAACCATCCAGACCATAAAGTGACATAATTGGAGGCGGTAATAAGTAAAAAGTAACATAACTCAAGTTCATAAACCATAATGTCAAGGTTACATTTAACTGTGACAAGCAGATCAAAAATCTCCTTCACAAAGGTGCTATAGCCAAGTCTCATCAAAATTATAAGAAAGAACCAAAAATCGTACTGGGAGGAGCTCCTAATCAAACAGACTGAATCCCATGTCATCATCACTTTCTTCCTTGGGCTCTTCCTGTTCGTCGTTTTGACAAAAGCAAACAAAAGGGTTAGAGATTTGCAGTGAAAATGAACTTCTTCTAGTTAAGCTATTTTCCCCTCTCCCTCCGCGCTCTTGCTAGGAAGGACATTTAGGATTTGAACTTAATGTGTTTTGAATCATAGTACAATGACATCAAGGGCTAATACAAGGTTCTGAATTTAATGTGCGTATGTTTCATAACCTTTTTAACACATACAACGTTCATTCAAAAGCTACTCAGTTTTACCAAACACATAACTTAAGCCTGCATACAACTCTGCTCTCGCCCTCTAAAAGAAAAAAAAAATTGAACTTGAAAAAACATTTAACTTCATCATTGAGAAGATCCTAAAGCCATTGAACATAATTCAAGACTTACCAATTAACGAGATTCAATCAATTATTCATATTACTTTCTTCCACCCACAATGAATACCAAATAGTTACTCATTGATAATAAGTTCAACATCCAAAACTTTTCATTAATAACCCCTATTGGCCAAAACTTTTATCTCTTTCCAATTTATTGTAAAATTATTTATCCATTTAGTTCTCATTAAGTGTAAATGATATCCAAAAACATGACTCTGAGAAGATTCCACGAAATGCTCATCAAAGTCTTTTTTTTACTCAACCGCAACAGCTTTTCTTTTTCATAGTTATAGAAGTAATTAAGAATCATCCTTCTCACCTTCTTTTCCTCAACAGCAGGGGCAGCAGCCGCGGCACCACCAGCAGCGCCACCAGCGGAGGCAGCGACAGCAACTGCACCACCTCCACCGCCAGCACCAACATTCATGATGAGATCACCAAGGTTTCTCTTGTCAGCAAGCTTAGCAAACAGGAGAGGCCAGTATGGCTCCACTGTCACATTAGCTGCTTTGATTAGAGTTGAAATTTTCTCAGCCTACAAACACATCAAAACATAAACAGATTCAATCTGTGCAACAATGAAGCCCTATGATTAGAAAATATTACACGTTAAACACAATCAAAATATTAGAACACATCAAAAACCTGGATTGCAAGTATTACACCAAAAGTACAATTGAAATAAACACAATAGGATTCAAAAATATTACCCACTAGAACGAAATCACAATAAAACCAAAACATCAACACTAGGATTATAATAATTAGGGCAAGAGAATCTCACAGTGATTGGAATGTCTTCATCGTGGAGGATCAAGGCTGCGTAAGTGCAAGCGACTTCTCCGACCGACATATTGATTAACTAATCTGTTATGAACATTAAAAAAAAACATGAAAATGCTCAACCCTTTTGAAAATGGCAAAAAATAAATGAAACACCATTGAATGGTGAAATCACATGAACATGTTCAGACACCACAAAAATGATGAAACAAACCCGACAAAAATGCTCAGAAAAGATGAAAACTATACGAGCAAGCTTAATTGCACTAAAAAAGAGGTGATAATTACATGAAAATGCTCAATCGCTTTGAAAATGGCATAAAACAACCGGATATGCTAATGGACTCTCGTGAAAATCACATGGAAATGTTCAAACACACAAAAATGACAAAATAAACTGATAAAAATGCTGAGAAAATGGTGAAACTATATGAGCAGGCTTAATATCACTCAAAAATGGTTAAAATCACATTAAAAGGCTCAATCACTTTGAAAATGACAAAATAAAAGAAAATGAAAATGGCCGATATAAAAACACATGGAAATATTCAAACGCACCAAAAAATGACGAAATAAACTGATAAAAAAACTGAGAAAACTGTGTACACTATATGCGCAAGCTCAATTGCATTCAAAATGGTGAAAACCACATGAAAATGTTCAAACGCACCTTAAAATGAGGAACTAAACTGGTTAAAAATGCTGAAAAATAGCAAAAACTATATTCACAAGCTCAATTACATTCAAAAATGGTGAAAATTACATGAAAATATTCAAACGCACCTAAAAATGCTGAGAAAATTATGAAAACTATATCCGTAAGCTCATTGAATTCAAAGTGGTGAAAATTACATGAATATGTTCAACCGCACCCAAACATGACGACAAAAGCTGATAAAACTGTGGAAACTATATAATCAAGCTCGACTGCATTCAAAATTGTGAAAAATACATTCAAATGTTCAACGCACCTAAAAATGACGAAATAAACTGATAAAATGCTGAGAAAAATGTGAAAACAATAAGAGTAACCTCAAATGCATTCAAATTGGTGAAAATTACATGAAAATGTTCAAACGCACCTAAACATGACAAAATAAATTGCTAAAAATGCTGCGAAAACTAAAAAACATAGGCTTAGTTGCATGAAAAATGGAGGGAATAATCGTTTACCTTCGAGAAGACGGTGAAGAAGTGTACGGCGAGTTCGAGAGCTGGTCTTCTCTTTAGGGTTAGGGTTTTGAAATGGAAGTGGTTATAGGCTTATAATGAGAGAAGGACCTTATATGGGCCTATGAGGTCGGAAGAAGTTTAAGGCCCAATTTTGTTTATGAAGCCCATTAGAGGGCCCAACTTATAATAAGGGATCGTTTGGTTGTTGAACAAATTCAATATGATTTACAAATACGAGAAATGAATAATAATAAAATAATATAATAAATATACTTTTATTAGTTAACATGAGGTAGAAGTCTCACGTACAACGATTTTGTGAGAAGGAAATGGCTATCCAACTCCATTAGACTTCAAATTTGTATCACCGTGTAATGATCTATCAAATGATACTCATTGTTTTCAAAAGACAGAAGTCTTTATCTTGAAATTAGTCTTGTTGTATGCGCTTTACGTGTGATCAAAGCGTGTACCTCATCTGGTATCAAACATTACAGAGAAAAATTAAATTTAATTATGAACTTATGAAAAGATAAATAATTCACTGCAAAAGTAATTTTGATAAATTATTTATTTTAAAAGTCCCTATAATAGTAAATTAGAATTTTCCTTAGCGGCGGTAAAACATTTTCTTGATTCAAATAAGGAAGGAGTAGAAGTCTATTAAATAAGGAAAATTTAAGAGTTTTTCCACGGCTAGAAGTCTTATTTTGTCATTTATTTTCATATATTTTGAAATTCAATATTGTAAATATAATTAAATAAGAATTTGAAGAAAAATGGTGAAAAGACGATTTTGTCTAAAGAGAAGTGGGCAAAAATTTCGAACAACATTTCTAAATGCTTTCACGCTTTTAATATAGTGTAGAATTATGCATCACAAAACCAGAATTCAGGATTATCTCAGTTTTTTGTGTGTAGAATTAATCACAAATTTTATGGGTCTATTAGTATTGTCTTATTAAACAATACTCATTGTTTTCAAAAGGCGGACATCGCTTTTTTTATAGTTTATATTATATTTCACGAGACAGGATTTCAGGATTGTCTATTTTTTACTGTTAGTCCATGAATATTTTGGAATATTTGTGACACTCCATTGCTTAAACTTTGTGGTCCATTGATGACGACCTATTAAACTATACTCATCGCTTTTGAAAGACGAACGCCACTTTCATGAAATATGAATTCAGAATTATCTCAATTTTTGCGTGTATTGGTATATGAATTTTTTTGAAATATGTATGACTGAACTCTATTTGAACACAAAGTTTATAGGTCCATTCTTTCATCTGTATTGATCCATTTCAAATCCAGAACACAAACATCAATTCTTGAATAAGCCTCAACACTACAGAACAGAACCAAACATTCACTTTAGGTTACATATATGTATCCTTCAGCATTTAGCTTCATCTACCTATCAAGACATTTTGGCATCAATGAACACGAAAATCTGCTTATAACGAAGCTTCATTTGCGTAAAATGGGACATTTTGGCATCGATAAACACCAAGATTTGCGTATAATGAAGGTATGAACAGTGTAGAGAGATACAGCCGTTACAAGAAAAGGGGTCACCATCGCAATAGTGGACGTTGAATGCCTTTGCTTGATGCATATCTGGTATTGATGTCGCATTTCTTCTTTGCAGGTGAGAAAAATCACGGTAGAAATGCATCAGTTTATCCAGGTCCTGGAGAGGTAAACATAGGCGATTATTCTCACGTTCAGTCTGCATTCCAGTGCTGCAACAAGCAAAGTGCATTTCCTTCCGAGAGGTGGTCCCAAAATGAACGATGGCATACATCTGACGAACTTAGCAAGATTTTTCCAGATTGTAAAGCTGCCACAATTAGCAAGTAATTGAAGCCACATCGACAGTTGATGGTTCTGCAGGTTTTTCAGCAGTAGAGTCACTCAATTTCCTCTTCTTCACATTAAGGCGCTGTTTATTTGAGGTGCGGTCAGCAGTGGAAACAATTTTTGAAACAGTAAAGCCAGCAACTTCAAAATCATGGGATCTGTTTGGGAGTAATGCATTACGCACGATGACATCAACGCCATCATATGTCCAGACACCTAATTTAGCCTCTCCCTTAAGTGCAATGGCAAACCAACCAAGACCAGAAGCAGCAATATCAACAGAACTTGAATCCCATGTATTTCCATTCACATGGAATTCCCTCTTCAACCATTTGCCTAGCTCCTCAAGTCGTCCCTCTCCAATCGGCGGCTGACAAAATGAAAAAGAAAATGCTTATTGGCAAGGAAAAATATGTCTCAGAGCCTTGATGACAACTAAAGCGCACATTAAGCGAGGCGAAGTGCTCAACATGTTTTGCACGATTCTTCAAGGCTTAGCATGCCTTTGACAGTAATGTTGGGGACTTTTGTCTTTTGAGTTAATAGCCAAGTAATATTAGGAAAGACTTCTTCGAATAGTATAACTGAGGCATTTGAATAATCTGGCTCCTGCTAGAGGTCCTTTTAAGTTTTATGAGCCTAAGCCATCTAGCAAACTATGCTTCACACAAGTTCTCGGACCTTAAAGTTGTAAGACTACGAAAGAAAAACAAAGGAAAGTGGCAAAAGTATAATCAGACAACTGAATGAAGGATTCAGCAGAGACATCTGGAGAAAGCTAGTTTACAGAGAGTGGAAGTGATGTAGGAATCTAACATGCTTGTGCAATTTAATGAATTACAAGTCACAAAATGTTACATCAAATCCAGTATATTTTACATGTCTATAGGGGTACATTTAGGCAGATAGACCATTCACCCAGTATCGCTGCCGACTTCTCCTAAAGCTGAGCTTAACAGGACCAAGAGACTTTGGAGGCAACAACCAGAATGAGACATTATTTAATCATGGAAATGCCATGTCAGATAGCACTTCTTGCCCTACAGTTCCAAATAGCATCAGTTTGTAGAAGCTATGAGAAATTTGAAGGATGCTCTAAGACTGTTGACATCCTTAATTCCGGCGTGGGGATGTTCGAATCCCTAATATTTCTATTGGCAAAGAACATTTACTTAACCCTCTCAGTCAAGAGCCCCACACAGTTCCAAACATAAACATCAGACTGTTAATACTCTATTGATTTTTAATTAAAACCTAAGTTTCTTGAACTCGGGTGTTGGTGTCCGATACGGGGGTGTGTATCTCGAGGTCAGATCCTTCGTGATCTAATTTCTAAGATTCAGGAGGCACGGATATGGGTGCAAAGATTCGGCTAAAAATAATTCAAATATCTAAAACCAGGTTTAAAAAATATGTCTAAATTATGAGATATTATATGGGAAACTTATAAGGTATCATGAGGAGAAAATATTGATCAAGAGGAGAAACCCAGACAGAGATAAAAGGACAAAGACTGATCAGATCTGGTATGGATCCCACACCCATGCACTTGCTCACGATCATGGTTTAAATAGATATAGAGTCTTGGTTCAGCTTCTTTTTAACTTCACCCACACCGAATTCCCTACAAGTCTCCCATGCAATACTGCTATTCAGTGGTACAGACCATTGGCAAAACTTTCATAACACGCAAAATTCATGACAGAAGCAAGGCCAACTTCAAGTACAATGGTATTTCACATGCTTCAAAGACGCAAAAATTTACCATGACAATAGTATTTTCCTCTCTGCAGTTAACCTAAACTTACACCAACAGTTAAACTACGTGCAAAAAAAAAAACAATAGAAAGTGCAATATCATAAACTTCAGACAAGAAGGAATAAAGATTTGAAATTAGAAAAGAAAAGAAGAACATCCAATTCCTAAAGCAAATAGTACCTGCAGCTGACGCCCAAAATGTTCTTCCAGCATTGTGCTGACGTTCTCTGTCCTCCCCATATGAAGTGGAATCAGTGGAGATGCCCAAACTGTAACATACACAGAATCAACAGACAATTCTTCCACATCCAACCGCATGAGTCCACCTATATGAACTGAATATCCTACCTGTCCACAGCAAATAATAAAATCGTGAGATTTCAAATTGGATGACACAAACTAAACTAGAAAAGCAGGTTCTTCAAGTGAAGTTTGAACATAAGAATAGGAAGATACATTTGACGGGGCAAAAGTGCAATGAAATGATAAATTTGGGTAATATTTCATATTTAGATCCTGTATCTAAGACGATACAAGCAAACCAAAACGGTCACATCTCTACAAGCATTTTACAGGTGAACAATCTAAGCTCTGGTAATATTTTTCAAGGCATACATTGCCATAGATTCTTTTAAGCACTCTGAAGCTCCACAAAACGCATATCACTTGGCCAAAATCTTTTTACAAAATGGAAAAAAGTAAAACACACTTTTTCTAGGTAAGTAAGCTAAGTAGAAACAATCATAAGGAATCCACAGATAGTTGATTGAAACATATATTACAAGCAACAATACGAACTAAACAGGGGAGAACTTAAGCCAGTATACCAGCTCAAAAATGAAAAAAAAAACTAATTAATTATACTAAGTTGCTTCCAATCTTAAAGTTCGGTTATCTATCAACAATCAATGCAAAGATTGGATAAGACTAAGATGAGCATAATGAGAAGGACACAGTAAATTTTCAATATTTGTATTCACCTCACAAGAAACTATTCAAGGAAAAATAACCAAACTTGAGTGATAAGGATCCAAATATCGCTTTCATACTTGTATGATAGTAGTAGATTTCTCCGAAAAAGATAAGCAAAGTCAACTTTCATACTTGTATGATAGTAGTAGATTTCTCCGAAAAAAGATAAGCAAAGTCAACAACACTCAAATTGAAAGTGAAATGCGATAGCAAAAAGCTTTTACAGTAAAACAACACATTTTTAAGCAGTGTAGAGGAGAGTTATGAACCTTGATTCTATATGTCCTTGGCTTCAACTCTTTACTTATATGAACTAGCTTCTGTTCTTCCCTAGTCAACCTTGTCGAAATCTGATGCGGATGTAAAAGTCCTGGAGTATCAAATAACTTGGCATTCCTTGGAAGCACCCCTTCTACCCTCAGTATCCCCAATGTAGTCCCTGGCACCGGTGCCTCTGTTAAATGACTTACATTCCCACCTGAACACTTTCCTATTGCATTGATCAATGTGCTCTTTCCAGCATTTTGTGCTCCTACTGCCCAAATATGTCCTCTTGGCCCAGCCAGTCCAACTACATCATCAACCAAATTCTTCACTCCCCAATCCCTCACTGCACTAACCATATGCACACTAGTCAACTTAATCGCCCCACCCTCTCTTGCCCGTGTCCTAACCCAATGTTCAAGCCTAGTAGGTGACAATGAGCTTGGTAAAAGATCAATCTTTGTAACTACCAATACCATTCTAGGTACATTCCCTGATTTCCCCTCCTTCCACGCCCGCGAATTCTCTTCAATTGTCCTAGAGACTAACTGAGCTACTTTCCTAGGAAATGACCCATCGAAATCAGACGCATCAACCACCATCAAAACAACAGCCCTCGCCCCACTACTCGACATCAACCTCCTCCCAACAGTGTGATCAAAATCAAAATCAGGCAACAAATTCTCCACACTCGGGTCCTTAACCTTCCCATAATGCCTCAAACTATGACACCTAGCACAAACAACTGGCTTTTCAGCTTTCTGAACTGGGTTTTCAACATTTTCTTCATTTTCATGTTCTACAACCTCATTAAGCAAACCCCTTTTGAGAGAAAACGATATTTCTGGCTCATCAAGAATTGGATTCCTGTTAATGGGTGTTTTATAATTTGGGGTTTTGACACAAGGCTTATTGAAATACCCTGGTTGTTTTGGGTCAGAATCTTGCATTTTGACACCACAACCAGGGCAAACAACATCAGAAATTGATTCCTCAAAATTCCCATCTCTAGAAACTGATAAAGATTGGATTTTTGAAGGCGTAGAGAAGTTTCTGAATCTGAACAAGAAAGGAGGGGCTAGGGTTTTAGCAGGGTTTTGGGTATAAACATTTTCAAGGATTGGAGGAAATGAGTTGGGTATTGGATTTTTGTGTGTATATACTGACAGAGAGAGTGGGAGAAGCAATTTCTTCAGCTTTGATGGAGAAAGTGATCGGATTATCATTCTTCTTTGATTGTTCTTTCTGTAAATTTAAGGTTGTTGTGAAGAGTTTCAGGGGGCATTTGTACCCTTTTTTGAGGTTTAAGGAATTTGTTGTCTTTGGGCTATCTAAGCTAGCTTAGGGTTCATTGAAAACTAGGCAAACTCGGTGCAATAAACTCATTAAAAAGATATATAAATAAAAAGTTACGAACCTTAAAAGTTTATTTGAGAGATACTTGTTTAACCAACTCGATTAATCTTAAAAGTTTTTAATTTTCTCTTTTCTCAAAAAGAATTTTGATATTTGTAACTTTTATAAGATCTACATCATTTTTTTTAGTATTTTTAGGTGTTACGAAATAGAATTTCAAGATTTTATTTGATTTTTTGTGTATATCACTTTATGAATATATTGTAAATATGACGCTTTTGAACTTTTTGACCCAAAATTTTGTAAAATCATCCATAATGAACTATATGATATTCATAGTTTCTGTGGGATCCACGTCACTTTTTTTACCATTTAGGGTCACAAAACAAGAATTCGATATTTTTCTCGATTTTTAGTACATATTAGTCCATAAATTTTTTTGACCAAAAATTTTATAGGACCATCCAAAGTGTCCGACTTTTGGTTAATTTTTTCACAAAATATTTACATAATCCTCCGTAATGATCCAAGGAAGAATTTTAATAGTCTTGGCCTGGTCCGCACTTTTGGCCAGTCAACAAGAATCGACAATTTTCTAAAGTTTCTGTGTGTGTTGGCCCATGAATTTTTTGGTGGTATGATATTCGATCAAATTTTTAACGGAACCTTTATAGAACCTTTCGTAGTGATATGGGACAGAAATCCAATAGCCTCAACCTGATCTGCACACTTTTAGCATTTAGAGATCAATCAATAGAAGTTAAGTCATTCTCTCTGTTTTTTGTGTGGGAAATTGACTTTAATTTCTTTTTACTTTTGACCAATTTTAATTTAGCGAATGTTTGGATAAGCTTAAAAGCTGATCAAACCTGTTTTTAATCTCTTTTTTAGCTCATAAAAGTGTTTGGCAATTTTCAATACAGCTTAAAATAAGTTAAAAGTAAAAAGCAGCATCCTCAACTTTTTATTTTTTTTGCTTAAAAGTTGTTATAATTTAACCAAAAAATTACCTTTTTACCCTAAATATTTTCACTTCTAGTACTTGAAGTATTCTCTATTATCTAATCACTTATATTTGTACCAAACCTTCTAATATTGGAATATGAATGTATGTTTATTTATATATATCGTCCTTTCACTATTTTTTTTAATAAATAATTTATCATAATAAAAGAAATACGTGAATGAAACGAGTGAAGCCTGAAAAGAATAAAATATACGCAAATTTGAGAAAGGTAAAATATACACAAATTTTACCATTATCTCATAAAAACAGAGAAATTATTTTCGAAAAACCCTCGTCTACAAGAATCGAGCCCCATAAGAAGAAAATAGAAGATATGAACGTACTAAATGATTTGTGGGGGATTTCAAATAACTGTCTTTATTATTCTTCCATTCTTTCTTGGAAGCATAAAGTGAAAAGACATGCAAAATACCATCTTTTAACATGGCAAAGAGAGGATATACAGAGAGAGACTAACAAACAGACAGATCATATGGCTGGTCAGAGAAAAAGCTTAAAATGCCTCACAACTTTAGATACATGATCCACAGTTGAGCTAAACTACAATCGATACACGATAGATCGATCCGAAAACCAGAAACTGTATAGAAACATTTACAAGAAATGCAAAAAATTAAGCCACCAACCAATTTAGCGATAACTAACTATACTTTCTGGGGATCCCCACGATGAAAGAAGATGCATATATCTAGTTTACAATGGCTCTCGCCAAATACGCCCAGCTACCTTTAGCTTCAGCTCCTTCCTGTCACCACCAGAGAAGAAGAGTGCCATGCTCCTTTGAATAATCAGACCGTCTAAACTGTCTCGGACAGTTCTGTGACTGTCACGGATGCTCCTTGGTACTCCTTGCCATGTTAACTTTCTGCCAAATCCACCTACTTCAAGACTATAACTAAATCTTTTTGCATCATCATCATCACCCATAAAACGAAGGAATGTCATGTATACCGGTGCCAATCCAAGATTGAAAGCCTCAAAGTGCAGGCAAAACTGGTGACCGAAACAGTTGAAAACCTATTCCAGAAAACAGCAAAAGAATTACTACTGACATGACCTTTTCAAGCAAGCGCACTGCAGTAGGAACAATGTGACAATCAACAAAGAAGACACTCATTTATCAAATCATGGCTAAATACTAGTCGGAAAATTAATTGGTAAGCGAACAACTAAATTAATCATGCTCTTATCTGCCGTCATTTCTGATCATAAAAAAAGGCGGACATAAAAATATGAGCCTCCTAGAAGTTGAAAAATGCTAACATGATGATGAATAAAGAAGCTAAAGTTATAGATGTAAGAAAATGTACACATCATTTCTACAATTACATAACGAAAAATAGTTGATCGTGTTGCTCTTTCTTTTTCCTTGTTTTTTTGAAAAGGTTATAGTGGCAGATTTTCCTCGAAGTATCTAATAGGAGGCCGAGATCTAACTTTAAATAAAGGAAAAGAAAGGAGAAACAGAAACAGCCGTCGGGTTTATTCGTTTGACAGATGACAGACGCAGAATTTTCAATCTTCAACCAACTTCTTGTTTGAGAGCGGTATGCATTAGTTGTTTGTAGAACCAACTTGAACTCGTCGTTTCTCTCATTAGGTCAAGATCTTCCTGGAAGGTTTAATAATGATTTCTAAAGCTTTTCTTCAATGTTCACTTAAATGGGTATGTGAATCTCATTGGGATTTGGCCATCTTCCAAAAAAGGCAGTTCAACTTTCGGTAGTTGATAAAGAAGCACAACGAACTGGATGTTTGTGCTTCTTTTGCTTATGCAGGAAAACTGTATAATTACAACAACATATCCAAAGTAATCCCACAAGTGAAGCGCAGATTCTACGCAGACCTTACTCCTACCTCGTAAGAGATCGAAAAAGGGAATACAAATATGAGAGCAGTAACAACAACGAAATCATGCGAAATGCAAAGCATTACACAACAGACAGAATAAATAACAGTAACAACAAGGAAATAATGTAATAATTGGAGCATGGAGAGAAGTTTACCAATTACGCCAAGACTCCCCTTCAGGACAAAGGTAAAAAAATGACTGAGAAAGAAAGAGAGAGAGAACTAACCGTCAGCATCCATGTAGCATTCTCAACTTCTTGAGGATTAGATTTGACATAACGATGATTGAATGTACACCCATCATGCATATCAACCTTGTGATCATCTTTTAGGTGTGCAACGAGGTACGGAATATCACCAGTAACAGCACATTCAGATCCTGCATATGGGCAATTGTATGGTCGAAATCTGCAGTTCTGCTCATGTCGCAGCCTTGTATGATAAGTGAATATATCTTGACAGCCATAAATTTGGTATCGGCACGGCAATTCTAGTGACTCAGCAATTTTCTCCAGTGCTAAACACCTTATGTTTCCAAGCTCATGGCGGCAAATTGGACATACATGTACTTTTGACTTGCACTTCACACATAACGTGTGGCCGTTTGGACACTTACAAGAAAAAGATCAACAAGCTCAGTAAAAGGCCAAGGAATGCTTCCAATGACTTGAAGAATAAGATCACAAAGTTAACAAAAAAGAAGCAAGAAGAAAAATGAAAAAACAAGTTCAGTTACTTCTTCTATATTTTTGGAAGGTTCTATTTCTTTTTGCAGAATCAACATCTTTTTATTTTGATTGTGCCACAACCAACATTCTGTATGCCAACAGTTGAGTGTCTAACATTCCAATTTGGCCTATCCAAACTATCACGTACTACCCAAGAATAGTAAGTATTCAATGAATATTACATAAAAGGTAGATAGGACAATCATCTTTCCAACTCTTTACCCAAATAAAATATTGCCAAAATTCAGATTCTACAAATAATAAGATTATACGCTTAACCGACTTCCACTGTGGCAATTCCTTTACATAGACTGTATAACTAAGAGGTGCATCGAGTATGTAGTACAGCCATAATACATTTATCTTGTGGGAAACTAGGTGCTCTCTTATTGTTAACTAGCAAGGACAACCATCAAATTTTAGTTGTTATTTTCTCTAACACAGCTTGTAGAGTTGACTGTCCAGAACAAGACATTTATCCTTTAGGAAACTAGGCGCTTTCTTATTGTCAAGAAAGGATTGGAAGCAGACTTTATCCATCCTTTTTTCCTCATATACCTTATTTGAAGGAAAGAAAGGAACATTCAAACGCCAAGAAGAACGATGGGAAATCTTTTTATCCCGTGCCTAAATAACTTTGAAGCTATTATACTTGACCTCTTTCATCGAGTGAAAACTTTTCCTCCTCACAGTAATTCATACAAATACAAACAGCTACCAGTTTACATTATTAGAAACTTAATTAGCATCTTGCGGGCTTATTCTAGTATGAGCACGAAGAATATAACAAAACAAAATTGGCCAATTGCTTTGCTCAAGATTTTGAAGCGCCAGTCAAAGATATCAAGGAGCGTGGTCCTTCAGCAAGTAACTTGTGGCTCTTAAATAAAGAAGAACTCAAATAAATGCATAACCAGATCCTATCTAAAAGCTTAAACTGTCAGGGAAGGGAAACTTCTATTTAAGTAATTTTTTTTGATGGACAGATTTGATTCTTTTTCTTGGCAAAGCACACAGAGATTCCTATGACAATGTTGACAAGACTTGGAAAAAGGACAGCTTCCTACTTTAATAGCAATAATCCCCTCGTGTAGGTTTGATTTTTTTCTTCCGCAAAGCACGTGAAATTCCTTCTGACAATGACGACGAGACCATGGGCCCAAGACATCTTCGTGCTTTGCTACCATAAAAAGAAGTGGATCAGAACTTAACCTAACTCCAAAAGTTTAACTCATACGCTGAGGATTTCCATAGATCATATAAGGAGACAACTCATTCCTTTAACCAATGTAGGACCCTTAACACCCCGCTTGCCCAGGACAGGATATCCAAAGCGTGAATTACATAACATGGGCCTAAACATTGGGAAACCAAAAATTGGGCGGGTGAAACTTATCTCTAGTAAGCTGAGGCGATCTTAGCTGTCTACCAAATTGCAACCTTTTTCATTAAGATTGGGGAGAGAAATATCTCATCTCTATTGAACAGACAAAAAGACATTTTCTCTCTATGATAGCTCGAAACCATTATATAAAGTGGCAATTTCATCAAGATGTGACACTTCAAATTAAAAGCTTTAGTACAACATATAGCCATTTGGCTAAAAAGAAGGCATAGTGGATTATTATGGAATCTGGAGGCACAACTCCTTTCAAAGGAGAGTGAAGCATCAGCTGAATGCAAACTTACGTAAGATAATGTATCAGTAAACCCTTTCTTTTAAAAAAAAAAGAAAGAAAGAAAAGGATTATCCTATACATTCTTTAGAGATTGGACTGTTAACAGTCTGCCGATCAGTAATCTGATTGGAAAAATGTTTGAATACTTGTGAAGAAATTGTAGCTTCAACCCTTTCCGTCATCTTCAATAACTTATATGTACTTGCAAATTTATAAAATCCATCACATATTATCTTCATCCTTATCAAAATTATAAACTGCAAGTACCAAAATCTCCTTAACCGTGTACCACTTCGGTGAATAACAAAATATGACAAGAGATCTCAATTTATTCTCATTACAAATATGCCATTCCAATTTAAGCGACATAGAACCTACCTGGTGAATTGGTGGGTACATTGGATTCATACAAACAGGGCACTCGAGTAGCTCATGAACAGCACTATTAGATCCTGCTCCATGCTTCCCACCAATAACAGCTGTAGATTTTCTAAAAGGGGAGTTTTTGAATTCGGCACTTTCTGGTGCAATACCATAGTCAGCATATGCACTTCGGGAATCACCAATATCCTGGTAATTGCTGCCTCCGGGAGCCATGCTATCTATATAAACTACTATGAGTTGACAGTATATATACTCTTCAAATCTGATCTTCTATCTCTCTTAACAGAACTGATCCTGTCACCGGAGGAAGCACGGACATAAATCGGAAAAATATTCATCTAACTGAATAAAAAGGCAAAGAAATCAACCTATCAAACATAACCGGAAAAAGATCTACATAATGAAAAATCAATAAGGTAACAGAAAGGAGGTTTGTGCTACTGCTAGTTAGAGCAGCCTGTTTTTTAATGCTGGTTAATGCAGGCAATCTAACACCAACAACTTTTATGGATGTTTATTTATTAAGTCTTCAACGGTTAACCAGAGTAAAATTTAAAAACAAAATCATTTCACAAGCAAAATTAACAAGAGAATTTGGGAAAGGAAAAGGAGAACAGCAGAATAGAAGTCAAGTGGAACTAGTTAGAGTGCACACTACAAATAATGAGATAACTAGTCCATGAACTTTGCGATTATCAGCATTCAAGATTAGCAAGTTGCACACGTGTCTACAACAGCAATATATTTAACGTATCGTTTTGTAATAACTAGGTCTTGCATCAAAGATGAAAAAACATAGGTTAAAATAACTAGGTCTTGCATCAAAGATGAAAAAACATTGGTTAAATAACTAGGTCTTTCAATAACTAGGTCTTGCATCAAAGGTGACAAAGTACTATACAATCACAAACCATAGACGCAGATCCACATGGTAGAAATTTGATAGAAAGATGAAAAAACGTCAAGAAACTATAGTATTGGCTAAAATATGTATAGAGAACTATGTCACTCCCATGTAATGTTCATAATTTGACCAGAATTGGGTCAAAAGGTAGAGACAAAACAAGGAATTAGAAGTACTTCTCTTTCAAGATACATTTAGAAGTTCCTTGAGCATAAAAATAGATGTATTGGTGCCTTTTATCAAAGGGCGCATCTAACCAATTCTCCAAAATGTTAGACGTAATTTAGATAGCTCATTTTGAAAATATTTTAGATATTTAGAATTTAATGAGAAGTACCAAGTTGCATTATCAAAATACCGAAAGAAACATTTAAATAGTACTAGACAATGAAAACTTTGTTTGAACTGAAAAGTGACCACAATAGAGAAAGAAGTTATTGAAGAGGTAAGGTTTATAGGAAATAGTCCTATTCCCGGAAATTCTCAAAAGGAAAGTAAGCTAGTAACTCTCCGTTGAAGACATTATTAGAAAAAAGACAATCATACAACTTCTTTATTGGCAGCGAGCTCTGATTTAGCTGCGTTAATAATCATGACACTCGTAAAAAAGAAACTGATGACCAATAAATATAACGGCTTAGTAAATTCCTTACCTTCTCAAAAAGGAGTATAAAGACTTAGTATAATGATTTTTTTCCAATTTCAATAAACTTATTAAAAATTTCATGCAGCTTCTCTCTTCTTTAGATAAGTGAGAGTGATATGCTCGAAAATTGTTTAAAGAATTATCCAACTTTCTTGAAGGTTAGACAGTATAAAGCAAAAGTCAAAGACAGACATGATCACAAGCTTGAGACTATCGCCAAGTAATATCATCAACTAAAGCAACGCAAATTCACATGCTAAGTACAAGGATCAGTGACTTTGTTTGCTACCAAAACTAAACTGACAAATGAAAACTAGGTATCCTACGCAGGAGGTCTCAAAAGTCAAAACAGCTGGTCTACGATAAAAATACTAAAAGACAGTGACTAACTTATGACATCACAATGCAGACAAATCAATTTCACAGGTACTTGTAGATTAGCATTTTCAAGCTTACATTACATGTCATTAAAATTGTGTGGAGACAGCATTTTCTTAATATTCTACTGACCAAAGCAATCAAATGCTTTAATGCTCATGCAGGATACTTTAGTTAACCAAACTGGCTCCCCAACAACAACATACCCAGTGTATGCACACCTTACCACTACCTCATAGAGATAGAGAGGTTGTTTCCGGACACCAAACTGGCTCCCCGAAATGAATAAATTTAAACTCTTCAAACACAATTTCTTCATGACAAGGTTATCCTACACATCCAGCAAGGTATCACCTCAAAAGGAAGAAGCATAGACAGCATAGCACATAAGGTATCTCACTTATTTCCAACATCAAACTGAAAAAGGGGGTACAAAAATCTTCTCAAAGACATTTCTTACACAAGAAGCAAAAGAAATGTCAACAACAAAAAGAAGTACTAGGTCTCACTCCCCTTACTGAGAAGGCATAACGTTGATTGGACAACAATGAGAAGGAAAAGAAGAAGCAACAACAAAATACTTAGTGTAATCAAACTGAGGTCTAGGTAGGTAGAGTGTACACAGACCTTACCCCTACCTCCGTGGTAGAGAGACTTTTCCCGATAGACCTTGAAACCAAGAATTCAAACCAATTTTATGACACAAAGGTCCAAACTTTTTGAGCTCATAAAACCCTCAAAAACGCGAAAAGCACAAAAAGGAAAGAAAAAAATTACTGATCAACAAAACTAGAAGTCAAGACTAGAACAAACATCAAAAGATCCAAACTTTGTTAGCCATTTTTAGGAGAAAGAAACCTCAAACTTTGATAAGAATATGGACTCTTCACTTTTTGCCAACATTCCCAACTTTTCAGTATCCTAGCAAAGTCATTTCAAAAATTAAATCTAACACTTAGCTCAAAAGAAAAAGAACACCCAAGATGCTACACCATATGCTTTTTACAGTTATCTTCCTTCTTTTAACCTTTGATTCCTAAATTCAAACAAAAAACATCAACTTCCCAGAAAGGCAAAGTCAAAACCTGAAAGCCTTCAAACCACAAAGAGTATCAACACCCCCACAAACATTAACTCCAAACCAAGAAAAAACACCACAATAAAATTCCCAAAACCTAAGGGAAAGCAAAAAGAACAATTTTTATGACACAAAGGTTCCATCTTTATGAGCTCATATCAAGTCCCATAAACAAGAAAAACTATCAGCCCCCCACAAACATAAACTTCAACCCAAGCAAAGATACCACTGCAAAAGTCCCAAAATTTGAAGGAAAAGTGAAAAAAAGTAGAATTCAAACCAATTCTATGACACAAAAGGTCCTATCTTAATAAACTCATAACAACTCCCAGAAACAAGATTAGCACCAAAAATTATCAGCACCCCACAAACACAATAAAATACCAAAATCTAAAGGGAAAGATAGCAAAACTAACCAAAATGAGATTTTGTACCAAAAATCCTGATTAATTCATCCCATTCTGTAAAAAAGCAACCAATAATTGGATTTTCCTGATAGGTTTCATCAAAAAAAAAAAAAAAGGAAACAAAGACAAAAAACCAAGAACAGAAAATTAAATGGTCTGAACAAAAGGGTAAGAGTGAGTGGTTGAGATGAACCAAAAAAATCCTTTAAAGCTTTCTCCTTGATTTACGTGTCCACCAAAACAGGCTCTTTTTTTTTTCTCAACAGAATCTGAGAAAACAAAACCATTTGTTTGTTTCTTTTACAAGTATAATACAAATCTAAGGTAACAAGAGTCAAAGATTTGAAAAGGGTCACAATCAAATCATGTAATTGAACTATAATTGATCCAACCCCTTATAGTTTACTGATTTTTTTTTGACACATACACATGTATGTGCTCAAATAGTGAGAGAAGAAAATAAAGATTGGATTTTTTTGAAAAGGGTATGGTGATTTTTGTACAACACAGCATTTTCTGTGGAAATTTTGTCCATGAGGATGACCATTAATGGTGGACTTTGAAGTTTGAAGCTGTGTTGGCTTTTTCTGCTGGGGTGGAGGTGGGGTGGGGGTGGGGGGTGGAGGGTGGGCTGTCAGCTTTTGTTTTCTTGATTTTCTCAAAAAAAGAAAAAGGTAGCATTTCGCGTACGCAACGTTTTTGAAATTTTTTATGAGATACGTGTCCAACAATTATTTTTTTAGATTATACTTAAATTTCCGTTCTCAATAGTTTAGACGTGAAATTAAAAAAAATAATTTAAATATATTTTTAATATTTATATTATTTTTAATATTATTATCATATGATTAAAAGATTTTGAAAAGTATTATGATATTTAAACCAGTTTACGCGTATTCTAAATTAATTTATTTATTAATATAAATATTGAATAGTTTTTTTTTCTATATAAACGCTTGATATATATTTAAAAATTTTACTTTTCATTTAATATAGATATTGAGTAATATTCTTTGACTCGACGAAAAAAAATATTTAATATTTTACTTCATTAAAAGCTGAATCTCATATTTTTATGATTCTTAACTCATTTTATTGATGGTTATATTACCTAAAAAAATATGATATTTGTAATATTTTATTCATATGTCGATTATTTTATCATGCTTGTTATTGAATTGTCAAGATGATTAGTTAGATTTTATTTGTCAATACTTAAATACATGAGAATAAATGATCAAATATTTCTTTCACTTATTGTGATTTAAATTGAAGAATTACCTTAAATAACAATTTATCCAATTAGTTAAATTAATAATAATCATCAAATATATATAATTTATCAATATTAACTAAAAAAACAAAGGATATATTGAACGATTTATTTATCGTACATTACTGTATTATATCATATGTATTATAATAACGATCAATTTTTTTAAAAAAATAAATATTTTATATCGTAATATATTATATAACCTTTTTATAATTAATTTTTTAGTTATGATTAATCATAAAATTTAGTGGTGGGGCATTATGTATAAGCAATGTAGCCATGTGGAAGTTGAAATCAATCAACAATTATTAAAAAATATTAAATAATTTTTGAACTTGAAGTTTTGGCCATGCAAATTTTTTTGCTTAAAATATTTGCTTCATTATTTTATTCTTTAACTATTTTAAAATGTTTTGCCGTCTTTCTTTTAACATTAAGGTATTTTCTAAGTTGATGAAAATTAATACATTAATAAAATATCAATCATCTAGAGTTATGGTATTCTAACGATTAGTCTCGAATCAAAATCAATCATGACTATTATTTGTAGTTCATTTTCGTTTTTTTTTTCTGCTCGGAAAGGGAAATCAAAGAAAGATGACTTGTTTTTCTCCTGAACGGATGGCGATGAATATACTGATCGACTTTCCAACCATAATGCCTTCTTGGTCGAAGAGCCTTTGTTTTTACTAGTAAGGATGCAGCCACATATAACAAATGATGATAAACTATCATTAGAAATTATAGTATAGGAACAACAGATGATTAGTCTCGAATCAAAATCAATCATGACTATCATCTTCGATTCATTTTCGTTCTCTTCCCTACTAGGAAAAGGGGGATTAAAAAAAAAAAGGATAGTTTGCTTCTCTCATGGACAGATGGTGACATATGAAGCGGTCGACCTTCCTAACAAAATGCCTTCTTGATCGAAGAGCCCTCTTTTTTACTAGTCAAGACGGAACCACATATAACAGATGATGATATTTAATTAAATACTTTTAATTAAAATTTTATATTTGTGTGTATAATAAACTATACTCTCATACATATAAATCAAAACACTTTTAATGGATTCAATTTTTAATGTTTTTATTTCACATTTTATGTAATAGATTTTTTTCCTAAAGAATTAAAGAACATGCAAAAATTCTTGAAAAAAGCAATTAATCAAATTGCATAAAATTTTTGTGCAAAGTTTTTTTTTTAAAATACCTTTTCTAGAAACTTTTTTTTCAAAGAAATATTCAAATTAATGTCATTATGGTCATGGCCTATTTATTTTCAAATTTGTGAACCCCACATGATCTATTATTTGTAACAAATTTATTACTTTAGTCAGAGGACCATATGCTATGTTTGTGGTATTCAATGCTATTTTTTTTTTTAAATAATTATTTTTATAAAGTAGGAATAAAAACCTCTATAATAATATTTCTCAAAATTAATTTATAATAAAAACGAAAGATGAAATATAAATTATGGATCAACTAAGCCCTTTCGAGAACTTTCTTAGAGAGAAGCTTCATGTAAATATCAAAGAATAGGGTTTGACTCGATTCATGGAGATTCCTCGTAGTCAGGAACAATGAAAGAATCGAAGGTTTATATTAGAATATTAGTGAAAAGGTCGAGAGGACATCAAAAAATAGCTTTAGAAGTCAGATTAGGAAAGTATTTTATGAGTTCATGTAAATACAATACAACATCCAGACCCTCGAATCGACTTTCCTCATTCTCTCAATTGACAAGTTGCTATTTTGAACAACAAAGTCAGTAATACTTCCAAAAATCATGACGATTCTTCTTAGAAAATTCCTTCTACACTAAGGTCTCAAATGACCAAACATTATAAGTTAACTCGATACACCGAATCTAAAAAAAAATATCTATCATACACACGGGATTTAATTTATATTTTACAAAAAAAATTATTTCAATTCTAATTTATTTCACTAATCTTCCATACGAGGATTAAAAAAATATATAATTACTTGTAATATTAAAGAAAAATTAATCACATAAACTTTAATTACTAATTTAAACTAAAACCTAACCTTGCAAAATATATATATATAAATTGTAAGATCCTACTGGGGGGTAGGGTTATAGGGAGTGAGGCGGAGAATTGTCTTTCAGCCGCCGTCGTCGGCGTTTGTGCCGCCGGCGGTGGAAACGGCATCTCAGCCATCCCTTCCGCCGTCATCGACATTTGTGCCCGGTGGCGGCGCTTTCATCTATAGCCTTTCTACACTAAAATTGCTTATTTTGGAGTATCAATTGGTTAATTTTTTCACACAGAGGGATTGTTGATGGTTTTGGATCAGATCTGTACCTATCTAATGCTGGTATGGACTCTTTTACATCTTTTCTAATTCGTAAAGGTTTTATTTGTATACTGCTTTCGTCATTACTTGTCGTTTTTTCGTAACTAATTTGATTTGATGCGCTTGAGCTGGCATGGAGGTAGAGGTTAGGTCTACGTAAACCCTACTCTCCGGACCTCATTTGTGTGATGTGATTTCATTGTTGTTGTTGCTAGAGGCGGAACTAGAATTTTTAGTTTATGCATTTTGGACTACAATTTTCGTCTTGTTAATGAGTTTTGAATAAGTTGTTAATATATATCATGAAATTTTTTTACATGAATACAGAAGGAGTTTTACATGAATACAGAAGGAGGAGCTACTATTGAGGCTCAATGTACAAACTCAAATGTTGACATTTTCTAATTTACAAAAGTTTCAATCTTCTCAGTGGAATTTGCTTTGCTTGTTAATGAGCAGTGTCCTAAACTTTTACAAACTGTTTGTATCTTCTAATTCACAAAAAGTTTCAATCTTTGTGGTGTAGTTTGCTTTACTTATTACTGAGTTGTGTCCTAACTTTGTACAAATTGTTTGCATCTTCTAATTCAGAAAAGTTTCAATCTTTTTAGTGGAATTTGCTTTACTTGTTAATGACTTGTGTCCTAAATTTGTACAAATCACTGTTAGATTATAGCTTGAACAAATAAGAATGACAGGGATTGAGAGTTAAATGAATTGTTTGTGTTCTTCAAAGTGCAAGTGTATGTTATTTTGCTTTTGTATGTATGTTGACTTCTGAACTGCTAAATGTTGCCTGATTTTGAACTCTGCTAATAGTCTGAACTTTTTAGGAGTCATTAGCTATGAAAGCTGACATTTTTTTTAGTTTAACAACTTGTGCTTATTTGTGTCAAAATTCTTGATCTCCTCAATACTTTTAGATTTGTGTACCTTTGGAATGGTTGTGAATTCTGTTGGACTGTTCTTTAGTCTCCCATTTTTCCGTCAAGCTGTCTCTGTAACTTCTATTGTTATAACTCTACGAATTATAAAAGATTTGTTACCATTTTCAAATTATATCAAATTTTCATTTCCTTTTATTTCTTTAAGTCATTGTTTCGCACAGACAACCGGAGATATGTTAAACATCTCTTGGGAAGATGTCATCGCTGCCAAATGTTTGAAGCATCTGTTGAAAGATGTTTATAACATTGTTCAGGATGTTAAAACATGTCTCATAATGTTTGAAAATATTATGAAGATGTTTAAATGTCTCGAGTGCAAGAATGTTTGAAGCATCTGTTGAAAGATGTTTCTAACATTGTTTAGGATATTAAACATGTCTCATAATGTTTGAAATATTATGAAGATGTTTAAATATCTCGAGTGATGTTTGAGTTGTTTGTGCGGAACTTTTATTTTATCAAATACCATGTGAAACTTAGTTTTGTGTCAGAAACAACTACTGCAAGTGGTGTGAGGTTTCTTTTTGTTTCACAAATCAGTGAAACCCAAATCTTACTCTTTGGGTCAACCAACTCGTGAAATAAAAAGAAGTCTCGCACAACTCGTGTTAATTTTGTGAGTCACAAAGCAAATTTTCAAATCCGCTCTTCTTCATATATTTCTTTCACATTTCAAAGTAGTAGGAAAAAAAAGTTTATAGTAAGTAATGCAACTTTTGTAATATTAGGATATCTAATACGTACCTGCAAGTTTTTAGTAAGTATAATCAAAATCATTAATTATCATTAACTTGATCAGAGTGTCCTTTTCATCATTCAAGAAATGAGGGGGCTTTGTGTAAATAAGAAAATTGCAACTTCCAAAATCTATGTTCTTAACACTAATGCTTTTACTATTTAAATGGCAACTAGTGATTTTGATCCATGTGTTATATGTTTATTGCACTTTTGTTCTTGTGTTTAAGTCAACTAAGTATAATTAGCCTTCAATTAGTATACATGTGCAATTTTGATCTTTCAAACTAACAAAATTTAAAACTTTATTGAATCATTAATTTTAAAAATATAGAGAATATAAAAAAAATCAAAATCGCACATTTATATTAATTGAAGAAATTATGTTTAGTTAGATTACACAAAGATCAAAAGTTCAATAAATATATAACAGATGGGTCAAAATTGCTATTGCCATTTAAAAAAGACCCGATAAGTCTATGAATTAAGGCTTCGCTAAACTATAGCGCCTTTGTTTCAATTTGTGTATCCTACTTTCTTTTTTAGTCCGTTTCCAAAAAGTTCCTTTTTAGCAACTATTTCATTCCAACTTTTCATATGACATGTTTAAAACCATAAGATTAGAGGGCATTTTGGTACATTTGACATATCTTTAGCTTATGTCCATAAGATTGAAAAGTCGTCTTTACTTTCTTAAATTCTGTGTCAAGTCAAAAGAGGACAAATAAATTAACACGGAGTGAGTATTTTTATATCAAGCAAGCAATGTTCAAGATTAAAGATACGGCTATAGACTGAGATAAAAAGCTTTTTAGAAGTCTCTTTGTGCCACTATTTCTAACTGCATATTGGGCTTTGGTAATATGAATGGTATGGTTTGGTAGGAATGAACTGATAACAACCATTATATAAGCGTAATGGACTAAAATTGTCATTATCATTATTTCGTACTAGATAAGTTCAATCATTATGTTATGTTTTCCAAAGTTTGTGTATATTTTTTCAGATAATTTCTGAGTTGGTATTTGACTAAATGTCATTGATCTCTGTTTGCAATCTTCACTTGCCTTGCATGTTACTTCCATACTCGAAAACTAGATTGAAGAAGACGATATTATAATGGAGTGGAGCTATTGACATTGCTGAATGGAATCAAAATTAAAAAATGTATTGGTCATTCGAAGGAACTGGTGCTATGCCTCTCCGTAAAACGTTTACCAGATTGTGCTGACAGTAATACTTGTTTCAATTATTTGTATGACCAGGGGGCGTGTGGAAGAGAAGCTGCTTTCTTATCTCAAATGATCAGTCTTCGGAAATCGATGATATAGTGGTTTGGAAGATGAGGTAGAAAAAACTTATGAAGCCACCTAGCTGAATGTTCAAATCAATTGACCACTTTGATTTTGCAATACAATTATAGCCAAGAGAATGCTTCATTACAAGTATATAACTTTCCACTTTATTGTTAGAGCACTGTGTTGGTTTCTCAAATACATTGAGTTTCACGTTATTGGTAGAGTGAAATGTTATGCATTTGTAATCGTATATTTTCTTGGCTAGAGTTGTATTGCCAAGTCTCAAGTGTTTTAATTGATTTGAACTTTCGGGTAAGTTGCTTCATGATCTTCTTATACCTTAGCTTCAGAACTTACCACTATATCATTAATTCTCGAAGAGTGTGGCTACCTGAATGCTCTTGCTGTACTACGTTGATGTGGTTGGTCTTTAGTGTTGAATGATTTGAACCTGGAAATGAACAAGACGAGGAGAAACACTTGGTATTGTAATTCTGCACTGCTGAGGCTCAAGTTTTGCAGGTTCCTAAATGTTTATACCTTAGTTTTGTAAAAGTTTTTTGATAACAAAGGGAACTTGTAGCCGCTATCCTTTGGGTGCGTACAAGGTAAACCACCACTATTGAGTGCATTTGGATGGTATCCTGTGTTGCTTATACTCCCTGCATTTTTTGAGGATTTGACATGGGAGATACAGCTAGCCAGCTAATAAGAGACAGACGCTCCTGGACTGTTACTTTGTTTTGTGATTTTAACACCCTAACTGAGATTTTCTTTTTCTACCTAAATTGTCATTATTTGTTGTTGTAAATAACTTCAATGTGTGATCTAATACATAGACAATGATAGCTGAGTTAGAAAAAAGAAACAAGTGATAGTTATGATTACCTTTCTTTTGAGATCATAATTGTACTAACGAAAGTTCTTGGTCGAATGCTCCATCTGCCATAAGGCGAGATAGGACTTTCATGTCCTATTGGTGGATAGGAAAGAGTCACTTTAGTTTTGTAAGCAATTACATATAAAGATTCGTCTCTTACCATCTCCAAAAGAGAACCAAAGTAGGGCCTACAGACACAAAAGGATCAGTCCACCACTTACTAATTGTTTGCAGGTTGAACTCGCTCTTTTGCTATGCCTTTCACTCACTCGCTTGAGTTGGACTCAATCACTCTGAGTTTGGAGGATCATTCATTATTATCTGCAAGGAATGCAACAATCAAGATGCATATTATCAATATAAAAGGAGGCAAAATATTTCAACAATTTCGTACTATCGGAAAAGTTGATGTATTTCAACAATCAACTCATGTATAATTGATAAACATTTCCTAGTATGATTTCCGATGTGTATGAAAATGGGATTCTCAATAGCTAGAGACAAAAGATTCACACGAGAAAACTTGCACAAATGAGTATCTGCTTAAGTTTAGGGGTGTCAATGAGACGGTTCAGTCAGTTATTTTTTAAAAATTATATCATCCCAACTTTTCAGGTATTTTATAATGTATAACTACAATTAAATTTTTTAAACCATTCCAATCATATCAGTTTCTCTTTGATATCTGTACAGTTTGGCAGATTTTTGAGTTTTTTTAATTTGTAAAGAACGATTTTAAAATAAACTATTATTAAAGTATTTTTTTGCAAATATGTTTTTGAAGAAATACTTTAATTCACCAAAAAGTCAACAACAACAACAACAACAGTAACATACTAAATGGAATCTCATAAGTGAGGTTTGGGGAGGGCAGAATGTACGCGAATCTTACCACTACCTCATAGAAGTAGAGAGACTATTTTCTGGGAACCCTCGTCTCAACCCTTAATTCACCAAAAAGTCAGGAATGTAAAATCTTCTTGCTATATATCGTCTAATCGCTAGAGGCCTAAGAAATAGGTTATATTTATATTTGAATTTTTTTATAAAATGTATTTATATATTAAATTTAACATATTAATATATAAAATATATTTATGTACATGTAAAGTTCTTTATTTCGGAATACTTTGGGTTTTTTTATAAAATAAAAAGACTATCTCAATTATTCGGGATGGTTGTACACTAAAATAAAAGTCTATGGTTTTATTGAGAAAATGATAAAAATCGATTCGATATGGTTCAGTTCGGTTGGTTTGGTCGGTTTTTCATATTCTTTTGACACCCTTACTTAAGGCCCCAAGGATAACATGAACAACCATTTGATCTCCGTTAAAATCAACATTGAACTCCTTACAAAACTAATGGATCCAAACAAATAACACACCCATGATTAAGATATTCCTATAATCTACAATCATATGTTAGTATTTGGTTTCACAGGGTGTGCAAAAGTATATCCATTTTCATATGCTAAGATGTACATGGGCACCAAAACTAGCAAACTGGATTTGTTAACCTGAAATCTTCAAACGGACAGAACGTCGAGTCACCCTTGTACCTTGAGATGGTCCAGGCTCGAGAGTGTCAGAATCAGTAGTTGCACGTGTCCTCGGCCTATTTCTTGTTGAGGGTTCACGAGGCTGGTGACTTTCAGGAGTAGCAGATGCATCATCCTCTTCTTCATCCAGAGCTTCCACTTTTGCAATGTTAGAATGCCATCTTGTCCCACACCCAGGACAAACTTTTTCAGCCTGTAAATTATGGTTTCAACAATAATTTAGTTCATCAATAGCCTTCATAGATGAGACTGTCATCAACTTTGTGTAGTTTGTTGGATTAACTCACTTTCTGTAGATTATATGTTCAATTACGCGACTTTATTGATTTGCCTATGTTCAACATTGTAGTGTTCTCCTATTGTAATTTATGGGAAGTTACAATAGAAGAGAGAAGAATACCTTGCTTTTGGAGAACTTCATTTTCAGACAGTACATGTGGATACGAACATTACAGCCTTCGTTTTGGCAAAGCTCAGCCTGATCAAATAATTGTACCTCCATGAGTTGGATGATCTAGTAGCCATGTAGTTTATCATAGACATGTAAACTTCTTTCTTTGACAGGGAATGGATGTTTATAGTGACATTATCAAACCAAAGCACAGTATTTAGGAAGATCATCTGAGTTCACAGCTAAAATGGCAATAAAAGTACTCCAACTTGAAAGGCAAAACTTGTGCTATAGTGAACGTGGAGTTAAAGAGAAGAAAATTTAAGAGAAAAATGGACCTTCACAGCAGCTTCGTTGCAAACTTCACATGGAGGAACCTCATTACTGCGAAACCAACTTCTGAGATCAAGGAATGAACGCACACCTAGTCCTATCTTACCATCTGTCATAGAGAGCCAGCGGTCCCTCAAAAGTTCCTCAAGGGTCTTCTCCTTTTGAGACATTGAGAAATTTCTAAATGCTGCAGGAATATGTGTTGGATCTCCCTGAAGTTGGGATTCTGTTCCAGCCAGAAACTGTTGGCCAAATAAATTTCCAGCAAAGTAATTATGACTACAGCAAATGTATAAATCACGACTATGTAATGAACAGAGAGCTATAATCTAATAGCAACCAAATTTACAAAGTTCATAGATAGATTTTTTTTTAAAAAAAATTCAGAACCACATCCTACCAGATTTAGTTGATATTCCATGAAAAGGCACTTCATAGGTACTACATCCTGGTCAATGAATAAGCGTATAAAGCCATGGCCCGAACGAGACATCGGTTTAAATGCCACACCCTATTTCCGAACTGACTGACAAACTAAATTTACTATATTATAGTCCATTCCTACCATCAAACAAGAGGAAGAAACATATAAACCAGAGGGTTGCGTATTCCCAATAAATGGTTATCCGGAATATATTTGGTCAAGTGACTCAAGACAAAACTCAAAAAGCTATAAAGAGACAGACAACCTCCAAAATATGTAAGAGTATGATTTGCAGCACAAACTTAATACTATGCCAACCAGTCCCTGAGTACTTCACATGGTTTGCCAGTTACAAAATAATAAATATGAATATGAAGGCTACAGAAAGCAAGGCAATCAACATTGATGTAAAGCAATCCTCATTCAAGGTCACCAATATCTATTTTCTTAGGTTTTGTTCTTTTATATAGCTGTTCTATGACCTGTAAATGATCCATGTCTCAAATTTATACACAAGAAATGCGTGAGTGAGAAAATCAGGCATGCCCAATTACAAGCACGAATAACTCCAGCTATATGGACCTTAGCTAGAGAAGGGAAGTTGCTAATAGTGACAACAGTATACCTACTAGACCATAACTTGACATTCAGCTAATAACTCATAGGATAACAATGGAACCAAGAGTAGCCAGAGACATTCATTTATTGTTAGGAAGTAAGAAAACCTGATTTTCGAGACGTATGTTCAGTGCATCAATGGTCGAAATAAAGCCCTGAGCTGCTGCATCTTGAACAATTGCTTCAATCTGCATTTGTACAGTGATCACATAAATCATATTAAAAATTTATGCAAGAAAACGATCTTTGCAAATTCATACTTGTTTTCTTCAAGAAACACTAACCAGTCAAGCTAAAGACATAACACAAGCAAATCAGTACAGATACATTAGGCCCAACGTTTTCAGGATTTTCTTTATTCTTGTTAGAGAATTATATGAACCTGTTGGGATAAGTGAAATTTGGAAAACCTTCAATTGTTAGACACAAAGTTACCTCAAAATACAATTTACTCAATAATTGATTGTAATGAGCCTGAATAGAAGAAGAATGGAAGATCCATAGAGTAAATCCGAACTAGTTAAGGATTGTGACTTAGCTGATTTGAGAAAACACAAATTACTGAAGCTATCAAAATTCAATTATTTGATTCTCCCCAAAACAATTAGTGAGCTTAAATCCATCGTACAAAAGGGAAGAAAATTATTTGTTCTAAAAAAAAAAAAGAAGGAAGCAAGGTTAGAACGAAGTAAATTAAGCCCACCAAATCTTTTGCACTAAACACATATTGAGCGGGTTTTTCTCAACAACAACATACCCAGTGGAATACCACAAGTGGGGAAGAGTTGGTTTTTCTCAAAAAAAAAAAATCACATTTTGAGCTGGTATGAAGTAAATGATCAACCAACTTCAACTTTTGAATTTAAATAGGACTCCTGAATATTAATTTGTACATAACTAGATTGCATAAGTCAGCTCCAAAAATACTCGAATTTAACTGAACTAAGTACTATATTCCCTTTACACGTGTTCTTTGCTTCAATTATTGTATTATTTGTGTTGCTACTATTCTTTTCTCGATTATTTTCAGCATGGCTTCTTCATTACTGTATTTCCTTTTCATACTTGATTTTTCATATGTTTTACTTGAGCTGAGGATCTACCAGAAACAACCTCTCTACCTCCACGAGGTAGGGGTGAGGCTGCGTACATACCATTTTCCCCCAGATCCACTTGTGCGATTAAAATGGGTATGTTGTTGTTGTCAGTACAATTTTGAGGAGATGGATGAGTTCATGTTTGTACTATTACTTGAAAAAAAAAGGCAAGCCTCAGCTACTCTATTCCCATATCAAATTCATTACATAAGTTGCAGGATTATAAGCAACTCAGTACTATGAAGTTTAAGCATGAAGTTATATGTTTAAGATGACTAATAACATGTAAATCTTCTTTCAAGCTCAGACTTGGAGGTGAAGAAAAGGCAACAGTTTTTCCTCCTTTGCGTGGAACTGCCAGCTAAAATTTGCAGCAAGCCGCCTTACCTGGCACCTTTGAGGTGAGGTAAGAAGGTAAGAGAAAAGTAGCATTCAGCAGTTATGTTATATGTCAATGCAACCTAATCAGTTCTTCCCTATTCCATAGACTGATGAAGGTTTTCCTTTTACATCCTATTCCCTTTCACAAAGCAAGAAAATTACTTGACAAAAATTATGGAGATACTTTCTCATATGGACACAGGATGGGTGAAGCAGGGAGGGTCAAAGACGTTTTGAAGTGCTGGAATAGGGATGGAAATGTAGGAAGAAAGGAGGAGCGATGGAAATTTCCCCCATCTTGTATATGGTGGACAGTTAGGCCAGAGAGGAACCAAAGATGGTTCATGGGAAAACAGATCTGCATCCAGAGATTTAAGTTTAATTGTTTATCTTTGTACTATTTTTGGTGTAAACAGATAGCCTTAGACAACTCAACAGCAATTAGTACTAGTATAGATTGGCTGTAAGTGAATAGGATCAGGGGGCAATGTAATTACAACATCTTGATGGGGAACTACACTTTTGTTGTAGTACACCCGTGGATATATAGAGTAACTGTTATTTTTCTCCAAAAAAAAAAAAAAAGAAAAAAAAAAGGACACATTATGGGTATATAACAACTAAGGACATTCTAGACACAGTTCAAAGACCTAAAACAAAAGGGAGGAAAAACTCACAATGCCTTTATAGAAAGCAATCTGAGGAACTGAATATTTAGTCCCAAGTTTGGACTGCTCATCAGAAACATTATTGACCACACCATAATGAACTAGTGAGTCATACTGGTTTCTACATGCCCGTAGCTCTAACTGCACAAAAGCGAGCTCCTCATTTATCTTTCTCAGGTATTCATTGAATAGTGACTGATGACTACCTGAAATATAGACATAGATTAGTATCAGAAACACATGTTTTCACACAGATACCAAACAAGAATATTTTTATTTGTTTCAGTTAAGTTTAACATGTTAATCAGAAAACTAAATAGATTGATGATACTTATATCCAAAAAAAAAAAACTCCAAATAAAATCAGAATCATTCAACACTTGATTCCCGCCTTAGGAACGAAATAAGGAAAAGTAAAATCAACTAAAACTCAAAAGGATTTGCCTTTTCTCCAAAAAAAAAAAAAAGCAGAACAATTGGCCCTGTCGATTCATAGAAAATACATTAAGAAACGAATTTTCGAGAACAAACAATATGGATCCAGTAAGATAAAACTTTCAGTAATCAATCAAAGTTATAATTTCTTCCAGGGTCCTTGGGATTGAAAGAGAAATAGTTGTACCAATAAAAAAATCTAACAAAAATTTGTTCAGCAGAAAAAGAAGAAGAAGAAGAAGAAGAAGACGAGAGTCTACCTTGAATAGAAGAAGGAAAAAAGAAGAATTTATTAGGCCAAATTTACTCAACTCAACCCTTTTAATTTCCACAAACAACGAACAATAATTCTTTCTACTCTTTTGAGAATAAGCATTAACATGGATTAGCACATGAGATGGTTATATTTTATGCGAGGAAATATATCAAAGTGAAAATCCAATACAAGGATGAAAATGACCATTGTAATTGGGTCCTTGGAATTGATACTGGAAAACAAATGTCTATGCAAAAAATTAGCAGCAAAAGAGAATTTTAGTTGAAAACATGAATAAAACCGGAAATTTCATAACAAATTAAAAATCCATTACAAGGATGAAAATGACTAAACTAGATTGTATAAGTCAGCTCTCAGGTATTCATGTTTGTACTATTACTTGAACAAAAGACTAGCATGATCTGCTCTATTTCCCAATTAGATTCATGTAAATAAGTTGCAGGATTTATAAGCTTGTAATCAAGTCCTTGAAATTGATACTATAACTCCCAAATATCGAAGAAAAAAAAGGTAGCAACAACTGTGAATTTTATTTTAAAACACGAAGAATAAAACCAGAGGTTTCCCAACAAAGTAAAAAAAAATTGGCTTTCTATATGCAACTTGACCGAGTCTACGAAGCTTTGCTTTTATTGTAGTCAGCCCGTAATGCCTCATTTCAGCTCAGAAAGCATAATGCCTATTATTTAGTGCAAGAAGCTGACCGCCATAAACTCACTCTTCGGGTCTCGCTTCTAGTGCAAGAAGCTAAGCATTTTGCCAAACATCCTGGCCTGAAAGTCCCATTCGCCTTCGGTATTTCAGTAGATCTTTTAAAATAAAAAAGCACTACTTCAGCCTTAACTACAACTACATTAAGCAAGCCCCGCCGAGACCTACCTATCGATTTAAATTTAAACAAAAAAGTACCCGTGCCAAGGACTTTTAGGTTTGTAGATTCAGTCAGCTAAACTAAGCTAGATTATATAAATCAGCTCCAAAGTACTCTAATTTAACTGAAAGTAGTACTAAAATTTCCCAGAAGGCAGATGAGTTCATGTTTCTACTTTTACTTAAACAAAAGGCTAGAGTCAGCTGCTTTATTCCCATAAGTTGCTGGATCATAAACTTGTAATCAAGTCCTTGAAATTGATACTGTAACACCCTAAACATCTAAAACAAACTGTTAGCAACAACTACGAATAAACCCGTGATTTTGCAACAACAAAAACAAAAAAACCATAACAAGGATGAAAATGACTAAACTAGTAATAGGGTACTGGAAACCTCAAATTTATCAACAAAGTAAAATCCAACACAATGATGAGAATAACTAAACTTGTAACTGGGTACTTGGAATCAAACATCAAAGTACCAAAAACTGATCAAATTAACTGGCAAAAAAATTGAAAAAAAATATATTAAAAATTGAAGAAAAAAACCTGGGGATTTGCCAGTGATTTTGGTGAATATAGATTGAAATTCCTTTTCTTCGAGTGGACCTCGAGAGAGCAGAGCTTGAATTAACGTATGGTGCCTCCATGAAAGTGTCGCCATTGGAATTCGGATTCCAATTTTTGCACTGAAAAATTGGGAAATTTTGAAAAACCCTTGAAAAAAATATAAGAAAGATATACAAAATAGAAAAATAGTGGCGGGAAAAAACATTTGGGCCTTATATGGACTTTTGGGCCAAGTTGGATTATTTAAGATATAACCAATATATATATACACCAAGTGTAGTCTCGTGAAGTCTGGGGAGAGTGGAGTGCACTTGGACCTTATAGTGGTAGGTAGATTGTTTCGATACCCTCGGTTGAAGGGAATTAGTCCAAAACAGTGTAGAAAGTGAAAGAATGACATGACATTCAAAGTGGTAAGTATAACAAACTGATAAAGTACGATGATTAAAATATAAGAAATGATATGTAGTGACAGAAATCGATGGGCAAAAGCAATACAACACACTATTGCCTATAGTACGATGATTGAAATACAAGAAATGATATGTAGTGACAGAAATCGATGGGCAAAAGTAATACAACACACTAGTCTTGTTGTCCACGACTTATTATTTAAAGTCATGTCCAAGCTAAAACTATGTTATGTCCAATCTGATCACTCATACCTTTCCTAAAATTATTCATAAATCGAAACATCGATAAAATCTCCTCTTCAAATGTCTGAACCATCTCAATCTCATTTTTTACCTCTTATCCTCAGCTAAAGACACTCTTTATCCCAATGTCCTTATTTCTGATCTTATCTCTAAAAAATAACATCCTTCTCATTTTCACAACTTTAAGACACAAAACTACTTTTTAGTTTACCACAACGTTTGATTGCCAATAGGCATATAAAGTGTAATATCTTTGTGCTAGGCTGTTGATTCCATCAAAAAGTGGCTAAAAGTTAAATATTTTGAAAGAAATTGGCCACAACTTAAATTACAACAACAACAAACTTAGTGAAATCCCATGAGTGGAGTATGGGAAGGATAAAATATACAAAGACCTTACCACTACCGCATAGAGATAGAGAGGTTGTTTCTGAAAGACTGGACACAACTTAAATAGCACGTATAAAATGGGTTACTTGGTGCAAAATACAAAAGCATACAGTATTCAGAACCCACTAATTTGATTACTTCCTGTTTAGAGAAATGATATTTGTAGCATAATAATTAGATAATAACAACAACATATTCAGGATATTCGCATAAATCGAGTTTGACCTAGTAAAGGCCAAGAGACTGTTTCCGATAGACAGTCGACTCAAGTAAAGCATATCACAATGGCAACACTAATGAACTATATAACATTACAAGTTCAAGAAGTTCTATAACCAAAGTATGAGAAAACAGAACAAGGACTAACACCACAATCCCAAGCAAGTTGGGATCGACTATTTGAATCTTGACTGAACAAGGAAATTGAGAGCTAATAAATTCATCGTTACAACTATAGCAATGAAACATGAGCCCCAGAGTCAATTTGATTCTCCGGGGACATCGATACTATTGGAACAGGCTGAGCTAATTTTACATTTGTTGTGCTAACACATGTGAAAGAATCACCAGAACTTCCATCTCCAGTAATGGAAGTGTATTGACATTATCACCAGAAAGAATCTGTGAAAAGGAAAGTTGCACATTTGGTACAGCAGAAGCAAAGCTATAGGACCCTTTGCAATTTTGGATTGTAAGAATGTATCGCGTATTGGCTACTGAGGTTGAATCATGTATATCTTTATTTTGACAGCTTAAGACCTGCAAAATTACTCATTCCATTATGGATTCCGTAGAAAACAACAACAATGGCTCAACCCCAAACAGGTTAGAGTAAGCTATATGAATCTTCACTGATGATATCTAGCTCCATTCAACCTAATCTCATGCGAATATTATAACAACATATCCAGTGGAATCCTATAAGTGGAGTCTGGGGAGGGTAAAATGTACACAACCTTACCACTACCTCATAGAGATAGAGAGACTGTTTCCGAAAAACCCTCGTCTAAAAGAATAGAGCCCCATAAGCAGAAGGTACAAAATAGAATAAAAGGTACTGCAAGTTCTCTATATTTTTCTACTGGTATATAAATCTCTGATAACTGCTTCTAACAGACCATCGGCTCAAGAAAATCGCTTTTCAGGATTTCAACTACACTAGGAAACAAATAATAGGTTGAAAGTTGTAAAAATAGTTGGGACAAAATACCTGATTAAGCATAGTTACAAAATTCCCAATCTTCTTTTGACAAGTCAATTCGCTCAACGCTACCGTCTTCAAACATGATCTGTTAGGTTAGGTTAGGGTGGGTGGGGATTAGAACAAGAGTAATTTTTCAGCCAATTAGCGGGTGTCCAAGTAACACAAGAAACAATTCAAAGCTTCCTTACCAAATGTTTGTTGGAGATGCTATCAAACCGTTGTATAATTCCAAAGGAATTGTAAACATCAGGTATTCGAGATTCCAGCGAGTCAACAGGACTGAAAAGATTAACAACATGAACAAATAGATGAGAAGAAAGGAAGATTGAATGTCCAACCAGTAGATAGAGTTCCCACATAGAAACATTTCCAGGTAGGAGAAAATAGCCAAACAACCCCCCCTCCACCCTCCACCCCCCACCCCCCCGGACCTATAGTCACGGGAGTCTTAGTACCTCCCCTAGACTATTTTTAAGTGGAATTCTTTACTCCCTAAATTCTGAGGTGGCAAAGAAGGTTTAGCTTCTGATTGTTATGTTTCTTTTGATTCTTTTTTCTTTTTTCTTTTTTACCTTCTTCCTCCTCTTTCTGTTCCTCTTCAACAGGGGAACACTGGTGGCAGCCTACCTCCACCACCAGGTCCCCACCCTAATCAACCTTTTATTACAAAGCCAACTCTCATCGTCAAATCACACTTTTCACATGGCTTCACTTTTCACTAGTTTGAAAATTTGACGGTAACTCAAAATTAAAATTGATAATCAAGAAGATGGAACTTTAATGTCAAAATGGAGAAGAATTTATTGGGCAATAGATCCATCAATGGAGAAAATTCACTTATTATAATGGTTATTAGCACCAACCGAACTTCTTACGTCAACAATGTTAAATTAAAATCTAAATCAATACTAACAACGGAAACAAAAGCGATTCCGACAATAAAATTTCTCATTCACCTTTAGCTTCAATGAAGAAAATCGAGATTCTCATTCACCTTTAGCTTCAACAAAGAAAATCAAGATTCCGTCGTTATTCATATCTCTGGTAAAGGTCTAAGAGGAAATGGCTTTCATTGAAGACAAAGAAAAAGAGGAACGGAAGATGAAAGAGAAAAGAAAAATATAAAAGGAAAAAGTAAAATAAATAAAAAGAATTATTATTTTTATATTAAAAAAAGCTAATATTATGTGGTAGGGCTCGTGTACGACACTACTTAGTGTGAATTTTGGCATTCGATTTTAAGATGTTTCCGGGAAGAGGGGGGGGGGGGGGGGGGGGAGAACAGGAGCCACATGAAATATAGGTGTGTAGTTGGTCATTTGATTATAGGTTGGGAGAGCATTTGGCTATTTTCTCTATAAACAAATAAGAGAAGAAACCAAAAATTAAATGGCCAACCGAAGAATAGAATATCCAACGGAGAAACTCTCTAACTTCTAGGTTTAGAAGATATTGTCTTTAAATATCAAATTAACAAGATCGAGATCACTTTCACACTTGGCTTCCACACACATAAAGTTAGCAGACAATTCCTAATGCAAAGAATGTTTAGTACAAACCTGAGGATTACATAAGAAAAAATGACAAAGACACCTTAAAAAGGAGATGCTATGTGAAAAGAAACCATGGAGACCACATGTGAAACAAATTTCTAGTTACTTCTCTGAATAGAAATGAATATATGGAAGATTCCATGAAAATATCTCGGCATTTAAAATTGAAATCTGACGTTTGAATAGACTTCCTAGAAAACTAAGAGATACTTCAATAAAGTGGAAGCCAAAATATTATACTCCAACAACCCAAGCTCATATTTAGGCATATCAGATGTCTAAGTTATTTGATTCCTTACTAAAAGCATGTTCTCTGGCATATGTACGTGTACAGCTGATTTATGACTCAAATCGAGAAAAATGGGAGCAAGTATGGAAGCTTGCGATCTTTCTCTCTTTCCTAATAGGGAGAACAGCATAAGGAGACAAAAGGAAATATCTTTTACTCAGACATGGCCAAAACTTAGCTGTCACTAGCCATAATGCATAATCTGTTCTGCATATTAAAGATAAATTCAATCTATAGCTATTCAAGTTCAAGATTCTGTGTACTTATTTACACTACAGAAACAGTCATGAGGATCAAAATATACAAGTTCTAAACCTCAATCTATATATTTTTAAAATATCCTATTATAATAATAATGATTAATTACAAAAAGAGACTCCAAGATTACTAAAGTAAAACCATAAGATGATAGTAATAGAAAAGAATAATGAAGACAACACATATATTAAATATAACTGGTAACTCGATCACAAATTTCTCATAGAACGAGAAGTTTGCATATTTTCCCTTACTTGCCAGTAGAAAACGCAAGTGCCCATTTTAAGGAAAAGAACATGCAAGGGAACAGACTGACATACCTCTGGTCAGAAGACCGAATTATTCTTATAACTTGACCTATGCAATTACGAGGATGCTGAATTCTCCAAGCAGGGTTAAAACTCCACTTTCCTAAACAGGATGAGGGCCGTATTAAATAAAAGAAGAGTTAACTTCACTAACACGGATATATGGCAAGTCAAATGAATACATAACTTACCTTTTGGAGGAACTTTGGTTTGATAATCCTGGAATAGAAGTGAAGAAAAAATTAATAAGTACAATATCAGGAGAAATAGATATTGTAGTGCTGGATTCTAAAGAATACTAGAAGAGCTATTGATATAGCCTCTTTGATAAACAAAATGTATGCAACTCATATATCTGCATCCGTCAATGGAAAGCAAGGCACTAAAATGGGAGAAATATGAAGGAAATAAACAGAAGAGGAAACAAATCCATTAACTTGGTCTTGTAAGGAAGAGCAAACAAGATGAGGAACTTGTTCGTTTAAATAAGTGTAAACTTTAGTGGGGAAATACTCTGTGTTATCTTATCAAACAAGTAAATGGGCTTGAAGGAGAATAATTTCTTTATCTTGTTTTGTCTTATTTTTCCTCTTTGCACATATCAAAGTTATCTGTCTTCACTTCTTATGAGAATTAAACAAGGGAAAGGAATTCAGAACCATCTCTTCCTTAATAACATCAACATTTTGAGAAGAAGATATAAAAGAGGAAAAAAATCCGAGAAAACAAAGAACAACAAGAAAACAAATCAGAAAAGAGAGAATAAGAAGAAACCATTAGCCTTACTCAAATCTAGATGCTTTGCAACTAGATATTCACATGTAAATACACTTATGAAGCAAGAAGCAAAAGAGATTATCGAAACATTATTGACACTACTCTTATCAATTTTAGACAAGAACTGGCTAGTGGCTAGTTAGATAAAAGTTCAACCATTGCGAAATGCCAAAACCACGTTCTAATTAGTAAAAAGGCAATCTCGGTGCACTAAAGCTCCTGCTATGCGTAGGGTCCAGAGAATGGCTGAACCACAAGGGTGTGTTGTAGCAACCTTAGCTTGCATTTCTGCTAGAGGCTGTTTTCAAGGCTTGAACCCGTGACCTCCTGGTCACATGGCAATGACTTTACCAATTACTCTAAGGCTCCCCTTCACCACATCCTAATTAGTGAAATAACTTATTTTTAAGCCAACAAAGAATGATTTCCATTTATCATCCAAGTCTGGTGAAATTGAGACAGGCATCTAACACTCTTTAACTCAAGCTCATAGATGTGGGAATACCATGATGGTCTCAACCGAACACAAACAATGCTCTGTCAATCATCCAACTAGTCATGCACAATTCACAAACTATATTCATCTTACGAGAAACCATAACAGGATTGAACTCATAGCATACTTCATGTACCAATTACGATTGTGCAATCTTCGCACTTTCACCTCGGAAAAAGTAGGTTTGTTTTGTCTTCACGTATATCAATCATGATCATTGTGTTGCCTTTCTTTATATTTCAAATATAAAAAAGTAGTTTATGATAAAATGTTACCTTCTAAGAAGAAAAGCAGCTTATGGTTATCATTTTAACCTCTAGTCCACATAGGGTTTGAAATTATTTTGTGTTTTTCCACAAACATATGAATACAGGTCACGGTCAAAAAATGAATGCATAAAACCTAGCTTTCATATCATATTCTCTTCTTTCGCATCTTTACTTTCCAAAAAATGCAAGAAGTTCCATTGTCAGAATGAATCTTGTCATTTTGGTATGGTAAAGTGATCTTCTAATTTCTTTCCAGGGATAAGCAGCGGGGTTTTCAACAGGTTGAGCCCTGCCCAATCAGGAAAAGGAAGGACAACTACTTATAGACAAGTACATCTCCTCTTTATATCTTCCTCTGACAAAATTCAGAAAGGAACAGAAAGATGTTGACTCGATAAAACTGAGGGTCTAATCTGCTATCAATTTCGTTTTAGCAAATCACCACAACAACTATAGACAAGTAATAACAAAGTTAGTCATAAATCTAGACATAAACAACCAAGTAAAAAGACACTTCCAGATAACACACACTGCACTTATATCTCAGTTGTTCACAGACACATCAGAGGTACACACATGTTGTGCAGATAGCAGTGCTTTCTCTTTGGGAGAGGTTGCAGCCACCTGAGAAGCCACTAGCTTTAATGCAGCAGCATCTGAAGAAGGAGGTTTTGATTTGTTAGGTTTGATGCCCAGCTTTTGCTTGCATGTGTCAGCACCACAGTGACAATCTTGATCTGCACCAAATTGAACAAACCTGCTACACTTGTTAGACGAAGGGCAAAGGCACACTCTGAGATAACAGAGTGCTGACAGAAAATGCTAGGATGACAGAAAACAAACAAAACAAGAAATTATTCAATGTCCATACTGATAATCGTAGGTCAGATGCTCTCCCTTGCTTATGTCACGTTTCGCAAATATGCCAATTCTCGCCTCACCATCAATCGTCCTGAAAATATGTGAGCATGAAAACAATTAAATCAAACACAATAGTTGATATCCCTTGAGAACAGGGTTTGAATTTGAGAGAACTACAAATAATAAGTAAAAATATTAATGACAATTATATACCATTGCTGCATCTCAGTATTTGGATTACAGCTATGATTAATGTATCGGGATTTGTTGCCCTTGTAAGTGGCATCAATCACCATATCCTTACTGATCTCACACAAGTAAAAATTTGTTTCCCCACTGTGCTTCATTTTCCAAAGCCTCTCTTCACATGTCTTGTCATCAATAACTGCAGTTGTAACTTATAAATTAAGAGCTCAGAAACAACAGAACATGAATTATTCTTCGCATTAAGCAAGTGAAAGAACTTCACCTTCTCCAACATACTCTATGACAAACTCTTTTCTCTTGATATCTTCATCTGCCACAATCCCAGAGCCACATTTCTCAGTCTGCATGTTATGTTTCAACAAAACTTGATTTCCTTAGATGATTATTGCTTGATTTTCCAAAAAATGAAAAATAAGAAGAATACAAAATAAGCAACATTTCTTTATGTATTCACCAGATACTTGAGCAAAATTAAATGCAAAAACAGATATGAAAAATGGTACCAGCCTGCACTTTTGGAGCATTTGGAAGGAGAGAAACCTTATGATGGATTCAGTAGTCTTATATACGTGGTAAATGCTATTTTTAAGGAACCGTTTTTGTTGGTGTAATCTTGATGATTTAAATAATCTTGATCAATTCACAGATTTGCTTAAAGTAGCTATGCTGTAGCCATTAGCATCCTCTGGATTCAAATTAATGAAAATCATCTCACTTTACTTGATAAAGAAAATGCAAAAATACTACGCCCTCTCCTTAAGTTCTGTATTATTAAAAGAGTGAAAGTTGACAAAATAGTTCCTAAAAAAGATATTGAATATTAAAGCACATCTGAAAAATTTAACAGTGCTTTATCAAAGATATTGGTGTCAAAAGTGATGTGTTAATCACTTATATTTCAAACTGCAAGCAGATAAATGTAAGCAGAAGGGAACAACCATCAAAAGAGGAACTTTCAAACTTCATAAAGAAATAAAGACCACAAAGAAGTGAAGAACATTCTAAAAACTTATACTCATCCTACCATCAGTGCTGCACAAAGGTTAGTACGTCTCAGGTAACAAGACATGACATGAAGACCTAAAAACTTCTTTCAGTAGATCCTATTTTGGATCAGTATAACTTCTTCCAGTAGATGTTTTAGGACACACATTTCAAACTTCATAAAGAAATAAAGACCACAAAGAAGTGAAGAACATTCTAAAAACTTATACTCATCGTACCATCAGTGCTGCACAAAGGTTAGTACGTCTCAGGTGACAAGACATGACATGAAGACCTAAAAACTTCTTTCAGTAGATCCTATTTTGGATCAGTATAACTTCTTCCAGTAGATGTTTTAGGACACACAAAGTTAGTTAAATTCTATCACTAGATATGAAACCCCACTACAAACTAACTTCTATCCATGTGGAAACTTGTAATTATTTTTATTTATTTAATTTTCTTATGATCAAACTAACTCGACATATAGTCTACTTATTGAAGAATGTACCTCTTAAAAGTGGAAATAAGAAACACCAGGTACTAAGCAAAGTTCCTTGGCGTCAATTGTCAGAAAATGAAAATGTACATGAAAAGGAATTGTCCACAAACTCTTACAGAAGACAAAGAAACGACTAATAACAAATATGTTATAATGATGACTAGAAGCTGTCAAACTGTCCGCAATAACTAACATTAGTCCAAATATCTATGTTAAAAGTTTATGTGCATACCTTCACTATTTTCATCTTCTTCACAGGACGTTGATGGAATGGTTTATTCAGACAGGAATCCCCACATTTACATCGCGAGGTGCAGGTAGACCACAGAACACTGCAAGACAGAGCGAAGTGAAATAACTAACAACCCACCACTTTAAAGATGGTTTAAATGTCACAAAAGATGCAGAAAGCAGCATCTCTTTTGCAACAGGTGCTACTTCGTCGGATTATGGTTTGTATAAAAATTTTCCAACATAAATCTCACGTTTGGTGCACCCATGATAGGATGATTCTATGAATCATCTCAAGAAGTCTCATCATTTTATTTATTGAAGGGGGCCGATTGTTGTCTGGGGATAACTTTTTGCTGGATAAACACTTATTATGATATTTAACATATTAAGGCTTCTTTCTTTTGCCCAAATGAATTCGACGCTTTCCCACATCCCCTTTCATCCAGCTTTCCTCCCACAATCTCACCTTAACCCTTATGCCAGGAACCTTGCTCTTCTACCACTTACAGCATAGTCAAAAGCTACCTCCCTCGCCATTGGGAACACCCCACCCCTACAAGGACTATATTCACAGATTAAACAACCACCATACCATGCAAGCCCTCCTGTCTCCCCTTCTGTCTCTCCTCCCCACCCCTACTCCAACCAAAATACTCTACCCACACACAACCACACCACATTCCACCCAGATCTCAATAAACAATATTCCACCATTCGTTTAATTTTCTTTCCATAAGATTTTCTCCTTCCTCCCTCTCTTCTTATTTTTTCCTCTTTCTATAAACAGTTACTTTTCTGTCCTTTTAGATTTTTCTGTTCTTGTTCAATTACCATAGCAGATTCTTATACAACCCAAGTGTTTCTCCTACCATTTTTATTACTCAAAGTATATCCATGTATCTATTTTCTCTATCCTCATAAGAAGAGAGAGTTATATTTTGATTTCAAGACAAACGCAGAGTGTGGGTTTTATCATTTTTTGGCACATGACTACGCACTTGGTTCTTGACATAAACCAGCTGGAGTACCAAAAAGCTCTGACCTATAGCATTCTAATATACATTTTTACAGTTACAGATCTACTGTTTATTTTTGGGCAACTTGAAGAATAGTCTATATGTATGAAAAAAAGAGGTCGACCAAGAAAAAAAGTGGAAGAAAGGAGAAAAGAAAAAGTTGACGCTGAATTCATCTGCTTTGTCTTCTTCTGCTCCGTCAATTACTTTCTCGTCATCGCCAGCATTATTGGTTAGTTTGGAGATGAAGGTGCTATGGTGGTTGTTTCTTCTTCTCCATGAAACTCCCAATCAACAATTTATGCAGCAGGTCAGGGGGATATAACTTCCAAAAAATATATTTTAAGTCTATCAAAATTCTGACTGCTAATGAATTTTAGTTTAAGTCCTCTTACCTACAAAGACAATCCGTGCCACACACATCTGAAGATTCTGCATTTGAACTGCAGAGACAAGATATGCCATCATCTTTTTGTCGACGCTTACCCTTATTGGTGAGGTATATATCTTCAGGTCGTTAATATCAACAGATATTGAAAAGGAGAAAAGGCCAAAAGAAGCTACACAAAGATAAGAAACAGTGCAGTACGAAAAAAAAAAATATTTTTCCTTATTTGATCGGATTAAACATCAAACAGAACACAATAATCAATTTTTTTATCAAACAATGTATAGGTTTAAGAGATGGTTAATTAGAAAAATATCAAACTTTTATCATGCATCTATTAAATCTATGAGAACTATTTCTATTGAAGGATACTACGCCTTATAGAGGTATAAGGATTAGGAGTGGGCTGCCATTTGCTCAACCAATCTGGAAGCTCAAAGTCAACAGGATCTCCAATTTGGCTGGTTAATTTGTTGAATACATCCCTAATCTTACCCTGGGTAGCACTCTGTACAGAACAAAGAAAACAAAATGCATACTAAGAAGACGTTGAGATCACAAACATAAACACACGCACACACCAGATTCCACAAGAAGAAGCTCACTAATAATCATATAAGAAGAAATATCAGCATTCTCATAGGATTTTTAGCGGACGTGTTTCCACCATTGCACTACTCAGGCTTTACCCTTGCTAAAACTATAAAATACCAAATTTCAAATAAAGGAATAGCCCAGGGAAAATAATATAAGAAAACAGCAAATATATAATGGATCCTTCGAGTCGGCTATGCCAATAAAAAAAAAAGTTAAGCCGAAAAGAGTAAGAAAAGCAAATTAGGAACAAAATTTGTCTCCAATAGCAAATGATGTGTGCAGCCACAGATAGTAGACAGCAACAAGAAAGAGTCAGTGTTAGGTCAGTAGCAACTTTTTTTTATATATAATTATGGTGCATGTCAGCTTGCATGCACCTCAACTAATTATGTTCAATGAATACAAGCGTATAAATATATAGACCGAAAGAATCCACTAGTTTTGATAGATTAGCTAGCAGTGCATCAACCAGTGAAAGGATGCAGTTCTCGACTGCTGCATATTTTTCAAATTATAATACAAAGTTTTTTGCTTTCTCATGATAAAGTTCTGTGCTCTGTTTTCATTTTGTTGTGTTTTTCCCCCTCTTTCTAGTTCTATTTGTAAGTTTGTGGTTTTGACATTCTTTTATTCTATCTATCTTTTCTTTGTTATCATTTCTTGTCAGAGATATCTTCCTCATGAAGCGAATTCTATTATAATCTGAAAAATATGCAGCAGTTGAGAACTGCATGCTTTTATTGATTGATGGCCTGCTAGCTAATCTATCAAAAGTAGTGGATTCTTTTGGTCTGTGTATTTATACGCTTGTATTCATTGAACATAAATAGTTGAAGTGCATGCAAGCTGACATGCACCATGATTATATATATAAAAAAATTGCTACAAGAAAGATAGACATGAATATTATGCTGAATAAAGAATATCAGATTGAAGAAAACAGAATCTAGACCTTCTTTGTAGGAGGCATGGGCTTAATCATTCGATAGTAGCAACACTCATTCACTTTAGCCTGCAAAGGAAAAATAAATAAAAGAACCAGTTAGGAAGCAAAGAAGCCAATAACAAAATGTGTGGAGAACTGCATAACGAATCTCCATTGAAAATATGGCTAAAATCCATGCTTATAAACCAAAGCATATAGTATTAGAGGTTGGTGGTAATCATGCTCCTTGTCCTGCTTGTTTCAATTTATGCGATTTGATTCAGAGCATGCCCGAAATTATGGACATAGAATCTTCAAAAAAATAAAGACAAATTTGAAACTACAAAAAAGTAATATAAGTCACAAAAGTTAACGATTCAAAATATTTAAGAAATGCTTGAAAAGAACTTCACTAAAAAGATATTCTTTTGACTCTCCAAATAGTAACTAGGACATATAAGGGGTAATAATTTGTACCAAATCTGTGAAATGTGAGTTCAACACATCAGAACCAAGTGAAAACAAGATAAAATCATTAGAAAATAGAAGAAAAATGGGGAAGAGGAAAATAATCAAAGATAACAAACTAAACCCCATCTTAAAGAACTGCAAATGAAACACATTCCCAATTCTAAATCCAACTAAACAAAACAAAGCAAAACATAAAATTTTCAAAATCTTAACAACAAACTCAGATCACTCAATAACATTGGTATAGCTCAAGAATATCAGCTTCCTCAACCCCGATAAATCGAGATAAAAGCACAAAACTTGGTGAATTTCCAAACCTAATTAAGAAAACTGAAAATACAACTTCACTCTATTAGAAACATATACTAGCCTCACTTGTTTCTACTAGCAAATTTTTGTAAAAAAAAAAAAAAACACTTTCAGGACTCTCAGGAACTAACAACTGATAAGAGTAGCAATTCGAACCAAATTCAAGAAATGGTAGAGCTTAAAAGCATCAAAATTCAAGGAAAACAACTAAAACCCCATCTTAACGAACTGCAAATGAAACACATTCCAAATTCAAAATCCAATTAAACAAAAACAAAGCACAAAAAATTCAAAAATCATAACAACAGACTTAGATCACTCTCAACAACTTCAGTAAAACTCAGTAAAATCAGCTTCGTATACTCCGGAAAAACGATAAAACAGCACAGAACTTGATGAATTCCCAACCCCACTTCAGAAAACTGAAAAAAAAAATCTACATTTTAACCTCGATTGATTTTGCTAACAAAACTAAATGCAACAAGATATAAACTAACAACAGAAAAAAATTGAAAGGGCAAAAGACAGGGGAAACCCAGAACAGAGGAAGTCGAGAAGTGAAGAATGAACCTTTACCGGCGGGAAACGATCGTCGGCACCGGCGATTGCCGGAGGAAAAAACAAGCCTCCGACGGAGAAAGAGAGGGAGGGAGAGAACGCTTCAAAAAAATAAAATATTTAGGTAAAAAGATATATAAATGGTTTTAATTCATAAATAAATAAATAATATTTTTTAAATATATATATATATTATTTATCTAATTTATTGATTATAAAAAGGTTAGATATTTGTTTATGAAACTTATAATTATTTTTCCTTTTAAGATGGGTAATTTACAAAATGACATAAGATTATAGTAATATATAATAAAATACATGTTTTGAATAAATATTACAAGTAAAAAAATATAAATATATTCCTATTGTTATTATTACTAATAGTAATTGATATATACTTTAATTTTTCTAATTTTTTTTAATAAAATGTTAATATAAGTTTACTGAGAAAAAAATATTTATTTTTAATGTTTGAGAATTAGTGCAAAATAATACTTTAAATGTATTCTTGAGTTAAATATGATTTTTAAAAAGTGTCAAAAATAGTAGATTTATTTTTATAAGACGTTTTGATTAAATTATAAAAATTATTTTTTTCTTTTTATTTATTTATTCGTATTTGATTTAGCACACTTTTTAAGAAATAATGAATAAAATGATGCTATAATAGTTATTATAGATTATCTAAATCTTAACTTTTCAAATTGCATATCTATTTCTGGTATAAATATGAATATAACACGAAGAAGTTCACAAATACAAAAATGGAATAAAAATAATTGAAGTTAGATCTCCAAAAGCTAGAAGAATTTCAAAAACACAAATATTATTTTTATAAGGTGTTTGCTTTTACAGGCATTAATAGAGATATTTTAATTGAAAAACTTATTTATTTGATCATTATCTAGATACTTCTCGAGATATGAGTCCTCAACTAAATTCTTATTTTCATCGCTTTAGTCAAATCTAACGTACAAAAATTGTTAAATATTTGACGGAAATAAAAGATGCTCATTTTTATTCAAATTTAATAACCCTAGCATTTGAAATTTATCTATAAATATATGTTTGACCATAAAATAGATCAAATTTTAAAAAATTTAGATCTTATTTTGGATCTTGCACTCACAATCAAATCTAATATATAAAATTTGCTAAATATTTGACGGAAATAAAAGATACTCATTTTTAACAAGTTTAACAATCGTAGATTTGAAATTTATCTTTAAATGTATGTTTGACCATAAAATTATCTCAAATGTAACAAACAAAATTTGTTGAATATTTGGTGAAACTCACGATCAAATCTAAACAAACACAATTTGCTAAATATTTGGCGAAAATAAAAGATACTCACTTTTCTTTTTTATCAAATTTTATGATCATTAATTTTGAAATTTATCCTTAACTTTATGTTTGACCATGAAATATGATTCGGATTTAAAAAAAAAAACTTTTGGGCTGGGCTTAGATCAATTTTTGGATTTTGCACTAACGCAACTTCTTTTTTTTTTGGGGGGGGGGGGGATGTTTATACAATATGTTAGCATATAAATTTTAGGGCTATCGTAAAAAGTGTACATTGATTTATATATTATGATACACTAAAAAATGTGAATATCACTTATCTATATATAGCTATACACTTTTTTTTTTTGTGTGTGTGTGTGGGGGGGGGGGGAGGGGGGGTTACAGCATGATTATACATTATGACGCATTCAGAAAATTGAATATAATTTAACTATACATGAAGTATCATTGATTGTGCATGAAGTGTATACTGCAATCAATTTCAACCAGCTCAAAATCTTCTCAGTCCAAATGTAAGATATGAATTTCTCCCAATATGTCAAGTCTTTTATTACATAATTTGTTTAAAACGATCCACATTTATGATACGTCAAGTTTTTTTTTTTCACAAAAAAAAAAAAAAAAGAAGAAGAAGGAATTATATATTAAAAGATTCAAAATATCAAGATAATTTCATATTTAAGATTTGGGTTGTTTAGAAGAGAAGAGTTGGTCAGAATTGCATAGTTAATGTATATTTCATATAATTGATATACAATTCATGTATACTTAAGCTATATTCATCTTTGGTGTATCATAATATATAGCCAATGTATTGCTCATGTATACATAAACTATATTCAACTTTTGGAGTGTATCATAATGCATAATCAATGTATACTTTTTAAGACTTTTGACTACTTTGTTATGTAAATAAAAAATATGATTATATTTGTTGTAAATTGATTCTTTATTTTATATATTTGAAACTATCTTTTTTTTTTTTCCTCAAGTAAGATACATCTCCAAGCATCACTTCAACAATAATAACATACTCGGTGCATGAATTATTTCTGATAAATTCTCGACTTACAAAAAATTGATGTCTAAGATTCAAATTTGGAATCTCAAAGTGAATATGAATTCGCTAAACCACAAAGTCAAACCCAAGTTTCAATCGAAACACAACTTCAAATTAAAAAGATCAAAAATTTTAAATTGAACTTTCAACTTGAAAATCTATATGATCTAGCGAGAGCTTAAAAAACCAAACTACCCTTAATAAGCTTGTGTGAATGGTTTTACCCATTATGTTATATTGTATTTGTTAGTTCAAATATCATATATTGTTCTAGTTGTTACTTAAATTATATTATATCGTATCATTTAAATCCATCGTTAGATAACAACATAAACTCTTATTTTTGTATAACAATTAATTTGGTATGATCACGTCGTTACTTTACTATTTTCTTCTCATTTTATTTTTTTACTTATCAGTTTATCAAATAACTATATTATATTTGTTACGTTGTGTTTTTATAACAACTCTATGTTGGATTTGTTTTTCTTATAACTGCGGAGAATGATACAATTTATTTAAATATTATTATTATAAATAACACAACATCATATAATACGATTACATTATGAAATAATATGCGAAGGAGTATATATTTAAAATGACTAGTTTGAACCTACCTAAACTTAGGGAACCATATTTGTTATTTTCTCAAAGATTATCATCATACAATATAAAATCTCCTCTTTTCTCCAATTCTCTTCTTTCCTCATCCAAGGCAATTTCGTAAACGCCACTTTCTTCAATGTTTTGACCTCAATACACGCCAAAATTCCCTTCAATTTTCCAATCATTAGTACCCAAAATCCCATAAATTCTCAATCTTTACTTCAATTAAGACAACCCCAGATACAAAATTGCCAGTTCTATGTAGTTGTACCATGTTAAACCCCCCAAAATCCGGTAAATTCACAATCTTTACTTATATTTTGACAACCCCAGATCAAAATCTTGATAAAACTACCCAAAATTTGCCTGGTTTTTGGTTTTTTATCATGTAAAAATCCCCAAATCTCATAAAGTCACAATCTTTTCTCCAAATCTCAGTACCCCAGATAGTATTTTGACATAAAAGTGCCTGTTTTAGAGCTGCTTTTGTACCATGTGTCCTGATTCAAACTATAATATTTGATGCCTAAAAAAACCCAGTTCAGTAGAAGCTCATCTGATTCAGATTCCCCAAGAAAAAATCTTGGTTCTTCTGTTTCTACAGTGCCAGGACCAGGACCAGGACCAAGCAGTAGTAGTAGCTGTAAGGTTAATAAATCTTCTGTTTGGTCTGGTTTATTGGTTTCTCCTTTTTCAATATTTGATAGTGAGCCAAAAGGGTGTTTGAAAAAAGGAGAATTTTGTTGTTCAAAGAAGTATAATGGTACTGTTGGTATTGGTTGGACAAGTGCTGTGAAGAGAATGATAAACAGTGGCTCAATGAGGAGGATTTTTGGGATGGACAAAACTGGGATTCCTAATGTGTCAAAGAGTGATATTTGGCTTTTGGGTGTTTGCTATAAAGTTGTTCATGATGATGATTCATCCATAGAACCAACTCAAAGTGAAGGTTTCTCTGCTTTTGTTGATGATTTCTCATCTAGGATTCTTGTTACATATCGTAAAGGTGCTTAAAGTTGTAGTCTTTTTTATGCCATGATTAGTTTGATGTGATTATAATTTGATTTGGTGTGTGGAAGATGTGAACTTGGTTGAATGTAATTACAGGTTTTGCTCCTATTGGAGATACTAAGTATACCAGTGATGTTAATTGGGGTTGCATGCTTAGGAGCAGTCAGATGCTTGTTGCTCAGGTTTTTCACAGTGTCAGAACTTCCTTTCTTTCTTGCTACTCCCTCCATCCCAATTTACGTGGCGCCATTTGATTAAGCACGGAGTCTAGGAAAGAAATGAAAGACGTTTGAAATATGCAAAATAAGACATATTTTTTTTTGAAACTGGTAATGTTGAATAAGCCGTAGATATTTATGTGTCTGTAAATCATTTTATTAAGGGTATAATGAGATTTTTGAGTTAAATTACTTCTAAATATAGAAAGGTAACATTCTTCTTGGGACAAAGTAAAAGGGAAAGTGTGCCACGCAAATTGGGATAGAGTGAGTACATGTTAGCTAAAATCTGTATATTCTTGCTTTTTTTCCATTTTATGAATTTCCAATGCTACTGTGCCTGGTATAGTGATGTTGATTATACCTGTATATTTAGGCTCTGCTTCTTCATCGACTAGGAAGATCTTGGAGAAAATCGTTGGACAAGGTACTCGAAAGTCAAAACACTGCAGTACTTTCAGTTGTTAAAATGCTCAATTTCCAATTTAAAACCACAATAATGCGCAATCAGGTTCTCATCTTATATCTCTTATCCGGGAAAAATAAAAAAGATCAGGTTCTTATCTTATATATATAGTGTTTTAGCATGAAAATTTAGAATGTTCTCTCATTGGCAGCCACTTGAACAAAAGTATGTGGAGATATTGCACCTTTTTGGTGATTCTGAGGAGTCAGCTTACTCTATCCATAATCTCCTGCAAGCCGGCAAGACGTATGGTCTTTCTCCTGGATCATGGGTGGGTCCATATGCAATATGTCGCACCTGGGAAACATTAGCACGCAGCAAAAGGGAAGAAACGGGAAATGCAGACACGTCTCAGGCTATGGCTATCTATGTTGTATCTGGGGATGAAGATGGAGAAAGAGGTGGAGCGCCAGTGCTCTGTGTTGAGGACATTGTCAAGCATTGTTCCGACTTGTCAAAAGGCAAAGTTGACTGGACACCCGTTCTTTTCTTAGTTCCATTGGTTCTTGGACTTGACAAAATCAATTCAAGGTTTACTTTTATTTATCTAATTTTATTGATCTACATTGGATGTTAATATGATGCAAAACTCTTGCCTATTTATGTTATAGTATATCTTTCTGAATTACGGTCATAAATAAATCAAGAACTTGGCAAGTAAAACAAGATTGTGATTGAATTTTTTTGGTCGCGGTGTAAAATCTTGGGGATCTATAGCAACTTTAATGCTATAACTACTATCATGCCTGTTTTACTCTATTATAATAAAACTATATGCAGAGAAATTAGAGTTGCTACTCAAGTCAAATCAGCATCTGTTTCCTGGAGTTGAGCGATACCTTGTGGTTGTAACAGCTATTTCCAGGCCTTATTTGGGGAAAGTGAAAATTCTGACAATTAATTTCAATAACATCCTGTTCCATATCTTGCATTGTAGTTTTCAAATTTAACCAATGCCACATGGACTTATGAAAATGATGTAACTGTGCTAAACAGACTTGGCTATGGTCGTTGGACATTCTGGTGTCAAAAGTTAGATTCGACAATTTTGTTCTTTATACAATGTGGAACTCTGCAAAGTTTCTATGCTTTTAGTTTTTTCTGCTAGTAGAATGGAAGATTAGATTTGCTACACTGTAGTGCTAGTAAAGAACTTTAAAGAATCTTCATAGAATTTAGCGTACAGAGTATTTCACTATTTTAACAATTAAAGAGTCCTCCTTACCATTAGGATTAGATGTTTTCTTGACAATTGACGGACTACCCCTTAAAATTGGACGAGTTTTTAGCATCTCTTGCACAATACTTCTCTCGAGGGAATCAGGTATCTTCTTTTCTCGAGCACAAGACTTCTTGGGGGAACCATGCATCTTCTATAAGAGGAGCCATGGTAGGTTACATTGATCAATACCACCAAGAACAGTAAGCATCAACATAATGAACAAAAATGGAAACAATTTAATGGAGATCATGCTTTGTAATCTCAGAAACATGACTAAATAAATGTACCACATACTCAGCTGAAGACTATCTAGTCAAATGACTTGATTTAACCTTTGCTTTACAAGAGTAGATAGAAGACTGGTGCAATATTGAATGTGATTCAAGGTTGCGAACTAATGTTTTCCTACTCTGTGAATTCTTCCATCTAGCTGAAAGGTGCTCGCATTTAACAGTTAACCACCACAAAATAAATTGTATATTTAAAATGATTTTGCTAATCATGGTTGTTTAAACCATACCTTGCCAAGTTATAAAAAACAAGAAGCACTGCTATAGGTTGACCAACAGCATGACAATGATCTAACCTTGATATATACTCTTCAATGTATAGAGCGGAATGGCTACGAGTGATTCATATGGTTGACTCCAACTAATTTGAGATTCAAGTTTAGATGATTCATATAGTAGACTCCACAAGTTGGATTGGTGTTTCGTTTATCTTCATGTTGAGTTATGACACATCTGACCACTGCTAGAAGGCCTTATCTGATTGAGATCAAAATTGTGGATTGAGTTGATGTTTGATGGATGATTAATATTCCTACTGTAAAAGCCAGAGCCTTTACTTGATAATTACATTGTTTTGGTTATCAAAAGAAAAGACCAGAGCCTTATGTTTCCTGAACTTCCTGTAATTCTTCTATGTCAGGTATCTTCCTTTACTGGCAGCTACATTTACTTTTCCTCAAAGCCTTGGGATCCTAGGTGGCAGACCTGGAGTGTCAACCTACATTGTTGGTGTGCAAGATGATAAGGCCTTTTATCTTGATCCACATGAAGTTCAGCCTGTAAATTATCTTTCTTTTTGGTTGCATATCTATGCTATTTCACATATTCTGATGGGAATTTGATTTATTTTTGTCGTTGCATAACTTTGAATTGGACATAGATAGCCATTTCCACCTCTTCTTATTTTGATAGGCATCCCACCCTCACCTCAGGATGAGAGGACTTCTTTGAGCCCTAAGCTTTGTTCCTTTCGCAAGTGACGTGAAAGCTGGGAAACTGCTTCATGTTTACCCACTTAGTGTACTTAGGATTTAAGGACTTCATTTCACCGTCGGTGAATTGGTCGGGCTGAAGCGAGAGAGAGCTTCTCGGTAGAGGTAGTCAAGCTAAGAGCTAGAAAGTTGCCGTGCGGTTAAAAAATCAAGGATAAATCGGCGAGCCTTTTCGGTGCTGGCTGAGTTCAGCAGTCTATTCATTACAACCATCAAGAAAGTCAACTATTATGTGGCCTTTGTCATGCTTTTTGTGCGTACTAAAGCTTGTTTATAAAGGAGTGGTGGGGTGATGTGGGCTCCTAGGTAACACTTCGATTTGATAGAGCTGATCTTTAGTTTTGATTGAATGAAATGCGTATATGCAGTGACAAAACCTGAAGCCTGAAATGACCCTTAAGTGGAGACGAGAAATTGCTGTAGCAGTAAGAGCATTCAGCTTCCAACCAAGTAGTTGGGAATTGGAGTCAACTCCACCAAGGGGGAAGTGGAAAAAACATCATTTTTGGCCCCTTGCTAGGTGATTTTGGAGTAGGCTTTATCTTATCAAGAAAAGACTTGGAAGTGGAAACTGAGTGGATTCTGTATATTGGAATGTAGCATTAATGACTCACTGAGAACTACTCACTAAAGAAAACTTTTTGAAGTTATTTTAAGAGCTAAAACTTTTTGAAATTCTATTTTAAGAGCTCTTACTGTTCACTGAACCAATATCCTTCTGTTGTAGATTTTCTTGATTCCCACTTAGAAATAAGCTTCTATGCAGATCTCTAAGTAGAATTTGTTCTGACAGATCTTTGCTGCTTTAGAGGACCTTCATAGAGTCTTCTATGGGCAACAGAGCTAGCAAGGCTACCCAGCTAAAATAAATAACAATATTGCCGTAGCGGAGGGGCGCTATATAAAAAACAGTCACCAAACTACATTTTCTGCTCTCCTATTCCCAGTGCCTTAAAATTATGGGTTTCTCCAGTTTTCCGTTTTCTTCTGCCTACATCTCCATAGTAATCACAATCAACATTTAATTATTATCGTCTAACAATGCTAGTACATTCAGTGGTCTTGTGCTATGTCTCTGTTTATTCAGTGACACAGCTTTGCTAGTCAACTTCTCCTCCGGGAAAGCCTTCTATGTAACTTCACAATTTTCATTTGTGAAAATATAATATTTTTCAGTGATATTCTAATCTTCCTACATATTCCTTTCAGGGTCTTGATCCATCAGATTACCTTGCGTAGTTTCCTGACTCTACCAAAAAGGAAAAATGAAAATATAATATTCCCCTTGTGATCTCTTTCCTGATAACTTTCCTTTGTGCCGAGTGGACTTGTAGGGAGTCACTCCCTAACAAATGAGTGTTTTCTTAATTGGTTGTTCAGCTTTTTTACTATCATGACTTGTTAACTTTCTTTATGGTGCTTTGATCTCATTTGTCCTGTGATTTTAACATGTGAAGTGTCACGGACTTATCTATTGGGATGTAGAATCTCCTGCTTTCATTATCTGTCTGATGAGCCAGTTGTTGATATTATAACTGATGATCTGTTCTGATATACTTCATCTTATCAATGAAGTTCTAATTCTGTAATATAATTCATAGATTAGATAGGAAGGTGTGGAGGTCGAGGATTAGGTTAGAAGGTTAGTAGGTAGCCAAGTGTTGTCGCAACTTCGTTTCTTTTTCTTCTACGCATATTACTACTTGTTGCTTCATTTGATTTGTATCTTGCTGTTTTGCTGTCATATTTTTTGCTAGAATGCTTCAAATTCCTTTCTTTTTTGTCGAGACCACGGTCTTATCGTAAATAGCCTCTCTACCCGGCAGAGGTAGGGATAAGGTCTGTGTATATCCTACCCTCCCCAAACTCCACTTGTGGGATTACACTGGGTATGTCGTTGTATCTAATTTCATGGATTGTAGGGTGTGTTGTTCTCATTATCTGTCTGGTATGCAGGTTGTTGATATTAAAATGGATAAGCTAGATGTTGATACTTCATCTTATCACTGCAGGTAGGCAAATTCTTGTTCTAGTTTCTCATCTGATTTCTCCAATTTTTTCATTTTTATCACACCATGGCCTTTGGACTTTGATTGCAGTACTGTAAGGCATTTTCCGTTGGATTCAATTGATCCCTCCTTGGCTATCGGGTTTTATTGTAGAGATAAAAGTACGTTTCCAAAAACCGTGGCGCTTGTCTTACCAATGCTAATACTAGTTGATTCTTGACTGCTAACTTCTGTATACTCTCTGTAGGTGATTTTGATGATTTCTGTATACGGGCATCCAAGTTAGTAGAACAATCAAACGGTGCTCCATTGTTTACCATAACTGAAACTCATAGCTCTGCCACATCAGTCGAATACAATGACAGGTTGACTAGTGATACTGGGGTCCCGGAACTGGACTCCTTCGATGCTGTAGCCCCTGGTGAGTCAGATGGTAGTAGTAGACCTGAAGATGAGTGGCAACTCCTTTGATTTGACGACACTTTTCAAGATCAAAAGTTGTGTAAATAACTTCGTAGGTGGTCTACTTGATCGCGTCTGTGGCCTTAATGTGTCGCGACTTGTTTGGTGCACACGATTTCGGATAAAAGTACTGCTGTAAGATAGACACTTGTGTAGAATTCATCTTTTTCTTTACACTTTGATGTTGTCTATACATTATCCCATTGATTCTTTGTTCTTAGTAACAAATGCAGAAGATTGATTAGTCATTCCTCTAATCTTCCACTTTGGGTGTGTTCTGTATGGAGGAAAACATTTTTCGTTTTCAATTTTCTCATGTTTGGTTGACTTAAATATTTTGAAAAATGTTATCCGGGTGGACTTATTTTCCCACTCTGGATGTGTTGCTCCTCTTTCCTGGTCCTTTTGGGTGTTATTATCTCACTACTTGTCTTGAATAAGGGGCTTTGCTTAGTTAGGGTTGCTTCACTTGATAGGGTGTGTTTGGTATGGAGGGAAATATTGTTCAGTATTTTTGAAAAACATTTTTCTAGGAAAACAAAATCCTTTAAAATGAGGAAAACGACTTTCTTAGGGAAGTAAAGAAAATGAGTTTCACATTGATTATGTCCTCGTCTTTTTAACTTCGAATGTGAAACTTCTAGTTGAGAGTGGAGCTTAATTTCTGCTTTCGTAGGTCTAGTTTTGACTTCTAAGTAGCTAAACTTAAAAGATTTAGGTAGAACGTGGTCTTGTCTTGTGACGGTTAAAGGTTTATCATAGGACTAGTCGTGCTATAATAATTGTGATGTTATTGCTTTTTAATTTTCACAATACTTTGCTATTGATATTGTTGTTTCTCGTAGAATTTAGATTGCTTTTTGTTTTAGCCGCTATGCTATATCTATTGTTTTTCTTTCTTTTACTCGAGACTGATATATTTGAGCCAAGAGTCTTTGAAAACAATCTCTCTATTTCAATGAGGTAACGTTTGCTTCTTCAGACCCCACTTGTGGAATTTCACACCAAATGTTGTTGTTGTAAACTTAAAAGATTTGAAAAACTTTAGAGTCCTAAAACGGCTTGTATGCTTGAAATTATTTCTATGTGATCAATATAGATCACAAGTTCGAGTCAAAGAATTAGTCACTAATGCCTATATAAGACTATAAGAACATATTTTTCTCCCATCAAACTCCCATACACACATACACACTGTATTGCGCGAAAAGTAAATATCTATTTTCTCGTAAACCTTGACAAATCTTTATATTATTTATATTACAATACACTTGTATTTTTACAATTTGTTCATTCAACCATCAACTACATCAATCTTCTCATAATCATTCCTATCATTTTTTGGAGTTATCATAATTGGCATTGACTTTATATGAACTCCAAAACTTTCAATTTGTCCACCAAAACTTGTGCCATGAAATCCATTAATCCAACCATAATCCAATAAATTTATATTGAATTCTGTGTCTTCACTCATCAAAAAACTAAGTTTATTTTTTGGAAATGGCCCATATGTATTTTTGTTGGTCACAAATGTAATTGATTTCAAAACTTTATTTGTTCCAATTATTCCATGACGACCATTTACTCCAATCAAATATTCAGATGGATAATGCAGCTTGATCTGCAAATTCTTGAAAAAAAATTGTTAGATAAAATTAATATTTGGGGTAGAATGTGAGTTTATTGTTATAACGGATAACGTTTAGTGATTTCAGTGATACAAAAGATGATTTTGTGACTTTACTGATGTAACGTGTAAGCTTTAGTAATTTTAGTGGTACAAAAGAAGATTTTGTGAATATAACAGCAAAGTTCGACGAGCACATAATATGATAACTATTGGAGCAAACAAATTAGTGCAAAAAAATTAATTAAACAAGTCATTTTATACAAAATAGTTTTGCTTTTAACAATACAAACAACATACTCAATAAATTTCACATTCTTATCTCTATTTGGTGGAGGCAAAGAGGTTTTCGATAGATGCTTGATGCGTGTAACAACAATAAAAACATGCTCGATAGATCGCACGATATGTAGTTCGGAGAGAAAAAAGTAGAATGTATGCAAATCTTACCCCTACCTCGTGGAGGTAGAGAGGTTGTTTCTGATAGATCATTGACACAAGTAACATATTTTTAGAAAAGAAAAATACGATAGTAGAGAATACACGACACAAAACATTAATAAAAATATCCCACATTCTTGTCTCTACTTCGTGGAGGCAAAGAGGTTTTCGATAGATGCTTGACACGTACGACAACAACAACATTTTTAATGAATTCCACGATATGTAGTTCGGAGAGAACAAACTAGAATGTATGCAGACCTTACCCCTACTACCTTATAAGAGGTAGAGAGGTGGTTTCTGATCGATCATTGACATAAGTAACTCATCTTTAGAAAAGAAAACACGATAGTAAAGAATACATGATACGAAACAGTAAAAAAAAATCGAACTTACAATTTCCAAATTTTCTATAGATTCACCATGTCTCTCTGATATAGTAAATTTTCCATCCTTGACATATAAAAATTGGAGATGGGAAATTGTTCTTCCATAGGAAACAAAAATCATTGCAATATCACCTACATCAACATCTTCCCATGTTGTTCCTTTCAATTTACTACTTGCCATAGTTTCAATTTTGAATTTCATAATTTCCATTTCACAAGATTAATATTTTTATTCAAGAAAAAAAATTTAAAAACAAAGAAAAGACAATTATGTTTGAATTTTTAGGTGTATTAGGACCTTATTATATATACTACTTTTTGTTGCAATTATTTATGCCTTTCTTGAACATAAATTTGAGATTTGGAATTTTACTTCAATTGGTGGATTATATTAGTTCTTTTCCTTTTCATGAAGAAATGTTTTTTTATTGAAGCAACATATCTTTTGTATTATTCCACCTGTGTAGAGATGTTATCCCTACTTAATAAAGATAAAGAGGTTGCTTTCCGATAGAACCTCAACTCAAGTATCTTTTATATGTGTCGTTTACCAATAAACTATGTGTTAATGACCTCAAGAATTGGAGGTCTTATAATTGTGACCCCCGCGGGCAAAATTTCAAGATTAGAAAGCCAAGATACGTTAAACTTGAAGTTATAAAGATAGAGAGGTTGCTTCCAATAGCACATCAACTCAAGTATCCTTTTTTATGTGTCGTTTACCAATAAATTACGCCTCAACAACCTCCAGAATTAGAGGTCATATAATTGTGACCTTACAAGCAAAATTTCAAGATTGGAAAGTTATAATTCGTTAAACTTGAAGTTATGTCCATGGAATGAACGAGGTCGAAAGTTCAACACCACTCTCCTCTGAGGCCATTCTTGTAAATCACTCATCATAAACATCCTTTCAAGAAAGAAACATAAAGGAAAGAAACTTTTTTTTCTTGATAACCGAGAAATCCGTCTGTGGTCGGCCCTTTGGACCAACCATAGCCTTTTAAACTCGGTGAATAATGGGCCTGCCCCTCTACCCTTTTTCACTTAAATAAAGGAAAGGAACTCTATTTATAGGATGACAAACATGCATTTCTTTCTGTGTTTTGCAAAGAAAAATTCAGAAGTTGGATGAACACTTCTGATTATATTTCATGCAATTCCATAAACCAAATGTCACAATAACTTTAAAGGGGGTGGTGGGGGTGGGGGTGGGGGTGAACAAAAGAAGAAAGGTCATATTTGCTATGAACCAGAGCACAACAAAAAGTACTCAAAATATCTTAACTATAAAACAAAGGTAACTTTGCTATCATCCTCTTGCCTTCTCTTTGATTTTCTTTACATCCTTCTCTATGAACTTCACAATATCTTGTTCTATAAACATCATCTCAAGATTCACTGCAATGAGAAGGCAAAAACGAATCCATTAAAGACGTATTTGCAGGGACTACTTTCACAATCAACATATATAGGTTGAATACACTACGATTCCCCTTCCGGACAACATTTGAAAATATATCACAGGATACTTTTTTTCTCATCTTGATCAACTGCAGGAAATGCACTAATCAAGAATGATAGAAAATTTGTATCGTTGTGTCAAAGTCGAGCACTTGAAGACAGTACAACTAGTCGAAATCAAGTTCAACCATAATCACTCCAAGACAAGCTTTATGAGCTGAGAATGAGCCTTGATATCACTATACATACTAAATGACTTAACCCTTCAATGGAATGCTTAGAAATTGAATAACACAGGGTAATTCAATGAATGTAAAAGACATATCTTGTGCAGATATCAAAATCCAAATGGATAGTCATGTGTCATCTATGCATAAATGTTCCAGATAATGCAAATTTGATAAAAACGTTTTCGACTACTTCATTGTTAACATCCAAACTAGCAAATAAGAAACGACAAATCAATAAAGCACTTCTTGAACGGAAGAATTTGGATGGTAAAACAAATCTAATAATCCATAGAACCAGGAACAAGCTTGAGATAAAAAGGGACTAGAAAACACGGATCATGGTACTTGCATTCGGTTCTTGATAGAAACTTACATTGGATTCAATGGATACATGAGTGAACGGCGCCATAAGTACCTCCATCTACGCGAGAGGACACATGTTCTTGCAGCATCTTTCAGAGGTAAACAGCAAAGAATTTGAATGAGAGCATCATCATCCAACCTCTCAATACATTCACCTTCTGAACGGATTGTTCTTTCCCTTACTGTAACAACAGTAAATGTAAATCCTTTAGGGGTAAACGACAAAGCTTCTGAACGAACATGATATCATCATTTAACTTATCGAGAAATTGAGTACCTTCCAAATTGACTCGATCATCACGAACTGACACAGAAGAAGACGACACCACCGCTCCCTTTGTCATCTTTTGAGGTTCCGTGAAGCAACACAACACGCAGAGTTTGTGCATACAGTTACAACGCCTAACAACAAATAGCAATAACTTTGATGCAAGAGATAAGAAAAGGTTCTCTATTCAAGATTTTTTTTCTTTCTGATTATTGTAAGTTCATCATCTTATTGAGCTAAAGCTACAAAATGAGCAAAAACAATTCAGGAACTCATCAAAATTTCAAAAGGAGGAAAGCTACTATTCCCAGTACCTTCTAAAAAACCAAGTGAATCACTTCCTCATACCTTATAAGAAATGATTTCTCAAAAAGTCGCTCACCTAATAGTTCTTTATTCATAAAGCACTTTCTTTGTTTGGAAAAATTGAAATCGAGAAGAAAGCCTGGCTTTCTGATATAATAACTATAAGTTGAATGAACATCTAAGAAATCAACACTCACTTTTTAGCATTTTCTCAAATTTTTTCATTCGAAATTCGGCTCAAATTACACATCAAACTTTGCTATGCATATATCCTACTTAAGACACCAAAAGTAATACATTCTCTTACAAATCAAAAATGAAACAAAAAATTCTCAGAACACAACAATTTTTTTCCCCAGAAGAATCCTAACAACAATACACCCAGAACACACACACGCAAAAACAAACAAACAAGCAAAAAAACTTATTCTTCACAAAATCAATTTCACAAAATCAATTTCACAAAAATGAAACTACATAGCATTGAAGCACATATATAAATTATATAAAAAAAAAAAATTAAAACAAAAATAGAAAACTCTTATTATAAACAAAAATTGAAACTTTCACATGGCAATCTAAACTAAAATTCACAACAACTACATAGCATTGAAGCACATATATATATATAAATTATATAAAAAAAATTTAAACAAAAAATAAAAAATTCTTATTCTTCACAAAATCAACTCCACCAAAAAAAAAAAAAGTCTTTCGCATGGAAATCTAAACTAAAATTCACAACAACTACATAGCATTGAAGCACATATATAAATTTTGCTAAAAAAAAACAGAATTAAAGAAAACTAACCTGACCGGAAAACTGACCGGCGAGCTGCGTTGTGGTGATTTACGGCGGGTGGGGATGGGGGTAGGGAGTGGGTGGGGGTGGGGGGCTACTTCTTTCTTCTCCTTCTCCTTCTCCTTCTCCTACTACTCTTGGATTTTTTTTTTTTTTTTGTGCTTCAATGGATGAAAGATTTAGAGGGACGAAGTGTTCATATTTATAGTAGTTCTTTAAGGACTTGTTTGGACATGAAATTAATGATTTTTTGAAATTTGAAGATGAAGTTTGAATTGTATCTTTTTTTGTAAATGTAAACGTCCTATTTCCTTTGATCTCTTTTGTACATCGTTTTTACTATAAATATATGATCTTTCATATAATATATGTCATTTTAGAAAATCAACGCATGAATGACACTATTCTTTTGATTTTACTCTTGATAGTTAATAAATTTTGAAAAAAATATATTTGGCTAGCTAAAAGAACTAAAAAAACAATTAATGTATATTACCTAACAATAAAATAGTAAAATTACTTTTTTTCTTAATGCAAGTGCAATCACAAAAAGTAACATATAAAAGGGACCAGAGGGGGTATAATTTACAGTAGTACTTTAAGGATTGGACATGAAATTAGTGATTTGTGAAATTTGAAGTTGAAGTTTGAATTGTACTTTTTTTTCCCGTAAAATATAACCGTCATATAATTTATAGTAGTACTTTAAGGACTTATTTGGACATGAAATTAGTGATTTTTGAAAAATCAGATTCGATTTGAAGTTGAAGTTGAAGTTTGAATTGTATTTTTTCCCCATAAATGTAAACGTCGTATTATTTATAGTAGTACTTTAACGACTTGTTTGGACATGAAATTAGTGAAGTACTACTATAAATTATACGATGTTTACATTTATGGGAAAAAAATACAATTCAAACTTCAACTTCAATTTCAAATCGAATATGATTTTTCAAGACTTGTTTGGACATGAAATTAGTGATTTTGTGAAATTAGATTTGACTTGAAGTTCGAATTGTATTTTTTTCGTTAAGGGGAACGTGGTATAAGTTTATCAATTTTTATATGATTTTTACTAAACTTAATAAATAAGATATATCAATATTCTAAAGCGTTGTACTGAGATTTTTTTTTTAAAATGAAGTTTAAAATGATGTAGCTATATGTTAGAAGGAATTTATATATCTGCTGCACAATTGAAAGTATGTAACTAGTATGTATATGTATCAACTGTTGCATTTGTATATCTACTGGATACTTGTATATATATAGCTAGTATATATATCAACGATTGTATTTGGATATCTGTTATATGTAACTAGTATGTATACATATCAATGATTATATTGATGTGTGTGTATATATATATATACACACACACACATATTAATGAATACAATAGTAATAACGATTACAGTTGTGTCCGAATATGATTCATACCAATAAATAAATTTAGATATAATTGTATCGATATTATATTTAGTTCAAGCATTTATGTATGTATAATTGATTGTTATTATTTTTATCAATATTGTATCAATTGTATTAACGAATAATTTATATCCAATTACAATTACATCAATGTTGTATAAAGTTGTATTTGTATAATTAATTCTTATCATTTGAACGAATGTTGTGCCAGTGAATATATGTGTATTTGTATTTTGTAATACTAAAGAGGACTTATATAGCTGACACTTATCTTTTATATTTCGTATAATTGATTCTTATCATATGTATCAACGTTGTATCAATGAATATATGTGCATTTGTATTTTGTATCACTAAGGATGATTTGTATAGTTGACGCTTATCATTTATATTTGTATAATTAATTATTATAATTTGTATTTATATCGAGAGAGAATGCAGAAAAAAGTGCAAGAGAGAGAGAGAATAGCAACAAAAATCTAACAATAGCTACAAATTGAATTCTTTCAAACCATAGTGGTTTATTATAAATACCTGTCCCCAATTCGGCTCTCGTCTCGATCCTCTAAAAGTTAGCTTGGTCTGAAAATGGCATACGTGTCAAAATATGTTCAAATACAGATAACCCATCCAATTCACTAAGAATTTTATGGATTAAATTTAAGATGATTTGAATTGGGCCAGTCTCAAATCCTTCAAACATTAAAGAAAAAAAAATCCATTGAGCCTCAATTTAATCTCCAATTTCAACTCACTTTAAGGCTATTTATATGCATTTGTGTAATGTATGAATTACTATCTTAAAAGAATCGGGTAGATCGAATATATTGGAGAAAAGTATTAAAAACACCTCTAAACTTGATACGAATTATTTGTTTCATCCCCGAAATATTGATAGTATTAAAAACACCCCTCTATTTGACTTACTAAACTTAAATATACCTATGATCTTGTAACAAGAGTGAGATACACCCCTGAATTTTTGTCAAGTTAAAAGATATTTTTAATATTGTGATAGAGCGATGATATATTTTAATTTATTTAGTCAAATAAATAAGTGTTTTTAAGACTATTAATAATTCGAGAATAAAACTAATAACTTGCGCCAAGTTTTGGAACGCTTTTAATACTTTTCTTAATGGATTTAAGCCAATATTTTTCCTTTCCCTTTTTACCCTTTCTTTAAATCTTCTCTCTTCCCCTTGAAAAAGAAAAACCAAAAACCCTCCGTTGCTGCTCCTCCGCCGGACTACCACCGTCACAACGCCGTGCTGCCGCGGCTTCCTCCGCCGTTTCCTGTGTTTCTTCCACCACCAAGTTTCAGTAAGTTGCTCGAGTTTCACTTCTGTGACTTTTTTTGAGCTTGCGCAGTGAAAATTTGTAAACTCTGATAGTATTTTCTCAGGTTCCATTCATAGCTTTAACATTCTCAATATATATGTATATATATATGCTGATTCGATCCGGGCTGTTGGAATTGGAATAAATTCCAATTATTTTTGCTTTATAGCTGGAATTGCCGTAAGAATTGGCTAAATGGATGATACTTTTGTGAAAGCTTATAATTCTGCTAGATTATGATAGTTATCACCTCTTTCTATTCGATTAGTTCGTCTAATATAAATAGAGAAGATGAATAACCTAATCGATATACACTCACAAGTGAGGACCGAGAAGGGTGGTATGTAGGATGTTTCCGAATTTTGATAGACCATTTGTTCAAGTAAAGCATATCTAAAAAAACAAGTAAAAAGAATTCATGCTGAAATGTACGATTACGGGAAGCAAAGGAAACTGCCCAGTCTGAAATAGATCAAAATTGACCAAATGTATACTCTATTTGGAAAATCTACATAGCACTATGTCTATGTTCAAAGCAATCTGGCCAGAGGCAGGGCTAAGTGGGATTCCTGGATTCGGACGAATCCAATAGATTTTCTGTAGACTCTATATTTGTATTAGAAAAATATGCTTTGCAAATGAACTCCTAATCTTGACTCTGTCTCTGAATTTGGCATTTGGTACCTCCAAATTGTGGATCAACCTCTTGCCTCTTCTCATCTTCTTCTTCTACTCCTTTGTACATAAACTAATAGTAGAACCTTAACCTCTAATCACCATAACTAGTATCCTCTTCACTCATCACAGTCCTTTTGACCCATTGAACCTCCGAATTGCTTATATCTTGGAGCCTATTTGGATTGGCTTATTTTAGGTGCTTTTAAATAGTTTTGTAGTGTTTGGATATAATAAAAAATGCTTTTAAGCAAGTTACTGATTTTTAAAAAAAGGGGCTTTTAAGCACTAGTTTTAAGCCAAAATAAGCGATAAGTTATTAGCTCACCGAAACAGATTCTTGGTCTTCAAGACCAGCTAGCTACCACACAGCTGCCACCTGCTGTCTCACATCAGAATTGTTGTTCTTTTAACTTATTTTTTCTTGTGTTGGGTTGTAATCATACCTCGAATAGAACAAATACAAAGTCAGTTTCTTAATTCTATCCTTACTACTCATTCTTAATTTTAGTTTGTGCCTATTGCTGTCCTTAAATTGACGATTTAAGTTGACAATTGACGTAATGAATCTGTTGTTTGAGTTTTCTTTTGAATGGATCTTCTTTTGAACATTGTTATTTGTTGATGGTTATTCATGGTTTGGTTGAGTTATTGAACACATTCTTTGCATGAGTTCTTGGTATCTGTTAGTGGCTTTCTGGTTCATTGAATTCTTCCTTGCGGGCTATTGCACATATAGAAAAAAAAACCCCGACAATTTTGACTATGATAATCATGTTTGTTCATTTTTTCTTGGGTGATGTAAATGCAACAACAACAATAACGAGGTGATCTGTGAATTGCGTTTATGCACTATAGCTTATAGAAGCCATTGATCCCGCTTCCCTCATGGATGTTTCATTCGCAAAAGATTATATACCTGTCTATTTTTCTTATACAATTTTAGGAAGTTACAAATTAACCAAGCTATTTTTATCTTTTGTTTTTCTTTGGAAGTTTCTGTTACTACAGAACTTACTTTGACGTGTATTGTGTTGTTTAAATTGTTGCTCATTAGGTAAAAGAAGATCATGGTGGGATTTAAGAATAGATACCTGGTTATGGAGGTTTATTTGGATCCAAATAAAGACACCGCATCAGATGAGCCCATCGTAATCACCCAATTCAACTTGACTAAAGCCATCAGGGACGTCATTCTTACAAACTTTGGTGAGTGTGGCCTCGCCTCATCAGCAAATTCATTTCAAGGTGAGTTTGATTAGTTTGAGTTGTTTTTTTCTTAAAAGCATGGTGTTTGCCTGATTTCCTCTTTGTGGAAATCTTGGCGGAGTTTTCAAAAGTCTATATTTTGTGCAGTGAAGTATGTGAATCCAATTACAAAACTTTGTATCATACGAGCATCGAGAGAGGAGTATCAAAAAGTTTGGGCTTCAATAACCATGGTCAGGAGTGTAGGAAGTTGCCCCGTGGTGTTCAACCTACTAGACCTAAGTGGTGAGTTGTACTGTCAAAAAGGCGCCTTTGAGGAATACAATGTCCTCTTTCGAAATCATTTTAACATGTTCTATGCATGATGCATAGCAGCGTTCTCTAATAGGGGTTGAACTCGAGACCTCTGTTTAAGGAGGTAGAGGGATCCTATCCATCCCACCACCAGAGCTCGAGACCTTTATCATTGATAGGTCTACATTAAAGATGTAACACAATCCTTTTGCATTTTCGCCATCCAGGTAGTATCAGGGCATGTAGAGCTGCAGCTTTGAAATGTGACGAATTCAAACTTCAGCAGTACAAGTCCATGGCCGGAGCTCGCCTTACACCAGAGGTTCAGCAGCAAATGCAGAACTATCTAGACAAGATCAAAGTTTTGGAACACTAACACGACAAGTCTCATGATAACATGTTGTGCCCACAAGCTGGTTCCTACACCACGATTATCAAGAATGTCTCATGACAACGCGCTGTTAACTACGCATCAATGCCTGCAGAAACTTGATGGTTCATTAGAAAAATGACATTGGGACTTAGTACTATGTTTCATTAGCCTTCGTATTTGTCAACATTTATCTCATTGTGTCATTCACAGAGAAAACAGTATATTCAAATTATTTTGTATAATATACTTATAAATTAGGATGCAATGCGACATAATCGAGGACTCGTTTAGAGCTTAGACGTGAGGGGGTTGCTCAAGTGGTAAGTACCTGCACCTTCAACTCTAATATTGTGGGGTTAATATACCTATATATATATTTACGTTAAAGCTTTGTCTTGAATAGTATGTTTCTCCTTGTCTGAACTCTGCTATGACTGCTTATAAGAAAGCATAGATTTTTTTTATGTTATCAGTGTAAGGGGTCATTTGATATGCAGGATGGGATATCAATATTGGATGGTTAATCCTGTGTCAGTCATTATTTGTCGTATGTATGTTACATATTGACATGTGCTTTTCGTTAATAGTCGCTCTTTCTGTTCCCTTCTTTTTCCTTTTTGTCATATCTAGTTTATTTTACTTACGGGTTTTTGAGACGAGGTTCCCTGGAAATAGTCTTTCTACTTCTATGAGGTAATGGTAAGGTTTGCGTACATTCTATCCTCTCCAGATCCCGCTAAAGTTGTTGTTGTATATTGGATGGTTAATCCTACTAATTTAACTATACTAATAAATATTCATGATCGAACGTAGAGTAAAATAATCTCATATTTTATTCCGTATACCCAATTGCTCTTGAGAGCTGCTTCGGATAGAAGGTAACAAATATTATTATAGTTGAAAACCAAAATGTAACCAAAAGGGGATGTAGCTCAGATGGTAGAGCGCTCGCTTAGCATGCGAGAGGTACGGGGATCGATACCCCGCATCTCCATTTTATGAGTTTTTTATTATTTTTTTTCGATTTGGAAAATATTTAACATGTTATATTTATATATTTATTTAATTAAAATATATTTCTCTCCTCTATTAAAAAGATGAATTGATTTTGATTAAAATGTGATAACAAATGGACATCACTACAAACTATCAAAGTACACTCAGTCAACCGTTATTTTCGATCCAAAATCAACAAGTACAACCATGTACCATCACTTTGTGAACTTTATCGTACTACTCAACTTACTTATCTCAACTTATTTGCATTTAACTATACGTTATTTCCTTAGAATTAAAGGTTCCTCGATCAATTATGACTTATCCATTTTTATCTTAATTACGAAAGAAGATTTCAAATATAAAAAAACTCTTTGTGTTTGGAGCAAGAGTCACATGCTACACTAACCATGGTTGTGTACTTATTATGATAAATAGATAAGAAATTTTTTTCATCACGTGAATGAAAAAAAATAAAAGTAGAGAGTTTTAAATTAATATTTTGAAAGAGAATCTTCAAAGATGGATTTTTTTTTGATATTTTTAAATTCACCAATGAAGTGGGAGAGTATATGTTCATCAATCTCTATGAAATAATTGATTTTAAAAATAGGTAATATTATTCTTTATTCTATTTAAAAATAGGTACTATAATATTATAAAAATTATTAAATTTAAATATTCATAGATATTTAATGAATCTTGATATGTATACCTAGTTTCATAGTTTGAGAAAAAATTATGGACTTTCACGTAAATATTATCAACCTTCTAGGTCTGTCGACTCACCTCAAATTTAAAATAACAAGTTACAAATTTTTTCTTTATCAAATTTTATAGACTTGATTAAACTACATCGAATAAATTACTAAAATAAAAGGAAGAGAACCCAATAATTCCCCTTGTAACATGTCCTTATATATGTCACATAGACATATTTTAAAATCACAATATTTTAACATAATTATCATAATTAATTCAATTCCCTCATATAGAAATAAATAAATTACACAAATTATCGAGTTTTTGAAAATAAAAAAATCTCTTTAAAAATAGAAAAAATTAAAAATTATACAAATATCCTACCCATACTAGGCTTCTAACCTTCTACCTTAATACGTGACATTCAATATAAATATCGATTATTAAAGAATTAAGAAATTTTAAAAAATAATTAAAAAAAAAAGATAAATCCACCAACCCTCAATTATCTTGGGCTAAAATTGGTGGCACACTCAACTCTACCACAAAAATCTATGTTGGATGGCACAAAGTTCAATGCATCACACGTTAGATAAAAAAATTGCCCAAGAAAGACCTCAAATTTAGGATTATCTTAAGCAAAAAGTGTCAACATCTCTTCAACCAAAGCCAGGAATTATTTTTTTTTTCATTTTCTCACACCCCAATCGCCAATAATTGAGTTTGGACTCTTTTTTTCTTCATTTTGAACCTTTTTCTGATCTAAAAATCCAATCTTGGAAACACCCATTGAAGGAAAAATCAGGATTTTGAAGTTTTTAGGTATAAAGAAATCATGGGGAAGACAACAAGGAAACTGGAAGTTGTTTCACCTGTTCCAGCAGATATAGATATTGCTAACTCTGTTGAGCCTCTTCATATTTCTGAGATTGCTCAAGAACTTAATCTTAGCTCCCAGCATTATGATTTGTATGGAAAGTATAAAGCCAAGGTAATGTAGATTCATGTGTTAAAGATATGTTTGAGTTAATTCCTCAGATGATCTAATAGTTAAAAAGTTGATTTTTTTCTTTACATGTCACTATTGAATATATATTTTTGTCACTCAATTAAGAGTTATTATGTTAGAAAGTCACCTTCTCTGTTGTTGAAGCGTATTTGAAATCAAGAAGAAATTTGACTTTATGAACTAATAGGAGAAATTCAAACCTTGTTTTGTTATTTAAGTTTTGCATGGTTTTTGTTTATTTTTTATTTTTTGGATTTTGGCAAGTATACTGCTGTACTATTTTTGTAGATTTTGGTTTACTTTGTTAATCCATGTTGATTGGTGATAGAAGAATAGATGTGTATTGGCAATGGTAGAGCCAGAATTTTCATTAAGGTGATCAAAATATAAAGTAAACATGGAGAAGCCAACAAGATATAGTAGATCCAGGATTTTTCTTGTTGTTGTAGTACCTAATATATGTGTAATGTACTAAAATATCCTTTAACCTTGAGCTCTTAAGCAAGTCATTGAAAAATTGAAATAATCAAGGGGCTGCGGAAAAAGGAAAGGGGCATTCTTTTAGCAATGGATTAAAAAAAAAGTAAGACAAACAAATTGAAACGGGGGAGTATATGCTTAATTCTTATTTGCACTGTAGTTTTTCGGATGAAGTGATGTCAATTGACTCCCTGCAAATAGGGTAGCTCTGCCTCCGTGTGCTGGTTGACATTCATTTTCTGCTAAAAGTATTGCCTAATGAAAGGAAACTAAGAGTTAATATGACAAAAGTTTTCAGTTGCTGATAAGATGATTTTATGTGTGCCATCAATTGCACAAATTTGTATTGAAAACTTGTTTCTGTCATGCTATACGCTTCTGCATTAAGTTCTGATGATTTTTTAGATTTTGCTTGGTCTGCTCAGAAGAGTAATGTGATTGAGATGCATAGATGTGATTCCTTTTATGTTCTCAATAGCAAAAGAAGGTGATTTCTTTTCCACTTGTATGTAGTTAATTGCATGGATAGCTACAAGTCTTAGCCCATGTAAATATGAAATGTTTCGGAGCATTCATATGTTTATTTTTGATACCCAGGGTGTCTGGGTTATCTTTCACGCACTTTGACTAAGTCCACAAGATACGTGCCACCTCCCACCAACCACGGATACTGTCCACCAAGCTAGGACTGATAGGAAGGAGCATTCATATATTGTAATACTACTTTTTGTTGATGAGTGATTATTACTCCTCGGGTACTTTGGTTTTGCAGTTTCTCAAATTGAGTTTATTAGACTATAATGAATTCTTTTAGTTATGAATGCGACATGTGCTTTTGTGATCTCTACTAATATGTTGGCTTTGCTTTTGTGGTTGGTGAGTTGACATGTTGAATTTGTTCTGATTCTAGGTGCTTTTATCCGTGCTTGATGAGGTTGGAGCAAGTGGGGACGGGTATTATGTGGTGGTTGGAGGAATAACTCCAACCCCTCTTGGAGAAGGGAAGTCCACCACCACAGTCGGTCTTTGCCAGGCTTTGGGAGCTTTCCTTGACAGGAAGGTAATTTTAAATTCTCTGTAGGACTGTCTCACCAACTTAGAGAAAACAAAATAGTTATCTGCGTCTTAATATTAAGCTAATATATGCTTTTAAACTAAGATAAATGACGGAGTGTGGTAATATTATTTGGTTTTGATGGACATCAGAGAGAAGTTGAAAAATATGTTGAGAAGTTGGACAGATAAAGACAAGTGTTTTTTCATTTTTGAGGTCTCTGATTCAAGATTAGATTCTGTTATTCAAATCAGAGTCTTCAATGTCCTGTATTTGATAGAATCTTGTTCACTAATTGTGAGAAATATTGGAGAAGAATATTATTGAATTGTTGTCTACATTATTACATTGAGACCCTATTTATAGGTACTATATTAGACTCCTTTTCCAAGGATTCTATATACTATTGTTATTCCTATTCCTATTCCCATTCTAAGTAGGATTGTAGATATTATTCTTATTCCTATTCTAACACTGATCCAATTAAAGATGTCATTTTTGGCTATATTGGTGCTACCTGTCGTCCTGTCCCTCTTCCCATGGAATATAATGCGATGAGAAGAGAAATCTTGTAGAGGAAAGAGTTTGTTATTCCTTTTTGCTGAATCGCTTGCTCATATCTTCCTCTTTTTGTCCTAAGTTTCTTAGAGACTGTAAAACCCCATCTAGATATCAAGTCTATCTCGCATACATGCAGGATTGTGTTCTTAGCTAAATAAATCAGTAACTTATAGCTGAACAAATGATGTCCATGCATTTTTTTTTAATTTTACCATAATGCTTGATTATTGTTTTCATGTTATTGATAAAAAGGCATCATCCATGTCAGCATTTGCCTCCTATATATGCTGTCTATTTTTTTTTCTGACCAGTTTCCTTTCCCTTTGGTGCTCTCAGGTTGTGACTTGTGTCCGCCAACCATCACAAGGACCAACATTTGGAATCAAGGGTGGTGCTGCAGGAGGCGGTTACAGTCAAGTGATACCAATGGATGAGTTCAATCTTCACCTAACAGGAGATATTCATGCAATAACAGCAGCAAATAACCTTTTGGCTGCTGCCATCGATACACGAATCTTCCATGAATCTACACAGTCTGACAAGGCTCTCTTTAACAGGTTATGCCCGCCAAATAAAGAAGGTAAACGGAAGTTCTGTGACGTAATGTTTAGGCGTTTGAAGAAACTTGGTATTGACAAGACATCCCCCGACGACCTTACTCCTGAAGAGATCAGTAAATTTGCTAGGCTAGATATAGATCCTGCTTCCATCACATGGAGAAGAGTCATGGATGTCAATGATAGGTTTTTGAGAAAAATTACCATAGGTCAGGGCCCTGAAGAGAAGGGTATGGTGCGGGAGACAGCATTTGATATTTCAGTTGCTAGTGAAATAATGGCGGTTCTAGCCCTCACCACATCACTAGCTGATATGCGAGAGAGGCTGGGAAAAATGGTAGTCGGGAATAGCAAGGCCGGTGATCCGGTTACAGCTGATGATCTTGGGGTTGGAGGTGCTTTGACCGTCTTGATGAAAGATGCCATTAATCCTACTCTTATGCAGACTCTTGAGGGCACCCCTGTTCTTGTTCACGCCGGTCCTTTCGCAAATATTGCTCATGGTAATTCATCTATTGTTGCTGACAAAATTGCATTGAAGCTCGTAGGACCTGGTGGCTTTGTGGTCACAGAGGCTGGCTTTGGTTCTGATATTGGGACAGAGAAGTTTATGAACATCAAATGTCGATATAGTGGCTTAAAACCACAGTGCGCTGTTATTGTGGCCACAGTAAGAGCCCTTAAAATGCATGGAGGAGGACCTCAAGTCACTGCTGGAAAGCCTCTCGACAAGGCCTATGTAACTGAGAATCTCGCACTAGTGGAAGCTGGTTGTGTGAATCTGGCTAGGCATATTTCAAATACAAAAGCTTATGGTGTTAATGTTGTGGTTGCCGTCAATGCATTCTCAACTGATACTGAAGCAGAGCTAAATGCAGTTAAAAATGCTGCATTAGCTGCAGGAGCATTTGATTCAGTAATTTGTACTCATCACGCCCACGGTGGCAAAGGAGCAGTAAGTCTTCTATGTAGTATTGAACCTCTGTTTATTAGTTCTCCTTTCCCTACCCCCTTACACACAAAATAAAATACAAAAAATAAAGAAGGATGTCTGAAAAGTTAAGTTGCACGGACTCTTCACTTTTGATGCCGCAGCAGTGCCGGATCCTCCAAAAATACACTAGTTTTAAAGAATTCAACATGGACCCATTCGCATTTTTGTAGAGTCTGAGCAACATAGCTGAAAAGAATGTTTAAATTCCAAACAAAACCATGCTAAAAGCCCTAAGAATATTCAATGAAGAGAAGCATTTGTCCACAGTGACAATATAATTTTCTGCAGAATACTTTGTTCAGGAGTAACTAAACGTCCTAACAAATCCATTATAGAGCCAACAATGTATGCATGATTGGCAGTTCATTGCTTTTGTTCTAGCAAGAGCTTGAAGCTAATTTTGTTTGTCATAATGAGCCCACAAAGCATATATGAATGGAAAAATAGATATTTATTTGTTTTTTAGGAGTTTTATCATCAAGTATTATTTACTTATTTTTTGGTAGTCTGCTATTTATCAGTTTAGGAGTATTAATCAATTGTGTTTACCGCTTTGCTATGAGATTTACGAGTTGCTAATATGAAACACTGATAAGCTGGAACTGTTTATTCAGGTGGACCTTGGAATCGCAGTCCAGAAGGCCTGTGAGAATGCGACACAGGCACTAAAATTCCTGTATCCGCTGGATATAGGTATCAAAGATAAAATAGAGGCAATAGCAAAATCATATGGTGCTGATGGAGTAGAGTACTCTGAAGAGGTAGGTTTTTCTATTACTCATACCTGTTACTTAAAAACGCACTAAAAAGAAAAGTAAGTCAGACATATTGTGACAGATGGAGTAAGCTATGTTGCTCGGGCTCTCTCAAGATGTCGTTGTACCCGTGTTGGATCCTCCGAAAAATGCTTTACTTTTGGAAGATCCGACACACACATGGCAGCATTTTGGAGAAGTCCGAGCATTATATGTTAAAAGCGTAGTAACATACTTTTGGTCAATATATTTAACAAGGAGTTTTCTTTGCTATTAGGCTGAGAAACAGATTGAGATGTATACCAAGCAAGGTTTTACAAATCTGCCAATTTGCATGGCGAAAACACAATATTCATTTTCACATGATGCCAGCAAGAAGGGAGCTCCTAGTGGATTCATCCTGCCCATCAGAGACGTTAGAGCAAGCATTGGCGCGGGATTCATTTATCCTCTTGTTGGAACAATGAGCACAATGCCTGGTTTGCCTACGAGGCCTTGTTTCTACGAGATTGACATTGACGCGTCTACTGGAAAGGTAATCGGTCTTTCTTGAGAATTCAAAAAGTGTGATGTGGTTGTTACACTCTGTTTTGGCAGAAGTGAAGAGTTTGTCAAGTTTGTGACTTCCTTCTCCCTACAGTGCTTAGTAGATAACGATACTGCTCCGAGCCACTTATGCATTTGTTACTTATTACTGTAACATTAGTGTATAAGAACAATTGCAGCTTACTGCTCGACGTTGATTGAATAAACGTGGATTTGAGTGATCATGATGAGTTGTTAGACTATTCGCGGTTCCTTTAAAGGCCTCTTTACAGTCATTCGCGAATCGGACACAATTTGTGTGGTCTCATGCACATTTTTCTTATGTTGTGTGTGAATCTTTGCACAAAGATTACCAATTTTGGGTGCAAAAACCAGTTTTGCTATGTTTGTGTCATTTCTGCAAATGTGGTTATCCTGTCAACTTTTGGCTATTTGAATCATCATTCTGGCCTAGAGTAAGCCCAATAGAAAATTTAAAAGAAAGCCCAATAATGGAAGTTGTTTGGGCTTTTTGAATCATTTGGCCCAAATTTGTCCTATTTTTGGGCTGGTGTCAGATCCAACTGTAAAAGTTTCAAAACATTCGAGAAGGGGCGCATCCCAAGGAGTGAGTGTGATGTAGATAATATATTCAATACAAACATATTGCCCGACTTCAAACATTTGAAAGGGCCATATCCCAAGGAGTGTGCGTGATATAGATAATCTATTCAAGACAAACATATTACTCATGAAGTATAGTCAACTTTTGTCCGACTTCAAAATATCCAAGAAGGGCCACATCCCAAGGAATGTGCGTGATGTAGATAGTCTATGTAATACAAACATATGATCGAAGTATAGTCACTTTTGCCTGACTTCAAACATCTTGGAAGGGCCGAATCCCGAGGAATGTGCGTGATGTAGATAGTCTATTCAATACAAACATATTATTGAAGTATAGTCACTTCTTTTTGACTTCAAACATTTGGGAAGGACCGATCCCAAGGAGTGCACATATCGTAGATAGTCTACATATTGTCAAGACTCGAACTCATGGCAATAGATCATACAGAGATAATTTTATCATTACTTCAAAACTCCAGTTCAACATCAATACGCGTCAAGTTTTTGTCTTTGTAATATATATTTCATCCTTTATTGATTTTAAGTGTCTTTTTCGAATACCATCGTCAAACAAACTATCCATTTTATGGATTTGTTGTTATTTCTTTTTCTGTCTTAAAGAGATATATTCGAAGAGTCATTTATTTTTAATTCTCAAAAAAAAAAAAATATTCAATTTTGTAGCCATACACGTGTACATGACTGCTTAATAGAATTGTGACCTAAAGTCAAATTTTATCGAAGCCTTAAATATTTGATTTGATAAGATTCACATAAGGAAAATATGTGAAAAAGCATCAATTTTCAAGCATTAATTTTTGGTTCAATTATTATTATTATTTTATTCTTAATATATTTAGTATAATTTCACAAATAAGATCTGAAAAAATAACGTCGATACAAAATTAAATATATTTATTATTATAAATTAAAAAAAAGACAAAACTCGACTACTTACGAAATAAAAACAAATCTATCATGCAAAAATGAGTAGGTGGCCTCTCTTAAATATATTTATTATTAAGTAGTACATTTTTCCTTGATTGTGATTTCATGATTGTATATTTTTCAACTAATTCATTATTAGGTCAAAGAAGTAAACTTAGAGTAAACATAAGTCCATAATATTTTTTTCGTACGAGTTCGATAGAATTTAATAATTTTAATTAAATTTTATATTTGTTGTAAAAAAATAAATCTAATATGCATAAATCATTAATTTAGTATTCGATTATTTTAAAGTAAATTTAATATGCACAAATCGTTAATTTAATATTCGATTATATTAAAAAATTAAAATTCAGAATACATAAATTTTAAATTTTAAATTTGCATAAATATGCTAATTGACATATTTTGATAAAATCAAGCATGTCTTAATCATATTAATTGACAAATTAATTAGTTGTCTTAATCACATAATTAAGCTAAGTATAACATGTTCATTTAAATGCCAATATTTTTAAAAAATAATGCATTCCATAAGTCCACCGACAATGTAATTAATTATAAATAATATACCACGTGGCAAAATAGGCAAGGACGGAGCTAAAAACAACGGTAGAACTCAATAGCTTTCGTTCAAACCTTGAATCTTTGAATTGTTATCCTAAAATTAAAAACTCATAAAGTTCATATCCTAACTTCGTATCTGACTGTGCGGTAAGTGGCCTTCCATCCTTAACAAGAGATTTGAAGTTTGAACCCTATTAACAATCTCCTTCGGTGGAAAAAGTTTTACCTTCTAAAACAAAATTTTTCAATGCGAATGAAGATATTAATCGTACTACAAAGTACGCATGTATCGGACACTAAATGTGCTTTACCCTCCGAAGTAATATTGTTTAGCAAGAATCAAGATTAATCAGGACGGATTCCAAAGTGTGCATCGAACATCATGTGCATCGAACATCATGTGCCTTTTATCCTTCAAAGCAAGATTTTTCAATACAAATCAAGATCAGTCGAACCCAAAAGTGAATACAGAAAATTAGTTGCGCTTTACCTTTAAAAAAAAAAATTCTACCACGAATCAAGATAATTAGTCAGGGTCCAAAAAAGTAAGCAATACATCAGATACACGTTATTCTATAAAATAAGATCTTCCGATATGAACTAGGACTAATAGGATCTTAAATATGTATCGAACATCGAATGAAAAATCACTAATTGAATCTTAAATATATATCGAACATCGAATGAGAAATCAATAATATACACAATAATATGACTATTTTTTATTTTTTGAAAGACACATCACTTTATGTCAAAAAAATTTATTAAAATCTTTTCCCCACAACCAATTTTTTGTCCATGGAATGACATTCACAAATTAAATTATCAACTTTGATTTCTTTATAAATAGTAACATGGCTGCTAATTGGATGTATGTACCTTATCCCTATCTAATTTTCTCACATTAATAGCTATAACATTTAATGTCTTTTATTTTTCTCTTATATCTCAGTATTCAATTTGGAATCCGACTATTTCATATTCGTGTTAAAAAAGTGAAACATTTTTTACCTAAGGCGATTTCTTACTTAGAACTCGAATCCGAGGCACTTTTTGCTTTTCTGATAACCGTCCGATCAAGTCAATTCTTATATGTGCACCTCGATCAGTTTTAAGGGACACTGTTATCTCCTTCCAGTACGTGTATCACATAACTTTATTTAGGAGCGGAGCTAGAGTATTGATTGCGGATATCGATTAAATTCAATAACTTTGATTCAAGCTTTATTTTTTTCTTAAAATGACCATTCAATATGTAGTAATTATTAATTTATATATAATCAAATAACTTTTTTAAAACATTATAATCCAGAATTCAAAAGCTTCAAATCATGGTTGTGTCGTCTCTATTAAGACTCTGTCCATCAAGACTTGGATGAATGAGAATCATTTAGTATTTTTACCTCCATCATTAGAACTTAAATCTGAAACGTTTGATTAAGGATGACGAAAAACTTATCACTAACGAACAAAGTTAAAGAGAAAACTATATATGTTATTAAATTCACTTAATATATATATAGATTAATAGTTTAATGTCAATAAATTATCTTTTTTTTAAAATTACGAACTCATAAATTTAAAATTCTAACCCCACCTTCATAATACTATCCAACCACAAACCCTAATATTGGTGGTAGCAATGACATATCTAAATTCTCTATAAATAGCAACTTTTCCTCAAGTATTCTTACATGAAAAAACAAGAATTTTAATAAAATTAAACATTGTGTCAATTATTAATCATGTCTTTTTTGAGGTTTTTAGTAACAATTTTTTTCTTGGTTTCAATTTTTGGAATATCAAATGCTCATTATAAATTAAGTCCTACATTTTATGATTGCACTTGCCCTAATGTTAGAGATATTGTACATGGTGTTATGGAGAAAATTCAACGTAGAGATGTTCGAGCCGGGGCAAAAATTATTCGTCTTCATTTTCACGATTGCTTCGTTAACGTACGTGAATTTCATTGTTAAAAAAACGTGAATTTCCAATGGACGTTTGTGTTTTTCTTTTCTTCTAGTAGTGTTTCTCTTTAACCTAAGGTTTCATGCATGTTTAACATGTTATGTCTTACGTATACTGTCAGTGTAATTTTTTTTTTACGTTATTACTCTAGTTTAACGTAAAATTAAAGATTATATTATTAGTCACCATTTTACCCTAGGATTTAAAATTATATGCATGGTTATCTCTGTTGCTCGTACGCTCCAAAAATATTTTTGCGTTCATGTCAAATTCTTAAAAAATACACTATTTTTGGAGGACCCAAGACACATCCATCAACATTTTTGAAAATTCTTAACAACATAGAGTCGGATTTCTTTCTCTATTTTTTCATATTATCATATCAAGCGTAATCTACAAAATTATAAGTTTTACACACATATAACATAGTTAGAAAATATTTACGTTGTCAACACGTTAAATTATACTAATTATCATAGAATATAACTTGTAATTACCTTATACAGTGATTTTTTTAATATAAATATTTTTTACAACGCCAGTATATCGCGATTCAAATATATAATTAAATAATATGGTAATTCAATTTTTGTTATAGGGTTGTGATGGATCAATTTTACTAGATAATGCAACTGGGATTATAAGTGAAAAAGATGCAAATCCAAATATTGGTGCTGGAGGATTTGATATTGTTGATGAAATTAAAACTGCACTGGAAAATGCGTGCCCCGGTGTTGTTTCTTGTGCTGATATATTAGCTCTTGCTTCTGAAATCGGAGTTGAATTGGTAAGTCACAAAATCACTTACTTTTGTAATTTATTTAAATAAATTTTGATAATTTTCTTAAATCGAGGATTTATTAAAAATATTTTTTCCACCCTAAGGAAAAACTATAGATACTTGTGATGTTGTTGTTATTGATAAGTCCCAAAATGTCACTTTGTCCTTTTTTTTCGATTTGGTATTCGATATCTGTTTTAATATTCAGTTTAATTGGGGTAAAGTTTACAAATAATCATTTTTTGTGACAAAAATTCTATAACTAAAAATGATCACGATCATAAAGTTTTTTCATAGAGTTCTACACGTTTATCAATTTAAAACTCTATGATAATAACTACTATTCGAGAACATGGCTGGAAAGTGACAAGTGGACACTATTTTTATGACTAATTTAAATTTTCATCGTTTAAGGTTCATTAAAAAGAAGAAAACGGCCCCTACAAAACTTTTTCTACTATCAAGATTCGAACTAATATGAAGATCTATAAATTATGGTGGGGAAGAATCCTAATTACTAGAGTTTAATTATTTCTGTATTTTCATACTATCAGATCATTTAAAAGAGTAAGTAGAAGTAACTATCCATAATAAATAGAATTAGTTGGTGAATAACATTTTGTGTGATCTATAGTGAAACTAATAATTAATATCCGTGTGTATCAGAATAGACTATCTACCTCATATATATATTTTTAATTATATTTGAATACGAAATGCTTCGTCTATCGAGCTATTTTTTTATTTTTTCAGACTGGAGGTCCATCATGGAAAGTTCCTTTAGGGAGAAGAGATGGCTTAATAGCAAATAGAAGTGGAGCTAATAGTGATATTCCAAGCCCTACTGAAACCCTTGCTGTTATGATACCACAATTCACTAGAAAGGGATTGGATTTAACTGATCTAGTTGCGTTATCAGGTAATTGATTCGACTAATTTAAATTGCCTTTTAAAAAAAAATTATTATGTGTGGGGGGCTTTTAGTGCTAGCTCTTCGCCAGGAGAGCTAGTCAGATCATAACATTAAAATTTAAACTCAAGATCTTTAGTTAAAAACGCAAGGACTTTTGTTATTCCACCATACTCCTTCGATGGTAAAATATCACGTATAATAATTTTAATTCGTTAAAAAAATGACATTTTTTCTGTTTTGATATTTTACCCTTAACAAGATGATTTATAGCTAACCTCACAAATTCTAGTATTTGTTTTAGATTACAAAGTTCGAAAATAACCATTTCATTCTAAAATTTGCGTCCAGCCAAGCACCTTCACATTAACCAAGACAGATGAAGTTAACTTGCCCATGATCAATGCTTATTAGTCTATAAAAGTACTTGTAATTTGAAAAGAAAAATTCTAGAGCAACAATATAATTATCTCTACGTTACTTATAAGCCATGATCGATTCTTAAATGATCGATTCGAATTGTGAAAGTAGTTCCCCTAGGGATAGGGTACACCCCGACCTAATTCATGATAAGCCCACCAACTTCCTGGCAAAATGTTTATCATGGATTATCAATAAGTCAAAAATTGATTCTTCTTAGGACGATGCTCGAGCTGTTAATGGAGACAGACTATAAATTCGTTAGCAATATGTCTATGCTGGTTCAAATCCAGCCTAGGCACTAATATTTACATTAATAAACTGTTTATATCACACCCTTTAAAATAGAACACTTCTCCAAATCCTGTTAACACAAAATGCTTTCTATACATCAGATATAAGTGATTCGATCGTATAAATATATTTTTTTTCTTGTTATTATGTAGGTGCCCATACATTTGGAAGAGCAAGATGTAGAACATTCAATCAAAGACTTTTCAATTTTAGTGGAAGTGGTAGACCTGATCCAACCCTAGACCCTAATTATTTACAAGAATTACAAAGACTATGTCCACAAGGTGGAAATGGTGCTACTTTTGCAAATCTTGATAAATCAACTCCAGATGAATTTGATAATTATTATTTTACAAATATTAAAAATCATCAAGGGCTACTTCAAACTGATCAAGAATTGTTTTCTACATCAGGAAGTGCTACAATTGCAATAGTGGCTAATTATGCAAATAACCAACACAAGTTCTTTGATGATTTTATTTGCTCAATGATTAAAATGGGAAAGATAAGTGTATTAACTGGTACTAATGGAGAGATTAGGAAAAATTGTAGGAGGATTAATTAATTTAATTAATTAAATCCTCTTTTATTTTATGTATCTTTTTTTTCTTCTATAGATGTAATGTGTGCTGAAATCCTATAAAGATAAGGGTAAAGTCTGGCGTTACATTTTTATTCTGAATATGTTATTGTTGTTTGTTGTAATGTACGGTGAAATAGCGATGTTCCCGAATAAGACATGCATGTTATGTAAAATAGCAATTCCAATAAGGATTTTTACCATCTATTTATTTTGGAGTATTTATTTTTCTATTTTGTTATTGATTCTTTTTCTTTTCATTATGCTTCGATTGTGTTTGTTTTGAGACGAGGGTTTATCGAAAACGATCTTCTGATTCCAAAAGATAGAGTTAAGGTCTATTACATCTTACCCTATTCAACCCTCACTTTTGAGATTACATTGAGTATAGTATTGCTGTTGTCGCTTATGTTTTAATGAATTAACGAGTATTCAAGAATAATATAAAGCAACACATAAAGCCAAAAAAAGCATTTTTTTCTTTAAGACAAGTAAATTAAAGGACAATTAAATCTAAATCACTACTAGAACAACCACAATAATAAGAAAAAAAAAGTTTATAAAAATTTTCTAATATTTTATCATAATGTTATTCGAATTCTTTTAAAATGTCTAACATATTTTCGATACTATATAAATACATCACATACAATTTCTAACATGTTATCATATTACCATATTCCTACATTATTCAGACTTTTTGAAAATATGAAAAGGTAAGTGTCAGATTCTTCATAAACAAAATTTTGAAGAATTTTACATAAATACGAAAATATATATGAAGAGTCGAATCGATATACATGATATACCTAATTTAATGTGATATAGTCAACTGAATTTTGTATTATCCACTTAGAAAAATTGTCGCTCTACGAATATGATTTATTCAATGTCCATTTAATGCATTTGACAATTGGTCATAGTTCTTAAACGTTCTCATCATATATACTCCCTTGTCTTATAATAATTGTCATATTTTACTATTTTAACAATATTAAAATGGAAAGTAAGACGTATAAACTGAAACAGAAAATGTAAGTGATAGTATAATCAAAATGCTTATTGGAATTGCTATTTCAGCATTCCATTCTTATTTAGGATTGCTATTTTAACACATATTACATTTAAACAACAAGCAAAATTACACTTATATCATAAAAACAAACACAATTAAACATGAAATTTAACTTCACTCTTAATTAAAACTAATTAACCCTCTTGCAATCTGTCCTAATCTCTCCATTAGTACCCGTTAACACACCAATATTTCCCAATTTAATCATTGAGCTAGCAAAATCATCGAAGAACTGACTCTGACTACCAGCATAACGATTCACTATCGCGATCGTATCAGATCCTGACGTCGAAAACAACTCTTGATCAGTTTGAAGTAGACCTTCTTGATTTTGAAGATTTATATAATAGTCATTATCAAAATTATCTGGAGTTGTTAGATCAAGATTTGCAAAAACATTCCCATTATTTCCACCTTGTGGGCAAGTTGATTGTAGTGTTGGTAAAAATGTTGAGTTTATTGTTGGATCAGGGCTACCACTTCCACTAAAGTTGAAAAGTCTTTGTTGAAATGTGCCACATCTTGCTCTTCCAAATGTATGTGCACCTAAAACAAAAAATAAACAAAAATATTTATACGATCAGATCACTTAAACATTGAATGATAACTTAAAAAGAATGAGATATAACTTATTAGAGGACAATATGATGTATTGAGTATCTTACACTCGTACAACAATAATAATATACCCAGTGGAATCCTATAAGTGGGGTCTGAAGAGGGTGGAATGTACGCAGATCTTACCACTACCTCATAGAATTAGAGAGACTGTTTCCTGTATCTCACACTCGTGCAGAGTTTAAAAAAGGGCCACACCCTTAAATGATGATATTTTAGATCGTCTATTCTTGATACATGTCATCTTATAATATAATTTATAAACATATTAAAATATTCGTTTAAAGTCTTTTTTTTATTGTCAGTGTATATATTATAATATTAAATCATTTAACTACGTTTAAATCTCAAAATAGTAATTTAAGTACTAGTTGTATGAATCCTTTCAGAATAAGATTAGTTTTTTTTTTAATGCAAATTGTCAACCCATGTGTTGTTAATGTATAATATATAAAATTTTATCACTTATGGATATGGTAAAACGACATATATGATTTTATTCTTATTCAAAAGTCTCAAGTTGAAAATCTGAAATGTAAATTCGATGAAACAACAATCACTTTTATAAAAAATGATTATTTATGAATTTTACCCATGTAATTCTCTTAGATGGAGATAGTGGCGGAGCCACTCTATGGCCAGAGGGTTATAGTTAAAATTATTATTAATCGATATATAATAGATGTCGAACCTCCTTCGACTAGTTCGTGTGCTTGCTTTTTCAGATTTTGAACCCCCTTAATTCGAATAATTCTGGCGGCTCCGCCACTGAATGGTGAGCACTTAAAAAGTCCTTATACATAATAATTTTTTTTAAATGTGAATTTAAATTAATCGAACCGATAAATTACCTGATAGAGCAACAAGATCAGTTACATCCATGCCCTTGTTGGTGAATTGTGGTCTCATAACATCAAGGGTTTCAGTAGGGCTTGGAATATCACTATTAGCTCCACTTCTATTTGCTATTAAGCCATCTCTTCTTCCTAAAAGAACTTGCCATGTTGGACCTCCAACCTGAAAAAAAATAAAAAATAGGCTTTGGATTAAAGTTATTGAGTTCGATCGAATTTGTAGTTCGTATTCTAACTCCGTCCCTGTCAATGATTGTGGTGGGATAGATCAGATTTATCCATTCTTAATCAAATATATCGAGTTCGAGATCTGAGATGGAATAAGAAAAATCTGATAGGAAGCGCTTTTTCTTTCATGAAATACAGTCTAAGGGAATAAAGTTCGCATGCACACTATCAGTCTCCCCACACTGGGTAAGTCCGCTACGCGTAGGGTTTAGGGAAGGGCTCGACCACAAGGGTCTATTATACATAACCTTACCTTACATTTCTGCCAGAGACTGTTTCCAAGACTTAAACCCATGACCTCCTGGTCTGGATCTAAATTAATCAAAATATCGAACACCAAACAGACGATTTTTTTTCGATTTGTGGACTTACCAAGGCAACTCCAATTTCAGAAGCAAGAGCTAAAATATCAGCACAAGAAACAACACCGGGACACACGTTTTCCAATGCAGTTTTAATATCATCAACAATATCAAATCCTCCAGCACCAATATTTGGATTTGCATCTTTTTCACTTTCAATCCCAGCTGCATTATCTAGCAAAATGGATCCATCACAACCCTATACAAAATTTTTTTTAAAAAAAATATTATCAGTGCAGTTTAACCTATGATAATATATTAAATATCATTTTTATCAAATTATTATGAATTAATATGTTATCGTAGATGACTCGATTGTATAAATATTTTCTTAAACTTTAGTGAAACAAATATTTTAAAAATCGTATACTGTCAATACTGAGAAAGTAATATTTTTGTTGCTATTAGATTAGACCTGCTTGATACAATTATAATAGGTAACTTTACGTATCGCGCTTGTTAATAAATTATTTACTCTATGTACTATAATGTATATAACTTAAATTCTTAATAATAGGATAAATTATTTCTATATTATATAATGTATATACATAACCTAAATCTTTTAACGTTAGGATAATGCATTAACACACATTAGAAATTTATGTTTTTTTTTTAATTCATAATGAAATTCACATACGTTAACAAAGCAATCATGGAAATGAAGACGAATAATTTTGGCACCAGCGCGAACATCGGTACGTTGAGTTTGCTCCATGACACCACGTACAATTTCAGTAACATTAGGACACGTAGTAGCATAAAATGTAGCACTTAATTGAGCATTCGATGCTTCGAAAATTGAAATCAAGAAGAAAAATACGATAATAAATCTCAAAAAAGACATTATTATTGATAAGTGATGACAATATTTTTTTTTCTTTCAAGATTACTCAAGAAATTAGGTTGCTATATTTTAAATGTTTCATTTTTGGTTGCTATTTATAGTACACTAATATCACTATCAATTTAATAATTATAAAGATATAAATATAAATAAATGGTAATATTAGCCGCCAATATGACTATTCTTAGAAAATGAGTGAAGAAAATTATTGATTAGATTTTTTCTTTAAATTTAATTTTTCAAGTTAGTTATGAATTTTCAAATTTTGCATTTAATTAAAATTTATAACATTGGGCCATATATGGAAGAGACTAGTTCAACTTGTGAAATAGTGGAATGATTTAATTTGTACAATAATAGAGATTGGAATTAATTCTTGATTTGATTTAGAGGGATATTTAAAAATAAAAGATAAAAAAAATCCATGGGGGATGTAAAAAGATTAGTCTAAACTTTGAATCGAGTAGCATGAGAACGTAAAATTTGATGTTAATCAGAAATGAAGGACCGCCTTATAGCTTTAAAGTACTTTGCTAATGAAGTTGTATCGTGAAAAAAGAATGATAAGAATCCCAATAAGCATGCAGTAAAGAGTCAAATCTGACACCAGGAATTATATATTATTGAAAAATGAGCCGACAACTTATAAGCATCGCTTGATTGATGGGAGAAAACATGTGTACTTGTCAATGTTTGATTATAATATAATAGTGTCACTTAAATAATAGTTTATAGAGTTTTACACATCATCAATGTTTAAAAAGATCCATGGAGCATGTAAAAAATTAGCTTAAACTTTATTACGAGTACAATGATACACGTAAAACTCAGTGTTAATCAGTAATGAAGGACCACCTTACAACGCTAAAGTTTTTTGCTAATGAAGTTGTATTGTGAAAAGAGGATGATAAAAATCTCAATAAGCATATAGTAAATTCGAATATAAAATCGTAATTACGCTCTTGAATAATGAAGGACAGTCAAATCCGACATCAGCAATCATATATTATTGAAAAATGAGTCGACAACTTATAAGCGTCGCTTGATTGATGGGAGAAAAAATGTGTACTTGTCAATGTTGATTATAATGTAATAGTGTCACTTAAATACTAGTTTATACAGTTTTATACGTCGATAATGTTAAAAACTTTTACACCATCAAATATCTTTACCTATTATATTTTGAATAAACTATCTAATTTTTAAGATTAAGAAACTCAAATTTTTAGTAACCTTACGTATAAATATTCTAAGTCACTTACTATATATATATATATAAAATTTAAACTCGAAATAATGAATTAAAGAAAAGTTTATAATATTTGACTTAAAAGTAACAAGTGAAATTTATGGCTTGATGAAACAAGTTATCATCATGATTAAGACAAGATAAATTCCTTTTGATTTTACCATCAATTAAATTCGATATTCTTTATGGGACTTATATTTAACTGTAGAACTATAAAAAAAAATCGAATTTTTGATGGAATTTTTTTGATAGAATTTGTCGGAAATAGACTCGTTGAAAATAATATATTGAAAATTTTGTATTTTTAACGAACGTCCCTAAAAAATTCACGTTTTTAATAATGTTTATATTTCTAACCTAATAGTTAATGATTTAGTTAAAGAATATACATCATGAAATCACAATCAAGGAAACATTTAGCATTTACTAAGAGTACTATATTTATGAAAAAGCCAACTACTTTTATTTTCAACATGAAACTTCTATATTTATTTCAACAAATCAATAATATACATGTGGATAATAGTTCTAGACACGTAGGACGCCCGACCTGACATTGGGATCCGTGACCCTCCGAATTGATCCACTTGTCAGGCTTAGATTAGACATATAGTAACGAGATTCTTTTCCTTATGTCAAATGATCATGTTGGTTGTGCGGATAAAAAGTCTCGTATTAATAGATAAAAAGAAAAATAAGTTACATGTAAAATGTAACGATATTGGTGGTGAGACATTTCAAAAGAAAAATGAATAATGTCACTCAATATAAAAAATGCTTTTATATTTTTTGAGCTCGATATCACACAACGTTAAAAGTATTTTTAAATTGTTTTAGCTCAAGATACTTTCTTTCCCTGTATACGATGCAATTTACCTTATAAATAGTGGCGGAGCTAGAATTTCGACTAAAGGGTATGAAAATTCAAAGAAATAAAATCGTGCAGAAGCCAAGAAGCGTGTTATTTTTACTAGCTAACTAAAAAATATAATTTTTTGATGAAGAAGTATCGATTGATACCCTTCAAATGTACGTGGCTCTGCCGCTGCTTACAAATTTCTCATAATATTACTTTTAGATATGCAGTATTTATTTGCATGCATGTGATGCAGCAGTAATATTCCTCTATGATTGATTACAATAATTATTACCAAAATATATAATTTTTTCCGTCTTTTTTAATTGTCATAATTTCTTTTTTAGATTCAAATTATATATGTAATCATATAAAATTTATTGAAATATAAATTTTATAAAATGATTCAAATTATACTAAATTCAAAATATATTAGTCCAAACAAATATTATGGATTAATATAATTTGGTTATTAAGTCCAATAAAGTACGGATTTAATTAAAAAGACCAAATTCAATTATTTGGGCTACAAAAGACAATCCAAGAAATATGTGAGTCCAAACAAATATCATGGATTAATATAATTGGGTTAATTAATTAAGTCCAATAAAGTATGAATTTAATTAAATGCCCAAATTCAATTATTTGGGCTATAAAAGATGACCCACTTTATTAGGCCCAATATCTTCTCATCCAAGAGGCCAATCTTGGTGCCAAGTGTCAAATGATGTGGCACGCCAAGTCAAACAAAGAATCCAATGGGATCATGCCATGTGTCGAAATGACAAGCCCATTTCATTAAAGCCCAATATGCCATGTCACTTAAATTTGATTGGCTGAAGGAAAGTCTTTCCTATTATAATTCCTCTATTCTACAATTATAAATAGAGGTCTTCAGAATTCAAAAAAAAAAAAAAGAAGAGAAGAGAAGAAGAATTCTAACAGAAAGCTAGAGAGAGCTCGTGGATCAAAAGCCACAAATTCCTCTACAAATTCAAGAATTCAAGCATTCAAGTTCAAGAACAAGCTTTAAAGCTCTTGAACTCAAGAACAAGCTTCAAGATCAAGAACAAATCCAAAGTTTCAAGATCAAGATCAAGAACAAATCCAAAGTTTCAAGATCAGGATCAAGAATAAATTCAAAGTCCAAGAACAAATTCAAGAACAAGATCAAGAGCCCTTGAATTTACACTTGAAAAGGCGAATCAGAGGATTCACAGAGATTGTAACACTCACATATTGAAATTAAATACTACGATTGTTGCGATATTTTCGTTCTTGATTATTATTTTCACGATACGAAATTTTATCGTCTACAAATTCTGGCACGCCCGGTGGGACTATCTCTGCCTCTCATCTCAACTTTCCAAGCATCAAAGAACATTCAAATGGCTTCCAAGAATATTAATTCCCAATCAACTTTCTCCAACGCTACTGACTCCAAGTTCTCTGCTGAAGTAGAGGGAATTCTTGGTGTTACCTTTGGGAGTTTTGGTGTTGTTACGAGGAGCAAGGCTACTATGCTAGGACAACAAACACTTCATGTGTCGTCCACATCAATTCCTATCTGTGGGTCTTCAACTCTGAGAGGAGAAGGATCCTCTACAAATGTTACGAACAGAGAAAGTAGTATTGCTGAAAAGATAGAAAGGACCCTAGCTTCACTCAAGCTTCCTGGTTCTAAGAACTCTAGTGCGAAGAGAGGCTCACATGATGTGAGCCCTTTGAGGGTTAACTCGCGCAAAAATCCATCACCAATGGTCATTCAAGCAATGGTAACCGATGCTTCATCTATGGAGGAGCAACTTACGAATTTGTCAAAGATGATTGAGGGATTGACCAAGCATGTGCAAAGTCAAGAATCTCGCATCGATAAGCTGATGGATAGGATGGATGGTTTACTAGGTGGAGAATCTAGTCATGCACCTGGAAAAGGCGTTGAAGTTCAAGAGGTTGAAAATCCTATGAACCAAGCATCACGTATCAAGGAGATGCCAATCTCCTCTGAGGGGATGATCCCACTGGATCAGTTAAAGGAGTTCATAGAAGGGACCATTAAAGACAAGTATGAAGTCTCCACAAGGTCTTCCCATACATATGCTAAGCCTTACACTGCAAGGATTGATAGCCTCAAAATGCCTGCCGGTTATCAACCCCCTAAATTTCAGCAATTTGAAGGCAGAGGAAATCCAAAGCAGCATGTTGCACACTTTGTGGAGACATGTAATAATGCTGGAACCTATGGAGACCATCTCGTCAAACAATTTGTTCGCTCCTTGAAGGGAAATGCCTTTGACTGGTACACAGACCTTGAGCCTCATTCCATTGACAGTTGGGAGCAACTGGAGCATGAATTTCTTAATCGCTTCTATAGCACAAGGCGCACAGTGAGCATGGTAGAGCTCACAAATACTCGCCAAAGGAAGGATGAACCTGTCATCGACTTCATAAATCGATGGAGGAACGCGAGCCTTAATTGCAAAGACAGACTTAGTGAAGCTTCTGCTATAGAAATGTGTATTCAAGGGATGCACTGGGGGCTTCTGTACATCCTACAAGGGATCAAACCTAAGTCTTTTGAAGAGCTAGCGACTCGTGCTCATGATATGGAATTGAGCATGTCTTCTGCTGGAAAGGATGGAATGTTGGTTCACGATCCTCGCAAAGGAAAGGACAAACAGGAACCCAAGAAATGGAGCAAATTTGCACCCAGAAATGACAACAAAGAATCCATGAATGTCAATATGTCACCCGTGAAGTTTACTGCGAAGGAGAGTAGGAAGCAGAGCACAAAGACGACTTTTCAAGAACGCTCAAACCGAAAGCTAACCCTGAGAGAGATGCAAGAAAAGGAATACCCTTTTCTGGATTCTGATGTTCCTGAAATTTTTGAGGAATTGGTTGAGCTAAAACTCATTGAGTTGCCAGAGATGAAACGACCCGATGAGGCTGGAAGAACTGATGACCCAAATTATTGCAAGTATCATAGACTCATAAGTCACCCTCTTGAAAAGTGTTTTGTCTTCAAGGACAAAGTTATGCAATTAGCTAATGAAAAGAAGATTGTCCTTGATGATGGAAAGGCAAGCTCTAATCAAATCTCTATCATGTTCGGCTCGCTTGACCCAGTCCAACTATGTACACCTAAAGGAGAAGGGTCGTTAGAGAAAGAAAGGTCCCAAGTTTGCATGGATAATGATGAAGGTTGGATTCTCGTGACTAAGCGGAGACGCAACAAGACAAGTCCGCGAAAAGGATCACTTGAACAACCGACTAGACAAAGGGTAGTAAAAGAGCGAAGAGGCAGAAATCGGTCAAGCGTCCAAGGGGGCCGAAGGTGGACATGCATCACCACCAGAAACCGCGACGTCCTGTGACATTGGGGGAATTCCTACCAAGTTGGTTCTGTGTGGAGACCACTCAAGACAATCTTGAGGCATCATATTTCAGTGCTGACCAGGGAGAAACAACGAATGAAACTTCATCGAAGGTTTCCCCTGCTAACAAAGACGAAGTAGTTGGTGAAATTCCGTCAAAGGCATATCCGCCATCTTCTGAAAGTTTTTTGGGTCCCTCTTTTCAAGAAGTACATGCATGTGACACAAAAATCACATTTACGGACGATGATCTTCTATTTGGTGAAACTCTACACAACCGTCCTTTGTATATGGTGGGCCACGTGCTAGAGAAGAGGATCAATAGAATTTTAATAGATGAAGGGTCTGGGGTCAACATTCTACCCATCCACACGTTGAAAGAGCTTGGCATCACAACTGAAGAGCTTAGCGAAAGTCGTTTGTTGATACAAGGATTCAATCAAGGGGGGCAGAGGTCCATAGGCTCAATTAAGCTGGATATCCATATGGACGATTTGCGATCAAGTGCATGGATGCATGTGATTGATGCAAAGACTTCATATAATATATTACTGGGAAGGCCTTGGGTGCACGAGAACAAAATTGTCTCATCTTCTTACTATCAATGTCTGAAGTACCTAGAAGATGGAACTGAAAGGAAGATAGTTGCGGACAATAACCCTTTCACTGAAGTGGAATCACATTTTGCCGATGCAAAGTTCTATTTAAAGAATTATGTCATGAAAGGGGAAAAGCTTGAGGGTGACAAACTGACCAAGTCTGATAGGCTTAAAGGCAAAGCAACCAATGCGGCTATTGAAAAGACCAAAGTTGATACTGGGGAGCCTGGTACTTGTCCAAATAAAGGGAAGACCATGCCCTCGAAAATAAAGCCATCTCCTACACTCCGATATGTCCCAAAGGTGAAGAAAGAGGAAAGACAATCATATGATGTACAAGGGAATGTATTGGAAAGGTTGACACTTCCTATTAAACGCATCGATGCAATAAACTCGTCTTCAAAGATATTGGGAAATTTTGTGGCTCAAAATCTGCCACAAAATACATCACTTCCCACGAAACGTACAGAAGGCTTTGATCCAAATGCTTACAAGTTACTTGGAAAGGCTGGGTACAATCCTGAAGAGCCGTCTAGGCTAGGGAAACTCCCATCGGAGGCCACGACTAGGCAAGCACGTGAGGGTCTAGGCTATAGCCGGCCACCACCGGTGCGTATCTCCATAAGAAGGGCAAGCAATAACTATGTCACTATAGAAGATGGGTGTTCCTCTTCTAATAAACGGCCTTCTGTCTTTGATCGACTTGGAAAACCTACTGCAAGAACTTCTGTGTTCGAAAGGTTAGGTCCATTGAAGGAGAAGAGTAACAAGCGTCGAAGAAGTAACCTAAGAGTAACAATGCTTCCTTCACATATGATCCAAAAAGATTTCGAAAGCATAATTCCTTCCAGGATGAAGCGACGAGTGGAACTCGTAGTTTCATGTAAGGAAGTACTAAAAGCGAAGACTCACACTGTGGTGTACACCAAGGAGCGCGAGGAAGATGAAGAAAGTGTAGGCTCCTCATGTCATGTTACCACTCAGATTAAGAATGATGCCTTGTCTGAACTGAGAATTGATGAAGAACTTGGAGGTATTGTTTGGTGCCATCATATATCTATTAATGATAATGACCCACAAGAAGAGGAGGACGCTGGAGATGCTCCACCAGAATTCGAAGAGGGGGTGAAGACCACGATCGATCCCTTAAAAGAAGTTAACCTTGGCACTGATGAAAACCCAAGACCAACTTACTTGAGTGCTTTCCTAGAAGCTGACGAAGAAATGGCTTATATGAATATACTTAAAGAGTACAGGTATGTCTTCGCCTGGAGCTATAAAGAAATGCCTGGTTTGAATCCCAAGATTGCGGTCCATCAATTAGCAGTCAGGCACGGCGCTCGTCCTGTCAAGCAGGCTCAAAGACGCTTCAGGCCGGACTTGGTTCCATTAATTGAGAAAGAAGTTAACAAACTCATTGAGGCAGGATTTATCCGTGAAGTGAAATACCCCACGTGGATTTCAAGCATTGTTCCCGTGAGGAAGAAGAATGGCCAAATTCGAGTTTGCGTTGACTTTAGAGATCTCAACAATGCATGCCCTAAAGATGAATTCCCGCTACCCATTCCGGAGTTGATGATTGATGCTACAACTGGCTATGAGGCAATGTCATTCATGGATGGTTCTTCTGGCTATAACCAAATTCGCATGTCACCAAAGGATGAAGAACTCACAGCGTTTCGTACGCCTAAAGGCATTTATTGCTACAAGGTGATGCCTTTTGGTTTGAAAAATGCTGGTGCCACGTATCAAAGGGCTATGCAAAATATATTTGATGACTTACTCCATAAAAATGTTGAGTGTTATGTGGATGACTTGGTAGTGAAGTCGAAAAGAAGGGGCGACCATTTAAAAGACTTGAGAATGGTATTTGAGTTGCTCCGAAGATATCAACTGAGGATGAATCCACTAAAGTGCGCCTTTGGGGTTGCTTCTGGAAAGTTTCTTGGCTTTATCGTGCGACATCGAGGAATCGAAATTGATCAAGCCAAAGTTGATGCAATTTTGAAGATGCCCGAGCCTCGAAACATTCATGAGTTGAAAAGTCTCCAGGGAAAATTAGCCTACTTAAGGAGGTTCATCTCGAATCTAGCTGGAAGATGCCAACCATTCAGTCATCTCATGAAGAAAGGTGTCCCTTTCAAATGGGATCAAATGTGTAGCAAAGCCTTCGAAAGTATCAAAGCGTATTTGGCAAAACCTCCGGTCTTAGCAGCTCCTATACCTGGAAAACCACTGATACTTTATATTGCAGCGCAAGAAAGGTCTGTGGGAGCCTTACTGGCCCAAGAGAATAATGAAGGCAAAGAAAATGCCCTTTATTACTTGAGCAGGATGATGACACCAAACGAGCTGAATTATTCACCAATTGAGAAGTTATGTTTGGCACTGGTCTTCTCGATTCAAAAGATGAAGCACTATTTTCAAGCTCATACTATCCATCTTGTTTCTAGAGCAAATCCCATCAAATTTGTTATGTCGAAACCAGTCCTCAGTGACCGACTAGCAAGGTGGTACCTTCAGTTCCAACAATTTGAGATTGTGTACATCCCTCAAAAAGCTGTGAAGGGACAAGTATTAGCGGACTTTTTGGCGAACCATCCTATACCAGATGATTGGGAATTAACTGATGAGCTTCCTGATGAAGACGCAATGGCCATCGAGGTCCAACCCCCTTGGAAAATGTACTTTGACGGGGCTGCGCACCGTGGTGGAGCTGGCGCAGGCGTAGTGTTTGTCACTTCACAAGGAGAGGTCTTACCATTCTCCTTCACATTGAAACAACGCTGCTCCAACAATGTTGCAGAATATCAAGCACTAATACTGGGACTCGAAATGGCCATTGACATGAAACAATTACAGTTGCAAGTTTTTGGTGATTCTCAATTGGTGATTAAACAACTCTTGGGAACCTATGAGGTCAGGAAATTTGAGTTGCGCTCATATCACGGTTATGCCGAAAAGTTGATAGGACAGATTGGAGATGTGACCCTCCAACATGTGCCAAGGAAAGAAAATAAAACAGCTGATGCCTTGGCTGCTCTAGCCTCAACTCTGACTCTTCCTGATCAGACGCAAGTTACTATCTGCCAAAAATGGGTAGTACCATCGTGGGATGAAGACGGGCAAATGGAGAATAAGCTTGAACATGTTGTCGCAGTTTCTGAAGCCAATAAAGAGGACTGGCGACAAGCTATCACCGACTACTTATGTTATGGGATACTGCCGGAAGATGCTAAAAGAAGAACTGACATTCGTCGTCGGGCATCTCGTTTCCTCTACTACAAGGACACATTGTATAGGAGATCATTTGAGGGAATGCTCTTGCGGTGTTTGGGGGAGGAAGAAGCGACTCAAGCATTGCAAGAGGCACATTCAGGAGTATGTGGATCACATCAGTCTGGGCCAAAGCTCCATTTTCACATAAAAAGGATGGGGTATTATTGGCCGACCATGGTAAAAGATTGCTTGGATTATGCTCGAAGGTGCAAAGCTTGTCAATTCCATGCAAACTTCATACATCAACCGCCTGAAGTTTTACACCCTACTATCGCATCTTGGCCATTCGATGCTTGGGGGCTAGATGTTGTTGGACCATTGCCAAAATCTTCTGGTGGACACTTGTACATCTTGGCTGCGACGGATTACTTCTCAAAATGGGCCGAAGCTGTAGCCCTTAAAGAAGTCAAGAAGGAGAATGTTGCCAATTTTATTCGAGTAAACATTGTTTATCGATTTGGCATCCCACGATATATAATAACGGATAATGGCAAGCCGTTTGATAACAAGTTGATGAATAAAATATGCGATCTCTTTGGCTTCAAGCAGCGAAAATCTTCTGCGTATCATGCCGCTGCCAATGGTCTAGCCGAAGCATTCAATAAGACCCTGTGTAATCTTTTGAAGAAAGTGGTCTCTAAGTCCAAACGGGATTGGCATGAAAGAATGGAAGAAGCCTTGTGGGCATATAGGACGACATATCGCACACCGACTCAAGCAACCCCATATTCGCTTGCTTTTGGAGTTGAAGCGGTCCTACCACTTGAGCATCAAATACCGTCCTTGAGATTGGCTATCCAAGAAGGGCTCACTGAGGAAGAAAACGCTCGACTGCGTCTTGCCGAGTTAGAAGCACTGGATGAAAAAAGGTTAGAAGCCCAACAGAATCTTGAATGTTATCAAGCTCGTTTGTCTCGTGCTTTCAATAAAAAGGTTCGCTTGAGGTGTTTTCAAGTTGGAGACCAAGTTCTCGCAGTAAGAAGGCCCATTATCACTTCACGTAAGTCTGGGGGCAAATTCACCTCAAAGTGGGATGGACCATATGTAGTACAAGAAGTATACTCAAATGGTGCTTACAAGCTTGTTGATGCAGATGGCATAAGGATCGGTCCTATAAACGCAAAATTCCTTAAGAGGTACTATCCTTGAGGAAAATTATGCTCATTGAAATTTGGGTATAAAAATGCATTACACTCCTGGCCCGCAAGAGTATAAACTGTGCACGGCACACCCTAAAAAAAAAAAAAAAAAAAAAAAAAAAAAAAACACTCTCCAGAACTACGTTGTGACTTGATCCTCTTCATTGAGGTACGTAGGCGCTTGGAATTATATTCCAAGTTCAGTTGCATGAGTGTTAAAAAAATCATATGTCCCTACTGATTTCCTTATGGGGCAAAGCCCTATGGAATGTAAGCTTCTTCAATAGCATGCTTGAGACCTTCAGATTCGGCCAAGTATGCGAATCAAAGTCTTCGAATTCTTTAAGTATACAAGTTGAAGTTTTGTTTTGAATTCTCCGAGTTTGCAAAATTGAAGTCTTTGATTCTCCAAGTAGTCAAACCAAAATCTTCAATTCCTTCAAGTGTGTGAGTTGAAGTTTTCAAATTCTTCAAGTATACAAGTTGAAGTTCTCATATTCCCCAAGTCTCCAAACTAAAGTCCCAAAGTCTACATGTCGATTCTCAAATTAAGTGAGTGTGCAGGTGATGGTCCTCAAGTTCTCAAGCTTGTGTGGATATTCTTGAAATTCATTGATTCCGTGAGTTAAGACATTAAGTTGCATAAAATTTGCAAAGGGAAATGCACAAACTTCAAAGAGAAAGGACTTTTATTATTTTCATTCTTACTAGTGTACCAAATGCAAAGTAAGTTTGAATTGCTAAAGCTCGCGACAAAAGATGACATGTGAAGAACTTCAAGTCAAAACCACAAATACAAGATATGAGACAAAAAAAAATAAAGAAGATCTATTGTTATAAAATTATCTAACATATCAATCTAAATCTTAAGGAAATAAGAAAAGAGGGGAAAATGAGGGAGCCTAATCTAAGCATAATTTATAGTTGATCAAATCTTGACGACTAGCCTCTAAGCACTCTTTCCCACGCTCCAAGCGATTCGAATCTTCAGTCGTCAAGAAGTCCATGTTGTCATAAGAGGACACCTCCTTCTCAGCAACTAGGATCTTTGCTCGAACCTCCTCAATCTCCTTCTTGGCAGCATCTACGACAGCCTCAAGTTCCTCTCGCTCTGCTTCTAGAGTTGCTAACTTCTTCTTGACCTTCTTTAGTGACTTCCTTCTGAAGAGACATGTTTAGCCTTCTCACCCTCCTCTGCTCTGAGTGAGTCAAGACCCTCCTTGGCCTTAGAAAGCAATTCCAGCCTCTTGTCCTCATGCACTTTATCTACAAAATTGGAGCGTTCTTGATCATAGGAGGCAGCAAGCTCAAAGAGAGAGTCTACCAAATGCTTCAAAGGTGAAAGATCTATGAGGCGCGCCTCACTCATCTCTTGGAGAATCTCATAAATATCCTCTTTATAGGATGAGATTGAGTCTAGAGAAGTTCTAGAGAGTTTGCAACAAATCTCTTCCCAAAGGCCCAAGATATACTTCTTCTTATGAGTGGAAACAACGCTTTTTCCTACAAAAATAGACTTGGCCCCACCTCCCTTTGGAAGGAGTGGAGGAGTGCTACTAGAATCAAGGGTCAACCCTCTTAAAGTTTGATCATGAGAAGTGATTGCAATTCCCTCCTCCTGCTCAACAGCTAAAGCCAACTCTGCCTCGTGTTGTTGGTCCCCTATGTTTAAACATTGGAACAGCGTAAAGCCTCGTGTTGTTGGTCCCCTATGTTTAAACATTAGAACAGCGTAAAGCCTCGTTTTGTTGGTCCCCTATGTTTAAACATTAGAACAACGTAAAGCCTCGTGTTGTTGGTCCCCTATGTTTAAACATTAGAACAGCGTAAAGCCTCGTTTTGTTGGTCCCCTATGTTTAAACATTAGAACAACGTAAAGCCTCGTGTTGTTGGTCCCCTATGTTTAAACATTAGAACAACGTAAAGCCTCGTGTTGTTGGTCCCCTATGTTTAAACATTGGAACAGCGTAAAGCCTCGTGTTGTTAGTCCCCTATGTTTAAACATTAGAACAGCGTAAAGCCTCGTTTTGTTGGTCCCCTATGTTTAAACATTAGAACAGCGTAAAGCCTCGTTTTGTTGGTCCCCTATGTTTAAACATTAGAACAGGTAAAGCCTCGTTTTGTTGGTCCCCTATGTTTAAACATTGGAACAGCGTAAAGCCTCGTGTTGTTGGTCCCCTATGTTTAAACATTGGAACAGCGTAAAGCCTCGTGTTGTTGGTCCCCTATGTTTAAACATGTAGAACAGCGTAAAGCCTCGCATTAGTAATCTCAAGGCGAGGACATGGAATACGTCCCTTCAGACCTTAAGATCAAATTCTTGCATTAGCAAAACACAAGTGATGCTCCCATGGACCTACAAAAAGGGGGGACGGAAAAAAAAAAAAAACAAACAAACAAAGAAAAAGAAAAAAAAAGGAGGAGAGCCATACCTCAACAAAGACACCTGGAATTAAACTTCAGTTTTGAGTGAAAAGTATGAAGAAGCACCTCCCTATTTATAGGGTGTTGTCCAAGAAGAAAAAGGAAAAGAAACTTAGGAGGAAGAACTGAGAAGGAAAGAATAGAAAAAGGAAAAAAAAAAAGAAAGAAAGAAGAAAAAAAAAAAAATTAAAAAAAAAAAGAAAAAAAAGAAAGAAAAAGTGGTCTTTGACCACGTAAAACACACAAAAAAAAAAAAAAAAAAAGAAAGGAAAAAAAAAGAGAAAGAAAGAAAAGAAAGAAAAGAAAAAAAAAAAGGAAAGTCAAATTCTTTTTTTTTCCTCAAATAAGGTAAAGTTGAGAATAATTTTCCTTTTTGACATATAATATAATATTATGTCAATATTCTTTTATAATATTATAATAATAATAATAATTATAATATTAAATTAATACTTCAAGTCTAGTCTTCAAATGATAAAATATTCCGACAAGACTTGAAGTAGGGGGCATTTGTAATCATATAAAATTTATTGAAATATAAATTTTATAAAATGATTCAAATTATACTAAATTCAAAATATATTAGTCCAAACAAATATTATGGATTAATATAATTTGGTTATTAAGTCCAATAAAGTACGGATTTAATTAAAAAGACCAAATTCAATTATTTGGGCTACAAAAGACAATCCAAGAAATATGTGAGTCCAAACAAATATCATGGATTAATATAATTGGGTTAATTAATTAAGTCCAATAAAGTATGAATTTAATTAAATGCCCAAATTCAATTATTTGGGCTATAAAAGATGACCCACTTTATTAGGCCCAATATCTTCTCATCCAAGAGGCCAATCTTGGTGCCAAGTGTCAAATGATGTGGCACGCCAAGTCAAACAAAGAATCCAATGGGATCATGCCATGTGTCGAAATGACAAGCCCATTTCATTAAAGCCCAATATGCCATGTCACTTAAATTTGATTGGCTGAAGGAAAGTCTTTCCTATTATAATTCCTCTATTCTACAATTATAAATAGAGGTCTTCAGAATTCAAAAAAAAAAAAAGAAGAGAAGAGAAGAAGAATTCTAACAGAAAGCTAGAGAGAGCTCGTGGATCAAAAGCCACAAATTCCTCTACAAATTCAAGAATTCAAGCATTCAAGTTCAAGAACAAGCTTTAAAGCTCTTGAACTCAAGAACAAGCTTCAAGATCAAGAACAAATCCAAAGTTTCAAGATCAAGATCAAGAACAAATCCAAAGTTTCAAGATCAGGATCAAGAATAAATTCAAAGTCCAAGAACAAATTCAAGAACAAGATCAAGAGCCCTTGAATTTACACTTGAAAAGGCGAATCAGAGGATTCACAGAGATTGTAACACTCACATATTGAAATTAAATACTACGATTGTTGCGATATTTTCGTTCTTGATTATTATTTTCACGATACGAAATTTTATCGTCTACAATATAAATTTTGATTTACATTTTATAATGTATTTTTTCATCATATTGATATGAAAAGAATTGCAACCAATAATACTCTTATTATAATTATTGAATATCCTAAATTTTATTTTATAACATTAAATTAATTTAATCTAATTTAACTTTAAAAATTAGTCAAATTAACTTTCGAAAAATACAATAAAAATGGAATGAGGAATAGTATCAAATTATGGCAAATTTATGAATATTCACAAGCAATTGGATAAAAATTATATAATTCAATTAATTACATATTTAATATGCTTAATTTGATATTGTAGAATTAAAATTAAAATTTATCAATAATCGAGGAATCGAAAATGCTATTCAACCTTTTCTAATTTAACTTCACATGAATTTTTAGTGAACATGGCAAATTGATATATTGATTAAAACAATATAATTTTTTTATTTTACAATAATGTCAATTTTATATATTTGGACTTTGTGTTTACTCCAAATTTACTTTTCTCACCTAATCATGAATTGATTGAATAATATGTATATATAATTATTAAGAATCACTATCAAATGAATATATAGTTGAAGTATTTAATAAATTTGCCAACTATACTTATTTTCATTAAAAATCTTATCTTTATTTTTATTGAAAAAGTCTAAATGCATGTGTATAAACATGAATTTGACAAGTTCTAATAATTAAGTGACAATTGTCAAATTTGCCTCTCAAAAACAAAGAAAAAATAAATGATATCATGACATTACTACAAATCAGTCAATTTCTGACAAACATACTTCATTTAAAAATTATCGAATGATAGTCCTTCATTGCGACTTAAATGGTATGATCTAGATCAAAGAGTCTGTCCGTTCAATAAGTTAACTAGTCGTCATCTTATCTTGAAAAAAACTAAAATTTTCGAAGGAAAATCTTGAGAAAAGCATTTATCAAATATGTTTTTTACGAATTTTCCATCATAAGTTTCAATATTTTTATGACTTTCCGATAAACCTGAAATAATACATTTATTTAGGTAAATTAGTACTATGTGCTATAAGACTTGTACCTTACTCATGTGGAAATTAATTTTTATGATTAAAATAAGGATAAGTTTACGACATACAAATCTAAGATTTTGAAGTTTATGAACTTTAAAGCTGAAATTTATAATTTTTGAAGTTTTTTATATGTACCCATTTGATACATTTCTTGACAAATGATACACGTATTTTATCGACAATACTGAATCAAGTATTATCATTTATGTGTTGAAAAATTCATTTTGTATTTTTAGTCAAAACAATTGTATAAAATACAAATTGAATCAGTTGAAATCAAAGGACATTACTTGAATATTATTTCAAACTATAATATATATGAGAAGAAATAATCAAAAGAATAATTAAGTAGAATCATTACTATATATATATATATTTAAAAAAATTACAATTAAATCATTATGGAATTTTTTTTCCTATATATATCTTTTGTTTGTGTGTGAATAGAAAAATATTCTTTAAATTTTATCTGCATGCATGGCTGACTTTATGGTATATTAATAATTAGATACTGCATAGAATATTCTTACTATATAATAAAGTCACTTCACAGCAGTATTAATAGACTTCTTGGTATTTTGAATCTTCAAAATTATAACAAAGTTTTTCTTTGATTTTTAATTTTTTATGTTTTGTTAGTCAAAATATTTATTTTAGAAAAAGAAAAAATTTCACAATAATGAGAAAAATAGCTTTTCTAATAAGTGTAGAGAAAATCAGTATTATCTGTGAGATTTTAAGTCCGTTGTTTCTTTTTTCAACACTCACTACTCGAACATTTGACTCCTTGGCACTTCTGAACCCAACTCCTCACCCCGAGGGAGTATTTTCAATGCAGGGTATATATTAGAACAAACGAATACAATAACAACATATCCAGAGAAATTCCACAAATAAGGTCTAGAAGAATGAAGTATACAAAAAGTATTTAATATTTTCTAAAAAAAAACCTTTTGGGAATTACAAAATATATGAAGAATAAAATAGATACTCTCTTTGTCCTAAAGTACATTTTATGAGTAAATGTGTCATTTACACAGAAACGCATTTACAAAATGCTTTTTATGAACAAATATGTCATTTACACATAAAGCGCATTTATCAAACACGTCAAATATGTCATTTACACATAAAACGCATTTACCAAACTCGTTTAATGAACAAACATTTCATTTACATATAAAACGCATTTAACAAATGTGTTTTATGAACAAATATGTCATTTACGCATAAAACGCATTTACCAAATGCTTTTTATGAACAAATATATCATTTACACATAAAACGCTTTTACCAAATGCGTTTTATGTACAAATATGTCATTTACACATAAAACACATTTACCAAATGCTTTTATGAACAAATATTTCATTTACATACATAAAACACATTTACCAAACTCGTTTTATGAACAAATATTTCATTTACACATAAAATGCATATACCAAAACGCGTTGTACGAACAACAATGTCATTTACACATAAAACACATTTAACAACATTTACACATAAAACGCTTTTACCAAATGCGTTTTATGAACAAATATATCATTTACACATAAATCAATTTACCAAATGCATTTTGCAACAACTAAAGACCAATTTATTTAAAGAGAAAAAAAGTTCGATTCTATGATATAATTAGAGACCTCACTTCAAAGCCCCATGAATTAATAGAAATAACACACGTTAGCTATTTTTCGACCTGATATATTCTTAAATATAACTCATTATCCTAGAATTTCAAATTTTATAAGTAAAACTTCAAGACGATATTCCAAAGTCTTATAAAATTTCAAACTTCACGACAATGACTATTTTCCTGTTCCGATGTGGGGGGTGGGGGTGGCGTGTCTAGGAATTATGATATACAAATTTGGTCTAGGATGTAATGGGCTAAACATGACCGGGCTTAAAATCGAATATATTGCCTGTATATCAGATATAACGGCCCTATATACATTCATGTTTCTATGGAAAAATGGGCCGTTAATTGTTTTCCTCTTAAATCTTTGGAAGAAAAAATAAACAAAAACACATCTTATTTTATTACACTCTTCAAAATTTCCTACCCTTAAAAAAAGTTCGAAAAATTTCTTTTCGGATACTTCACGCTTCTCTCGCTGATACATTTTTATTTCTCTCTCAGATATATCTCTTCTCTATCTGATACATAAATCTACTCGCGGATACATCCCTTCCCTATGTATCTAGATGTCTTATCCTCTATGATACATTCCTCTGCTATGTATCTGGATGTCTGGTGATGTAACCGAAAATTTGATGATATATTCGAAAGTCCAATGTTGTATCTCGGATTTCATAAATTTTTAGAGATTTTTGTAATTTAAAAAAGAGTAGAGAAATAAGTTATTAACTCTTAACACTATGAGATTTAGGTAAGTCATACTGAATCTTTTTGTTATAAGGTGTCAAAGCATGTTTCTTTTGAGTTATTGTGTTGCCTATAAGTAATATTATACGGAGAGAAATATTTTTATATTAAAAAATATTTAGTGGCTATTGTCATAGATATCTTGATTGAATCAATGAAAATTTAAAAAAATTCGATGGCTAACTGGCTATGATCCCAGTATTTTAATGGGAGTCGATTCTTCATCATGCATTTTCCAATGAGCTGATTCAGTAGGAAAATCTTATTTTATAAGATAAATTTTTCATTGATTCTTGAGTGTTCAAGTACCTCAATTTTTAGTAGCGAACCATGAAAAAAAATCTGATGAACGATGACAACGTTAAAGACAAAATTAATATGTAACCAGAAATGTACTCTCTCTCTTACAACTTAAGCTTTTAAACAGTCGTATTCGTGATATTTTTTATTGGTTCACACTAATATTTATTCCACCACTTGAAAACATTTTTTCCAATAAAAAACAAAATAAATTTTAATTAAAAAGTCAACGTTTAATTTGGTGTATAATGGATTAAGATGATGCTAGTTTTCCAACTAAAAAAGCACATTCGACTATTATAGTCTAAAAAGATAATAAAATCATGCTCTTAACGTACGTAATTAAGCACTAATTATACATTATAATTAGTAACAACAAAAAATAATTAGAATCAATTAATCAAATAGTCACTCTAAGATTATAAAATTATATCATCTAATTAGATTCATGAATGTAGTTATTTGTTTAATATAATATGATAAGTACTAAGCCTCTATTATACCACAACTATGAAATGTTTATGACTTAATCTCCTAACTTTACAAAGTGATTAGCATTATAATTAAGTATAATGGTTGTATAACTATGAAGTGGTACAAAAATAATACTATCACAAAATTGTGGTATAATTTTAAAATTTTAAAAAATAAATATTTCTCTCTCCATATTTTATATTTGTTCTTCCTTATCCCACAAATAAAACCGTCAATATGGATTAAGCCAGTTGAGCCTGTCTGACCTAACCCGTGATTTAGCAGGGTTGAGGCGAAGATTTTTGAAGCCTATTTAAAAATTGAGTTTTTTTTAGTCCGGCCTGAATAAGCCGGATAATTTGTGGGGCTTTTGAAATATGGCCCAGCCCGGGCTGTGTTCCGAATTAAAAAATAATTAAAAATAAAAATAAAAATAAAATAGAGTATAAAAATAATAAGAGTCCAAATGACGCCGAGCAACACTTTGATATGTTGAGTTGATCTTGCGGAAGAACATATCTACTTAATCGATCACTTGATCTCTGTGAATGTCTAAGAATTTATGGGATATTTGAGATGATACTTAAAAGAGAATATGTACCCTTTTTATAGAGGTGATTTAAGGTTCAGAGTAGAGTAACGTAGCCTCCAAGAAATC